>OZ017738.1:380287756-381487756 GCA_963969285.1 Odontomyia ornata
CGCGCTTGTGGTAAACCTGCGACCTTGAAATTCCCTTCCCCCCTTCCCCGGCATCTTTCCATTCTCCATTGATATGTTTATCCTCGCTCTAGCTTGTTTAGTTTGCTTGCTGTGTCGTGTTGAGTAGACGTGTGTTGGTGGTGCTCGTCACGAAAATAGAGAAACGAAATCAAGAACAACAAGTCGCGAAAAAATTTTGCGCCAGATTAGGCGAAACAGCTTCGGAAACGTACGCTAAAATTGTAAAAGTGCATATTGATAGTACTCTTAATCGTGAAGGTTGGCGATTTATAGTTCGAATGTTGGCCTTGGAACTGGGTATACTTTGGGATGAAAAAATTGTGCGCGATGATGGTTCCACAGAACCTTTCTGGGGAGCAAAAGCAGCATCCCAGTATTTGGCCTCTAAAGGGATCGCCGTGTTGCAACAGCCACCTTATTCGCCCGATGTGTCACCCAGTGACTTTTTTTTGTTCCCTAGAACAAAATCGTTGGTCAAAGGAACCCATTTTGACTCAATTACGGACATCCAGGCGACCGTGACGAGGGTACTTGCGGACGTCCCAGTCGAAGTATTCTAGAAATGTTACGAAGCATGGAAAATGCACTGGAATCGTTCTATAGCTGCTCAAGGGGACTACTTTGAAGGAGATGACAAAGTTGTACAATAGAACAATTTTTCGTGGAATCACTCTCATTACTTAATTGTCACACCTCGTGTATTTATTTATCAAAAAGCTGAAATGAAAATCAGTTTTTAAAATTTTTTCATAAAAAAAATTATAGAAAATAATTTAATTAATATACATACCTTCAATACCCTCAAAAAATGATTTTTTTTATGCCTTATTTAAATTAACAAAATTCACTGCACGAGAAAAGAAACATGTTAATTAATTAATTTCATTAGCATTCTTATCTTATTATTCTTATCTAAAGTTTGAGTTTTCACTAACGCGTGATTAATATATTTTGCACTTCTTCACGAACCACATTAGTTTCCACTATTTCTTATTGACTTTCAACTAAAAGCACAGATAATGGAAGCTGATTTGAAACGAACACCACGCTTTGCAACTTCCGAATGCTTGCCAGATTCTCGACGCGATAATCAAACAAATTCACCAAATTAATGTAAGTTTTGATTCATCTACGCGATTTGTTTACACTTGTTCCCTGACACTTATCAGAAAAACAGCCAACATGACATTAATAGCCCATACTGTGTTTCTTTTCTTCCTATGTACGCTGTCAAGGACAGCTCATACAACTTCTCCTCCGTTTGATTTTACTTCACTCATGCACATTGTATATGTGCTGTATCGAGCTTCCTGTAGTACTTATTCATAGGTGCAGCTATAGTTGGACAAGAGGTACATCCGTCTATTGCGCAACGCGTCATCATAAAGTTTTTAACCAATGATGGCACTAAGCCGTTGGAAATTTTTACTAATTTAAAACGCAGTTTGGGACACGACATTATCTCAGCATTGAGTGTATATGTGGGACAGGGAATATAAGGGTGGGTGAGAGCGTGTCAAAAAAGAATGTCATGATCAACCTTCAGGTACAAGTCTTACAGATAACAACATCCGTGCCGTTCGAAAGCTTATTGATCGTGATCGGCGATTAACTGTTTCAGAAACCTCGTCAGAAGAGGGAATCAGCTATGAAAATGCTCAATATATTATCACTGATCATCTTGACTTCAGAAAAACTAATGCTTGATAGACTCCGAGGTCATGAACCAGAAATCAAAAAAAGGTCAGATAGGAGATCACTGAGAAATTTCTGAATTGATTTCAACAAGAAGCGGAGGACATTTTGAGGCCCATTGGCACATCCGGTGAGGCGTGGGCTCACCATTACACCCCCGAATCGAAAATGGCGAGAAAAGAGTGGCAAAGGAAGGATGAAAGCTGCCCAGCGAAGGCCAACACTCGCCTCTTGGCGGAAAAAGTGTTTGCAATGTCTTTTGTATGTAAAGGGAGTCTTACTCATTGATTTTCTTCACGATCAACAAGTTGTAGATGCACCCTACTATTGCAAATTGTTGCAGTCAGCAAAAACCTCCTACCGAAACAAAAGACAATATATGCCCATTAGAGACGTCATCCTTCCCCATGACAACGCTAGCCTGAAAACTACGGCTTCGACAAAGAATAAACCGAAGAAATGGGCTGGAAAATAATTAAACACCCTCCCTATGGTCCAAACTTGTCCTCTTATGACTACCTTTTTGTCATACCCTTGAAAGAATCACTTGGAGGAAAACGATTTGAAAGCAATGAAGAAACCTTTAGAATTTCGTTCAGACAATGTTTGTTAGTAATATTGCAAAAATGATGACACGCTAAAATGGAGCTACGTTGGTTGTTCTTGTAAAGTGAGTATTTATTTTTTGCAAATGTCTTTCTTTTCTTGAGTTTGTTCATAAGTGGTGTCTGCAAATGGTACGTTGAGAATAAAACTCAGCTGACACAAGCAAAGTTCTATTTACCCAACTTATCGTAGACATATTTCAGTATCTCAAAAAAATGAAGGCAACCAATAAGCTTAGAAGATTTCATCGTTGACAACAGTTTGGGAAAGAGCCGCAATACAGAAAATCTTCCATCATCAGAATCAGAGGTATATGCTTCAGAATATTGGAGAACAATTATGTGTCACACGATTTTTTCATAAAGCTTGATTTCAAAAAGTCTGAAAGTTTCATAAATGCTTATAAAGATAGATTGAAAATTGATACGGATATATTGCTAGCAGAAATGACTATTATTGCGAGTATTCTTAGGAATAAAACTGAAACATCATTTTGAAAAAATTAAAATATGAAATTAACAAAGATTACTGCCTTAATTACTACAAACTACTCCAGGTAAACTACCTAATTAAAGCATCAGTAATTAATTTCGAGCCATTTTTCCTTTTAATTTAGGTTGCTAAACAACGCTTGTTAGCTTTTCAGCCTTGCGTAGGATAAAAAATTGGATTAGAGTATCAAAAGATCATGAATGATTTTCAAATTTGTCAACAATAAACATAGAAAATCCTTTGATCAAAAATATTAGTGCGTTAGATGTGATGAAAGTATTATAAAAAAATCTAAGAATTGCTCTTTATTAAAATGAATATGTGATCTGAGAAATTAATTAATTCTTCGTTTGAAATAACCATGTGTAAGTATGTTTCATACAACTACTCTCTAGAAAATCAATGGATTTAACCCGCGAACGAGCAACAACGTTTGCAAGTAATTTGTCAACAATCACTTTGCTCATTTTCGTCGACTAATCAGCAAGACTAATTTACAAAATATTTTGTTTGTTCAAGTGACAAACTATCATTTCCTTGTATCGTTGATGTAATTTCTCATAGGAAATACCAAAAGAAATATTTTTCAACACGTGAAAATTCTCAAATATTGTTTTTATCCATATATAGATTGGCATTAAAATTAATCACCCTATCGGAAGATGTTTTAACTTATGGCGTGGTCACTTACCACGCCATAAACAAAAAATCAATGGATCGCTATACTCTGCAAGAGCGTGGAATAATTGTGTTGATTTAATTGTGACAACTATCCATCGAAAATCATCATGAGGGACGAGGTGTATTTTTTTATCTTAAGCGGTTCCGTCAATAAGCAAAATTTTCATTTCTGGGGCACTGAAAATTTGCGTGTGATGCACGAACAGCCATTACATACACTCAAAGCCCCTGTGTGGTGCGGCGTTCACAAGATATGAGTGTTCGGGCCATATTTTTTTGAGCACACCATCGGCAATACGGTCACTGTTGCTGGTGAACGCTACTAGGCCATGGTGATCGGCTTCTTACTGCCGAAATCGCATAAGCAGGGCTTGCTTGACACGTGGTTTCAACCGCACACACTGCACGAGCCAAAACAGATATTGTAAATGAAGCGTTTCCTAGTCGCGAGATCTCCCATTCCAGCGATTTGGTATGGCCAGCAAGATCGCCCGGTTCAACCACACCAGACTACTTTCTTTCGGGCCACTTGAAGTCATGGGCTTATGCCAAAAAGCCTATATTTATATATATATATATATATATATATATATATATATATATATATATATATATATATATATATATATGTATATAAATATATATATATATATATATATATATATATATATATATATATATATATATATATATATATATATATATATATATATATATATATATATATATATATATATATATATATATATATATATATATATATATGTATTTGTTTATATATATGCATACATTTTTCCACTCAAAATAAAGGGACGTGATAGAAATCGTTTACTTAAAATCTCAAATTACTATCAACAAAGGTCTGACCTTATCATATTAGTTACCGGAAAGCTTTCGGTTACAATATGTATAGGTGACAGCTAGTAATTTTAGGCTGAGTTGCAAATTTGACGCACCCTAAGAAAAAACCGTTGCTACGCCTTTGTTGAGGCATCAATTAACATGCTTAATGTGTCTAAAATTTGGAGTGTTACTATCTAAGGCAGCCACAAGGCCACCCAAAACGTCCTTCATAAAGACTTTCTCAAGAAGGGAAACACAAGGAAGATTTGACGCGCAAAATATAAAGTATACCACGCTACTAATGCTGTGAGATGATGCTGTGTATGATGGTGATCACATCCACACTGCCATTAGAGGAGAAGAATCACTGATGGAATCCCAACCAGAAGGCACAAATAAAGTCTCATTTTGTGACGCAATCAAGAAGTTATTTATAGTGGTGGCATTTTCAACCTCTCTCGGGCTTATAGTAGCCCTCAAAATTATTGACCTTTACGGCATCACAAAATAAGCTCATATTGAATGAAGCAACAAAAGGCACATTCTTTGTTTATATGACTCTGCAAAGCCATCAGGGAGCAATACATGGCCATCGTCGTCCTGAATGGTCTGAAGATGAAGTTCAATCAGAAACACAGTAATATTGATTTTGATAGAAGATTGGTAAGCCAAGGCCCTTTGATTGCATATTTTTCACAAGAGATGGAGTACAATATTTGACAATTAAGTAATGAGACTGAGTCCATGGAAAACGTATATTTAAAAATTATTCTACAATTCTGCCATCCCCTTCAAAGTAGTCCCCCTGGGCAGCTATACAACGATTCCAGCGCATTTTCCATGCTTTGTAACATTTCTGGAACGCTTCGACTGGGATGCCCGCGACTACCCTCATCACGGCTGCCTGGATGTCCGTAATTGACTCAAAATGGGTTCCTTTGACCACCAATTTTGTTCTAGGGAACAAAAAAGTCACAGGGTGACATATCGGGTGAATTAGGTGGCTGCTGCAACACGACGATCCCTTTAGAGGCTGAATACTGGGACACGCTAAGGACAGTGTGGCGCGGCGTGCTGTCGTGATGAAGAATCACAAGTTTTTCATCCCAAAATCGTCGGTTAAAATTTTTTTGATTTTTTCACGGTTCATATCCAGTTCCGAGGCCAACATTCGAACTATTAAACGCCGATCTTCATGGATTAGGGTGCGCACACGCTGCGCATTCTCGTCAGTCCGCACCTTGACTGGTCTCCCGCTCCGCGCCTCGTCTTCCACACTTTCACGCCCCTCTTGAAACTCTTTATGCCATCGAAACACCTGGGTACGACTAAGAGCACTATCACCATGCACTTTAACAATTTTAGCGTACGTTTCCAAAGCTGTTTCTCCCAATCTCGTGCAAAATTTTATCGCGATGCGTTGCTCTTAATTTCGTTTTTCCATTTTCGTGGCGAGCGCCACCAACACACGTCTACTGAACGCGACCCAGCAGGCAAATTTAACAAGCTAGAGTAATCATAAATATTTCAATGGAGAGAAGAAAGATGCTGAAGAAGGATAAGGGAATTTTAAGGTCGCAGGTTTATCACAAGCGCGGCAATAAAATCAGTCTTATTACTTAATTGTTACACCTCGTACACCTATTATTTTTTCCGTAAATTATCCACCAAGTAGAGGTAGTACCTATCATCTTCCTTGCGAGACAGTACAGAAGTATTTACCTGCGTAGAAATGAAGAAAGACAACGCTCAATCAGTGATTAGCAACAATTCTCGATGAACGAAATGAACAGAAGATGAATGGATCCCTGACCTGACACCATGGCTGAATCGAAAGAAAGGTGAAATCGACTACTTTATGACCCAATTCTTGAGCGGGCGTGAATGTTTTCAGTCTAACCTGTACAAGATTGGTAGTTCAGGATCTCTCGACTAAATATTCTGTGAAGGAGAGGAAGACGACGCCTGCGATAAGTATTTTCTTTGCAAAAAAATGAGGCAGGCTGCGTGGAGCTCTTTTCAGTGCAATAGGAATGATTTCTCTCTATAGTATGACCGGAGAGATGCTTAAATCCATTAACAAATGGAACCATGAGGCATATTATGTTTGGACAGCCCTGACCTATAAAAAGTGGAATCCAAAGGCGTCGAAGGTTAAGCGATTTCTTTCCTAGTAATCCCCCCATCGGTTCCTTGCCGCTAGAGTAAAGATTTCGTTGAGCTATAATTGTCTTCATCTCCCTACCTTAACAAAAAAAAAACACCAATAAAATAACCGTGTGGGTTGTTAAATAAAAAGTCCTTAGCTTTTCAGAATAGGTCTTTAAATGATGCGATCAGCGTCATGGCGCGCAAGAGAAGGGCAAGTTTACGAAAATTTGCCACCCTCCTCGTAATTGTAAAAAATTATGGAGAAAAGTCTTTATAATTGCAAGAACAATATACGTCGAAATTCTCTCAGCTTTGTTAATGAAAGTATCGATGCAAAATTTTAAATTTTGTTTAAAAAAAAATTGTGTAGGTACGCTTAATTTCAATAAAATTTCTCCCACTCTTGTAAGTTTCGAAATAGTCGAATAATATCCACGGAAGTTGAAATGAAATAAATAGGCTTTTCTATTTATTATTTTATTTTACTAAAGGTTTTAATTTACACGGATTTTAGGTTACAAGTTTTAGTCGGCGAGTCCGACCTTCCTTCCTCGAATCACAAAACGAACTGCACGCTGTCATGTTTATATTTTCGTATACTAAGTGAAGTTATAAGCTAATTGTAAAATATAATTAGTACAGCTTGGATTGCGCATTTATTGGCGCGAACGAATTCAAAATAATGTCCATTGGAGTGCATAGCTTAGTTAGTTTTACAAATAATAATTGATGTTTCATAATTATATTGGATTCTGATCCAACATTCCGCCAACCTTGAACGGCTACTGCCTTCAATTCTCCAGGTCGCTACTTGGTAAAGGACATACCTTGGCGATTGGCCGACGCAGAGTTCCCAACTTGGTTTTAAGGGAAACCACTCCGACTAGCCCGTCCGCACCTGGGTGGAGTTCAATTATACGACCTAGTAGCCATCGTTTTGGTGGTAGACTGGAATCGACGACGACGACTAATCGACCCAATTGGATGTTTTTAGTTTCTGTATGCCATTTGCCTCTTTGTTGCAGTTGTAAGAGATATTCTTTGGACCAACGTAACCAAAACTGCTGTTGTAACCAGGATAATTGCTGCCAACGAGATAGACGAGAAATGTTAACGTTGGTAACATCGGGTTCGGCTGGCGAGTTCAACGGTTCGCCAATTAAAAAATGTGCTGGCGTTAGTGGGTTCAGATCATTCGGATCTGACGAAAGTGGAGTTAACGGCCGAGAATTTAGGATCGCTTCGATTTGAGCTACTGCCGTCGACAATTCTTCATAGGTCAGAGAGGCAAGTCCAAAAGTACGATATAAATGCGTCTTAGCCATCTTAACCGCAACCTCCCAGAGTCCGCCGAAATGTGGTGCTCGAGGAGGTATGTGATGAAACTCGATTCCGTCATCGGCACACAGCTGGATATTCGAATCTTGAGTTTACTGACTGTTGAAACGTTGATGAAGCTCTCTCATCTCTCTCTTTGCTCCAACGAAATTGGTTCCATTATCGCAGTACAGGTGACGGCAGTGACCTCTTCGAGCGACAAATCTTTTTAGAGCCGCAATGAAGGCTTGCGATGTCAAGTCCGAGACGACCTCTAAATGTACCGCCTTGACTGCGAAGCAAACAAACACTGCAATATAAACCTTATACGAACGATTTCCTCTGCCCTTTTGATGCACGCAAATTGGACCACAAAAATCGACTCCAGAAACGAGAAAAGGCCGAGTTGGTTTTAAGCAAGAAGCTGGAAGATTGCCCATTAGTTGATGTGAGACTTGCGGCCGTGAACGAAAACAACGATAGCACTGATGCACTACTTGTCTTGCAAAGCTTCTGGCGTTAACGATCCAATATTTGTGGCGGATGGCAGCAACTAACGGTTGAGGGTTGCATGAAAATTTTGTTCATGATAATGTTTGACAAGAGAAAGGACAAATGGATGGTTTTTAGGCAAAAGGATTGGGTGTTTCGATTCATAGGTAATGTCTGCGTTCTGTAGACGTCCTCCTACTTTTAGTAGTTTTATCTTGGAATTGCTATCTAGGAAAGGGTTTAAATTTGCGATAGAACTCCTTAAAGGACTTTTCAATTGACTTTCAAGTAGTCTAATTTCTTTAGCGAATTCCTGATTCTGAACGATCCAAATAATTCATGTAGCGAAGTGTCGAGCTCTTCCGCTGAAAGAGGACCTATTTTCCTATCTTCTGTTCGTCTCGAGTTGTTCACAAATCGCAAAATGAATCCAAATACGTGACGAAATATAAATTTTACATTTGATGTTAAGTCTTCCCGATCAACTATAGTTGCGGCGAGGACGATCTTAACTCTTCTGGATTCCGGAACATTCGCTGTCGATTGATTTCTAATAGGCCATTTATCAAAGGATTCCATTAAAAAATCAGGCCCATTGAACCAAAGAGTTGAATCTACGAGCAATTCGGGGAGCATGCCTCTGGAAACAATGTCCGCAGGATTAGAAGTTGTAGGTACATGTTTCCATCTCATGTTCGATGACAACGCTTGTATATTGGCGACTCTATGCACCACGAAAATATTCCAACTAGACGGGTGATCAGCAAGCCATGCCAGGACAATCGTAGAGTCAGTCCAGCAGAAAACATCCTGAATAGGTCTATTGATGATTTTTTGAACTCGGTCCATTAGCTCCGCCAAAAGTAGAGCTCCACAGAGTTCCAATCGAGGTATGGTGATCGATTTCACCGGCGCTACTCGAGACTTCGCGCATAACAATTTTACAGATATTGCTCCAGAAGATGCGATGCAACGAACGTATATACAGCAACCATATGCTTTGGGCGAGGCATCGGCAAATCCATGTAACTCCAAGGTTGTTTTTTCCGGATCTGCAAGTACTAAACGAGGAATTTTTATATTTTGTATTAAACTTAGCTGTCCCTTAAATGTTTCCCAATGTTGATGATAACTTGTAGGCAATGACTCGTCCCAATTTATTTTTAATTTCCAGAGGTCTTGTAGGAATATTTTGGTTATGACTGTTACAGGATTAATGATTCCCACTGGATCATAAATTTTCGCAGCATCCGATAAAACTGTGCGTTTTGTTATTTTTCTTCCATCGATATTGTGTTTATAGCAGCAACTAAATAAGTCTGGTACGGGTTGCCAAACAATTCCTAAAATTTTAATACTATTCGACTTTTCGAATGAGCAACTCATTGCTAGATCCTCTACCGGATCGCCTTTCAGCAAGTATTCATCGTTCGAACACCATTTTCTCAAATCAAACTTTGCCTTTGATAGAATATACTTTACCTCCGATCTAATCTTTGAAAGCTCTTCGGTCGAGTCAGCCCCGGTTATGAGATCATCCATGTAGAAATCACGATGAATAGTAGTTGCACTGGCTGGATATTCCTTTCCATATAAGTTTGAAAGTTCCTGCAGACAACGAGTAGCTAGGAATGGGGCTGCGGCTGTACCATAAGTAACTGTGTTTAGCTTGTAATGACGTATTTCTTCTGATGAGTGATTTCTCCAGATAATGCACTGAGTGTATTTGTCATCGTCATCTATAATTATTTGACGATACATTTTCGATATATCCGCGGTTAAATCATATTTATGAAAACGGAAACGAATGAGAATATCGAAAAGCTCGGCCTGTATAGTCGGCCCAACCATCATCATTTCATTTAGCGATATATTTGTACTAGTGCGACAGCTACAATCGAATACTACACGAAGTTTCGTTGTCGAAGACTCCGGTCTCAAAACGCAATGATGAGGGATCCAATAACGTACTCGGTTTCAATCTTCAGTGTCTATGAGCTCCATATGATTTAGGTCTTCATACTCCTTCATAAATGCAGAATACTGTTCGTTTAATTCTCGATCTTTGCTCAGTTTGCGCTCCAGGTTCGAAAACCGTCGAAGTGCGATGTCGTAAGAACTGCCCAACTTCGAGAGGTCGTCCTTAATGGGATATTTAACGATAAATCGTCCATCTGTTGTTCGACGATAGGTCTGACGAAAGTGATCTTCACAATCTTGTTGTTCCAAACTCCATTTTCGATTATCCATTTCAGTTGATTCCAGTACCCAAAATTTTTCCAAAAGTTGCAGCACTGATTGTTCTGAGTCCTCAGTCACGGCCTTTAAACTGCAAAGCACGTTACTGTTTCGATATTTCATATTCTTGCAACATCCTGACACTATCCAGCCCAATAAGGTTTTCTGTAAAGTTGGCTCGGTTTCTTGGAGTTTTATCTGGCCAACGCAAAGAAGATCAAAAAAGACAGATGCTCCAATCAAAACATCTATTCCTTGACTTTCATAAAAATGTGGATCAGCAAGTGGCAAATTTTTTGGAATGTTCCAATTATCGATACTATAAGAACAGTGGGGTTGAGGGTCCACTATTGTGTATTCCAAACTAGTTTCAAAGTTGTTAACACGAGATTTAATAGTTGTGTTAGTTCTAAATTTAGCAACAGCACTCACAGCTCCAATCCCGCTAATAGACTCGCTGACCTTTTGTTTCTTTATCAGCAATCGGTTGGACAGCGATTCCGATATTATGTTTAACTGCGAAGCTGAGTCTAAGAGCGCTCTGCAGGGCACGAAAGATCCCACTTTATCCTTTATATAGATTACTGCAGTTGCTAAAATTACGTGGTTTATTTCATTGTCGCAACTCACATAAAATTCCGATGACGACGACGACGATATGATCAACGATGAATTATTTGCATGACTTGTGCTAAAGTCGTGCTCTGAAGGCACAACCTTGACGTCCGAATTAACGTTTTCCACTTGCTTCGATTGATCCCGATGTAATAAGGTATGGTGAGCACCTGCACAAATTCGACATTTCAACCTTGTGCAGTTTTTGGTCGGATGACCCTTTGTTAAGCAGTTAATGCAAACCGATCGTCGTTTTACCTCCCAATACCGTTCGACGGGTGATTTCGCTGTGAACTGTGGGCATTTTTGAATGTAATGGTCTGTTGCACTACAAATGATACACGAACTCCGCGCCGATATGTGTACTGTGCGATTTTTTGCGTTAGAACGAGACGGCCGCGGTGCCGAAGCCGATTCATTTTGATGATTACTGCCATCCATCGCGCGAGCTTCAAGAATTTGACAGCGATTGTTAAAAAATTCCCAAAAGTCATCTCATTCAGGAAAACGTTTTAAATCACGAATCTCGTCCCATTTTAGTCGCGTCTCCGAGTCGACTTTTTGTAATGCTAGATGCAATAATAAACCGTGATATATTTGCTCGGGCTTAGCTAATGACGACATTGACTGAATATGGGCCATAACACTATCAGGTAATTGTCGTAGCTGAGACGCTGCTGTCGAATTTACTGCAGGAAGGTCGAATAACTGTCGAACATGACCCGTCAGTATTAATGCGGGATTATTGAACGGTTTGTCCAATAACGTTTTCGCACGAGTGTAATTTTCAAGAGTCGCTTCTAAATGTTCGATAATTTTTCGCACCTTCTCGCCTAAGCAACTGATTAAATGCTGGAATTTTTCGAAATCCTCTAACTCGTCATCATTATCAACCAATGACTTAAATTTGTTCCAAAATTCTAAGTATGACGTAGGCTCACCATTAAAAAGTGGCAATTTGAGACGCGGAAGATTTTTAGACCGCGATCGAGGTGTTAAAAATGTGCCTGTCGTATTAGAAACATCCTTACTTGGTCTTGATCGATTTAAGTACCCAAGAATGGCTGCCTTAGTTCCACAATATAAATCTTCCAGTTCCGCGAGTTTAGTTGCGTTTTGGGCCGCATCATCATCAAGATCTTCGATTTCAAGATGGGTCTCCATAGCCGTCGTAAACGAACTCTCCAAGAGCTCTAGCCTCGTGTTAAGCTCATGAATATTTAATTTCTCACCCTTTGAATCAATGATCCGTTTAACGCGTGTGATGCTTCCTTGCGCAGCGGCCCGCTTTCTTTTCAGTTTATTTACTGATTCGAGAACTTTCCGATCATCTCCATTGTCTTCAGACTCACTAGTCATCTTCACACAATCAAACTGTTTAATGTCACGATTTGACCTCTAAAATGCACTAGGGCACGTTCGATCATGTACAGTTTGAGTTTTTATACAAATGTCCACGAAAAATAACTTTTCTTTCGGATTCCGACCTATTACCGAAATCTACTAGTAGTTTTAATTGAAGTGTTCACGACGAAAAAACTGTTCTTTTCAGATTCCGATCGATTACCGAAATCTTACTGTTAGGTTTTTAGTGAACTATTCCCGACGAAAAAACGTCTTTTTTGATCCCGATCGATTATCGAAATCGAACTACAAACGAAACTGCCGTATCCGGCTCGACGGACCAAAAATGAAATGAAATAAATAGGCTTTTCTATTTATTATTTTATTTTACTAAAGGTTTTAATTTACACGGATTTTAGGTTACAAGTTTTAGTCGGCGAGTCCGACCTTCCTTCCTCGATTCACAAAACGAACTGCACGCTGTCATGTTTATATTTTCGTATACTAAGTGAAGTAATAAGCTAATTGTAAAATATAATTAGTACAGCTTGGATTGCGCATTTATTGGCGCGAACGAATTCAAAATAATGTCCATTGGAGTGCATAGCTTAGTTAGTTTTACAAATAATAATTGATGTTTCATAATTATATTGGATTCTGATCCAACAGAAGTTATAGCTATTTGAATGCGTTCTGATTATGATAGCGACTATATATAAATAAATACATATATATATATATATATATATATATATATATATATATATATATATATATATATATATATATATATATATCTCGCAAAAGTACCTGACCCGACAAAGAGAATAGTAAGAAAATCGCGAAATCGTTTTTATTTTTTAACATATTCTCCTTTCAGCTCGATAGACTTTTCCCAACGATGTTCATTAGCTTCGATACGCGCAATTTTTTTGAATTCGGAAAAAGAAAATAATCCGAGGGAGCCAGATCTGGCAAATAGGGTATGTGAGGAAGCAATTCAAACTTCAACTCATTGATTTTAGCCATCGCGATGAGGCACGTGTGTACTGGTGCGTTATCGTGATGAAACAACACTTTCTTTTTCGTCAGATGAGGCCGTTTTTTCTTGATTTCATCACCCAAACGCTGCAGTAACGTCAAAGTCAAAGCGCTTTATTGAATATATAACTTGTATCATAGAATATAAAGCAAATTCCAAACAATAACAATGCAATAACTTAATGGCCAAAATGGCTCTCTAAATTTATACGTTATCATTAAACACATTTCATCAAAAAAAACTCTAGCAAATTCAATTGATTAAGATTATTACATGTTTTGAAATTCAATTGGAAAAAGGAGAAAAAACCAACCAACACCATCCTAACCAAACGCTGCAGTAAGGCTGCACAATATGCGCCGTTGATTGTTTTTCCTTTTTCGAGATAATCAATAAATATTATTCCACGCGGATCCCAGAAAACGGATCCCATAACCTTGCCAGCTGACTGAACTGCGTTTGCTTTGTTTGGAGCCCTTTCTTCCTCAGTCCACTGCTTTGACTGCTCCTTGGTCTCAGGTGTAAAATGATGGACCCATGTTTCATCCATGGTTAGGAATCGACGCAAAAACTCGACTTTATTGCTGCGAATCATTGTCAAACACTCGATGGAAACATCCTCACGTTGCTGTTTGTGCTCCATTGTGAGCAAACACGGCACACATCTTGCGTCCAAATTTTCGGTCAAAATGCAAGGCACATCACTTTTTGAAATGCTTGCAATGTCGGCTATCTCGTTCACTTTTAGTTGACGGTCGTCTAATACCATTTTGTGGATTTTCTTCACATTTTCTGACGTAGTGACCTCACTTGGTCGACCACTGCGGTGTTCATCTTGGCAGCTCGTACGACCTCGCTTAAACTCAGCTACCCAATATTTGACCGTTGTAAACGAAGGAGCAGACTTCCCCAGAGTAGAATCCAACTCGGCTTTGATATCGGTTGGGCTTAGACCTTTCAAATGAAAGTATTGTATCACTTAATGATGCCCGATTTTTGCCATATTTATAAGTTCACTGATAGCGTTCACTTTGGATGTCTGTTAAAAAAATAATAATAAACGTACCGTTATGAATTTTTCACATTAAGTTGTTGAAAGGCAGTATTGTCAATCGCAGTAATAGTTTTTTTAAAACTACCTGAATTCATAAGTTCTTTTGGGACTACCCTCGTTTATATATATATATATATATATATATATATATATATATATATATATATATATATATATATATATATATATATATATACATATATATATATATATATATATATATATATATATATATATATATATATATATCTTTATATATATATCTTTATATATATATATATATATATATATATATATATATATATATATATCTTTATATATATATATATATATATATATATATATATATATATATATATATATATATATATATATATATATATATATATATCTTTATATATATATATATATATATATATATATATAAATATATATATATATATATATATATATATATTTATATTTATATATATATATATATATATATATATATATATATATATATATATAAATATATATATATATATATATATATATATATATATATATATATATATATATTTATGTATTATATATATATATATATATATATATATATATATATATATATATATATATATATATTTATGTATTATATATATATATATATATATATATATATATGCGTATATCTTTTTTATAGAATTTCCAGCGAACCAGACCCTAAAGATTTGATTTTCTTATAGTTTTCAGGTAAGGTGACTAACATAAATATCTTCGAGAATTCCTGACGTCCAAGATATTTATAAAATTGTGGCAAAATGGAGGCCGCTGAAAATATAGTAACAATCGTTTTTCTCTAGGGCATATATGTACGTACATCTCATAGAAGGGTTTCTTCATGGTTGGTGTCTGCATATCATTGGTTTAGTACAAAACCCTTCTGACTGGTGTATATTCTATCTACCCAATTTGTTATGGGTTGCTTTTTGGCGTGATTCTTCTTTCGGTTAAATTAAAGTAGTATGTATTTGATGGGTAGGGTTATTGAGATTGAGGTTTAAAGTAGTGGGTATTTTCCTTACAAGCCAGGCTCAAAAGCTTGTGCCGTAGAACTTTGACTATCTGTTTCCGTACCGAGCTATTCCATAAAAAGATTTTTTTCTCGCTGCCGGTAAAGTTCTTGCCTAAAGCAATTCTATCAGAGATTATCCAAACATGAATAAGATTATAAGCTTTTCCTTAAGTTTCAAAAGCTTTGAATATTAAATTTCACGCAGCATTAGGGTTCATACGTGTTTATTCTATTCCAACTGTTTCAAATTGAAAATTTCTTTTAACTTCGAACTGACAAAAGAATATCCAGAATTATTCGTTTTTACTCCTTTATGAAAAAATTTAATGAAATTTTCAAAAATGAGAGCGTACTTTGCCTGAATATCAAAGGACTTGATATTTTTATTCAGACTTTGCACGTGATCCTACATAAAAACATAACCTTTATTCACAACGCAGCCCTCAAAAGCCTCTTCTAATCTATGTATAGTACTTTTCTTTTAATCATAAGCTTCACTCGTTACCTTTTACTTTCTCTAAGGACTACATTTCGCAAGGGACTTTTCAATTTGCTGGATCGATAATGTTATTTGATACTTTTCGAATAATTTCGAACTTTTCCATTCATCAAAAGATTAAAAGTCATGGCAATATGATAAAAGATTTCAATTGTAAATTCATCCCATGACAAAGATGAATCATGCATGGCTCAGCTAGGCCTGCTACTAAATTAAATTTTTCGATTTACGTAATCTGATTCCCCCTATCAAGCACGCATACTTACACATATGTATATGCAAATGAACATTATGCTATCGAAATTCTTATCCATGGCATCTGAATTCATTGCACGCATTCTATTCACAGCGTCCCACCCACAATGAAATTAAAGACGAGTGGAAAAAATCCAAGTAGGGAATATCATAGCATGGATAAATCACATTAGAAGTCTAAAAGTTAAACGCGTTTCATAAGCTGAAGGAAAAAAAATAAATTTCGCTTTTTTGCCGTCGATATTCTGACAACTTGCGGATGGAATGTCCAAGGTTGAAAGACATTGAACCAAGCATTGCTTGAAAGCCAAGGTCATCGAAAAGGATCCTATTCAGCCGAACGATATTCAAACTGGACACGTTTATGAGGCTCTTGATATTTCTTGTAAGAATTTCCTGTAAATGATACATCTGATTGGTGCAAAACAACACTCGATCGTCACTTTAAGCCTCATCAAAGTTTGGCAAGCAATCGTCCGTTTTTGCACCTCGACGTTTTTCTGATACCTAATGAAATTTATAATTGTTCAATTGCTGCAGGGTGCAAAGAAATTTCTGCGTACACAGAAATTTTTGGCATGCTATATTTTGGGTATATTCTTGTGTCCTTTCATGTTTTACTATACCAATTTTTGAATTGCAGTCTCACGCGAAAGCTCAATGATTAAATTATCTTTTCTTCATTGCAATGGCTAAATTTTTCCAGACTAGAATTTTATTGCGCATTGAAACAGCTAACTCACCCTGCTAGAGCCATTGACCAGCTAAACAATTATGTTTTTTATATTAAGCCAAAATTTATAATACATGACTCAATTTGGAAACAAGTTTGAACATGAAGCCCGCGAATCTTATCTAATGCCTATGACTCCCAATAAATATGGCAATTCGTAAATTGTCTATTTTTGGATAGCAGCGGAAATTCAAGTTTGCCAAATCTATTTGACATATAGATATTATTTACTAATTAGATAAATTGAAGCTAATAAATTATTTTTGATACGACTTTTGAATGCTCAGTGTAATTATCGGTGCTTTTATAAATTTCGGGTGAATATTTTTATATTTAGATAGCATCAATCTTTTTTTGTTTGGTTAAAGTTATACGTAAATTATATTGTATATAATTAATTTTAGACATTTGAATAAAGATTAATTGAACTAAAGCTAGACCCACGTTTGATTAAAGCCTACGTCACAGTATAAGCAGAACTAAAAACAAAAACGTTGTGGCAAGAAGTTCACTTCATTGGTTGCAAATATTCATGAAAATTACATGTGACAAATAACTGCAGAAATAGCAAAAACGTTTTTGGTTTTAAAGCGGTGGACAATTCAGTACAGTTCATCGGTTGATGCAATAATGAAGAATGGGGAAAGTTTTGAAGTGTTAAACCGGTTTATTAGGCAGACATGAGGTGTGCCTCATTCCACATTAGGCTCTTAATCAAAAATGCGAAAAGATCTACATATGTAGTTTTCCGCGGCTGGACACAATTCCGTTTGCAGTATCAAAGACTAATTCAGTTTTCCGGAATATCTTGTTGAAACTTGTTTAATTTATACTCATAAATTTTCGCCGACTACCCTACAAGACAAGTACTAGAGCGAATATACATATCTACAGTTTTTAAATACGATTCTTCTGGGAGGAAAAAAAATGATCGATCGATCCCTATATGCGTGTAGATGCACTGAAACAAATCCGCGTTGGCACTACCAACCGGTAAGGCCAATTTTTCGTAGTCACCCTTATTTTAAAGAGCAAATAATTGACTGCCCACCACTTTGAAAGTAAAACACCGATTAAAAAAATATTCTTTTGGACAAATATTCCCAATAAAAGTAATTTTAAACGTTTTCATGAGTATGTAGTCAGCAATTTAGTTGCTCCTCTAATATCGAATTTCACTTACTTTCTGAGCATTTTAAATTTAGTTTCGATTTTTGATTATTTTCATGTTTTTTTTTTTTAAATGAAAGAACATATTTTAACAATTGATAATTTCAAGTCTTTTTAACCGGCTTCCAAAAGAAAGAAGGTTATCAATTCATCGCGTATATTTTTTTTTGTTTTTTTTTTCTGTATGTTCATCCATAACTTTTAAACGGAGATAGATAGAAGGGTCCTGTTTTTGGCAAATGATACGTCTTTCTTCCAGTTAGGTCCCTTTTATAAGGAATTCAAGTAACGGTAAAGGGTTCTTACCATTGAAAATAAAAAATTTCCGACTTTCACGCCGATTTTTCAGCTTAACTGATTGATGAATGCAAGGATTTTGATTATAGAGGTTTCAAATGAAGGAAAACATATTGATCTAAAATGTATCGGAACAGAATTTTAATCCTTTCAAGGACTTTGTAGATATTAAAAGTTCAATATGATACGTTGATGTCGAGAAATTGAATTTAAATAACCTTTCGCACGAAAAGTGCCAATTAGTTGGCACTCTTCAATGATTTAATGGAGATCCCGAGTCCTTAGGTGATGGATGATAAAAATGATGAGTATCCTTAATTTCTGCATAAACGGTACATTTTTAACTGACTTGCAGAGGAAAGACGGTTATCAATTCATCACGTATATTTTTTTTTTGTATGTTCACGCATAACTTTTAACCGAAGATAGATAGGAGAGTCCTGTTTTTGGCAAATGATACGTCTTTCTTCCTGTTAGGTGTGCTAAAAGATAAGAAATTTAGGTAATGGTAAAAGATTTTTACCGTTAGAACTAAAAAAATTCCGACTTTCATCCCCATTTTTCAGCATAACTGATCGACGCGTGTCAGGATTTTGATTATAGAGGTTTCAAATGAAGGACAACATATTGACCTAAAATGCATCGGAACAGAATTGAAATCCTTAGAAGGACTCTGTAGATATTAACAGTTAAATATGATACATTGATGTCGAGAAATTGAATTTAAATGACATTTCGTACGAAAAGAGCCAATTAGATGGCACTCTGCAAGGATTTGTTGGAGATACCGAGTCCTTTGGAGACGGATGATAAAAATGATCAGTATCCGTAATTTTCTGCATAAACATGTCTATCTGAAATAACCAATAAATGAATTCTAAATGTGGCGTAAATACAGGGTTATCCATTTCGTGGTAGGAAAGTATAACCCTGCCATTTGACATCTGTCAGAATTAAATATCATCCAAAGCGTGTTTTTTTAGTTGAGGGTTTGCCATTTAGAAATATAGATCGTTTCATAGTCGAAGAATGCGTTAAAATTATTCAATTTTATTATAAAAATGGGATTCTGCTGTATCAACATCTAGGGCTTTACGAGCCGATTATGGTCGACATAATCGACCTACACAGCAAACAATTTCGAGCACAGTGAGAAAATTTGAAGAGCCTGGATCGGTTATTGATATTGCAAGGCCTGTGCATGATCGCAACATTCGTTTTGCAGAAAATATCGCTGTCGTTGCTCAAAGTGTGGAGAAAGACCCGAATTTGTCGATTCCTCGACGTGCTCAACATTTGGGCTTGTCTTACGGCTCATTGTGGCAGGTTTCGCATTTGGATTTGCATCTCCATCTGCACAAAATCCAACTCACTCAAGAACTTAAGCCTCAAGACCATACACAACGCAGAATGTACGCGAATCGGGTGATTGAACAACAAGCCATTGATAATGATTTTTCGAACAAAATTTTCTTTAGTGATGAGGCTCATTTTTTGCTCAGTGGTTACGTAAATAAACAGAATTGCCGCATATGGAGCTCTCAAATTCCTCAGATGATTGCAGAAAGGCCTTTGCATCAAGAAAAAGTGACCGTTTGGTGTGCATTATGGTCTGGTGGTGTTATTGGCCCGTATTTTTTTGAAAACGATCAAGGAAGAGCCATTACAGTCAATTCTGACCGCTATGGACGGATTTCAACCGATTATGAGAGATTATGATCTGGAGAGCTTGAGGTTCTAACAGGACGGAGCCACAAGGCACACAACACAGGCTAATCGAGCACTTTTGCAAAGGGAATTTCCGTGATGCGTAATTTCGAGATTAAGTGATGTCAATTGGCCCGCAAGATCCTGTGACCTAAAACCTTTGGGTTTCTTTTTATGTGGCTATGCAAAGGATCGTGTTAACGCGAACAATCCTCAAAATCTTGAGCAATTGAAAACCAATATTCGTGAAGTTATGGCCGAGATATTGCCGGAAATGTGCCGAAAAGTCATTGAAAATTACCTCGAAAGGATTGAGGCCTGTAAGAGGTCCCGTGGAGGACATTTGATAATTTTGTATTTCACGTATAATGGCAAGGTTCAATTTTTATATTGAATGATTGTTTCCATTGTTTCAGCTTTACTTTCCCAAGCAAAAAATGAATAACCATATACAATTCAACAATAGTTAAATGGAACATTTCAGGATGCTTTTCTCTTCCGCATTCATTCTTTGCTTACCAACGAACTTGATTTTTAGTCCTTCTTACTTCCTTAGACGTAAACGTTACATATAGGATTATAAAATTCCCCGAAGCAATAATAAGGATTGAGTGATTGCAAATTATAGAGTTGACTCGTTACTTTCCAGTTAATATTATATATACATTACAACATATGCCCAGAAATCTAAAATTTGTGATTTCCATACTAAAAACTGGCAAGAATCACAACCTAAAAAGAGATACGTTTCCTGCTATAATTGATCATAACTGTACAGATGAAGATCAAAATGCATAGCCGAGTTTTCATTGAACTATATGGTACGATTTTCCTGAAATTTTCATGAAAATTAGGTGCCATAGTTAACTGAAAACGAAGGCGATGGGTATCGAATAAACGTGAACGAATGATGCGGAATACAAATGTCTATACATATATATATATATATATATATATATATATATATATATATATATATATATATATATATGTATATAGCTATATATATATATATATACATATATATATATATATATATATATATATATATACATATATATATATATATATATATATATATATATATATATATATAATAAATATATCTATATATATATATATATATGTGTGTGTATATATATATATGTATGTATATATATATATATATATATATATATATATATGTATGTATATATATATATATATATATATATATATATATATATATATATATATATATGTATGTATGTATATGAATATTATATATATACATATATATACATATAAATATATATATATATATATATATATATATATATATATATATATATATATGTATATATAAATAACATACATATTTATATATATATATATATATATATATATATATATATATATATATATATATATATATATATATGTATATGCGAATAGATGTATATATATATATATATATATATATATATATATATATATATAGTATATATATATATATGTGTATATGTGTGTTGATGGTTGTATGTGTGAGTCTACATAGGATATGCGAGTAACAAAATTTGTGCCTGGCTTTCGCAGCTTTGCTTTGCTTTTCGCCAAATTTTCAGCAATATTTTTGCTCCGTCCAAAGTGTAGCTCCAGTTTGTACCAAAACTTGTACAAAGATTAATTCAATTGTGTGATAAAGCTCACAATAAAAAATCCAAAGTCGCACAGTTTCAAACGAAATGGCGGCCACTCAAAGGTCAAAAAGAGGTGAACGATAAACAAGCACTTCAGGGTCAAGTCAGAATATAAAAATGGCGGCTAGGCAAAGTTCGAAATTCGAAAATTTCTCAAAGCTACAATTCATATTGGATTATTATGAAATCTAAAATCAAGGTAGACGTTGATGAGATCATGGGTTAAATGTGCCAGAGTAAAATTCGGTTCCTATGAACGCTGCAGATTTTAGCCGTATTGGTTTTTGCATTGCGGTAAAAAATTATATTTTAATATACGAGAACATGATACAATGTATTCAAGAACCTGAGTTTTGAATGGTTTGAAATGAAAACATTCGCCACTAAAAAGGGTGAAACAAAAAACTTTTGGGAAAAAAAAGAAAACCGACTTCGGAATGCCCTAAAATGGATGAAGTAAATTTTATGGAAGCGGTGCCAAATGAATTTTCCCATTTCAACATAAATACTTCCAACATCATCTTCCAACACCGCTTCCATAAAATTTATTTCATCCTTTTTAGGGCATTCCGAAGTTGGTTTTCTTTTTTTTCCCAAAAGTTTTTGAAACTTATTATTATCAACCTCGGCTTTCAATTTCATACAAGTTGAAATAAAATTGTGACTTTTAATATCCTTTGAAGTTTTCAGCTTTGAATATCCGCCATTTTTTAATTTGAGAGCTCACCTTGAAATTTTATTCTTGTTGTCCAGACACATATAGCTTCCGACATACTGCCAACATCGGTTGAAAGGTTAGGTCACAACTACTTTTGTTTCAAATGGTTCGACCTCCGATTTTTTATTGTGAGCTTTCGGTCAGCCAATTTGTTCGGTAAACGCAGTTAGCCGACATATTTACTGAACATAACTTTCCCAAAAATTTGATGCAAACCAATGTGAAATCGCGACCGTCACCCAGATTACAACATCCATTTTATCCCGAATATACCTTCTTCTTTGTAGCACTACAGCCCCTCTCGGGCCTTCGCTTAGGAGATAGTTAGAGTATCTCATTTTCATGACCGTATTGATTTTTTCGGAAGTTGGTTTCGTCATTACCATGCTCCCGAATATACAGTCGTAGGAAGCTCCACTCGCTTATCTCCGGCTCCCAAATAGCCGCCAAGTGAGAAACGCGGTCGCCGAACACCCCTTACACAGCTGGAAATAAAACCCACTATTTTCCTCTAACGGGGGATGATTATTCTAAGCCGGGGAAACCACTTTGCAATATTTGGCCGGTATCAGATTACCTGACGTAACTCGCACTAGGAGCCTGAGCTAAAATCTTAAACACACCCGACCTAAAAACCAAAATACACCCGATCTAAATTCTCAAACATACTCGAGCCACCTGTAAAATTTACTTCAGAATCAGTATTTTTCTTTTCCAATGAAACCATGATTTTATAAATAACAGAACACCATCCATAAGTTAAAAATGAATGTTAGTTTATCAAAAGTTCGATTTAAATCCAAGTCTTAAACTTACGTCTACTGTTCCTATTTGGGGGCCCCTGAAGTAACTTGTGTCGCAAAGTTCTCCTTCCAGCCACTTCTTGTCAAATTTCGACAGCCAATTTTCCCTGTCTTTGTTGTTAATTATTTCGCTGTCGCAGTGGTAAAGTACGTCCCTCTGTCGTTGTTGTAATTTCTTCCTTTGATGTATCCCGGGAAAAATTTCTTGTTGCTCATCGCACTCAATCCTCCGTTGTCGATCCTTGTCCGCCAAAAAAAGAAACCCGTTCTTTGTTTCCAGGTTTTTCATCGGCTCGGTTTCAACCGGTGAGCCGTTAAGTTTACTTCTGGGCGATTCTACATTCAATTGCGGTACGGCTTGCATCAGCGATTCCCCAACTGGTGTTCATCGGGCAATTGAAATCCAAATTTCCCTTCATCTAGTACATTCGCCCATCAAAGTGTAAATGCCAAAGTGACTGACACTCTGTCAGTATTGTGTGTTGTTTTCACTGCAATTATCAACAATAATCAGTAACTCTCCAATGACAGCTCCTGTATACCGGGTGGCAAAAAACTTCCATTGGAAGACATGGTCGCTGATGACAAGGATCTGTGTGAAGATGAACTTGCGGCATGTCTCCTGTTCAGATTCGGACTTTTGTTGCAGTGATGATTGCAGCGGCGCTACATTGCCGGTACCATGTGATGATGTCAATGTTTGTTCGAAATCATGCACCAAAGCTTTTATATGAGCTAACTTTGTAGGTAAGTAATCGAGTCTGGCCTTAATCTGTTGATGTTTACGATCTCGATTTGTTGTTTTCTCACATTCACTCAAAATTCTTCGCCGTATTTCCCGATAAGTTGATGGATTGTTCTTGTTGTCTTCCAGCTATAAAGCAAGCATTTTAAATTTCTTTGCCACTCTTTCTATTATCTGCAGTAAATCTCGTTATTCTGCGTAGTTCTTCTCAAATTCAGCCTTATATTTTCTTCGTTGCTCAACGGAATTAATGCTAGTAAAGTAGCTGAAGTCATAATTTTGATATGATGTGGGTACGTTAGGTCATCGTTTACTTTTACTGATCGCACTTGTATTCACACTACCCATTCGTCCACTATTGCTACTGTTCATATTATCATCGTTTCTTGTTTCACCAATTAAATCATCATTACCATGATTTATAGCTGAGCCACGATCAGGAATCACTTGCAAGCTAGCAGATGGAGACATTGTTGTTGCATTGCATTGGTGCTTGGTTGTTTCACAGACGTAACTTAAAAGGCAAGGGCACTTGAATCTAACTGATTTTGTGTTTGCTTTATGTACTGAAATGATCCCTCTATTTCATTAAAGTCTATTTCAAGATGTGTGGCTTTTTTTGTCGTTAGTCAACGTTGGCAAAAAGGGTCCTGATTCGGCCTTGTAAACCTTGAATTCCAGTAATCGCTTATTGTTTAAAATTTTCACTTTATCTGGATTTGTGTGGCGAAGGAAGATTAAGGTAACTTCATAAGGTTTATTATCAACTACAGATGTCCCATTGAACTGCATGCGATTTTCTGTGAGTTTATAATCGACGTCTTTGCAATCAACATTGATCGTCACATGCAGCCAATCGGATTGCTGGGCCCATGAAACCGTTGGTGGTACCATGACGGCACAGTTTTACTATTATTTTTACCGGCTGAGTGAAACGCAAATTGAGATTTTTCGATATGAAACTTCGTCTGCGACAAAAGACAACGAAATGTGGTCACGATGAATGTCAATGTATAATGTTTATGGACGAGCTATTAATTGGAAAGTCAGTATGAGAACACGTATACGTAGAGAAATTCAATTAAGTATTATCAAATCCATTTTCGTCCGAGTGTCTTTGAGAATCATTCCAGGTATCTGTGACTTCGAACTGTTGAAGGGTAGTTGTGAGGCGTTAGAATTGACATTTTGAAATGCATTCTTTTTATTCTTCAACCAATCTCCGACTTCTCGATGAACCTATTATATTCAACTATCTTTTCTGTTTTAATCAG
This sequence comes from Odontomyia ornata, assembly GCA_963969285.1. Taxonomy (NCBI): domain Eukaryota; kingdom Metazoa; phylum Arthropoda; class Insecta; order Diptera; family Stratiomyidae; genus Odontomyia; species Odontomyia ornata. The sequence goes on from OZ017738.1 coordinate 380,313,282, forward strand.
CTATTTTTTTTTGTTTCATGCACATATATATATATATATATATATATATATATATATATATATATATATATATATATATATATATATGCGAGGGTCATTCAACAAGTACTTAGCCTACAGAAGAAAAACGAAAATTTTGGAAAGGTGGCAATTTATTTTTCCACATAATCTCCTTCAAGCTCACTTGGCCCAGCGATGCTCTAACTTTTTCAACCCGTCCCAAAAATACATTTTCTCGAGGGCTGCAAAATAGGCCTCAGTGGCGGCGATGACCTCCTCATTCGACCCAAATCTATTCCCGGCGAGTGATTTTTTCAGGTTTGGAAACAAAAAGTAGTCACAGGGGGCCAAATCTGGAGAGTACGGTGGATGGGGCAGCAATTCGTAGCGCGATTCGACCAATTTGGCCATGGCGACGGAGGAGGTGTGAGCCGGCGCGTTGTCGTGGTGGAACAGCACTTTTTTCTTCGCCAAGCCGGGCCGCTTTTTCTTCAATTCGACGTCAAATCGGCCCAATAAGTCTGCATAGTAGCACCCCGTGATTTTTTACCTTTCTCGAGGTAATCGATGTGGATCACACCTTATGAATCCTAGAAAGCGGTGACCATCACCTCTCCGGACAGTCTTCGCCTTCTTTAGAGCACGTTCGCCGGTCAAAGTCAGCTGTTTCGACTGTTCCTTGGTCTCTGGTGTGTACCAGTGAATCTATGTTTCGTCGACGGTCACAAAACGACGCCAAAACTCCGCCGGATTGCGCTGAAACAGCGCCAAACACCTCGCCGATGTGGTCTCACGGTTGCGCTTGTTTTCCGGTGTGAGCAAACGCGGCACCCATCGCGCCGACAGCTTTCTCATGCCCAGTTCTTCGTATAGAATATGATGCACCGTTCCTTCTCCGATGCCCACAGTCTCAGCTATCTCGCGAACCTTTAATCGACGGTCTACTAACACGACATCGTGGATTTTTTTAACGTTTTCCTCCGTAGCAGCCGTTTTCGGGGTACCTGGGCGTGGCTCATCAAAAACCAACGTGCGGCCACGAACAAACTCGTTGAACCAATTCTTGATTGTCGCCATCGAAGGAGAAGAGTCACCGTACACAGCATCCAAGCGATCTTTGATTTCGCTGCGCGTTTTACCTTCCAAAAACAAAAATCTAATCACTGAACGATATTGTTATTTTTCCATTTTTGTACAACCGACCAACACGCTCGCTTCCAAAGGCTATCAAAACAAAACTAATGAAGGGAATTGACTGGAACTTTGACAATAGGCTACTAAAAGAAAGCACTGCACAACGGTAAAACTCTTTTGTAATAGCAGCACCATCGTTGAATGGCCCTCGTATATATACATATATATATGTATATATATATATATATATATATATATATATATATATATATATATATATATATATATATATATATACATATATATATATATATATATAATTTTTTTGTAGCACTCCAGCCCCTCTCGGACCTTTGCTTCCTGCAAATAGCAGCTTCAACTACCTCGGTCCATTGACCGCATCCTCCGATTTCAAATCCGACCAGTGATGAACAGTCTTCGTCATCCGAGTCAGACCAGCGTTTCCTCGGTTTCCCCACTGGTCTCTGTCCTTCAGTTCTCCAACGAATACCTTTTTAAGTATCCGTTGTTCGTCCATACGATCCTGTATCCAGCCCATTGCAGCTTCCGCATTCTAACAATCGCTGAGGCCTCCGGTTCATCGAAAATTTCATACAGCTATATATATAATTTTATATATAATTTTTTTTCTTTATTAGAATGTATGCGGTACAGAGGCCTTATAATAAAGTAGGTGTTCTGACAAAGTCATTTCACCATCGTTTGAACATTAGTTAAAGCTATGCATATGATCGTATTTGTATGTGATTATTACAATTAGCTAGAGGAAAATTTAGGCAAAAACCTCTACTGAACTTATACTAGCTTAACATAACTTAACTTTCTACTTATAACTAGCTAAATACAGTTAATGGTTGTGTCAAATTCCCCATTGGTCTCCGTCTAGCTTCACTCCGAATTTTTGTCTCAGGACCCGTCACTCAAAGGCGCTCAATATATTTGTTGATGCTTGGGATAGGGTCCATGTTTCACACCAATAGCATAACACACTGATTTGAATACTTGGGGCTTTGCTTGCGCATGCAGCTGATCGTCAAAATTATCAAAACCGAATAGTATATTTTGTCTGTGAGCTGTATGCCTTGGCAATTTTCGTCTCTTTCATTAGCGGTTCTCGATATTTTAGTGCAGCAATACACAAATTCAATCACATTTTCGAACCTGTATTCGCCAAGTGTGATATTTTGTGTACTTGAGGTATTTTTGCTCGGCTGCATCATGAACTTTGTTTTATTTTTATTGATTTGTATCCCTTCGTTTTGCTTCGCTGTCAAGTTTCACGAAGATCTCTTTGGCAGTTGTTTATGACTGTGAACAAATTGCTGATTTCATCCACATAGGCTACTACTTGCCTCGATTTGTGTTGCAATCTACCTCATTTATCGACAGGTAGCTTCTTTATGACATAATCTCGAGCCAAATAAAGCAGCAATGGGGCCAGCCCATCTCCCTGCTTTAGTCCGATATTTGTGTCAAAGGCGCTGGTGAGTCTGTTTTTGATGCAGGGTTGGGAGATCGTCGGCATCATTGTCATGTTGGTAAGATGGACCGATTTGGCTGGGATGCCAAAGACAAGCATTATTTGGCATAGTACATTGCGATCAATACAGTCGTATGCTTGTTAAATGCCAAAGGAAATTTGGTGTACGTTATTGTCGGTCTACCTGATCGAAAACGAACTTGATACTTTCCAATAATTCTGTTGGCGTATGATCTGATTTTATTTTCTAAGATCTTTGAAAATATTTTGTACACCGTACAAAGTAGTGATCTGCCTCTATAATTTTCGCACTGTAGCTTGTCCCCTTTTTTGTGGATAGAGAATATAATTGATTGGCTCCACTCTTTCGGCATATGTTATTGTTGTTGAATGTGCTGGATGACTTTGTGAATAGATTTATGAACACTACTGCCAACACATTTGATGAGCTCTGCTGAAATATCATCGATACCCGGCGCTTTATTATCTTTGGGCCAGAGTTGGTGGGGACAGTGGAAGCTCTCCGCAGACATCTATAGGCTCCAATGTTCTGGAGCTGTTCGATGTCAAACTTTTATAGCGAGCTGGTCTTCACCAAATATGCTTTCGATATACGACATCGATTGGTTAATTTGATCAAGAAATAATCTGAGATACTCATGTATGCTTGAGGTCCAACATTATTGGATGAGAATATAGTCAATCTGGCTTTGTGTGATACCCAGGTCATTTTATAAATGCGTCAATGTGGGAAGTCGAGCATATGACTAGATTTCTGCTGCATGCAAAGTCAATCAGGCACTGGCCGTTGTCATTTGCTTCATCGTGGAGGCTTTATCTTCCAGTCGTTCCCTGATGAGAGAGCTCATTGCCAACGTTAGCGTTGAAACCATCCAGAATTATTTTTGTGTTGTTTGTAGGCAATGAGCCAACTAGTTTTCTCAGGTGATTCTAGAATGATTCCTTCTTTTTTTCAGTCTTTTCTCCGGTTGAGCGTGAAGATTTATCAGCCAGATTTTAAATAATTTCGCTTTTGTACGGATTGCACATAACGGTTCATTGTCTGCCTTCAAATCAGCAACGTGCAATTTGAACTCCCTATCCACAATTAAGGCCACTCTGAATTCGTGTTTTCCAGTAAGCTTCCCACTTTTGAATATTGTGTGTTATCTCATGTCTTGAATATCATTCCCACACTAGTTGGTTTCCTGGGTTGCCAATATTTTTAATTTATATTGACTGGCCTGTTGTAAAAGGTCTTTAAGAGCGCCAGGGTAATTGAGTGATCTGACATTCCAGGATCCAATAACATGGTCCTTTTTCCATTTGCGTGGTCGCTGCCATGAGTCCAATTCATTCCATGGGCCTTCTGTAGGTTTCGAAACATTCCTCCATTTCGCCAGCATGGTTATTACTTCGATTTCGTTATCAAGCAATAATGAGTGGCACCCAAGTGAGGCAGTGGTACATTGATTTTAAACATGCCCAAACCAATGTTCACGATGAGGATCGCAGACGTAAGCTTAGCCTTGTAAGTGATGAATCAGTGGTGAAAATTAACGAAACAATCCGTGAAAATCGTCGCTTTGCGATAATGGGGCGCTCAGAACATTTCACCAAAATTTCACGGACAAGCCACGAGCTCTGGATGGAAATGAAAGCGGTTATTAAGACCGTGGCAAAACAGACGATTGGACATCAAGCCTGGTACAAGAGAAATGAATGGCTTGATGATGAGTGCCAGAATGCGTTAGATAAAAAAAATCAGGCGTACAAAGATTACGTAGGTAGGAAAACCAGGATGAAGAGAGAACACTATGGAAATTTCAGAAGAGTAGCCAGTAAGATAATTAGAATTAACAAAACAAAATACTATGATGACCAATTGAGAAGTGTAGATGTAAGTTTAGCGAGCAACAACACAAGGCAAGCATACAAAGTAGTGAAAAGCCTGAAACGTGGTTATCAGCCCAGAACCACGCTCTGTCGTGATGACATTCGCAATATCATCGCTGATGAAACCATGATTAAGGAAAGATGGGCATCATATTTCAACAACCTTCTTAATTCTCTGCACAGCTCCAGAATATCGCAGTCTGAAGATGTTTGCGTAGAGCCTCCAACTCTGGATGAAGTTTGTTCCATACCAAAGCCACAAAAAAAAATAATAAAGCGCCAGGCATCTATGGGATTCCAGTGGAGCTCATCAGATATGGTGGCAGCAGTGTTTAGAAAGCTATTCACAAAGTCATCCAGCACATCTGGCAACAAGAACATATGCCGATAGAGTGGAGCCAACCAATTATATTCCCTATCCGCAAAAAAGGTGACAAGTTACAGTGCAAAAATTATAGAGGCATATCACTACTTTGTAGGGCGTACAAAATATTTTCTAAAATCTTAGAAAATATAATCGTTTCATGCACCAATAGTATTATTGGAGACTATCAATGTGGTTTTAGAGCAGGTAGATCGAGAATTGACCAACCGTTCACAGTCAAGCAGGTACTTAAAAAACGTTGGGAGGTCAGTAAAGATGTAAACCAAATTTTCGTTGACTTTTAGCAAGCATAATACAGTATTGATAGAAACGTACTGTACCAAATAATGCTTTGCTTTAGTGATTAGTCCGTCTTACGAAAATGATAATAATGTAAACAGCCTCCCAGGTCCATATCAATAGCCAACGCACCGACGCTTTTGACACAAACATCGGACTAATCACAAGAAGATAGGCTGGCCACATGCTATTCAATGTGACCGTGGAATACGTCAATAGAAAGCTGCCTGTCGATATAAGGGAAACATTAGTATACAATTTAAGCGAAGAAGTAGCCTATGCAGATGACATCAAAAATTTTGTCACGGTCACCACCAGAGAACTTTTCCTGGAACTCGAGAGCAAAGCATACGAAGAATACAGTTGCAAAATTTTGAAGACCAGTAGCATACACAAAAATAAAGGCCCTATTTTACAAATCTATGGGAAGGCCTGTTTTATGCTATGGGTGTGAAACATAGACCTGAAACCAAGCATCCACAAACATATGAACGTCTTTAAGCGTTGGGTCCTGAGGCAGATAGTTCGAGCGAAACTTGAGGTGGAAAGTGGTGAATTCTATGCAAGCATGAGCTGTATGAAATTTTTGACAAGCTGGAGGTCGCAACGATTATAAAACTACAGAAGCTGCCATGGGCTGGCCATGTAACTCGTATGGATGGACAACCGATACCCAAAAAGGTATACGTTTGAGAACTGATGGACGAACTCCAGTGCGGAAACCGAGGAAATGCTGGCCTGACTCGGTCGATGAAGACAGTTCATCGTCGCTCGAATTTCAAAATTGGAGGACGTGGTCATTGGACGAAAACATTTGGAGGGGATTGCTCCAGGAAGCGAAGGCCCGTTAGGGGCCGCAGTGCTACGAAGAGGATATATATATATATATATATATATATATATATATATATATATGTATATATATATATATATATATATATATATATATATATATATATATATATATATATAGATATATATATTTGTACATATATACATATATATATATATATATATATATATATATATATATATATATATATATATATTTGTGCATATATACACATATTTATATTTATATATATAAATATATATATACATATATAAATATATATATATATATATATATATATATATATATATATATATATATATATATATATATATATTTATTTATTTGTGTGTGTATATATATTTGTGTATACATATATATATATATATATATATATATATATATATATATATATATATATATATATACATATATATATACATATATATATCTATATATAAAGCTGCTTCAAATTACCCATTGAAAGGCTCGAAACGGCGTCTGTGGCGAAAAATTTCCCATCGTATTAGATACATCGCTGAAAATAAGCAACGATCTCTGACTGGAAGTGAATGCAGCGATTAAGACCCTGGCAGAGCATACGTTCGGGCATCAAGCTAACGCAAAAGAAATGATTGGTTCTCTGACGAATGCCAGGATGCGTTGGACAAGAAGAATCAGGCGTATAAAGAATATTTAGATAGGAAAACCGGGATGAAGAGAGAACACCGGGAAATTTCAGAAAAGTAGCGAATAAAAGTATTAGAATCAAGAAAGTAAAGTGCTATGATGACCTATTCAGACGTATCGATGTCAATCTAGCGAGACCAACACAAGACAAGTATACAAAGTAATAAAAAGCTTATAACAAGATTTTCAGTCAAAGACCTCGCTCTGCCGTGATGACATCAGCCATACCATTGCTGAAGAAAACAGGATTAAGCAAAAAAGGCATCATATTTCAAGAACTTCCTAAATGTCCGCATAGATCCAGAACATCGAGCCTATAAATATTCCCGGAAAGCTTCCATTGACCCCATCAACTCTGGACGACGTTTGTTCCACCATCAAGACCCCGCCCATTGATGAGATTCCGGTAGAGCTCAATAAATATGGTGTAGTGTTGTTCAGAAAGCCATCCACAAAGTCACCGCTTACATTTGGCAACAAAACCATCTGCCGAGAAAGTGGAACCAATCAATTGTATTCCCTTTCTACATAAAAGGTCACTGCTTAGTAGGGCATACAAAATATTTTCAAAGATCTTAGAAAATAAAGTCAGGTCATAGCATTATTGGGGAGTATCAAGGTAACTTAAGAGTAGGCACATTGACGAGTGACCAATCATTTACAGTCAAGGAGGTACTTAAGAAATGCTGGGAGCTCAACATAGATGTACACCACATATTCGTTGACTTTTAGCAAGCATACGATAGCATTGATCGTAACGTACTGTACCAAATAATGCTATGCTTTGGTATCCCAGCCAAATCTGTCCATCTTACCAAAATGGCAATGACATTGGCAACCTCCTAAGTCCACATGTCGATACAAGAGGTATGTTTTTATACACATTGACAATTTATCACGGTTTTTAACAGCGCCCAAAGAACTCTCCTTGAAACTTGCCTGCGAAGCAAACGTTATAGGGCTAAAAATCAATAAGAGAAAAACAAAGCTCATGACGCTGTCAAGAAGAAATATCACAAACACCAAAAATACACATTGGGTGAATTGAATATCGAAAAGGTGGGGAAATGTGGCCGATAATGAAAGAGATAAATTTTTGACAAGCCGAAGGTCGCGACAATTGTAAATTTTGTCCATATCAGACAAATCCTCACCATTACCAATGCTCATCGGTACGCGGACATCGTTATTGACATCGAACGCTGGGATCATTAAAGAATATAAGATTTAGTCACTTATTTTGTTCATTTAATTCTCACAGGCCAATTCTCTTTTTCTTTAAAAGTCGTCGGGTCTTGATTTTTTGTGTGAGCAGCCGCGTTTCGACTCTTTTGAGTCAGACGCTTTTTGACTCTTTTGAGTTATCTTCAGTGACACTGAAGATGACTCAACAGAGTCAAACCGTGTCTGCTCACACAACAAACCAAGGCCTGACGGCTTTTCAAAAACAAAAACCTAAAGATTTTGCTAAGCTTTAAATTGATCATTTCACCGTTTTTACATCAATTTAATGTAAATCTTAACGATAATTTTTGCTCTACAGTGAGCTTTTATTGCTTCGTGTGGATATCGATCTCGTTTTTCGGATGGCTCCGATAGCTTGTTAAATTATTGAAATTCTTTGAAGCTACATGTTGAGTTGCTTATTTTAATAATTTTTTCCGAAAAATTATTAGAGAAGAAAAATGTTCTTATCGGGCCATCACTTTTATTAGATACACACTGGTGATGGCGACCACCATGCTTAGAGGTGGGAGAGTTATTTTTTTTATTTTCCTACTTATGCGAACTGAATATGTTTTTGTAACTCCCATCACCGGTGTGTATCACCGGTGTGTATCTAATAAGAGTGATGGCCCGATGAGAATTAGTATGCACGTCAAAACCACCTTCTTCCAATATTTTTCTTCTCTAATAATTTTTCAGAAAAAAATTATTAAAATAAGCAACTCAATCATGTAGATTCAAAGAATTTCATAAGCAACCTTAAGATTTGTTTCCCTTCAATTTGGAGAGTATCCGTGATGGCCGGTGAAATCGGAGGCACAAAGACAATTCGCTAACATTGTGTGCGCACACGTTTTCAGGGTTTTGTAAAATAATTTTACGAAACCCTACTAGTTTCGCGACCAGTCTGTCCGTCTGTCCGTCCGTCCGTCCGTGTGTCACAGCAGTTTTTCTCGGAAACTACTTAAGCTAGAAACATCAAATTTTGTGTGTGGGTGTAAAGTGGTGATCTCTTCAAAGTTCAACTGAAAAAAAAATTTTATAAGGTATTTAAGGGGGGTCTCCCCATATAGGAGAGTGACCCACCGAAAGAAAAATTTCATTGAAGGTAGCCGATATGGGTATCAAATGAAAGGTCTTAATGAGAACTTTCCAAAACAGGTCTTAATTTGGCAAAATTTGCTTCGAGGGGCGCACAGGGAGGGGAAATACACGAAAAACAACAAATACGTGAGAAGTCGCAATTCACTCAACTTTGTTAGTAATAGTATGATTTATCGATTTTATGTTTTCCTGAATAAAATCTTAACGGTACCCTTAAATTCAATGAAATGCAGTACGTAGATGTCGATTAATAAGATTTTCATAAAGATTGAATCATATTTAGCGAAGTTATAGTGGTTTGAATTTTCCTGTATTACTATGGAACAATATGCGCTGCATTTATTACTATGGCAACATATGGCTATGGAACAACATGCGCTTTTTACCGACTCAGACACTACAGTTTTGCTAGGATTTGCATGAAAATTTCAGGAATGATAGGTGCCATGTATATCTTTGAGAATCAGTTCAGCTAGTGGTATCAGTAATCATAAAAGAAAATAGTGGCTGTTTTAAATGCGAAGATTGAATAATTTTGAGTTATTTTTTCCCAACTTCAACGTTTAAGGTGCATGCTTTGAACACTTGATTCAATTTAATGAATGACCGAAGATGAGTACCCACAATTAATGCTCATAAGTGAAACAAGTCAAGGAGGTGGGAGAGAGCGCCTAGGAAAAGGGTTTTGTAACCATTCTAGGATTCGAAAAAATAGGCCATGAATCAATGATAACAGTACAGGAGAGTGGCCCCTGAAAAAAAATTCATCAAACGTAGCCGAATGAGTATGAAATTGAAAGTTTTCATGGGAGCTTTTCAAAACAGTTGTTAAACTGTCAGTTTTTGCTTCAGTGAGGGCACAGGGGGGAAATACTTGAAAATACATGACTTCTGAAATAATTATCAAGGGAGATATTTATGAGTTTAACAATACAAAAAACCTCACCAGTCGAAATTTGCTCAACTTTGTTAATAATAGTATGATCTTCGTATTTCATATTTTCCCCAATAAAATCGTCTTTGACATGTTTCTTGATTTGATTCGATCTGGTGACTGCATTTTGTAAATTGAATACAAAACCCTTCTGACATGAGCGTAGGTCTGTTTACCCAACTTGTTTATCCTCATGGAAAACTTTGAAAATTGGCGAAAAAGATAACATTTGCAGGAATTATTGTTGAAACACTTTTTTGCCAAGAAAATTTTTGCAAAAATCATCATTTGCTGGTAAATTTTTATGATGACAATGCTCTATGAAAAACAAAGGGTTTGAAGTAGTTTAACCGCTTTAAAAGTGGCAATTTCAGCATCAAGGATAAAGAACGCCCTGGCTAAGAGAAAAAATGTGAAGAAGAAGAACTAGAGACCCTCCTAAGTGAAGACTCATACCTCACGCAAGATAAGCTCGCAAAAGCACTAACGTAACACAAGCAACCATTTTCAGCTGTTTAAAACTGTTGGGATTTATATAGAAAGTGGAAAATCGACCATCACACGGATTGAAGCTTCTTCTTCTTCTTCGTAGCATTACAGCGCCTCTAGCCTCTTCGCTTCCCGCAAATAGTGCCTCCCTTCATTGACGACATCCTCCAATTTCGAAATAAGGGCAGCGATGAATTGTCTTCGTCAACCGAGTCAGACCAGCGTTTCCTCGGTTTCCCCACAGGTCACGATTTATGTGTTCAGCCCATTGCAGCTTCCGCTGTATGACAATCTGTAGTAATCGAGCAATCACCCAAGCAAACAGCTCGAAAACCTTCTTATCTCCTATTCAAAATTTTAATGGCAGATTCAGAAAAATATTTAATTATTTACATTCATAAGAGTAATTTGTAAAATAGTTTTCTTACTTATTATTATTATTATTAAATGTAATCTTATATCTTTTTTCCTTTATATTAAATTTAAATGTTTCCCTTTAATTATATTCTTCATGAGATTTAACATTTAATAATTTTTAAAATCCTCTTCATTTTCCTTACTTCAGTTAAATTTTGTATTTGAAATTTTTGAAGCTGCCGAATAAAATTTCGAGCATGGGAACGCTGATCTAGCACAGCCCAATGGTGTATTGTATTACCGAAGGCAAGCTGACAAGGCTGAGCTCAGCTCAGGCTATTTATTGTATACACGGGATGGGAGAGAGAAAAAAGACAAGTTTTGGGACAGATCATGGAGTTGGACTTCGACGGCTTCACGGCGCGGACGCAAAGAACGACGGCGATATTTTCTTGGCCGCGTTTTGTCAGGAACTAGTGAAAGTGAAAATTTGCAGCCTCAGTTGTCTGTCGTTTGTCTCGAAAGCGGTTGCGTCTTATTCGTGGACTATTCCCAACGCTGTGATTTAAATTTTGTAATTAAGTCGGTAAAGAGTTTGCACGGCATTCATGGTAAAAGGCATCGTGCCAGCGGGAAAGTGCATGACATGCCTCAAAGGCCCTGAAAATCTGTTCCCAGTGAAGTCTTGCATTGGCTACATGAAGAAAATCGAATCAAATGTGGAAGGAATGCAAAGAATTGTCATGAGTGGAAGAATACAAAGACTTTGACAGTTGCGGGTGGGATTGAGCAAGGTTAGAAATTACTTTTGTTTGCAATGGTCGTGATTGCCGGTAGGCAACCATGAGCGGGATATGACGAATGTCGAGCAAAATATGCGGAAGTGCTCGGCGTTGTTTAATTTGCGGAAGGACTATTTACCAATTCCAAGGAACTTCAGTCGGCGACTGAACTCTCTTGGACTCTCCTCTTGGAAATTGAATGAAATGAATTGGGCGCCGCCATTGAACTGAGTTTGTTTGGAGTGGAAAAAAGAGGAATCCCGGTGAAGGAGAGAGCCTCGAATAGTTCGCCAATAAGTCGCGTTCTCTTGGCTTAGTTTGAATCAGTGAAGCAAGAAAATAAAAGCAATAAAAACTAAATTCAATTTCATAATCCCAATCCATTGTGAGGGAAATTTGGTATATAAGTGCCTCCAGTCCAAAATCTATTGTTGTGTTCCTTGTGCCACCCATTGTGGATAAAGTGCAGTAGCAAAAAGTGCTGTTTACGTAAAGTGCTTGGAAATTTACGATAAAAGTGCTCCATTAAACCTTGGCTGGTTGATCTCTATCTGCTGAATTCCTGCAGCTAGTCACAAAACAAATTATAGGAGGCAGAGTTGCTAATTATTCAAATACAATTCCTAAATTCGCGATAAGACAATAACAATATTATTTGAACGAATTGCAGTTAAGCTTTGAATAATCAGGAATCAACTTGGACTCAAAAGCGTCAATTCCAATGTGATAATGCACATTAAAAGTGTTGACTAAAATACAAATCGTCATTCATAAGATTCTTTCAACATCGCGTGATATTATAACGGACAAAAATTCAAGTGAACGGCTCGTACCAAGCCTACTAAATACGGAAAACAGCAAAAGAAATTTCCGATAATATTCAAGATGCAGCTCACGATTTGTGCACGTTAATCGTGTTGCGCGATAAGAGTTACCAAAGAACCTATCCTAGATTTACCACAAAGTCTTAAAGATGCTTTGGGAACAACATGATACCAGTGATAAGGAAGTAATGCAAGAAGTTTAATGTCAATTAGCGGAAAATATTACTTATTAGATTTGCAACGTTATAAAAGTAAGTTCGATTTTAATTTTTTTGTTTTGATTTTGTTATGAAAACCACATTTGTTGAGATTATAATCAATATAAATTTGATTAAATATGATCCGATTTACACGGAGATTTGGTCACATTCCATTGATGTAAGTGAATGTGTCAGTTAATTAATTAATTATTCAGTTACTACGAAAAATGGGTATAAGTTGATAACAACGCGAATAAATGTAAACATTCAAATGAAAAATTAAAAGCAAATGCATTTATATATGAATTAATTGTTGTCAAATATTAGCAAAGTCTAAAAGTCTATTAAGTAAGAAAAACGTTTTCCTTATCGTCCATTATAGCGAGTAATTTCACATTCACATAATTTAATGTCAGGTCAAATATCGAAACCTTGTAAGTCTTCTAGTATCAATGTTGATCGCGATAAATAAATAATACAATAAATTGTTAAACATTAAAACTCGATCTTTCCATTTCGTTTAACCTAACCGGTTATACGACCTGCAACGATGGCAGGCTCTTCCTATAACATGGGCTAGCCACCGGACGCGCTCCTCCGTTTGTTTGTTCTTGCCGGGTAGAGTGGCCTTCCGCTCGCGTGCCCTCATATGGAATAGAGTTATGTGATTCCATCAAATAATTCTATAACATCGATTGGCCACGTCTATATTTCTCATTTGATGGGAAAATTCATGCAAATTATGTTTGTATGAGTTTTCCACTCAAATGCAAAATATATGGCCACGTCTACGTTTGGATCTTGATCAGGTTGGAAGGGTGCGAAGGGGCCCCACCCATCTGGATGCCCCACTCTTATTTGTGAGCCATAAGAATCGTCGGTAGCGAAGAAGTCTCCGCCAGTCCGTCCGTTTTCGCTCGGCCTAATTTGTTCTTCGAACAAACTTAGCAACCCTCAGTAGGTTACCTCGGCCTCAACACCAGTCGATCGGCATTTGACCCTTTTAATTCGTAAATGCGAAATATTTTTGCAGTGGGTCCTTGTGCTAGGGGGAAAGAACCCACCCCACGACACCGCAACGCTAGGCTGCCAGCGCATTCACGCACCCCCAGGCAAGGCCAATCTTGGCGGATCTTAACATCCTCATCCTCTGAGGCAGCAGACCATCGCTGCAGTCTTACACGGAAATATCCATGCGTACCCATTTCTCTACAAATTGTTGAGACCTCCGACTCGTCAATAATTTCATAAAGCTCATGGTTGTATCGAGTTCGCCATTGGTCTCCGTGTAGCTTCACTCCGATTATTCGCCTCAGGACCCATCCCTCAATGGCATTCAATATGATTCGGTTAGGGTCCATGTTTCACACCCATAGGATGGTACACGTCTTATTACAGATTTGTATACTTGGAGCTTTGCTTTCCTGTGTATGCAGCTGGTTTTCAAGATCGTCAAAACTGAATAAAATATTTTATTTAGGAGCTGTATTCTTCGGCATATTTTGTCTCTTCCATTACTGGTGTTCTCATTATTTTGGGGCCTAAATACACAAATCCGCTCACATTCTTGATACTGTAATCGCCAAGTGTGGTATTTTGTGTGCTTGGGGTATTTTTCCTCGACTGCGTCTTGAGCTTTGTTTTATTCCCATTGGTGGGTAGCCCTTCTAGTTTTGCTTTGCTGTGAGTCTCAGGAAGAGTTCTTTGGCAGTTGTTAAAAATGTTGATATCATCCGGATAGTTTACTACTTGGCTTGACTTGTATAGTAATATACCTTATACCTAATTGAAATGCAGTGGAGCCAGTCCATCTCCCTGCTTTTGTACGATATTTGTGTCAAGGGCATCGGTGAGTTCGTTATTGATGTCGTATGCTTGCTTACACTCTACGAAAATCTGGTGCACGTCTATGTTGAACTCCCAGCAATTCTTAAATACTTGTTTGCTCGAAAACTACCTTGTTGCTACCCAATAATACTGTTGGCATATGATCTGCTTTGATTCTCTAAAATTTTTGAAAATATTTTGTACGCCGTACAAAGTAGTGATATGCCTCTATAATTTTCACAGCGTAGGTTGTCACCATTTTTGTGGGTAGGGAATATATTTGATTTGTTCCAATCTGTCGGCATATGTTCTTTTTGCCAAAATATGCTGGATGACTTTGTGAATAGCTAAATTATTATCACCCAATAATGTTAAAATAATGTACATTGATTGTTACTTTATAAGAGCGCATTCGTATATCGACCGACATTAATGTTTTAGTTTCTTGTTGATCATCAAATATATCCACTTCATCTAGGGCTAAAACTACAGGTCCATCAATCTACTTGTCGCAAACCTTGAACAGCAATGAATTTCCATAGGTACTCTTTCGTTGACTGTTCAAATGCAAAAATGATTAATTACGCGACATTAGCCGCGACATAACATTGCAACTGAAGTGATTAACCCCAAGCGCAATAAAGTTGCAATATTGCAAATGCATTTCATATCTGAAACTACATTCCACATATCGCCTAGTAAATTGAAACAACGCCAATGGGACTCCATTAAAATTGTTTGCTTATAAAAGGGGGAAGTAGCTAGTAGAGGTCAACGCTGGTTCAACAGTCAGGATTTCCACCAGGAAATGCAAACACTCTTCCCAAAGGAAAAGTAAAAGGAGAAGTTACAGTGCTATTATCAAAGCGTTCAACTGAAGCCTGTCAGAAACGAACGAACCATTTTTCTTCCTAACAATATGAATAGTGTATAGTAAGTGCGTGACCTGTAGAGTGGGCAGCAATTTTCCTAGACAACATGCAAACTACGTTCTCGTTCATTATCAATGCATATAGAAAATTATTATCGGTGATAAGACACACGCATGTCGCACATCGTTCTAGCTAGCGTGCCATAAAGTAGCTTGCGAACAGAGGCATGTCGTGTGGAGCGTCAGCTTAGTGCTGATAACGCGTTATGTTCAATTAGACTTCACTGTGATAAGAGGACATCAAATTAGGTTGCATATAGCGCATATCGCATTTTCAATACTGCCATTAGATCAAGAATTTAAGGAATAAATCAAGAATTGCTAGTGGCTCTCTAACTGCTAAGGTAGTTTTTGGTATAGTCCTCTTCCGCTCTTCTTAACAAAAGAGACATATTTTGCACCCATGAGCATTGTTCACTATACTCATGTAAAATATTTACATTCTCGCAGCATTCGCATACGGCAACCCAATCTTTTCTAGTTTTGAATAAATCCAATCGAAAGGGAGCTTGGAATTTATCGGCAAGAAAAGTAATTGATAATAAATATAATATTGGTTATTTATTGCTTTAATCTTGATATCATTTGATGTGTGCCGATGAACTGCCTAAATCTGCCGATCCTTAGAGTCCATAAAAACATCGTTTACTAGTACATAATCGGGAAGATTAGTATAATTCCTCATTCATATTTGCTGATGATTTGAAAGATTTTTCCAAATAAATCTTATAAATTATTTAAACCTTAAGCATGTACCCTACACATACAATAATCACCATCAATTTGCCGAATTTATTTTAATAATTTGTTGCTATATGTACATTGATTAGAATGAAAACTAGGTCAGTTTGATTAAAATTTTGAGATAATGTTCACCTAATCACATATTCAAATTTACAATTTAATTATGGTTCTATCCGCTAAAATAGCACATGGTTCAAAGGTGGAGTCACCAGCGATAATAATTTGAACAATCAAAAGTTTAGTGGTGAATTAAATAACAGATAATTTTAAGTTTCCATGAACACTATCAGAAATGTGAGGGTCATTAACATTTTGCTGTAGAGATAAGCTAAACATTTGCCTATAGAATCAAGGGTAAGATCGATGTCGAGGATTTACCATGGTTGATTTGTAGGGCGATTGGAATCAAAGACAATATTTTATTTAGAATTGACACAATTATTGCAAATCCAAGTAGTTTGATTAAAATGCATTAGGTACTTATACAGCCTCGGCCAAAAGTAGTTGCCACCTTATAAAATTACAAATAACTTAAAAAATTGCGTTACATTAATATTAGGTACTAAAACCCTTTGCTTTAATTACCACCTTAGTTCTTTTTGGTAATGAGGAAATTAACATATTACACTCTTCAGGAGTTATGGCATTCCACTCCTGTACTAGGCAATTCTTTAAAATTGGCTTCAATGTTTTTGAATGCTGCTTTATCTAGCGCTTTAATATCGACCACAAATGTTCTATTGGATTGAGATCCGGCGACTGATCGGGCCAACTTAAAAGTTCTATACCATTTTTCACAAACCAACTCATGGTGGCTCTAGATTTATGGCATGGTGCATTATCCTCTTAGAAACGGACGCCGTCGAGGTTAATGTCACCAAACATCATGTTCAAAGAGTGTTCCAAGGCTGTTTCCATCACCTCAATATATTTCCTTGAGTCCATTCGGCCTTCACATACGATCATTTTTCCAGCTCCTGACGCCGACATGCAGCCCCACACGATAATACTACCTCCGCCGTGTTTTACAGTAAGCACCACGCGCTCCGGCATGTTTTCTTCGCCAACTCTGCGTCTCACTTAGGTGACACCAGCAGTACCAAATACCTGATATTTAATAAAATAATAAGTATAAAATAAATCATCAAGCTCATATGTCTCAAACATCTTTAAGTAATGATAAGGTTGTTTAAATAACATACCTCAAAATTGGATTCATCTGATCACACGATATTGGCCTAATCTTCTTCGGTGTAAGGTTGGTGTTCGAAACACAACTGCAAACGTAACTTCTTGTTCTTCTCAGACGACCACGGCTTGCTTTGCAACATTTGATGCCAACATCTTAGAGCCTTCTTGTGGTAGTTCTAACAGAAATCTTTTTCCCCTAGGTCTCACTTAGCTCAGCAGCCAACTTAGAGGATGTTTTCTTACGATTTTTCAAAGATGTTCACATTAACCCATTTGTTCCCAGAAAAAAATTGTTTTTAAAATTCTTTCATTTTTGAATGCAACATTATTTTGTTTATCTTCGAAATACATTTGTAAAAGAAATGCTTCTTTTTTCAATTTCTACGCATATTAGAAGCAAAAATGCAGCGTTGCGTAAGCCCAACGTTGGGAATTTGGGTCATATACATTAATCATAATAATAACTTTTTTTACTCCTGAAAATGAATTTTGTTAATAATATAGCATCCCATGTAAGAAATCATCAATATATTGTGCTTATTGTACAAACAGAGTGAACCCAATACAAACAAAAATGAATTTATAAGTAAAAGTACTTTGAACTTATTTCATGAAAATCAATTGTGCATTTTTGGTGTAAATGAACTCCACACTTATTACAAATAAAAATTGTCTGACTCTTGCACTGAGCACATCTTCTTCGTTGCTTGCCTGCACTTTCAGTAATGACGTATCCGATATTGTTATACCGAGCATCGGGATCCATATTAGTTAGGGACCTAGTCCTTCCTGGTTTTTTGGCATACTTCAATATTTTTTTGCATGTGCTGGACAACTGATCTTGTAAACTCCAGTAAATCGTTCATGTACCCATCTTGCCTAGCAAATAGCCAGGCGTTATTCATGCAAGTATTTAACAAGTGGCTGAATAATGAAAAATACCATATTCACCATGAATGTGAATACGGTTCAAAGACACGTTTTCGTCGAGCTGATTTACTCCACCCATGTACTTATTGTACATAGTGAAAACTTCAGGAATGAGAACTAACGCCTTTTTCTTTTCCGCTGCTGAATATCTTTTCATTTTCTTTTGAAGAAAAACGCCAAATTCATTGGAAAGAATTGCAACAACTCCATTGTCAATCCACCTTACAAAAATTATGTTATTCTCGTCATCCAGAAAATGCTTCTCTGAACCTCTTGGTTTTTTCTTGAAAACTTTTAGCAAGTTGACTCTAATGGTTCCTGTTGCTGAATGCCCGCTTTTCCCTATTTCCTCCATTAGTCTCAATGAAGTGAAGAAGTTGTCAAAGTAGAGTGATAATTTTAGTCCAGTATATTCGTTTTCCATCTTATCTAAAAATGTTAGCACAACTTCTCCTCCCAAACCAAATTCAGCTTTGTACTTAGCAGCTATTTCGTCTTCTTTTTTACTGTGGTGAAAATCCACAGTGTACACGTAACCCAACGAAGATGCAGCAATCCAAGCTTTATAGCCCCAACGTAACAGTTTGCCACGTATAAATTGCTTTGTCGGATGTCAACCATAATATGGTACCATTGATTCATCAATTGAAATGCTGCTACGTCCAAAAGCGGTCGTATTTTGGAAAACTTGTCCCTTTTAGATATTGCAGTGTTATCTTGAAGATGGATACACTTCATTATTTCATCAAAGCGATTGTGACGCATTGAGTTTATGATGAGCTCATTTCTTGAGTCTGATTCATTAGACCAATAAAATCAGCGTCGTGAAACGCGGTTATACCCAGATACAAGAAGAATTCCTATGAATACTTTCATTTCATCTGTTTAAATTGAAAACTGGTGGTCTCCTCTTTGCTGGGCATATTTGATAGATTCATTTGATAAAAGTTGAAGCAAATCCTCATCAAGATTTCAAATTTGTCTTCTGGGAATATTGGCAGCAGTAGGTTTATATGAAGTTGGCTGACTTTCTTCATTCCTCAATAAATCTTTGCACTTCCAATTCCTATATTTCTTCTTCTTTCTTTTTTGTTAATTTAAACTATTACTGAAGAAGTCATATGTCTTCCAGGTAAATTTTGAAGTTGAACATCTTCTTCTGTTCCCGAATCTTCATTAGTTAAGCCTTCGTCATCTGGAGCTGATATGTACTCTTACACAGTTATGTGTTTTTCAGATTCAATGATAATTGAAGCTCGATCTAGGTTTTAGTCATCCATTTCACCTTCAGACAGAGGCTTTTCAAGCACCTCCAAAATTTCGTCAAGGGCAAGTAGTCTGAAATCAAATGTTTTACCGTGTCAATACATTTATTGAAAACTAGTACGAAAAACCTTGTCATTTGCTCAATATTGGGTACCCAATGTTTCGCAAACGCAACGGGTTTTACAAAAGGGGTGCCCAGCGTTGCGTTAGCGCAACATTTTCATGTTCCTTGAACTTAGTAGAAAATTCAAAGAAAACTGGAACAACTTTTAGTAGGAACTATGCAGTCATATCCAATTTCACAAATTCATTGTAAAATATCAATGTGACAATAATATTATTTAGATCCTCTCTCTTTTATTGAGCTCATAGCAGAAAGAAAAGTACTGATTTTCCAAATTGCGAAACAAAATAGAAGTTTTAATGAAAAACACCTTTGAAACCCACTATCTAAACCTTTGAACAGCTAAACTCAAACTGAGAATGAATCTACACGTCTACAAAATATAACAGAACAAGCCTGTTCAAACTTGTAAACACACTTTTTGTGTTGCGTGAACGCAACACTGGGGACAAATAGGTTAACTGGCGGTCTTCTCTTGCAAATGTAACCCTTTTCCTTCCACTTCGTTTCACGATTTCGTGACTTGTGGTCATCTTGTAAGGATTTAAGGTGTACCTTACAGTACTATGAGGACATTTCATAATCCTCGCAATTTCATTTTTATTTTTGCCTTCTTCAAATAACACCTGGATGTTTAAACATTCCTCGTTACTACCTCAAATAAAGCAACAACAATTTAACAATAATTTATCGACACTTGTTCACACTGCGAAGGATCGTGGAAAACTTTCAATTTCCCTGAAATCCCAATTACCTGGAAATGGGTGGTTTCTGTTGTGTTTATAATTTTATGACATTATATGTTATTTAAATTGGCTGAAGGTCAGGAAGTAAAAGATTTCTAAGAATTTGTGAGGTGGCAAATACTTTTGGCCAAGGCTAGATTTGCGTCCTTATTTCCAAAAACAAGGGCTCACTTTAAATGCTTCATTTAAAATGTCTTCGTAGTTCAATCGAAGCAACGAAAAGACTGATACAAATACCTAGGCACTTTGAAATTAAGTATA
Organism: Odontomyia ornata; assembly: GCA_963969285.1. NCBI lineage: Eukaryota > Metazoa > Arthropoda > Insecta > Diptera > Stratiomyidae > Odontomyia > Odontomyia ornata. The sequence continues at coordinate 380,333,936 of OZ017738.1, forward strand.
TATGGTATAGCATAGTCAAAGTCAAAGTCAAAAGCGCTTTATTTAATACTAATCGTTATAAATTTTAAAAGAATATAAATCAAAATCCAAACAATGACAATAAAAAACTTAATGGCCCAAATGGCTCTCTAAATTTGTACGTTATAATTCATCACATTTAAAAAAAACAAAAACTATAGCAAATTCAAATCAATGGATTATTACATATTTTTAAAATTCAATTGGAAAAAGGAGAAAAAACCAACCATATGGTATAGCATAGTATGGTTACAAATCACCATCAACTTTTCAGGCTCTTTAAGGTGCCTTAAATAATTTCAAAGCACTTTTCACAACAAAACATCTCAAACACTTTAAAATAAAGTGCTTGGTTGTTTTAAACTAACCAATGAAGTGTTTTAGATGTGTTAATGAAAGCGTTAAGCATCCAGGAATAAAGTATTTACTAGTTAAGCGTGTGAACTGCAACCTCGGCGGTTTTAGATCTTCTCCAGAATTTGAAAAGTGCATCGCACATGTTTCAGGTGTCACAGCCCGAGTGTCAGCAAAATTTATACCGTAAGAGCGTGCTATCTAACTCGTACATGCTCAACCCAGACTATATCTTCGTAGTAAGTAAACAGATTTGGCATAGACTATTTGATTTGACATTTGCATATGAATTTCTCAGGGCCGAGTGATCGATAAAAATTTTAGCCTCGACAAGTGACTTATAGGACTTCATAGTTGCAAAAAATATTGATTTTGCATATGTAAAGGGTTTTCCATGAAAGACATAACAGTTTTATCTATTAATAAAACACAGAAATGTTTAAAGTTTGAGTTCAAATTTATTGTGGGTATAGTGCAAGCATTACATACTATGATTTCGGTTATATGACCACCACGAGCCCGTTTATATATAAATTTTAAATTATCTTTTTTCTCTATATTGAATTTAAATTCTTCTTTATAATTGAATAGAAATTTTCTATCAGTTTTTTCTGTATTAAATTTAAACTTTTCGTTCTAATCATATTCTTTATATGTATCTTTTATTATAATTTAATATAATTTAAAAATTCAAATCAGCAATTAAAATTTCGAACATACTGCACTGAGATAACACAGCCAGCCATGTATTACATTGCCAAATAGAATCTATCTTGGCTGAGCTAGCAGCTTGGATCAATTTACCGGTGCGGCATGGTAATTAAATGGAGACCTGGTTGGGCGGATCAGTGAGTCTGCTTTGAATCGTAACAGCGATCACGTCGGGGAAGATAATATCTGATATGTGTATTATTTATCGGACTATCTAGATTGCCCTTTTGTCGAAGTTGATATTCTGGATACGATATGACGCGAATGGTTAAAAAAATCGTTTCGTGCAAAATCGTTGGTGGTAAAAGCACAGTGCATGTGTAAATTACTTTGTGAGAATCGATTTTTCATTCCTATGTGTGGTTCGCATTCGTTGACGCGAATAGTACTAGTCGGCACGAGGAGTTAGTGGTAACGGAATTAACCTCCAGAGTTCCTATAAGAAGAGATACCGCCAGGAATGGAACAGATATGTGTGATGCGAAATTCAGCCTTTCCTCTTTGGGCCCTGTCGTAAGCAGAACAATTAATTAGAAAAAAAACAGGAATTAATATTTCGATTTAGAAAAAACATTTTTATCGATCTTCATGCACGCCCCATCGATGGAAACGAAAAATATTATTACAGTTATCTCCAGTGTTCAACACTAGAGATAAGTGTAATAAATATAAACGAGAATTGTGGAAATGGACCGAATGGTGACATGTGACGGTGCTGATGAAAGAATTTATTCATGTAGTTTATTCAAGCAAGGCATTTCTTAAATGATAAATTCAAACAGGGGAAATTTGAACTAATGATGTAGTGTACAGATTACCGGATAAAGTGATTGTGAAAATTGTGAGCACTTGGGACCGTGTGAGTTAGTGAAGTGTCCTTGCTTGGGTATGCAAAAGTTTCTCGCTCCCTTAAATCATCTGTTAAAAAGTTATTCCATAGTTCCCAGAAATAATCAGGTCCCTCAAGAAAAACAAGAAATCCGGAAACAGCAGCAACGATATTCCAAAGTTAAAGGTTCTTGGTTTTCTGATGGGCTCAATTCTAGTAGGAGCTGCCAGCGTCGCAATATTTTGTTTACGTTGCTTTAAGTAAGAAAAGTCGAGGACGTGGAAATGCCGGATGAGATTGAGGAAGTTGATATTATAATATCTGAATGAATGGAATACTGCTTGTTTTACGAATCAATGTTGGATAGGGTACGTGTTCGCAAGAGATAAGTGGCTAAAAGGAAATGGGATGATGTTTCCAGATAGTAGAACTTTGTTCGTAACTACAATTGAAGATTGTCAATGTAAGGATTGAAAAACATTGATTGGCGAAGCGATGTTTATAAGTTTGATAGGAGTTGTATTCGAAAAGTAACTATCACGGAAATCAAACAATTTTGTACAAGCGCTCCTAACGTACTTAAAAGAGAAAAATTTGAGTTTCAGGACCGTCCAGATCAACAGCGGGCGCCCGGTGAGGATGTTTTGGTGAGTACCCTATTATTTTCTTTGTGTATATTTTTTTGCATACTATTTCTTGCATTCGTTTTGCATATTTTTTTGCATATCAGTTTTTGCATATTTTTTCCATATCTTTTTTTGCATATTTTTTTGCATATCACTTTTTACGTATTTTTTTCGTATTATTTTTTCATATATATATATGTATATATATATATATATATATATATATATATATATATATATATATATATATATATATATATATATATATATATATTGATTTAATTATTATCTATTATATTTTTTAAAACAATTATTTTAAAAAGTGCTTTTTTTATGATCTCCTACGTCCTCCAATAAGTGAAAAGCGATTATTTTGGAAGTAATATTAAAGTAATTCTAGATAGAAGAAATTTTAAATGTAAACAAATATCAGAATAACATTTTTGAAACTAAAGCAAATGTTTCAGGACTAGTTTAAAAGAAGTATAAAAAGTAAAATTGTTTAAGAACTAGAAAGTACCTTCGATCTTTCTGTTTTGTAGAACCTGACCAGGTATGGGGTATATCCGCTATAACCAACTAGCCATCGGGGAAGGTCTCTTGTTTTTATGCGTTGCTACGGCTCTTGCCCGGGTAGGGTAGCCTTCTGCTCACGTGTCCTTTTATGGTATAGTATATACTATCACATTAATTTGCTACATTTATATTTTTCATTTAAGGGGAAAATTCATACAAATCATGTTTGTATGAGCTTTTCACTTAAATGGGAAATATATGGCCACGCCTACATTGGATCTTGATCCGGGCACCGCTTCCACCTGGATGCCCCACTCTTAGTTGGGGGCCATGAATACCGTCGGTAACGACGAAGTCCTCTTAAGTCCATCTGTTTTCTCCAGGCCCGGTGTCTCCTCCGAGTCAGCAATTTAATTACCCTTAGTAGGTTACCTCCTTCTCAACTCCGGTCGATACTTATTTTCTTCTTTTGAAATTCATGGATTTTGTAGTGGGTCCTTGTGCAAGGGAAAAGGACCCACGACACCGCAATGCTAGCATACCAGCGCATTTACGCGTCCCCAGACAAGGCCAATCTTGGTGGATCCTACTATCCTCTTTCGCCAAGGAAGCAGATCATTGCTGCAGTTCTATACAGGCATTCATTTATCTACACTCATTTCACTTCACGTTTTCATCTACGAAAAAAATACGGCCCAATAACACCTCCGTCATGAAAACCGCACCAAACAGTATTTTTTGTGGATGCGGTAGTATCTCGTTGACGCGTGTAGGTTTGTTGCTGACCAATGATGCATATTTTGCTTATTAACAAAGCCATTGGGCTGGAAGTGAGCTTCATTGCTGGAGATGATTTTTTGATGAAATTCTTAATTTTTTTCAAGCTTTCCCAGAGCCCTATTGGAGAAGTTTCGGCATTTCGAATGATCAAGTGGCTTTAGTTCATGAGCCAATTTAATCTTACAGCCATGTACGCCAAGATGTTTTGGCAAAATATGCCGCAGAGTCGTTTCGGCGATGCCGAATTCTTGAGAACGGTGTGGGTCGACTGATTTATCTCATTTAGAATCAATGCACTTACGGCTGTGATATTTCCTTCACTTTGAGCTGTACGCTATCTTTATGACACCGAAATTTATACACTATAGCACGCACAGCTTGTTGGGTGGGACAATTATTGCGGCCAAAAATTGAAGTAAGTGCTATTAAAATTTCAACCACCGACTCAGAATTTCCATAGTAGTTTTTAATAATTTCCAAATGTTGCTGTTTCGTAAACTTCACTACGATACAAATATTGACCTAAGTTAACGTTCTGACATTGACAGTTTATTAAAAAGTTTAAGGGTGTGTATCTGAAATTTTTATGTCCCTAATGGAAAACCATATAGAATTAATGAGAATGGTACTCTCACCTCTAAGTGCAGTGGTCGCCATCACCTGCGTGTGTTTTTAGTGCGATGGACTGAAGAGAATTTATAATGTACACGTTGAAACCAAATTTTTCCAACACTTTTTTCTTTAATAATTTTTCAAAAAATATTCTTGCAACTCAATTCAACATTAGATTGGGTCACCGTAGTATAGGAATTTCGTTTTGTCTTGTTTTCACTTCTCATAGAAATGCAAACATATCACATGATTATATAAGGTAAAATAAAAAGATTCACTTTAATCAGATATTATCTACAGCCTCCAAATTGAAAATAAAGGTTTCTACAACTCAATTAGTTGCCTTTTTTGTTTATAAATAAAGTGCTTGATTCAAAATACTACCACTGATAAAGAGGATAACTTGTCTTCGGAATACCGGTATCTGGATATTAAATTTAATAATACATTAAATAGCGCTTAAAAACGAGGAAATGTTATTTTTTCAGTATCATTACGGGTGCAGTTATTTCCGAAATGCAAATCGTGCTTGATTATTTTTAACTAAACTAATGCAATGTTTTAGATAAGTTTATGAAAACGTTAAACATCTTGAAATAAATCACTGAAAGAATTTATTCAAATCAAAACTCTATATGTTGTAAACAAAGTGCATGAATTGCTAGTAATAGCATGATAATGATCTTAATTTTGTTCCCTTGCAAGGCATTTCAAATGATGATGTAACACTCAGGAATAGTTTGCAATCGATAATAATAAAAAGCTCACTCAATAAAGTTCATAGATTTAGAAAAATTTGAAATGATAATGATCTTAATTTTGTTCCCTTGCAAGGCATTTCAAATGATAATGTAACACTCAGGAATAGTTTGCAATCGATAATAATAAAAAGCTCACTCAATAAAGTTCATAGATTTAGAAAAATTTGAATTTCTAAAATCCACTCTAATAATGTCCACATCTCCATAACTCAAAACATCATGTATCCAAAAACGACAAACAAAATTCTAAAAATTTAAATTCAGATTTTTATTACTGTAAGTGAAATAATTTCAATTTAGATTTTTATTACTGTGAGTGAGATCATTTCACCTTTAAAGACCCGATCATGCTAGTAATCTGCTGAAAAAATCAAGATTTCTTCTTGAACGAGCCTTTTGAAGCACACTTCAAATGAACTATTGGTCACACAAATATATTGTAACCTAATCGATCTCCCATTTGTTTCTCCGAACAATGAAAAGATTGTTGCACACTTTCCACAAGATTCATTTGAAAAATCTACTTCAGAAATCAATCGGCAGGTAGTAGGAAAGAAAATATAAAAAAACATATTGAGAGTTTACTCATTTATGAAGGGGTATTAGGACCAAAGTGATAGAAGCAGATTTTTTTCGTTTTTTTTTCGCTTCCCCTACCTATCTCGTTATTGATATTTCAATTTTTGTAATGAATATAAAAAGATCTCATCAAGACCTTTCATTTGATACCCTAGTTGACTATCTTCAGGGCAACGAATTGTTTAAGGGGTCTCACTACTATATGAGGAGACTATCCTTAAATTCCTTTGAATTTCTTTTCAAATATGATATTTTCATTAACCAACAACTTCTGAGCTGTACGCAAGGTTTGATGAGTCTACCTTCTGTAGTTCTTGAGAAACTTGATGTGTCACACAGACGAACAGAAATATAGATGAGCGGATAGGTACCGATTTCAATCGCTATTGTAAAAAAAATTGTTTACAAAATCCGAAAATACTCGTAGTTGCGAAAATGGTAAACAAGCTTGAATACTAATTCAAGTAGGGCCCACATTTTCAGGGTCAACATTGTAACTAACAATCCAAATAGAACGGAAATTTATCGGGTATAGGGTTGTTCATTAGGGACAAAAGCATTTTGTATCTTTATATAAACGCACCCTTAAACTTTTTTAATAAACTTTCAGTATCGAAACGTTACTTAAAGTCAACATTTTCATCATGGTAAAGTTCACGAACCAAGAACGTTTGGAAATTATTCAAAATTACTAACGAAATACTTAGTCGGTGGTCGTAACTTTATCAACGCTTGTTATCGAAAAATCATCATCAGCGACTAAACTCATTTCTGGCTCAATGGCTTTGTCAGTAAACAAAATAAGCAATATTTATTAGCAAAAACCCACATGTGTTTCTTGAGACACCATTCCATCTGCAAAAGACAACTGTTTGGTGCGGTTTGCATGCCGGAGCTGTGATTGGGCCGTATTTTTTCGTAGATGAAAACGACCGTCATGTTACCGTCAATGGAGAGCACTATCATGCTATGTTGGAAGGTTATTTGTGGCCAGATTGGATGAGCTCGACATCCACGATATGTGGTTCCAATAAGATGGTGCCACTAGCCACACAGCATGCCTCACAATCAATTTATTGAAAGGCAAATTTGGTGAACGGAATATCTTGAGAATTGGTCCTGTTGAATGGACGCCTCGTTCATGTGATCTTAAGGCATTGGATTTCTTTCTATGGGGCTATATCAAGTCACTGGTCTATGCCGATAAGGCGAGCTCAAAGACAACATTCAACGTGAAATTGTCAACTTTCCGGTTGAAATGTGTGCCAGAGTGGTGGGTTCAAAGAATCAACCGCTATAAACGGGCTCATGTTGGTCATAAAATATAACGCTTGCACTACACCCACAATAAATTTGAACTCAATATCTCAAATATTTCTGTGTTTTATCAATAGATAAAATTGTTATGTTCTTAACGGAAAACCCTTTAGATCCTGAAATTAATGCAGTTTTCTTATAAAACTGCCACTTATTTTAGTGGGAAATATCAGAAAACTATTTCAACTAAAGCAGTAACGATATCATTGTGCTTTACATAAGAGCAAGACATGTTCTTTCTTACTAATTCATACTCTTATTTACGTCTCGTAACATTTCCAGGGGGCGAACTTAAAACATATTAAGAAGGATTACCTGAAGGACCCTAGCCTGCTTTACAACACGATACAGGGCCAATGAAGGTAGAAGTTACATTGGGTGCTGCCCAGGGATCTATTCTTAGTGCTGACCAGTGGAACGTGTCTTACGGCGGGTTACTTGGACTGGAGATGCCAGATGAGTCGCGCTTGATCGGCTATGTGGATGATGTTGCAGCTCTGGTCGCTCGATGGAACGTTGAGCAAGCGCAACTTAGGCTAGGTATACTTATGTACCGAGGCTAGGTATGCTAATGCACTGGCTCAGTTTGGCACTGGAGAAAACTGGACTGGTCATTTTGACAAAAAAGAGAATCCCTAGAGTAAGGATGACCAGTATTGGAGACATACTAACCGAATCAAAGCCAGTGATGAAGTACCGGGGGCTACTGATAGACTCAAATATGAATTTCTCTGAAAAAACCAGGGCAATGGCTAAGAAGGCTGCTACAGGAGTATCGGCTCTGAGTCGACTTATGACCAACGTAGGGGGACCCAGCTCATCAAGAAGACGACTCTTGATGTAGGGTCAATGCTACTGTACGGAGCAGAAATATGGGGCGACGCTCTCAGTAAGTAGGTTTACCGAAAACGCTTGGCATTGGTACAGGGAAGATGAGCAGTGAGGGTTGCATCTTCGTACCCAACAGTTATTGATTCGGCCGTGAGAGTTATTGCAGGCCTGATACTTGTTGCCCTCCTTGCTAGAGAGAGTGGCACTTTTTACCGAGGATGCAAGGGAGACGATTGCCAGTGAGGAGAGATAGCGCTCACTCATCAACTCGCAGAAGCTTGGGATAAATTGCACAAAGAGAAGGTGGACTGCGTGCCTCATGCCGGATATGCGACCGTGGCTAAATGGAAAACATGGTGAGACTGATTTTTATCTGATCCAACTTTTGAACGATTGTGTTGTAGTTTACCACACTCAGTGAAACACAATGATCCTTCAAAACTGTCTCCGCTTATTTTCTACTCATCTTCACTCTTTGAAAGCAAATAGTCTTTTGAAACTCGGTTCTACTTCGGTATATCTTTAGCGGTATAACCACAATTTTTGTGGCAGGATGAAAAGTACAAACAATACCTTAAACGTTTAAATCACCTGTTTCAAACCACTTTAAGTATATTACTCTTGCATACGTTTTCTCCAAATCTTCTTTCAAAATTTCAAAAACATTAATGAGACGTTATATTGTAGATTAAAAATATATGAGTAAATTTCACCTCTTTAAACTAGAAATCCTGGTTCATGTCCCAGCCAGGGCATGATCAAGTTTTCAGGCAATGAATAAATCATATGAATTTGACTGTTATTTCTTATGCTAGTACATCAATTGAGCATCTGAATTCAAAATACTTTAGGCGTTTAGAAAAGGAATTACCAGGCTTAAATTGCATGCAGAATATGATCAGAGGAACAATCGCCAGAGGACTGGTGAAGCAGTAAATGTCCTGTACACAAAAAGGTGGATAAGCTGAGGTATGGAGGAGGCATCGCTCTGCTGTGAACGTCTTATAATGCTCTCCAAAATTATAGAAAGAAAATCAAAGCCGTAATATGAAAGCTGGAAACATTCCAGGAGCAGAAGAAGAGGTCCCAGTCTCACCACCAACCAGAGACAAAGTACAGGTAGTACTACAGGACCTCACAACGAATAAGACTTCTGGAATAGATGAAATACCAGCGGAACTGCTCCAGAGACGGAGTCCGCATCTAAATAGCTTTCTGCATCGACTAATATGCAGAATATGGTCAATGGAGCAGTTGCCAGAGACCTGGTGGTAAAGTATATATATAAAAACAAGTTGAAGTAACAGGAGAGTGCTCCTGCCGGAAGGGTATTGTCAAACAATTAGTAAATCAAACAATATATTCTGCATATCAAAAATTGACTTATATACAGATTTGATAAATTGAGTTCAAAGAATTATTATGGTTTTTATATTTTTATATTCGCCGCAATTTTGTTTCAAGTGCTTTGACCCCGTCACTTAGTAAGTCATGATAACATATCAATATTAAAAACCATTTCTAAAATTTTTATCAAAATTCCTACATATTTATAGTGTCTAGGTCAAACGTGTAATTCCCTAATATAACGTGTTAATTTTGTTGTAATTATTAAATATTCAATCGGCTATAACTTAGCTGTTTATTGTTTGATTATTGTGAAAAAAAAACTTAAATTGTAGTTTTTGGGAAATTTAAGGGTCGCATTTTGATTTTATAGGCAAAAACGTAAAATTTATAAAATGTACTATTATTAACAAATTGATCGGATTTCGACTTCTAAGGTATTTGCTGCCTATGTGTACTTAAAGTTTCATTTCTATGATTTTTTTCAGATTTTTCGGGTCAAAAATGTCCAATCGCGAGCGGGGGGACACACATAATTTTCGTACATTTTGTCTTCCCCTGCACCCCTCAAACCAAAACTTGTCATTATAAGACCTGTTTTATAAAGTTTTCATTAAGACCTTTCATTTGATATCCATATTGCCTATGGGGAGACCTCCTTTAAACACCTTATGAATTTTTTTTGTGATGAAACATTGAAGAGGGCTTCACTTTACACCTACTTACAAAATCTTATGTTTCTAGCTTGTGTAGTTTGCCAGAAAAAGTGGTGTGACACACGGACGGACAGACAGGACGCGATTTTAGTAGGATATAATAAAATAATTTTACAGTACCCAAAAAAGGGGACAAACGAAGGTGTGAAAATCGTCAATGTGTGAAAAAGATTTTTGAATTTGTGGTCAAACACCCATTATATAGGGTTCTTAATTTGATATCTTATATTAAATAAGTATTTTTACGTTATATTTTTTTTCAAAACTTTTAAGGTAGTTTTAGTTGTATGTTATTTCGGAAATATTCTTCAAACAAACTCTATTGCCTTTCATTCAAACTTCATTCATGAAGTTCAATCGTGCTACTGAGTGGACTTTGAGAATCCAAAAATTCAATCCATTGAAAACCTATTTTAAACAGAATGATTTAAAGAATGTATTTTAAGTGCTTTAATGTCATTTCATTAAAACTTATTCGTTAACACTTTGCAATTCTATGCTAAAATAAAGTAAAAACATAAGAACTCAGCCGGTGCAAATGGTTTTTTAAGCCAAATCACAAAAACAAGTCCCTATTTGACTTTCAATTGTTAAATTCATAATTTTATCGTTATTCGCCCCATGAATGTTCATATGTTTGCCATAATTTTGTATCTAGTGAAAACAAGGATGAAAAAAGATGCATTTAAATAGTAATTAATGTAGTTGTTATAATAATTTAAAAATTTAAAGGACCATAAATCCACTGAAAATTAATTGAACACCATACCGTATTAAATACACTTTTACCATATAAATAATAATATTGGTGGGTCCAAGCGTAAGTAAGTAACGGTAAATCGACGATATGTTCTTAACTCTCGATTTCAATATCCTCCTGACTTCGTCCCTAGATCTAGTGGAAGATTAATCTAGTACGATCGTTTTTAGTATTCCAGCGAATAAAAATAGTGTAACGACTATTTCAGCATTTGTATTTATTAGGCAAGTTTCGGCCGTTGACATAGATGGCATGTAGTAATAATTGAGCAGTTGCTTAGGCAAACTGCTCGAAAGACATTTCTGGAGAAAACACCATTTCCCGTATAGAAACCCGCCACTCCCATCGCTACCATTATAAGGAAAATTGCTTCCCAACGAAACAATTGCAAAATTAAATAAAAATTACAAAAAAAAAATTTTAATGACGGCAACCCTTTTGCGCCGCAATTTAGCGAAGAATTTCAGTGTATCTCGTCGAGAAAATCCGCTTTTGCCACCATGAAGAGGCTCGTTGTGACAAGCGGGAAGTGGTGAAGAAGCTTCCAAGAAGAAAGAAGGCTCCAGGTATTCATCCGTAACTGTGTTTAGAGGAATTTTTCATTAAAATCCCACGCGAATTAATCGTTCTTCGTTCTTCTTATAGCTATTCATATCGTAATCTGTACAAACCCTTAAAATACTCGTATTTGCATTGTACATAATCTCGAGGTGGTTGACGGCATTGAATAACGTTTTTCGAACATTCGCGATTCCCGCCAGCTATTGAATCTTTTTTCCACCACAAATTTGAGTTCACATGTTAGTTATGCGAAAGTACAAAAGTTTTGCAACCTGAATTGTTTGCTGTATTGCAATCGCCTTCAATTATTGGACTTTTATTTTGTCTTTACGCGTTTGATTGTTCCGGATGATATTTTTATCTGAGAATTGGATAGATAGATCAAGTGGGGCAGGCAACAGGCAAAATATAGCTTCGAACCTCACTAGTTGAAAACGGTTAAATCCATCAACATTGTGAACCGTGTGATAAACTAATACTGAGTAACAGAAAAATTTCTGGTGATTTAGGATTTATTGGCAAACGGAGAAAAGTTGTGCAAATTAAGAAGATTTCTTAAATGCAACCAGTTAAAACTCAGAATTTCATTACGTTAAAGCGTAAGGCCTAGCTGTAACGAGGATGGAAGATATGAGGAGGCTCTGGAATTGGCTGCATATATTCAGAATCTAGGACAGAAGCATGGAAATATTGCTGTTGTGAGTGACATAGTTGCCTCAATAGAAGCATCATGGTATTCAATACTGGTGAGACTGCTTGATCAGCTTCGTACAGACTTAAAGCTACCTAGCATATTTATATGTTGTTGGATGTTTAAAGCCAATGCAAGCGTTTGGAAACATTAAGCTGAAATACAATTTTTTCTCAGCCAGGGACACTTGGTTATGTGATAGTTTACGTTCTATTCCGAAAATTGATCCACAACGACATTCAAATAAAACCATCGAATAGACCAGAATAAATGTTTTCAATATTATAACACAATATAAACATTTTTTTTCCAGATCATAATTTAACTACTGCAGGATTGGATTTGACATCAAGAGAAAGAAACCGACTTTCGATCTTTCGATGCAGTAACGCATGACGCGTTACTGCATCGAAAGATCGAGCATTTCCTTCACACTCTAGAAATGCACTTAACATGAGGTTTTACATCTCCTGAGGCAGGTCTTGGACATTGCTTTAGTTTAATCACTGTAAATAGATAACGCCTTGTATTGTACGGCTGGAATTATTGTAACTCTCCCTAGTTTAATCACTGCGCATTACTTACACTTTGTTTGCTACTGGTGGAATTTTTGTAACTCACCTTAGTTTAATCGCTGCGCATACTTAATGTCTTGCTTACTACAAACGGAAAGTATGCTTAAAGTGTTTCGGTATCAACTGGTAACAAATAAATTAAAAAATATCTTAATCAATCATCTCATGAAACCCGGAAGATTTAGATTAGAAGAAAACAAGAAAATTTTAATGTTTGCAGGTCTTACCCGCCCCATGAACGAGCACTGGTCGGAGGAGGACTGGGTAAGTACCCTTTTTTAGGGTTTTGCACTAATACAAAACCCTATTGCAATCACGACCTGTGTCCGTCTGTACGTCCGTCCATCCATCCGTCTGTATGTCACAGCACTTTTTCTCCGAAACTATAGAAGCTACAGCCATGAAACTTTGTGGAAGGGTCAGAAGTGGTAACTTCTTGAAAGCTTTGGGGTGGAAAAAATGTTCAAAGGGGTTTAAGGGAGTCTCCAAATATAGGGAGGTGACCATTGAAAAAACAATTTCCACCATTGGTTGTCGAATAGGGTATCATTGAAAAGATCTTAATGAGATACCGTGGAGAACAAGGGAAGGGGAAATATACGATTTTTTTGCGTGACCCCCTCCCCCTCATCACGATTGGACACCTTTCATCCGAAAGATCTGAAAAAAATTGTGAATGTAGGCCTTTATGAGTACAACAACAACAAATATGTGAGAAGTCGAAATTGACTCAACTTTGTTAGGAATAGTATGATTTATCGATTTTTTCTTGAATAAAATCTTAACGGTACCCTTAAATTCAATAAAATTTAACGCACAAATGACTACTTACAAAATTGACCTGTCCTGAAAGTTTCACAAAGATCGAATGGTATTTAGCGAAGTTATAGCGATTTAAATTTTCCTGTACTACTATGAAACAATATGCGCTGTATTACTATGGAAACATAGGGCTATGGAACAACATGCGCTTTTTACTGACTCAGACACTACAGCTTTGCTAGGATACGCATGAAAGTTTCAGGAATGATAGGTATCATGAATAATTGGTTCAGCTTATGGTATCAGTAATTGTAAAACAAAATAGTGTCTATTTTAAATGCAAAGATTGAATAATTTTGAGTTATATTTCTCCAACTTCAACGTTTAAGGTGCATGCTTTGAACACTTGGTTCAATTTAATGAATAATTGAACATGAGTACCTACAATTTATACTCATACGTTAAACAAGTCAAGGAGACATCAGAGGGCTCCTAAAAAAGGGCTTTGTAACCATTCTAGGGTTCGAAAAAAATGTTCGGATGCCATGAATCGATGATTACAGTACAGCAGAGCGACCCCTGAAACCAAAATAAAACCCTTTTGACATGAGCGTAGGTCTGTCTACCCAACTTGTTTGATTTGTCATTTATATTAATAGGGCACGTAGTATTTTTCATAATTTTTCGTTATATTGCATGCCCTCCAAATGAATTCGAATATTATTGCTCATTTGAAAAATGTTTAATTATGGTTATGAATGGAACACAAAATGGTTTAAATTACAAACTCTTACCGACAATACTGAAAAGTTAACGATGCTTTGCTGAAACCTTAGACTTCTTAATAATATTCCAGTAATCTAGGGGTGAAGAACTATTTACCGTAATTTTGTCAAAATTTAAGGCTCGCAGTTTTGGAGATCAGGTAGGAGAAATGATCGATTTTCATTTATTTTCTTTACCAACTCAAAAACTATTAGCTTGAAAACTATAGAAAATTATATTTGAGACCTTCAAAATAATACTTTTCATTTGATATGTAACATGGTACACTTAGGAAAGCCTGTTTTCACATACGTTTTCACGTACGCTACAATAGTTATTCTTGTTAACTCATTCATTGTAAAAAAACCCGTTTATAGAACATTTTTAGCTTCATTTATGCATATTTCAAGTGAATAATTTTAAAGTGGAAGATGTCTGTCAAAAGTCATTCAATTAATTTAAATGGTATTTTTAATTAAGTTATCACACTGTAAACATCTAAACCGCAAGAAACAAATCTCTATCACTTCACTAAAATTATATTCTAATCTCCTGAGTATTCAAAAGCAAATCTAATTCTGATTATACTTGTTCACAATTTCCCCTGAGCACTCAAAGCAAATCCAATGTGCTTGGGACTTGTTCAGGATTTTCGCCCATATCTAACCATTTATGTAGATTTATTCTATGGTATTGATCAATCCATTCTATCATCTTAATCTCATCCCACTCAAAAGTATATGTAAATTATCAGCGAAACCAAAATTCATAACCCTTTACCTCTTCACAATGGAGAATCACCTGTTTCCAGGATCTGCTCTTCAATTAATATCACATAATTAATTTTATTAAAACACCACACGACTTAAGGCCTCCCTTCAATTTCCCCATATGAAAAGCAGACATCAAAACCGTAATCTGTTTCTGCGTCACCAATCTTTTCCTTACAAATGATTTTCTTAGTAAGTCTTGCTCTCATTAATCATCCATATAAATGCTTAATCATCAAATCTACCGTACATAACGTACACACATAGCAACTATGAATAGAAATATGGCTATGCCCTCCTTACAATTCATCAAAAGGATATCTTCAGCACAGCCCCATTCAGTCTTTAAGGTTTAGTCGTTTTGAACGGTTAAGGACTCCACGTTTTACCGTTTTAAGTAATTATATGAAGACATATGAATGTTAGACAGAGAATGAGAAGCCAGAGACTGGCGGAGAGCGTATTTTCATTTGAACACTCCAAGGAAAAATTTGCACACTTTCAGAAGACATACAAACATGTGTACTCCTATAAGAATAAGAGCGTATACAACATCCAGTCGTGCAGTTTTCCTCTAATTTATTATGCTTACATGCAATAGCAATGTGAAATGTCCTTTGAACTTAGTTGGCATTACACATGAAGCCGCATGCTAGACACAAGGATTTTCCACTGACTGCTGTTGACAAACGAATTATGAGAACCTTTCTAGACGTATGCTCCCATTCTTCAGACGTGGAGGAGTGGATTATAATTAATTTTAGATATAAATGACATATTATTCTATTCCAAGGAGAAAAGAAAAATTTGCTTAATTCGCTCTAAAGGTCGTATTAATCAATACCAACTGAATGAGCAACATTTCAATAAAACTTACAGAGCAGTTTGCAATCATATAGATGATATATGTACATATGTTTCGGGTAACTCAAGAAAAAAATTGAGCCCTAGACTTGATACAATCAATCTAAGTATTGTTATCACTCAGCGATAAGCAAATGTTGCGCTTGAAGCTCATAAGTATGCAAATAAGCTCAAAAGTATCACTTAAGTCACGTACATTCAATATCTAGGACTTATAACGCTCCTTTAGTTACCTTGGAAGAAGAAAATCAATACGTTCAGAGAACGAGGGAATTTTTTTTCATATAATAATTTTGGTTTTGTCCTTTATCATAAGAGCTTCGAACGACGAGGCATTCTATAAATATAAGGCCGTCTTCAACATCATTAAACGACTTGCTTGTAGTTCATCATTTTCAAATAATGCATTCTGTGTGCAAAGATAGCATATGAATAAACATAGAAATACATATATAGGCAGCATGTACCATATTATTTCAAAATTGTCAACCACATTTTTTCATTACATTTCGAAAATTCTATACACAAACGTAAAAAATTTGCCCAAAACTTCCAAGTTCTCCTCTGCAGACTTTGTTACGATCGAAATGTATCGACGTGGTTTTGCAATGAACTACGGCGATCCATGTTTTCTCATTTGATAGATATCTATCTGAAAATTATCGGAAATATTAGAATTGCTACTAATGAAGAGTAATGACAGGGATGAGATCCACCGAAAAATACAGCTCGCAAATACAATGTTTAATTTAGTCTTGACGATCTTGAAGACTAGCTGCATACACAGAAAAACAAAGCTCCAAGTACGTATGCCAATCTGAGATAAAACCTGTTATAAATGTGGAACAAAGATCCTAACTCAAGCAACCATAATCATATTGCACGCCTTTGAAAGACGGGTCCTAAGGCAAATAATCGGAGCGAAGCTAGACAGGAACTAATGGTGAACTCGATACAACCATGAGCTGTATGAAATTTTTGACAAGCCGAAGGTCACAACAATTGCTAGACTGCGGAAGCTGCAATGGCCTGGCCACGTGAATCATATGGATGAACAATGGATACTCAAAAAGGTACTCGTTGGGCAAACTGAAGAGCGGAGACCAATGGGGAAACCAAGGAAACGCTGGACTAACTTGGTTGACGAAAACAGTTCTTAGCTACTCGAAATAGAAGGATGCGGTCAATTGAATAGCAATCAAAATTCAAAATAATGCTTTACTTTGTTGATAATGTGGTGAAGGTGAAAAGAGTGAATAGAGTTCTAAAGCAAATTAAAAACGTCATGTAACAAGATGTAATGGGACATTTACCAAACCAAAACCATTTGAATTGAAATGATCTGGCCTTGAATTAAAATAGTCAATCCAGTCAAAATGTTCAATCGTCTAGCTACATGCCTGAAAACATGCTCTACCAAACTATGGACACATTCTAAATAATGACTTAAATCTCTTTTTGGATTGCTTCAATGTAAAATTGACCAAAGAAACAAATGCAGGATACAAGCAAGATGCGGTGACTAAATGGGTATGGTTCAGTATAACATAATTCAACATAAGCAAAGAACTCATTGTATGCTCCTCATTTTTACTGCATCACGAAATTCATTTAGTATCGTCACTTCTCTTTATAGGACAGTTATACGCATATAACTGACGAAGTTAAATCTTCACGAAAAAAGGCGCTGGTGAACGTTGCAGCAATACAGTACCTTACGGTTATTGCTTCTTGCTTGCAACCATCTCAATTGATCGATTATATCTCCCTGATCCTGAACATCGAATGTTGATAGATTGCCTTCATTGAATGAATCAAATCAAAGTTTTAATTTTCACTTACCTTCTTTGGATTTTCCAACAAATATCTTTCAAGGTACCGATCGCTCATCAATACGTATAGGAGATACATTCGAAAGTAGCGACCAAAATCTTCTTACTATAGAGATGATTAACTTTATACAACTCTAGGTTGTATATGGTTGACTCACAGCCTTTTTCTCCCAATGCTCTAGAAACTTACCTGAAGACCAACTATTCAGCGGTACTCAATATTCTCTGACGCTTGAGTGATGGTCTGTCTCATATACAGAACTAGCTTGAATATCTCAAATTTGAATACCTGAAAGATCGTTCTCCTTTACATGCAGCTGGCCTTCAGAATCATCTTAATAGAGTTAAATATGGCTGAATTGAATTCTTCGAGGTATTTGAACAGTTTCGAGAGTATTCCTCATCAATTTATCGCCATAATATACTTGACCTAAATTTTCAATTGGTCAAACGATTTGTTTCGCACATTAAAGGTATTTTGTCTTAAAGTGCATAATTCATCTTATTCGTCATCTTTGTAATAAATCCTCGTAAGCAAACCGTCCGTCACAACAATTTCCCGCTGAATATCTAAGTCAACCTCATACAGAGCTTGAAGAACTTGAAGATGTACAGTCATAAGAGTTGACAACAAATTTCAGAAAAAACACTTTGGTTTCTACTAAAATAACAAATTTTGTTAATTTCCTATTTTCTGCTGTTTTCTTGAGAGGCCACCGTTTTAAATTTTAACTTCTACTTTTATATTACTTTTGCAGAGACTCATTACCTAATTTGGTCAATCATTGTGCCGATTTTCGTTCAAATCAGAGCTTCACTCTGGACAAAAGAAAATCATCAATTTATTTGTAAATGGCAGCGTAAAATACTAAGTTTTATGTTTCCAAGTTTTTTATTTATCACTCAGTTTCCATAATTTTTACAAACACCAAAAACTTGAATCAATAACCTGTAACAATAAGTTTCATTGAAATCTTTAGAAAAACTTGATTGTAAGGAAGCCACAAAAAAATGAAAAACAGTAATTTGGAACCACCGCCATTTTGAAATCTGGAATTGTCTGATCACAGTAATAACAAATCGATTTTTGATATTTGCCTAGCTTTCCGACAGAGCTTAATTTTGATCGATTCCGACAGGTTTTTCCATCATTCCTTGTCATAAACTTTTTTTTGACAGACCGATTTCCACAGTTCACCAGATTCAGTGTGTTTATGTTGAAAAACAAGTTGAAGTAGCAGGAGAGTTGAACTGCCAGAATAGTTTTGTCAACCAATAAATAACCGAAAAAATATCTTCTAAATACCAAAACTTGACTAATACTCGTATATAGATTCCATAAATTGAGTTTAAAAACCTAAATCCTGGTTATTAGGTCTCGTAAAATTTTTTTTTCGAAAGACGTTCTAGTTTCGTGACCTGTCTGTCCGTCTGTCCGTCTGTCTGTCTGTCCGTGCGTCACATCAGAAACTATAGAAGCTAGAATGCTCTCAAAAGTTAAGTTCTTACTAAAAACTTGAAAATTTTTTTTAAGGGGGGTCCCCCCTAATAATGAATTAGCCATTAAAAATTGTTTTTAATCAAAAGTAGTCGAGTGGGGTATCAAATGAAAGGTCTTGATTGGAACTTTTAGAATCTGAAATAAAAAATCCATCATTTGTGTGTGAAACCCCCCCTTCCGATTGGACGCCTTTGAGCCGAAAAATCTGAAAAACAAGAACAAGGGCAACAGATACCTCAGAAATTGAAATTCACTCAACTTTGTTAATAATAGCACGATTTGTTGATTTTACATTTTCGCCCATGAAATCAAAACGGTACTTTCAAACTTCTTGAAATTTTGCAATTATATAGACTGATATAAGGTAGGTCAATAATTTACACACAAAATTTAAACGACATCGAATTTTAATCAAGTGAGTTATAGCCATTTCAATGGTATGGAATCACGACAACCATAACACGTGTTTATTGTTGATACATACTTCAAATTGACCTAGGCACTTTTATTTTCTTTCAATTTTCATGAAAATTTAAGGAATAGTGTTTAACTTGAATATATTTTATCAGCTGAGCATTCAGAACAATCATTAAAGCTAGATCAAAATGGCGGCTGCACTGTGCTTATGAAAGAAACTGTGCATCTTTTGCATAAATTTAAACGATTTCATATACAAGTAGTGGATGTATAATTCATGTTATCGATTCACGTTATCAGGAAACTTGTTTCTAACCCTAGGATATTTACAAAGACTTCTGGTAGGAACACTCTCCTGCTTACTCAACTTGTTATGTATTTAAATTCGCTGCCATTTTGTTTCAAGTTTTTTGGCCCCATTGCTTAATAAGTCATGATAACACATCAATATTACAAACCATTTCTAAAATTTTTATAAAAATTCCTAAATATTTGATGTGTCTATGTCCCCAAGGGGGGTGTCGAGGAAACAAATTTTTCGTACATTTCCCCTCACCCTGCATATCTTGATGAAAAACTTGTCAATTGAAGGCCAGTTTTCATCAAAACCTTTCATTTGATACCCATATTGCTTACATTCGGTAGTTTTTTTTCAGAGGCCTTTCCCTATATAGGGAGACCCCCGTTAAATATCTTATAAAACTCTTTTGTAGTGAAACTTTAAAGAAGGCACCACTTTACACCTACTTGCAACATTTTATGTTTCTAGCTTATCTAGTTTGCGAGGAAAACTGCTGTGACACGCGGACGACGGACGGATGGATAGACGGACAGACAGGTGGGAATCTTAGTGCGGGTGGAAAAATTATTTTACAAAGCCATAAAAACACAGAAGATGGCACACAGCCAAAACCGGCCTTTCAAAGAAAAAAATTATAACCGGGAATTACGGAAAAACGTTCCGAAATCTTTTAAATCTTTTAAACCTTCGATGGTTGGCGTCTGATTTCCTTCCATATTGCTCCTATTTTCAATCCAGGGAACTACTTGTTCTAAGGTTTCCAACGTCAACTTCTCTAACTTTGAAACATGGAGATCTATTTCATCGTTAGTTAGATTCCTGTCATTAGGAACCATTGACGAGAGTTGCCATCATTAGACAAACGACATTGTTGTTGTTTCTCCAAACATTTCACATCGAGGTAATCGTGATCGAGATAAGCTTGGAAATAGAAAATAATTTTTTTATCCTGCCATAATGATTCAAGGTGTTGATCCTCTAGCGGCAATCGCAAATGATACCCGGGCTTGATGTAAGCTATGTTAGAGTGGATCACAGTGTATTTTGGTTGGTTTTATTTTGAAGGAAGCTCAACTTTTGCATCTTGACATTGGGAGTATCCTCGATGTGATGCAAGGTGACCGAATACACTACATTTGACGGACGTAGTAAACTTCCTTTTTTGGCCCTGTCTGTGCCAATTTATGCTCATCGGGGGGCATGAGCTTCCTTGTATTTAACCCACCCTTAGCGCATGATGCAGTTGGCAAATGAACAGCCAAACTGTCGGTATCGATAGCAATGGTTGACTTCCTTCTCTGAAGACGTTCCCACCTCACCGATCTGAAGCTCAAGTACCTCATCTGTTGAAGGCCACTTCGACTACGGTAAATTGTTTTCGATGGTTGATTGACAGAGATCATCCATGTCTTCTCCGCATTCCAGACCCTTCGATGGACAGGTTTGATTTGTTTCAATTTTTTGGGTGTAGTAAAATTTGGAGTGGGGGTTCCTAGTCATCTAAATCTCTGGATCTCCTCCTACCTCGATGGTAATGTCTGTCATGTATCCTTTCATGATCTGGTTTTCTCTCCATTTATTCTTTCTTGTGGCATCCCTCAAGACTCAATTCTTTGTCCTTTGCCATCTATATTATATATTAATGACCTTCTTTGAAAATTTTCTATTTTCTTGTTTATATTCTACTATCGCTTCAACACAACGAGTTTCATCTTGACGCTTTTCCCGCGTCCTATGTAGTTTTTAAAAACTTTATCAAATCGTCTTATTTCCGTAAGCGTGTGTAAACTTTCTTGATAATTGTAACTTAATTTCAATTTCTCGTCTCTATACGTTTTTAGGGTTTCGTAAAGTCATTTCACAAAACCCTACTAGAATCGCGTCCTGTCTGTCCGTCCGTCCGTGGGTCACACAACTTTCTCTCGCAAACTACATAAGCTAGAAACATAAGACTTTGTAGGCAGGTGTAAATTTTCATCGCATGTAGGCAATATGGGTATCAAATGAAAGGCATTAATAAGAACTTTGCAAAATAGGTCTTAGAATGACAAGTTTTGCTTTGAAGGATGTAGGGGAAGGGGAAATGTACGATTGGGCACCTTTGACCCGAAAAATCTGAAAAAAAATCACAGAGGGGAGACTTTAGGAGCAAAAGGGCAGCAAATACCTCAGGAGTCAAAATTCGATCAAGTTAGTTAATTATAGGACATTTTATAAATTTTACATTTTTGCATATAAAATCAAGATGGGACCTTTAAATTTCCCAAAATCTAGAATGAAAGCAATTATATGCGTCCTAAAAATTTCACAATAATTGAACAATAAACAGCTAAGTTACAGCCGATTGAATATTTAACAATTACAACAACATTAACACGTGATGCTAGGGAGATACACGGTTGCAACGGAACTAGACACCACAAATATGTAGGACTTTTGATAAAAAATTTAGATATGGTTTGTAATAGTGATGTGTTATCATGACTAATTAAGTAACAGGTTCATAAAACTTGAAACAAAGTGGCGGCGAAACTAAAAACACAATAACCACTATAATTTTTTGAACTCAATTTATGGAATCTGGAGTCATAAAAAAATCCCCGTTGGCAGCACCAGCCGGAGAGGTAAATTTCTCGTATGTAGCATAAACATAGATATAGAGAGTACTGGATCCGCAAAAGGTCGTGAGAGCCGAAGCAATTGGCAACTTGCGCTAAAGTTGTGTGAAGTTGAGGTTTGAGGCGACATGCTTTTAATTTAGCACTCTATTCACGGCGAAACACGTTCACATTTAAAAAGTTTTTAATTTTAAAGATCGCGCGTACGTAATCGGAACTTTAATTCACAGTTTTAATTAAAAATTTACGAAATTTCTGTCCGCTTTGACACATGAGTTTTCCCGCGTGGTTCGCGCTCTTTTCGATTTTCTTTTGCTTCGACGTTCGAGTTTTCCGTGAGAGTTGTTTATTGTTTATACTCAAACTGAAATGAAATTTCGTTGGTGTGCGCGGGTGTCAGTGGGGGAAGCGATTCTTCTGAAGAGAGAAAAGAAAAACCTGTCTGGAAAAAAAGGGGAAGGAGAAGCAGAGGGAATCATATAGTTTTGAGAGCGTAAGTTATTTATAACTTATTTATGTGGCAAATTTGCTTCTCACATGGACGAGTACACAGATTCTCGTTGCTCGTCCATTTGTTTATATGTCTTTGAGCATAAAGCTTCGAAAAAAAATTTGGCTTGCCTACTACTCAACTTCTTTCTGCAATTTTCGTAGTACCACATGGGTATTTATTAACATACAAAAAATCTGGCCACGTTCGTTCTTAGAGACCTTTTATCGGGGCGCGAATATTTTGCTAATTAAATTGAGTTGCATACGTATGGATTACATATTGAAAATCGGCGGATCATAAATTGTTGTAAACATATAAATACCGGTTTCGCCCTTCTCGCATTTGCTGTTTACACAGTTCACAGTGGTAACCACACAAAGGCTTAAATAGCTCGAATAGTTAATTTCAAAAGATTTCCATGAAAGTTTAATCAGCACTTGCGTTGCCATTAATATATACATTTTCAATTTTTTTCTGAACTATGAGGGCCGTCATTTCAATTTTTATTGAAATCGGCTGCTAAAAATATTAAGCTGTAAATTTTCGACTTTTTCATTTGTCATTCGATTTGCATAATTAAATTAAATTAACTTGCGTTAATAACTTATAATTTCAAGTTTCAACGGAATCTGTTGAGAATCTTGGCTGCTACAGAAATAAAAAGAATTGTATGCCACCCCCCTGTATGGGGAGACCCCCCTTAAAATACCTTAAAATATTTTCTTGCACTGCAAATTTCAAGAGGCACCACTTTTGACCTACGTAGAAAATTTCCTCATTCTAGGTCATGTGGTTTGCGAGAAAACTTGTTTTGACGCACGAACAAACGGACGGACAGACAGACAAGTCGCGATTTTATAATTTTTTTAGGGGATTGTTAAAAAGATTTTAAAATATCTTGAAAATGGTCTGGTTTATAAATTCTATCAAGTAAAGTCATTTAAAACGTTATCATGAAAAATATTCATTATTTCAGTTGGCACTAAAATAGCGAATTGCGCTTGCCTTCTGACCTTTGGGGGCCGCCATTTTGAATGCATGCATTTTATTTTGGATTATTTTAAATCTTTGTATGCTAGGAACTCATCAATCAATGTACTATCTCGTTCAAATAGAAGTTTCACTCTAGACAGGGCAAAATAATTCAATTTTTAAAGAAAATGGCAGCTAAAAATATTAGGCTTTAAATCTTCGACTTTTTTATTTTTCATTCAATTTTAATAATTTCCTGCATAATACAAGAACATAGTACAGAGATCCATAATCTCAAGTTTCATCAAAATCCGCTGGAAAATGTGACCGCTAGAGGGCCACAAAAACCTGAAAAAAACGCATATTTAAACGGCCGCCATTTTGAAATTTGCTCATGCATGATCACCAAAATATCAAAGACTGTAGGCCTAAATAATGTCTATCTTGAAACCGAATTTCGTATATGTCGGATTAAAATTGCGACTTTAAAAAGCCTTTGAAATTTTGCCCTTTAACTGGCCGCCATTTTGTTTTTTGCAACCTGACCTCCAATTTTTTCACGTAATTCTTTAGACACTTATAATTTCTATCAAGTTATCAAATTTCATGAAAATCTGTTGAAAGCTTTGACCACTATTACAACAACAAAATTTTGCACGTTTTTCGACCTTTGAGCGGCCGCCATTTTGTTTCTGCCGTACCGACTTTGGATTTTTTATTGTGAGATTCATCGCATACAGCAATGAACCTTTGTACCAAATTTCATCCAAATCGGAGCTATACTTTGGTCAGAACAGAAATCACGATTTTTCGTCTAAAATGGCCGCCATTTTGTTTTTGCCGGGCCGATATAGCTGGTTCGCGAACTTAACCGAGATAATTACCCAATACACTCTTCCTGAAAATTTGGTGAAAATCGAAGCAAAATTGCAACCTCTATCGTGGTCACAAATTTCGTTATATCCCATATATATATATATATATATATATATATATATATATATATATATATATATATATATATATATATATATATATATATATATATGATGCTCTCCGCAATAGGTAAATTTCTCTCGAGAAATTTACCTAAAAACTATTCGAAAGCATGATCGTATCTTCGTCCCAGAACAATATATTAATTTAATTTTGAACTCTAGCTCAACATTTACAGTCAAAGAGCTAAACACTGATGATATTTGGGACTTCAAGAAATGGTGGTCAAATATATACAAATAAACATGTTTGTCAACTGAGTCGTATGGTAAAAATGTCCCAAAAGAACAAAAAATATCATTCGCGCCTTCGACACATATGAGTTTTCAGTATGATTCAGATAAAAAAGGTACTATCATAGCCGAGGAGTTTATTGATGGATTCATTAACCATTCATTCATACTACTTAAAAAAACTCACAACTTCTGTTTCACTTCCATCAACCAAGGCTTATAATTTGAGAGTGCCCATTAATTGTTAAGAAAATACATGATTTCAAACAAGTACAGGATAGCATTCCGGAAGAGTATATACCATTTTATGCGAGCATATTTTGCTGGATAACTGGAAATGTTGAAGATAATCCGATTGAGAATGATGTAGAATATGATTATGTGCCTTAAAGTTATTAAAACATGAAAAATTAAAACATGTAACAAGTTGATATTTTTATGTTGAAGTGCTATTTTCAATAATAAGCAATCAAAGATTTGATTTTATGATTGGTTTGTCTAAATTATGTACGATGAACCCTGTTCCTTGCTAATGTTGTTTTAGCAAGGAACAGGTAACAGTTTTTCAATTTTTTTTCATTATTATTGTTGATGCAACGTGGAGGTTATCCACCATTTTAATCTTTCAATATTCAAATACTATATTAAGCCCAAAAAAGGACTCTCAAACTCGTTTTTTGATGAATGACACAGTTTTTATTGATTCCTGAAAAATTCTAATTGTGTGACTTATGAGGTTTTTGAAATGTCCGATTTAATTCTATTAAATAAATAAATAAATACTCGTATATATAAATTATCCCACTCATTAACCGATGAAGGAGGTTGTGTAAATGTGTTCCTCTGGAGTAGAGTAGCTCTCTCAGTATCCCGTTCATTCCAGAGTTTTTTTTCTTTTCGAGACTATAAATGGCTGATTGTAACTTTAGAACACTTGCAGTGTCGACAGTTGTTTTGGATGCTGTGAGAAGTTTTAGGAAACATTGCCGCAACCTGTTTTTAATTGGCAGGCACTAATTGCACATTGCGCGTCCTTGCAGAGACTCATACATGGATCACATCCCTTGACCCTCTTTAATTGAGGTGCATACTGATCTGGCTTCATTTAACGTCATATGCTATTAATTTTCTATATATGTATTATCCCATTTTTAATGTTTCAATGTTTGCGTGCCTGATTTTTTTTGCTAACCGTATCTTGACATTCTCTCTGGGACTAGTCCATAGATGTCAGAGAGAATGGATCCGAAATGCATCGTGAAAATTGAAGCACTTTATGATGTGGCGTGAAGTTGGCGCGTTATCAGCTGTTGATTCGAATTTCAAATAAATTTGACGTGACATCTCCCATAAATTTTCACAGCTTGAACTAAATCAATTTTCCGTGCCCGTATTCCAACTTGAACGATATAAAAGATTCAACTTGACTTACCCTACGAAAAGTACGTCCTTGACAAACTTCCTATAGCTGTTTTAACAATCCCACGCACATCGCTACATTTTTCACGAAACAAAAACACTCGCGATCCCTGGCAAACTTTTCAATTTAATTAATTAACACTTTTGCAACGCTTTTGCACTAGATTCAACAGGGTTTATCTTAAAAAATTGTTTTGTGTACAATTTCAAATTCAACTTGATTAGACGTTTCCCATCATTGTTCAATTATCACGAATCAACTAGTATGTTTTCAATCATATGGTTGATATTTTGTTGACAATTCGGGGATTAGGGTTTAAGAGGAGTGGGATTTTCGTGAGAGCAACTAAGAGAGCCACTTGAATGCGTGGATTCTCGAGGGGCGTGAAAGGCAGGGGGATTTCAATTCGCATGCGAGAGGAAGGCATGTATGTATTAAAAGTACTTCACTCACGTATGGATGAAAATAAGCTAATTTCACGTCCAATACCTTATATGTCCTTGGACTAGTCATTCCAATAATTCTAACACCTTTTCCACTGTGCCTGCGATTTAACATTGAATAAGTAATGTTCCGATCCACAGTATAGCTCGTTTTTTATGAGGACGTGGTCTGTTTCATTATGCGTGCAGTGATCGGGAGACTCTCACGTTCTTTTGTGAATGTCACAGTGCAAGTAGTATGTTGAGCTTGGAATAAGGTCTAGCGTTAATGGTTTGGTTACTGTCCCTGAAGGACTTGCAGCGGTGTTGTGCTGCCTCAGAGAACTAGGTGTCGGTGTCCACTGAGAGTAAATTGGTAAAGAAACGCATGCATGCGCTGGCGGGCTAGCATCTTCGGTGTCGTGGGCGAGTTCTTTCTCATAGCGCCAATTTCCACAGCAAATTATTTCTCCGCATGCACGTATAATAGGGTGATGAAATACCAAACACATAATAAAAATACTTGCAGTCGCAAGCAAGATATCTGAACGTCCCGATGAGATACCTGTAATGCACTAAAAAAAACGGGGCATCCTGGTTGAATTAGTACCCTTTCGCACTCCCTCCATGCAGATTTAAAGTCCCGATAGTAGAGTCCATGAGCAAGGACTCTCCATCCCTGGCGAGAGCCACTACGACATATAGAAAACAAGTTGGGTAGACAGCGAAGGCCCAAGAGGGGCTGTAGTGCTACAAAGAAGACAGACTTACTCTCATGTCAGAAGGGTTTTGTACTCAACTTATAAAATGCAGTCACCAACAACGAATAAAACCAAAATTCATGTCAAAGGGATTTGCTCGTTTAAAAGGAAAACCATTGTTTCTCCATTTTCAACTAACAAAAATCACTCAAATCATTAAATCCCAAAAGCATTTATGTCATCGATCTTATCTTAAAATTTTAAGAAGATCAAATCAAAGCTGCAGTGTCTCATTCGATAGAAAGTCTTTAAAATACCAAAATAGTGTGTTATTGTTGTTGTAATCGGAGAAATTCCAAATGAATATAACTTCCGTGAATATTATACGAATTTGATCAAACTTACAGAGTATAAAGACCTTGTGTAAGACTACTTAAATATCGAAATTTGTTGGGTTTAAAGGCATCCATACGATTTTATTGGAGAAAGGCTGAGATTCGAAGATCATACTATTATTAACAAAGTTGAAGGAGTTTTGACTTCTGAGGGGTTTGTTGCTATTGTACTCATAAGTATCTGTTTTGATTTTATGGGTGAAAATGTAAAATCTACACATCATACCATTATCAACAAAGTCGAGTGAATTTTGATTTCTAAGGTATTTTTTGCCCTCATACGAATAAATATTCAACAACGTGGTTATTTTCAGATTTTTCGGCTCAAAGGTGCCCAATCGTGAGGGGAAACACAGCATTTTAGTAAATTTCGCCTCCCCTTGGACTCTCTGCTGCGTAAAATGACTTTTTTTCAGATTCTAAAAGTTCTAATCAAGATCTTTCATTTGATACCCCACTCGACTACCTTTGATAAAAAAAAATGTTAAAGAGCTATTTAGAAGACCTAAAATTTTGAGACATCATCACTTCTGACCTTGTCACAAAGATTGAGCGTTCTGGCTTCAATAGTTTCTGAAGAAACTTGCTGTGAACAATGAACAGAAGGACGGACGGACGAAAAGACGGTCAGATAGGTCACGAAACTAGTAGGGGCGTTTAAAAAATTTTTATACAAAGACCTAAAAATAAAAATCTTCCACAGAAACCTCTCCTTTTGCTCACTTCACTCATAAGGCTTTTTCTAATCTCTTCAATTCAATTTTACTTCGCTTCCAAAAACTATTCCGCTTAACCGGTGCCGTTCGCCATCTTGCCGCGATTTCCGTCCATCGACGAGACAACACCCCACATCCACGTTGATCGCCGGAACGGGATAATTCCAATTTCATTGGACAATGTAGGTGAGTATACAGATCTGTGATAATACCTGTGTTATGCCATGGGTGCGAAACATGGACCCTAACCCAAGCATCTGCAAATATATTGAACGCCTTTGAGTGACGGGTTTTGAGGCGAATAATTGAAGTGAAGCTATGGCGAATTGGCCACATAAATCGTATGGACGAACAACGGATACCCAAGAAGGTATTCGTTGGGAGAACTGAAGGCCGGGGACCTGTGGGGAAACTGGTCTGACTCGGCCGACGAAGACAGATCATCACTGCTTGGATTTCGAAATTGGAGGAGGTTTATTCTTCGAAGATATTCTTCAAGCAAATGTCATTTAGATGTTACAATTGAAATATCACAATTCTACCTCAATGGGAGTTCCCGCATCTTTTTCCCTTATTCATGTAAGGCTTGAAGCCAAAGACATATAAATAAATGAACGAGCAACGAGAATCTGTGTACTCGTCCATGTGGGAAGCAAATTGAACACACAAATGACTTATAAATAACTCTCGAAACTATATGATTCCCTCTGCTTCTCCTTCCTCTTTCTTTCCGGACAGGTTTTTCTTTCCTCTCTTCAGAAGAATCACTTCACCCACTGACACCCGCGCACACCGACAAAATTTTATTTCACGTGCACACTATCACCTCTTTGTTATCATTGGTATAACGGTTCGAGTACAACACAACAAACGACTCTCACAGAAAACTCATATGTCAAAGCGGATGGAAAATTCATAAGTTTTTAATAAAAGAAGATAACTAAAGTGCCGATTTCGTACAGGCAATCTTCAGAACCAAAAACTTTATAAAGGTGAACGTGTTTCGGAGTGAATTAAGTGCAAAAATATAAACATATCACTTCAAACCTCAACTTCACACAACTTTAGCGAAGGTTGCTGATCGCTTCGGCTCTCACGACCGGTTGCGGATCCAGTACTCTCTATGTTATATGTATGCTTGAAGCACATTAAAGATTAATTGGACACTTTTTAATGCAAACCCTCCATTTCACGTCGTAATATTTTCAAACTGTCTTGAATTACATCTTTATAGGAAATAAAGTTTTATCGAAACATCAAGCATCTTAAATAATGAAGTACGATGATGTCACGTGAAATTATTTCTACCGTTTT
Source organism: Odontomyia ornata (assembly GCA_963969285.1). Classification (NCBI taxonomy): domain Eukaryota; kingdom Metazoa; phylum Arthropoda; class Insecta; order Diptera; family Stratiomyidae; genus Odontomyia; species Odontomyia ornata. The sequence continues at coordinate 380,364,012 of OZ017738.1, forward strand.
TGAAATAATGTTTTGAACGAAATTGGAATGGAAATACATAGTACTGATTATCAATTTCTTTTTCTTCTTATCAATTCTAATTTGTTTTGTATTTTTTGTTGTTGGTGCATAGTTTAACTTATTTTGTAAAATTTCAATTGCATGCATTTGCTCCTCAGAATGTAAATTAAATTATCACTATTACACACTCTTCATATTCACTTGCAAATAAACAGGTAAATATATGGTTTTTTTTTTATTCCATAGTGTTTAGAAGTTTTTTCCATCCTCAGAGCATGTTACCATGTACAGTAAGACCCTGCTTAACGCTGTATCATTTAGCGCTGCTTTGGTTTAGTGCTCTTTTATTTTGGCCCGGGGATTCCCCGAAATAGCTCGCAGCACTACAGGGACTCCCCAAAATTGTGAGCAGTGCTAGGTTTCGAAATATGTACATAACATATCCGAAATAAAGTAGTTGTGTTTCTTGTTTGGTGCGGTGCTATACGGACGCTTTTTTGCCATTCGAAACATTTGTGGACATTATTGTAAATATAAATTTATCTATAACAAATAATACAGTAACAAATATTATCATCTTTAGTTTTAATATGGGTAGTAATGATAAACGAGAAAAGAAAGCAACCAGAAAAAGCATTTCACTGGAAACTAAAATACAAGTGATTAGAAGATTCGATTCTGGTGAACTTCAAGCTCAAATTAGTGCTACATTGAATTTAGCAACTTCAATAATAAGGACAATTCTTAAGAATAAAGAAAAAATACTGTCATCGGTAACTGCAACTACGTCAAGCTTTGCAACTAGAATTACCCGTTCTAAAAATAAGATTATAAAGGAAATGGAAAAATGACTGTTTATATGGATTGAGAACCAAATTGAACGCAATATGCTACTAAGCCAATCCATCATAATGGAAAAACCTAGGAGAATTTTTACTAGTTAAAGATATTCCGCCTTTAGTATAACTTTCAAATATAAAAAAAATGAAAGATAGTATATACCCTTTAATTCTACTATTTATTTTAAATTTTGTATACAATTGTTTCGTCCTCTACTTAAGAACTTCTTCAATACTACTATTCCCTAAACTATAAGTGTCCTAATATTTATACTAAACTCATTAATGTTTTAATATGAATCTCTAATTACATCTAATCCCTCAAAGTACTATTACTTGATCTCTAATTACCTGATCCCATTCAAAAATTTGTTTTTCCTTAATTACTACTTAACTACCTTCATTATTTTGTAAGCTTGAATAGCCAGGTGTATCCGTTACCTGGGTCGCCGTTCCAAATGTCCTGCGTCTTCCGATTGAATATCTCCAAGCTTTCTGCTACATTCAGGCTGAGGTAAGTGACATAAGTGAAACTTTCGTTGGTAGTCGAGGATGGTTTCATAGAAATAATCTTCACAACATAAAGATTACAGGAGAAGCAGCAAGTGGTGTTACGGAAGCGGCGGCTGAATTCCCGGCGACATGAAAAAAAAAAGAATTGATCGAGGAAACTATCCTACAGAATAGGTTTTTAATGTTTATGAAACAGGCCTGTTTTGGAAAAGAATGCCAAAACGAACATTTCTATCCCGTGAAGAGAAACGAGCACCAAGATTTAAAGCTGCAAAAGATCGCTTAACATTTCTACTGGATGGTAACGCAAGTAGAGATTTCAAATTAAAACCACTGCTTGTTTACCACTCCGAAAATCCAAGAGCGATGAAAGGCATATCTAAAACAACTTTACCTGTAATTTGAGAGTCTAATAAAAAATCATGGATAACTTTGAAAATTTTCCAGGATTGGTTCACTGAACATTTCCGCCCGTCTGTTAAACATTCCTTGCGGCGAACATTTAAGCAGATGTTTGAAAAAACAGACGGAGAGGAGAAGCAATCAATTAGAGAATTTTGGAAACACTACAATACCATGAATGCATAAACCTTTTCTGGAATGAGATAACGGAAAGATCTTTGAAACGAGTATGGAAGAACATTTAAGTTAGAGCGAAGAACATGGACACCTTGTCGATATGGATGAAATAGTGGAAGAAATAGTCGAATAAGCGAAACAAACCGGTTTAGATGAGGGAAATGTGGAAGACATCGAAGAAATAGATCAAGAGACTGCAGTTAGTCTTTCTAATGATGAGCTCTAGGAATCAACTGAGCAAGAGGAAAACAAAATTGTTAATAGTAGTGATTTCGAAGCAGAGAGAAAAGAACGTTCAATGGCGTTTGTAAAAAGGAATGTGACCACCATAACTGAAATTATGGGCCAATCTATTGAAAATTATCCAAATTTTGACAGGAGCTCGAAAGCAAGACATGGTGTTACAGATGCTTTATCCACTTATCAACAACTTCTTAAAGAACGCAAAAGGAAAACGCAAACTACATTATGTGCCTTCTCGACAAAAACGCAGAAAATTGGAAATACAGAATAGACTGAGATCTGACTGACTTAGAATTTTATTTGTTTTTATAAGTATATTCGTTTAAAATGTTTTTATTTTCGTAAGAAATAAATGTTTGGTTTAATTTTTATCAAAAAAACATACTTATTAAATTTAATACCTAACCAATTTTCTATCCGTCTTCCCCTAACCCCATTACATACAAACGAGGTCTGTTCAAAAAGTGCCCAGAATTTTCTTTTTTTCAAAAATTATTTATTTAATCGTCTACATCAATGTGATCCCCTTCAAAGTAGTCCCCCCAGATATAATACACTTATGCCAGCGTTTTTTTCAATCTTATAAGCACTTTTGATGTTCACTTTTTGGTATGTCCTTGAGTACTCTCAGCGAATTGGCTTTTATTTCTTCAATCGAGGAAAAACGCCGACCTTTTATGAGTCTCTTCAACTTTGGGAACAGGAAAAAGTCACACGGAGCCATATCTGGTGAATATGGAGGTTGGGGCACAACTACGGTATTGTTTTTGGCCATAAAATTACGAACAAGCAACGGCGAGTGAGCAGGTGCGTTATCATGGTGCAAAAGCCATGAATTCTTTTTCCATAAATCTGGGCGTTTTTTCGGATTGCTTCACGCAAACGTCGCATAACTTCAAGGTAATACTCCTTATTAACCGTACAACCTTGTGGTAAGAACTTTTGATGCACTATGCCATTATAATCGAAGAAAACGATCGAACGACGTGCTTTTTTCGCTCTTGGTGACGTTGAATGCTTCCAGGTGGACGATTGTGCTTTGGTTTCGACATCATAACCATACACCCATGTTTCATCACCAGTTATGGCCCTTTCAAGCAAACTTCGATCGTCGTTGACGTCATTTAACAGCTCCTGAGCGATGTTCATGCGATTGTTTTTTTGGTCAAAATTCAGCAGTTTCAGCAAAAATCGCCGAGCTCATAAAAACACGTCGAACCTTAGCGACTACCACAGACAAAGTAAACAGTGAATAGGGCTGAAAATTTTATCATACTTTAGGGGCATGTATACCAACACAATAAAAAAAATTTGACAATCGGACTCTCCAGACCCGCGAAATTTAAAAATTTCGGGTACTTTTTGAACAGACCTCGTACATATTTACATGCTAATATTAACTCGTTTAGCGCTGTTTCGCATCACGCTCTATTTTGATGGGACGTTAAGCGGGGTCTTAATGTATGTGTTCTATATCTGCATATTTTTCAAAATAAATAATATATTTTTTGTTATTCATTAACGTAATCATCAACAACATATTTTCCATTCTTAATTTTCAAAATATCGCGGTGTGGTTTTATTTTATGCATATACTTTTTATATGCATGTATTTATGCATTGTATTAATTATGAAAAAATACAAAACACTCCGGCAAAATCATAGCATAGTAATAACTTTTACCGAATCATCTTAAATTACATAATTGAGTTTATTTCTATTCTGCCTTATTTTTAGTTTGCGTTTTTAACACTTTTATCGAAGAATGCTAAGTGGACTGAAACTGTAACAACCAATTTGGACATTTCGATTCTGTGTGCTCCTTTTTTGCAGGTCCCTCGAGCAGTTTGCCTAGGCAGACTGCTCAATTACTACACAAAGCATAATTGTATCAAAAAGTCTATTGACTTAAAACGGTCTGATCTAGGGTATACACAAATACAAAAAATCGCGTCAGAAAAGCGATATCCCATCAATTTCGAACACTACACGCTCAAGGATCGCTCACCTAACCCCTAATAATATGATTTAAAACTTAAAAAATATGCTTTTAAATAGCCTTCCCAAAACTCAATGGAATAAAAACAATAATTTTTGGAACTTCATCAAAGCAATTTGAGTTGGGATTTTGCGAGCATAGTAAATTTGTCGGTAAAATGTAAAACAATACTCATTAAAATGAGTGTAAATCATGATCTCCGTATTTAATTCAACTTACCAACAAATCCATCACTGAGTTATACAAATGATTTAGTTTATTTTATGTTTGCACTCCTTTTGAACCGATTCAATCAAACCAACATGATTGTAAAAGCTGAAAAATATAAATAATTTTTATTGATATTGGTAATTGGTTAGCATGTAATCGAGTCAAGCGTTAATTTAGAGTTTATCCACCTGATAAACTCGTGCTGAATGGTTCTAAATCATTAAATTGTGGTCTAATGCTGGATGATTTGGTTGGCTTTATGAACTTTAATTTGTTTGTAAATAGGAACACATTGTATAATAACAACTATTTTACTCTATAAGAACAAATCAGTTGTGACACACAACATAGTGATTTTCTAAAACTGATTCAAAGAATGCTGGTACCCAAAGCAAAGACATTTTACGATTCAAAGTCTGCTCTTAGAAGTATACAAAAAATTTCATTACAAGAGCAAGTACTTGACAATTGAAGTTTTAAAATCTACTTTATTACTCGCCTGATGACTAACTTTTCTCAAGTGGCGACATTTGAAACCATAAATTCAATTGCGACATTTGTACTTCCAATGGCACTACGATCATTTCATCCAATTACAGTGGACCAGCACCACATATCCTCTCAAATGTTCACAGTATCATGATTATACGGACGAACAAGCAACCACGATAAAAATCATGTAGTAATAAAATTTCGACGACAGTAACAAAAACCCATCACACTTGAAATCAAGGACGTTATCGAATTGCTCGTCTCAGTCGGAACTAGAACAAAATTGAAAGCTTTCTCATTAAGATGTGAATTTTCTATCTGCAATCTGCACTAATTTTTGCAGTTTCAGTAAAATCAGCGGGAATCGAATAATAAAGCAAGTAATGCACAAATGCTCAATCCACTCCATTTCTGAAAATTATTCATCATTAAAATTTTTATTAGGGTCACTATCTTTTAATGTCAGACTGATATAATAGTCGTAAATGCACAAAGTTGCATTGAATTAAATTTATCGCTGACCGGTAGATTTTATTGCAATAATTATTTTTTATTCGCGTTCTGTGCGAAAGAACGTTCGTCCACAGAACCTAGTCCCAGTTGCAGTATGTTCTTCTCCGTTTATTTCCATGTTGGCGTCACTGTTTGTGTATTTATTAACTTTACGATTGGCAATCTTAAATGCCTTAATGCAAAATACGCTTGCACTCCTCCCCTGAGCAATTTTCCAAATGCAGTAGGTCAATTAATAGAAGCATTTTTGATGTACGGAGAGGAAGACTTGATGGATGCTGTGATGATGCGTCGTAAAGATGCATGCCAAGCCTGAATATTTTATTGATATGTTTTGGACTCGCCCGAATTACTTGTGCTGAATCGATTTTTGCAGAAAATTCACATCACACCCACTTCAGAATCGTAAGCTTCCGCTTTCAGTAAACGCCGAATATAATTGGGGGATACCACAAGCAATTATTTTAATTTTCATTCGCCTGAAAAACTGATGAAAATCATCGAAATAAATTTATTTCACAGTAACCCAAGTATTAATCTATCAGAACCAGATCCTCTTCAATATTTTAAGTTATCAAACACTTGCTCATGAGACTTACCTTGCACTTAAGGATACACACATTGAAATTTATTTATCTTATCTTTTAAGCGAATGTTAACTTGTTGAAATAACTCAGAAAAAATCATTTGTAAACATTCTCCATTGAGATAAATATAAAATGTAATTTCCATGCCTTGAACAAACAAGCAAATGAAAAGTTTTATTAATAGTAGACAATATTTTCAGTGAAATAGTAAAAATACGTTGAATTTCTGCGTATCATTGTGGCATTAGTACGGTATTAATTTATCTATCATAACATCCGTGAAGAGTAATTCTGGGGGTTGTGTTCAGAATGGAATCTTTTCATTGAGAAAAATGCCTCGAAAACTGTTTCGCTCTGGCAGTGAAATATTTTATTTTTAGATCAGAACGTGCGAAAAATATTGTATCACGGGTTGTTGAATGGAAATGGTGTGAACCTCATTCAAAGTTATCTTGAAATAAATTATTGTCATTTGTTCTTGGACTACATTTTATCTCATTATTGCACTCGTTCTACATTAACGATGCACTTTACTTCATATGCAATTGCATTCCACGTAATGTAAGGGATTAAATGAGTGACAAAATTTCATATGGTTTATGTTTAAAAGATGTGACTTTCTGCGGTTTCCTTATCCTATGGAAAAATCTGGAATGGGTGGAATGCTAAATGTATACAATATGTGATTTTAAGCTCTGAGAAAATAAGCTTAAGGAGGATTACCAATAAATTGATTCAATTTACGATAGTGAATGAGCGGATGTATATATTCTTATACAAGAATTTTGGTGTGACTAGTATGAAAAAAAAATTATTTAGACCATGTTAATTTTCGTTGGGAGCACGCCACTTAGCAATGTAAGAAGTAGTTCCAAAGTTGGATACATTAAATTCGGACACAATAATTTATATAAAAAAAGATTTTTAAGCAAAGTAATATTTTAATTTTTTTATGAAACAATTTAATTTTAAATTGAAATATTGTTTAAAACATGCATATTAGCGAGCAACTCCCGCTCAACATTACATTTCAGCATACAACAAAACTAAAAAATCAGATCCGTGAGCACTCTAGACTTAACTTTTACAGTGATCTTCACTGGAAGAGTTTGGTTGATCAAAAGAATTTTAACGCAAAAAAGGTTCCTTTATAAAAAAAATTCCAGTCAACCAACATTTTTTTATCAGAAAATAATCTGCCAACCACACGTTATAATTAGACATAAGCACCCAATATATAAGTATTCTGTTCAAAGGACAGCTCCAAGTATACAAGTCCTTGATAAGACCTGTGTTACGCCATGAGTGTGGAACATGGGCCCTAACCCAAGCATCCGAAAATATACTGAACGCCTTTGAAGGACGGGTCCTGGGGCGAATAATTGTAGTGAAGCTAGACGGAGACCAATGACGAATTCGATACAACCATGAGTTGTATGAAATTTTTGATGAGCCGGAGCTCACAACGATTGTAAGACTGCGGGAGCTGGAATGGGTTGACCACGTGAATCATATGGATGAACAACGGATACCCAAGAAGGTATTCGTTGGGAGAACTGTTGGCCGGAGGCCAGTGGGAAAACTGAGAAAAGCTAGTCTGACTCGAAGACAGTTCATCGCTGCTTGGATTTCAAAATTGATTGCCCGAGAGGGGCTGTAGTGCTACGAAGAAGAAGAATCAAAAACAATGAATTGAAAAAAAAATTAAATTCAATGTGATTAAATTTATGTTAGATTATATGATTCAGTTGGGAAAAGGAAACAAAAAAAATCATCGAACACTATTCAAAAATTAATTATAATATTAACCCAACAATGCACCTTTACCCTACGTTCAATATGTTATAACTTAATTCTAACAAAATGCAATCAAAAACTTTATCTTATTCTAATATACGAGTAATGCTATCACAAGATTCCTAGCCTAAACGTCAAGCCAAAGACACATAAATAAATGGACGAGCAACGAGAATCTGTGTGCTCGTCCATGTGGGAAGCCAATTTAACATATAAAAAATCCCCGTTGGGAGCACCAGCCGGAAAGGTAAATTTCTCGTATGTAGCGTAAGGTTTCGAAAAAGAATTTGGCTTGCCTACTACTGGACTTCTTCTTACTGCAGTTTTTTAGCACTACATGGGTATTTATTAACAGAAAGGTTCTGCCGCCGTTCGTATTTGGAAACCCTTCATAGAGGCGCAAATATTTTGCTAATTAAATTGAGTTGCACACGTATGAATCACATATTGAAAATCGGCGGGTAATAAATTGTTAAAAACATATTTATACTCGTTTCGCCCTTCTCACATTTGCTGTTTATACATTTCACAGTGGTTACCACACAAAGGTGATAACTTGTCGGCTTAAATAGCTCAAATAGTTAATTTCAAAAGATTTCCATAAATGTTTAATCAGCACTTGCATTGCCATTAATATATACATTTTCGATTCTTTTCTAAACCACCAGGAGCCGTTATTTTGAATTTTTATTGAAAACGGCTGCTAAAAATATTAAACTGTAAATTTTCGAATTTTTTATTTGTCGTCCGATTTGCATAATTAAATTAAATTAACTTGCCCTAATAACTTATAATTTCAAGTTTCTTCGGAATCTGTTGAGAAACTTGGCTGCTAGATGGCTACAGAAATAAAAAAAATGTTTATGTCCCCCTCCCCCTGTATCGGGAGACCCCCTTAAACACTTTAAAATATTTTCTTGCACTGCAAATATCAACATTTCCTCATTCTAGCTTATGTGGTTTGCGAGAAAAGTTGTGACGCACGAACAAACGGACGGAAGGACAGACAGAGAAGTCGTGGTTTTATAATTTTTTAAGGGTATTGTTTAAAAATATTTTACAATATTTAAAAAAATATTCTGATTTATAAATATGTTCAAGATAAGTCATTTAAAACGTTTCCATGAAAAAATTCATTATTTTAGGTGCTACTAAAATAACGGATTGCGCTTGCCTCCTGACCTTTGGAGGCCGCCATTTTGAATACATGCATTTGATTTGAGACTATTTTAAATCTTTGTGGGCTAGGACCTCATCAATCAATGTGCCGAATCTCGTTCATATCGGAGTTACACTCTAGACAAGGCAAAATAAATCAATTTTTAGTGAAAATGGCAGCTAAAATATTGGGTTTTAAATTTTCGAATTGTTTATTTTTCACTCAATTTGAATAATTTTCTGCATAATACAAGAACATAGTACACAAATCCATAATCCGATGGAAAATGTGACCGCTAAAGCGCCACAAAAACCTGCAAAAAACGCATCTTTAAACCGCTGCCATTTTGAAATCTGCACATGCGTGATCACCTAAATCAAATCTGTAGATCTAAGTAATGCCTATCTCGAAACCAAGTTTCATATACGTCGGATCAAAACTGCGACTTTTAGAAGCCTTTGAAGTTGTGAGTTTCAACTGGCCGCCATTTTGTTTTTGTGACCCGACCTCCAGGTTTTTCACGTAATTCTTTAGGTACTTATAATTTCTATCCAACTGCCGAATTTCATGAAAATCTGTTGAAAGCTTTGACCACTATTACAACAACAACATTTTGCACGTTTTTCGACCTTTGAGCGGCCGCCATTTTGTTTCTGCCGTACTGACTTTGGATTTTTTATTGTGAGATTCATCACATACATTAGTGAACTTTAATACCAAATTTCATCCAAATCGGAGCTATACTTTGGTCAGAACAGAAATCACGATTTTTCATCTAAAATGGCCGCCATTTTGTTTTTGCCCAGCCGATATAGCTGGTTCACGAACTTAACCGAGATATTTACCCAATACACTTTTCCTGAAAATTTGGTGAAAATTGGAGCAAAATTGCAACCTCTAGCGTGGTCACAAATTTCGTTATTTATTTATTTATTTATTGAAATATAAACGAACAACTGTCCTTATAAATTACAATTACTGTGTATATGGTAGCTTAGCACTAAGATAAATAATTTACAAACTAATTTAAATTCTAAAAATAAGAAGAAAAAGAACATAATAATTTAAAAAAAGAATGACACATGTGTCAAGTGCAACTTACATTCAACTAACAGGATTCAAATATAACACTTTTTATTTTGCTCCGGTTTGCATTGAAGAAATCAACTTGTCGAGAAAGATGATTTCCGGTGCTTTCCAAACGTTCAATAGGAGAGAACTAACTGTAGTTCGTTTTACATTTTCGAAGCTTGAATAGATCATTTGATCTCGTGTTTCGTGGTGGAATTCTGAATGAAATATGTTGTAAAAGCTCAGGGACATCAATATTGTTGCTAAGTAAATTTTATAAAAACATAGCATCAAAATACATTCTTCTTGCTTGAAGTGTATTCATGTTAAGCAAGGATAAAATTTGGCAATAATCTAAATTTTCACGGGGGATGCAAAGTTTGTAAGCAACGAATCTTAGAAATTTATTTCGCACCTTCTCTATACGATCAGAAAAAGATTTATATTGGGGATTCCATAAAACTGATAAATATTCCAATTTACTCCTCACAAGTGAGAAATACAGCGCTTTAAGCGCATGAATATTGCTGAAAGTTGAGGTATTTCTTATGATAAAGCCTAACATTCTGCGTGCTTGCTCCGTTATATTGTTTACATGTGCATTAAAGTTCAACGATGAATCAAACATTATACCTAAGTCGATTACATTATCAACTCTCTTTAAAGGGATGTTATCCATGCTATAACTATGGCTGAGTGTAGTTTTACATCTGTTAAAAATAATATATTGGCACTTGCTGGTGTTAAGAAACTGTAATGATTTTCTACTTTTCAGCTCGAACGCGGAACCGACCCCTCATCGGTTCTAGACGTTAAGTCTGAGTAGTGCCAACGGATGGTGCCAACAGGTCAACCAATCCGTGCACCGTAACCCATTCACGCGGTGACTGCTTGTCGGCCAGCTAGTTCGGAGAGGATTTCGGTCGCGGGTCTCCGAATGGGTTACGCTCAATTACAATATTTTCAGTCACCTGAACATGCCCGTTTTCCAAACGCGTCAACAATTACTCATCCAGAACGGGAAACCTACGTTACGTTAGTCCTGGATGTGATCTCTCCACAGATCTCAAATCAAAAACGCTACAAAATCCTATAGGCGCGTTACCGAATCACCGACGCGGTACCGAAAAATATGCTACTCGAACTTAAACCGACGAAAACTACTCTAATGAAATGACGAAACAAGCAAAGGTACCGCGTACCGCGCGCGACGCGAAACCGACCTCAGCGGATTTGTCGAAACCCTACCCTCGCGACGGCATACTTACCCTACACTCTCTGTTCCCACTGAAAAAGAAGAGTCACTGAAAAGGAAAGTCGTGGGTTAACTTAGCAATTCATGTTGTTATATATTTTTTCAAAAGAAAAAAAAATCGTTTTCCTTCTACAAATGTTTTAAATATCATACAATTAATGTTCGGCAATTTTTCGCATTTATAACTGTGTATGCTTCGAGACTTGTATTATCGAAAGTATGAAGTTAGTCGTTTCTAATAATTAATGTTCATTCGTTTCGAAATAAACATTTTTTTTTTTTTTCCAATTTCAAATTATACTATTAATGTTCTGTCATATAGCATTCCGCAATTTGGATAATCAAATTTTTAACCCAAAAATATATGTATATAAGCGCGATCACGAAGAATTTCTCTATTAAGACTATTCATTTCAATTATCTACTAATGCAAATTAAATATTGGTTTGCTTCTTTCATTGACTGATTTTGTCATGTGTTTTTGTAACGTGTAACTAACGCTAAACAAGTCTCTAATTTTCCTACATACTAACTAACGATTCCTTCGATACAATATAAATTTCTAACTAAGGTATTCTACTTAAAGTAATAGTATCTCTTTTTTTCTACCGTTTGATAATCAGTATGTATTAAATGGAAATTTTTCCCCTTTTTTTTTTTTAGCACTCATCTACATCAACTATAAAAACAAATTACTAAAATCGTGTGCCAGTCTACATGCGTTTCGTCTACATGCGTTTCGTCTAGAAGCAACCAAAATAAGGAGAATTCCAACACAAAAAGTGTTTCTGATAAAAATCATCTCTCGTATGAATTGGACGTAAATGTTCTACCTTTTAATGTCTTTAATTTATAGTTATGCCTAAAATCAACGAAGGTACGATTTTCCGTCGTTTTTTTTTTTTTTTGATTATCTAGATAGCATTCTGTCATATAAAATTAATTAACCTCTATAATCTAAGGTTTCAAATTTATTTGGTATGCATTTATTCATATGATTAATAACTGACCGGTGAAAAATTTTTTATGACCATTTTATATTTGGAATAACTTCATGCTTTCTTTCGAGTAGATAAAAATGGTTTCTTATTTTATGTATAGTTATGTTTAAACAATAAATTAATATTTTGCTTGTAGTAAGAGTTTAAATGCGTCGATGTGCGACATCAACAGGCGATAGCGTAAATACACGCCTAAACTTACGATGTTAAAACTATTCCTGTAAGCAAATATAATCTACTTTATTTCGTTTTTTCTTATCCGACAGTTGAAATTGTTCTTTTTCTAAGGGCATTCAGTCGGAATTTTCGCGCATTTTTTTTGTTTCACAGGACATTCACCTGCATTCGTTTCACACTTGTTTACGAGAGCGCATTTAGGAAGCCATTTAGCCAGTTGCTCTTCGAAAAATTGTTCCTCCGGATAATATAAGCATACAGTTTTGGACAACAATCGAACGTCAGCTACAAATGTGGCAATGTCTTTGTAGTGATTCGGACTTGATGGATCCAAACGAGTTCGAATAACATCTAGCGACATAGGTTGACAAACTACTTCATAATATGCAGTGTTTGTTGCAGGTTCTGGCTCTCTAAATGGTAAACTTTGTTCGTATTGGCAATATAATTTTAAACATATCCTCTGTATAATCTTTAATTCATTTGCGCCAAGTTCTCCTGCATTATGTCTTTCACATTCAGCTGAACTTGCCAGTTCCGCTAAATTAACACATAACAAATCTTGCCACGTTTCACTTTCATCTGGTAAGGAACCTATAGCTGGTATGTGACAATTGTGGTGAAATACTTTTGGATATTCATCGCAACACATCAATTCACCACCATCCAAACAAACTGCACACCAATCTTCATTTGGATCGTCTTTCTGGTCAGCTTTCTCTTCAGCCACATTCGCAATAGCTGCTGAACTTTGGACTTGTGGCGATGTCGTCTTATTCCTACCTTCCGGAAGAACTCGTACTCCGTTCGAATCTAATTTCGCTATTGTTGCCATCAAATCATTTATTGAATCGTCTCGGACTTTTAATAGTTATTATTTTAACACTAACCTGATCCGATGTTTGATCCACGACCGTACTGACAACGAAAGATGATCCATTCATCTAGGTCGATATTGTCCTGACCTTGACCGTATGCTTCTATATTTTTGGAAAAGCCTTTTTGGCAGCAACACTTTCGCCTTCTCGATTCCTTTCCTTCGGTGTTTTTTCGACGAATCCACTTCATGGGGCGAGGAACTACAACCAAAACATGGTAAAGCATTCGTCGATGTAACTCGAACGAAGAAAAAATTTACCTCTTTATTCACAATCCTTTGACAAGCTTCGGTGCTGTGTTGCTTCTTAATCTTTGTACATCCACCGGACACAGCAACAACCTCTAAAATCTCTTGCATTAGCGGCCAGTTTGCAGCTTTGATGCCTTCATTCAGCCACATATGAGCTAAAAGCCAGCCGCCCACGCCCATAAATTTTCCTAATAATTCTGTATCCGTGCTTTTCAATATTTGTATATAAATACACTTGGACACCAATTTCTTTGAGTTTTTCGCCACTATTTCGGCTAAACGTTTAACTTCATTCGCACTGCGAATTTCACCATTTGGTGCCAGTAGCACCTTCAGGCAAGTTAATAATTTCAATGGATCAATTCGCGGCTTCACTTGCGCTGAAAACTTTTCTATTGCATCATCATATGCAATTGTGAGGAGAAACAACACTTTGGTCTAGATATTACTTGCCATATAGTTCTAAATAATTTATTTTATAATTTTAAAACAAAACGAACTAACGGGGACCGTTTATTATCAATGGTTTTAGCTATCAACGAATCAGGTTACAGCTTCTAATTGTACTTCTTCGCCTCCATGTGGCTGTCAAAATCACCCGGTTGTCACATCGGACAAAACAGCGGTGTGTGGAATGGCACGCCATATGGCGGCTATGTACCTCTCCAGTTGTCGCCAGTGGCATAGTTTTCTCGATGGCCACGGTGGAGGGGCATTTCCAAATGGCTATGTCTCGAAATGTGCCAGGGTTTGGATTAATTCTATATTTCGAATATTTATATCCACAGATCTAAATATTTGGACAGAAAAGAAAAATATTTTCTGCGCAACGATATCCGCACGACAGATGAAGTCCGCTGGCACTTCGAGGACATATCCATCTGGCCGGTTGCAAGGGTTCGGGATCGGAATCCTTCGATTCCCGGGCGTAGGCGTCACATTACAAAACAAACTATTCTGTTTAGCTTAAGAAAAAAATTAATCTAAATTTGATTGAAGTGTCAGTATATCATTATAACAAGATACGGATTTTAAAATTTTGCAATCATCCGCAAACATCAAGAATTCTACATCATGTAAAGTTTGACAGATATCATTGATGAAAATTAAAAATAGGAGTGGTCCTAGGTGAGATCTTTGTGGTACACCTGATGAAGGATAAAACTGTCGGGAGTATTTGTCATCTACTTTAACTATCGAAGATCTGTTTCTAATATAATCATTCAACCAATTCAAAATAGCTCCATTGAAACCGATGTTTGCAAGTTCCCTGATCAGGAGATCAAAGTTAATTTTGCCAAAAGCTTTTCTGAAATCAGTATATATCGAATGAACTTGAAGATAATTATCTAGGGATTGACATATGTAATCATGGTATGATATAAGATTAGTTGCAGTCGATTTACCAGAAACGAATCCATGTTGATTAGCAATTATAATAGGCCTTAGTAACGGAGTTAAGAAATCTATGACGAGAGACTCAAACACCTTAGGAATAGCGAACAGTATTGAATTGGGACGATAGTTACTGACATCTGCTTTGTCACCAGATTTGAAAAAAAGGCATTACATAACTAACTTTCCATACATTCGGAAAACATCCTGATGAAAGAGAACTATTGAATAGTAAAAGTAGTGGAAAAGTTAAGCTATAAGCACACGACTTTAGTAAGATGTTTGGGATGCCATCAGGACCAGCACTTTTGGTTGTGTCTAACGAAAGTAGCTTATTTATTAGAGACTGATATTTAATTTTGTGATGAGAAATATTTAATGCATAATTTGGTATTGGTGGCACGAACGTGTTAATATCAGTGGTGTAAACTCTCGAGAAACTATCGGAAAACATATTAGCTATTTCTACTTCGCTTGAACTCCAAACACCATTCAAATGCATAAAGTCAGGCAAAGTATAATCATTTTTGAGAGAGTTAATGTGCCTCCAAAAGTATTTTAAGTTCCTAGGAATTTGAGATTCTACTTTCGTAATGTAACATTGAAAATCAAGTTTTGAACGTCTTTTGCATTCCGATCTTAAATTGGAAAATATTTTATAGTCATCTAAATTGCCTGTGCTTTTAAATTTTGCATGAGCATATTTCTTTTGAAAAATGATGCGCTTCAGATCAGGTGAAAACCATTTTGGAAATTTATCACTGTTATAACAGATGGTAGGAACATAAGTACCGATTAAGCTATTAATAATGTTATAAAAATAATTCAAAGCGTCCACGAGAGGCCTGTTTTCCAATACCAGCCAGTTCACGGAAGATAATTTACCATTCAAGCTAGAATAATCAGCATTCTTGAAATTTAGTACGTAATAACTAGAATCATTTCTACAAGAACGAGGTGATGGCAACTTGACACATATATCCAAAGCAGGATGATGAACAGCAATAGGTAATAATGGCGAATCAGAAGAGGTTACATCAATTTCATTTAAATTTGAAAAAACTAGGTCCAATATTTTGTTATTTATGTTTTTAATGTTACTTAATTGGTTAAAATTTAAAAAGGAAAATGAGTCCATTATATTCCTACTTTTTAAACTATAATTATTGAAATACCATGAATAATTATTGAAATACCATGAATCTAAATTCCAGTTAATTTCTGGCAGATTATATCCCATATATAGATATATATATATATATATATATATATATATATATATATATATATATATATATATAAATATATATAGATATATATATATATATATATATATATATATATATATATATATATATATATATATATATATATATATATATATATATATATATATATATATATATATATATATATATATATATGATACTCTCCGCAATAGGTAAATTTCTCTCGAGAAGCTTACCTGAAAATCAGATCCGTGAGCACTCTAGACTTAACTTTTACAGTGATCTTCACTCGAAGAGTTTGGTTGATCAAAAGAATTTTAACGCAAACAAGTTGGGTAGACAGACCTATGCTCATGTCAGAAGGGTTTTGTACTCAACTTACAAAATGCAGTAACCAGCAACGAATAAAATCAAGAAACATGTCAAAGACGATTTAATTGGAGAAAATGTGAAATTCGAGGATCATACTATTATTAACAAAGTTGAACGAATTTTGACTTCTGAGGTATTTGTTATAGGTATACCCATAAATATCTCCTTTGATATTTTTTTCAGATTTTTTAGATCACTGGTGTCCATTCGCGAGGGAGGAAACACATTTTTCATGTATTTCCTCCCCTGTGCTCCCATTGAAGCAAAAACTGTCAGTTTAAGAACTGTTTTGAAAAGCTCTCATAGAGAACTTTCAGTTGATACTCATATCGGCTACCTTTCATGAAATTTTTTTTCAGGGGCCACTCCTCTGTACTGTAATCATCGATTCATGGCCTATTTTTTCGAATCCTAGAATGGTTAGAAAGCCCTTTTGCTAGGAGCTCTCTCCTGCCTCTTCGACTTGTTTCAATTGTATGTACTCATCTTCATGATATCTATCACTCCTGAAATTTTCATGCAAATTCTAGCAAAGCTGTAGTGTCTAAGTCGGTAAAAAGCGCATATGGCTCCATAGCAATATGTTTCCATAGTAATACAGGGCATATTGCTCCATAGTAATACACGAAAATTCAAATCGCTATAACTTCGGTAAATACAATTCGATCTTTATGAAACTTTCAAAAAAGATCAATCTTATAAATATTCATCTCTTTGCTAAATTTTATTGAGTTTAAGCGTACCGTTTAGATTTTATTCAAGAAAACACAAAATCAATAAATCATACTATTACTAACAAAGTTGAGTGAATTTCGACTTCTCATGTATTTGTTGTTGTTGTACTCATTAAGGCCTACATTCATTATTTTTTTCAGATTTTTCGGATGGAAGGTGTCCAATCGCGAGGGGGGTACGCGAAAAGTTCGTACATTTCCCCTTCCCCTGCCCCCCTCGGTACTTATAAGACAATTTTAAGACTTGTTTTGAAAAGATCTCATTAAGACCTTTCCAATGACACCCTACTCGATTACCAATGGTGAAAATTTTTTTTTGAGGGGTCACCCCCTTATATGGGGAGACCCCCCTTAAACGCCTTTGAAAAATTTTTCCACCCTTGAACTTTCAAGAGGTCACCACTTCTGACCTTTCTACAAAGTTTCATGGCTGTAGCCTCTATAGTTTCGGAGAAAAAGTGCTGTGACATACAGACGGACGGACGGACGGATGGACGGACGGACGGACGGACAGACGGACACAGGTCGTGATTGCAATAGGGTTTTGTATTTTAGTACAAAACCCTAAAAAGGTTCTTTTATAAAAAAAAATCCAGTCAACCAACATTTTTTATCAGAAAATAATCTGCCAACCACACATTATAATTAGACTGATAGACACCCAATAAATAAGTATTCTGTTCAAAGGACAGCTCCAAGTATACTCATCCTTGAAAAGACCAGTGTTACGCTATGGGTGTAAAACATAGACCCTAACCCAAGCATCCGAAAATATATTGAACGCCTTTAAAAGACGGGTCCTGGGGCGAATAATTGGAGCGATGCTAGACGGAGACCAATGGCGAATTCGATACAACCATGAGTTGTATGAAATTTTTGATGAGCCGGAGCTCACAACGATTGTAAGACTGTAGAAGTTGCAATGGGCTGGCCACGTGAACCGTATGGACGAACCACGGATACCGAAGAAGGTATTCGTTGGGAGAACTGTTGGCTGGAGGCCAGTGGCAAAACTGAGAAAAGCTGGTCTGACTCGAAAACAGTTCATCGCTGCTTGGATTTCAAAATTGAAGGACGTGGTCAACGGATCGAGGTAGTTGGAGGTGCTATTTGCAGGAAGCGAAGGCCCGAGAGGGGCTATAGTACTACGAAGAAGAAGAAGAATCAAAAACAATGAGTCGAAAAAATATCAAATTTAAAGGGGTTAAAATTATGTTACATTATATGATTCAATTGAGAGAAGGATACAAAAAAAAAAACAACCAACACTTTTCAAAAATTAATTATAATATCAAGCCAACAATGCACGTTTACCCTACGTTCAATATGTTAGAATTTAATTCTAAGAAAATTCAATCAAAAACTTTATTTTATTCTCATATAATGCTATCACAAGATTCCTAGCCTAAACGTCAAACAAAAGACACATAAATAAATGAACGAGCAACGAGAATCTATGTTCTCGTCCATGTGGGAAGCAAATTTAAGACATAAATAACTTATAAATAACTTACGCTCTGGAAACTATATGATTCCCTCTGCTTCACCTTCCCCTTTGTTTTCAGACAGGTTTTTATTTCCTCTCTCTTGAAGAATCATTTCCCTCACTGACACCCGCGCGCACGTACAAAACTTTGTTTCACGTGCACAAGATTGCGCCTTCGTTATCATTCGTTTGACAGTTTAAGTACAACACAACAAACGTTCTCTCACAGGAAACTCGAACGTCAAAGCTGATGAAATTAGTAGAGGCGAATAAACGAGCCAATGTAAAATTCATAAGTTGTTAATAAAAAAAAGAGAACTAAAGTTCTGATTTCGTACACGTGATCTTCAAAACCAAAAACTTTATCAACGTGAACGTGTTTCAAAGTGAATTAAGTGCAAAAAGTAAAACATATCACTTCAAACCTCGACTTCACACAACTTTAGCGAAGGTTGCTAATTGCTTCGGCTCTCGTGACCAGTTGCGTTAAACCTTATCTTTTAACCTAATAAAATAATACTCGATATTCCTATTCTAATCATGTGTAGCGATTTGGAGGAATGTAAATGTCTGGAAAGGACTGCAGTGATGGCCTGCTGCCTTGGCGAGAAAAGATGTTGGTTGGAGGGCGCGTGAATGCACTGGCACGCTAGCATTGCGGTGTCGTGGGGTGGGTTTTTTACCCGAGCATAAGGGCCCACTACAAAAATTCACAAATTCAACGACCGAAAGACTCAGTTCAATGGTGTTGAGGCCGAAGTAACCTACTGAAGAGATGGAATGCTCAAACAAAACAATCGACTGAGCCTGGTGAACCCGTGCGAGACTCGAGAGGATCTTGTCTTTATCATTTATTACTTATGACCCCCCAAATAAGAGTGGGTCATACAGGTGCCCGTCGCATCCCCCCCATCCGAATCAACATCCATCATAGACATGGCCGTATATTTGCCATTTAAATGAAAAACTCATAAAACCATAATTTGCATCAGTTTTTCCTTATAAATGAAAAATATGAACGTTTCAGATTTTTGTTAAAGTCTTATATGATGGAATCACATAACATTTTAATATAAATGAGAAACCCAAGAGGAAGTCTACTGTACACTGCAAGAGCACAGCACAGTTGCAGACATATAAAAGGGATTGAGCTCACCCGATGGCTAGCTCATCAGTTGAGGAGCCAGCCAACGCGGCGAGTCCCATACCCTGTCAAGGTTCCGGGGAAATGAAAAGACTGAAAGTGTTATTTAAATTATCTATTCATATTTTCATGCTTTTCAGGTGTATTTCAAAAAAATAATAATAAGTGTGATAGCAACATGTTGAACCATCTCATATTTCTTACGATAAACTATAATAGTGTATCTTTAATTCTTTCTAAACGTTTCTTTCCTTAAGATGAATTAACTCTTGGAATGATGCAACGAAATAACGATTTTTGCATATTTTAAATTTCTTCAATTCAGACGGGAATAATATTTGGTTTTTTTTTTTAAAAAAAAAGATCACAATTACTTAAAACATAACATTACATATCCTTTATATAATATTTATCTTGACATTATTTTTTTTAATGTTTCTTTATTTTTATTTAAATGATTCTGTATTTTCTTGGCCTCCCGCTCTTTCTATATGAATATGGACTTTTTCATGAAAAATAGAATTTTTGTTCTAATATTTAATAGACCATGTTTTTTTTATTTTTATTTATTTTTCAATTTATAGTAAATGTAAAGGGTCATCACCCAGTCCTCCTCCGACGAGCGATGGTGTTTGGGGTGGGTAAGGGCCTGTAACTTGGTGTCGAGCTTGAACTGGTAATTGAGACCTCCAATATCGCTTTCCAATGCATTGTAACAAGTGAACATTTAACGATTGAAAACAAAGTAATTGCATAAAACCAACTAACTAACGCAACGCCTGAACAAACTGCAAACAAACCGCCCGGTCCAAGTAAATTATACACACAAACGCAATAGCATAAAAAAATTATTTTTAAACCAATCAAGCTCAATCTTGCCGCCACGACGAGGAGATGCTTTGAGATGAGCATAGATTTGCTACATGCGGTAGGTCCAAATCTTGGAGCAAAGATGGGATGCTGATGACGAGGAAATATTGTCAGTTCATATTGTACCAGCTCGGAGTTTATAGATCCAATGCATTATATATTCGAAGTGTCAATTTTGACAGATTCACCATTCATTGTTGTTGCTGTTGTTGCACAGTAATAACTGATACATATATTGTTTTCAATTGTTGGGTTAATAATTTTGCGTTTTCGCATCGGCGCAAAGTAATGCCTTGGTCACTCAGGTGAGTGCCGTCGAGTTCATGCAATTGCGCAACCGAAACCATACAATCTCGATGACCGAATTATAAATAATTGCTTAACACCGCAACAGTTGCCCACACCATGTGGACAGCGGAGTAACAGTTCATAAACAGTCATTGAGGACAGGCCCGTGCGCAGGATTTTCGTTTGGGGGGGGGGGGGGTTTTGGTTAGAAGAAATGAAAAATATATAGAAAAATATTTTTTTTTAATGCATACCTCCATTCCCTTTCACCCTCTCCATCACACCTTCTTCGTCGCACAATGCTCGTGCGGTCCGCTCTTCATATTTCGTCGTTTTTTCAGATGTGCCACAAAGACAATGTATAGAACATCGGTATGAGGGGGCACACCAAAAATAAGTGAAGTCATCCTGTTAATCCTGTCTTTTCTAATTCGTGGTCAGCTCTCAGAGGTAAAAAAGGTATAAATTTGACGCAGTCAAAAAAATCTGAGTTAGGGTCAAATGCTCCTTAAGATGCTAGGTTGAAATATACTGTACTGAGATTAAATTGTAAGAGTAGCTGTTTCTTGAAGAATCTCGACGATAGGGTCAAAAAACACTCTAACATACTATGTTGAAATTTCCTGAACTGTAGTTCAATCGTTATTCATTAAATGTTCCTTTGTATTTCTTGGAAACCATAAGTGAGCTTGCTTCTTTAACTGATTCAGGCAGCTTGTTGTGTGTACGCAAGGCATGATTTGTGGCGTCGTTCTTTAGGCGATCTGTTGTTGCAAAACGTATTACCAATTGGTATGTATTCCTAGCACTGTATTGATTCTTTTATGATGCAGGTTTAGATTTAAACACATGAAGATAAACTTAGCTCTCTCCATTACAATGAGTTGGTTAAAATTGAATGCATTCCATGATTGGTACACTAAATTGGTTGGCGTGACTCTTGGGAGATTATGTAGATTTTTATGTGCCGTGGTTAATATTCTGGAGGTATTAGTATTTTGCTTTGGTGGATGACTCCAGATTGCCACTCCGCACTGTAATTTCGACAGTACTAGTAGTTTGATATTCTTGCATAAGCCTTCATATCTTCGTGCCAAGTCAATGATAGGCGCTAATTGCCTCCTTACGTTGTTTATATGCGGGAGCCAGGTTAGACGGTGGTCGATGGTTAGGCCGACCCATGATATTTAAATTCAAGCACGCTTTGTAGCTTTTCACCGTTAATTGTTATGTCAATACGTATGTCATCCTTGTTGTTTTGTTTAATAATAAAATTTTGTCTTTGAAATATTCACCGCTAGTTTATTATCATTAACCATAGATTGTATGTATTCAGATCCTCACTAATGGTGATACCGATCGTATTTTTGTCACGTAACGAGTAAAGAAGTACTGTTTAATCAGCATATAATGTATAATGCCCATTTAGTCTGCGTGTATTCATTTTAAAATGCTACACAAATACATATACATGTGACGATTGTCATGATAAAGATCCTTAAATATTTTAAACATTATTAATTTTAATTAATTCGTCTTTATCCGGGTTAATTTATGTTAACGTCAATCGAAACTTCTACATTACAAAATAAATTCACTTCTCTTTTTTGTTTTTTAAAGTAATCTATGGTTTTGCAAAAACATTTAAATTTATGTCAAGTATTTTGATTTAAACAGAGTAAAACTTTCTAATAAATTTTAAAAAGCCCATTCAAATTTAGAGTCGATTTTTCCCTCAAATGCTGTAATTTGAGTTATTGATTCAATAATAATTTAATTGCTTTAATTCAAACAAAAACAATGAAATATATGTTTAAAAATAATAATATTTTTATTTAAATCATTGTAGATCAAAGCAAAATAAAATCTTCTTCGTAACACTACAGCCCCTCTCGGGCCTTCATCAAATACATTACTGCATATGACAAACGTTCACGGAAAATAATTTTAAATTTTTACTCTTTTAATAAGCTGATGCGCTGAGGTACAGAAAAGAATTCGTTCAGAACTACATCAACGTTTACGCTTATATCACGGGGTATGTTTAGAGAAGCCAAACCGTTTAAACGACCTTCTCTCATTGATGACCTCAAATAGGTTTTTGAGACGACGTAAAGTCGAAAATGAACGTTCGTTTGATGATGTGGTGACCGGCAATACTGCCATAATTTTTAAAAGTTGGTATACATTTGGAAAAGCATCCTTATTACAAATGTCGAGAGCTTCTTATAAATTAGAAACTGCTTTATCTGCCATGCGGCGTCGCCAAATCTTGACTTCATTGATCCAAATTTCGGATGAGTTGTCATGCAGAATTGAAATGTATGTTTCAAATAATTTTTTACACGCAACCTCATTTAAACTCTTCATTTTCTCAGGAAACAAACATGAGAAGTTCGACAAAATGTTACGATGTTTTAGAAACCGATCTTCGAGGTGGGTTATGAAGAGATCAAGATATGGAATAAAAATAGACACACGATAGTAATCTTCAACGTTCTCACTAATAATATTGCAGCGTGCGGTTTGACGAGATGTGATTCTGGGTTTCGCAATAGTTATATCATATTTTTCACAAATTGTTTCAACTTTTTGAAAAATTGTGTTGAAACTTTCAACTGCATGTTTTCGACTACAGATGAGTTCGTGCCTCGCGGCGTCAGCTAGTGTGATGGCTTCTGCTAAATCTTGATTTTCCGTCTGCAAGGTTCGGCTCAATGATAAAGTTAAAGAGTGCACTGAATGGAGTACCATAGTGGAAACTTGAAAATTCCCTGTTTTGATTGCAGAAAGCAATTGGAAAGCAGAAGATGAAGTTGCTGCATCTTTCCAAGCTGAGATAATTTCCAAAGCGTCAATTATCGCCGGCTGTAAATCACAATATGTCGTTATGCACTCATGCCGTTCCACCCATCTAGTTGCGCAAAACTTTTTGAGTTTTTTTTTTCTCTCATCTCCCATATACTCATTCTTTATCAAAGAATCTTGCAGAACAAGCTGTCTTTTTGGAGTGTTAAAAAAATTGTAAATACTTTGAATGCAGCAAAGACAATTTTTAATCGCGGGAATGTCACAAGCTGAACAGACCGCTAGATTGAAACTGCGGGCCGCGCAATGTGAATACAGTGCCAATGGATATATTTTTCTGATATATGCTTGAGTTCCGTGAAACTCTCCACTCATTGTTGCTGCGCAGTCATAACCTTGTCCGAAAAAAAACGTACAATCAATACCAGAAGAGCCGAGAAAATCTAAGATAACTTTTAATAATCCTTCTATAGTAAAATCGACGGTTGGAATGAAGGATAGAAAATCTTCACGAATCTGAAATTTTCCATCAGATGTGAATAAATATCGAACACAGATTGAAACTTGTTCGATGCCTGAGATGTCGGCACATTCGTCTCCTAAAATTGCAAATGCTTCTGAATCATTTACTTGATCAATTATTTGTTTTTGGATCAAAGTATGACATATGACAATCAGCTCGTTCTGTATACGATTGCTAATGTACATTGCATTTTTTGAAGAACTTTTCATTAAATTCTTCAGCTCAGCATCACTTTTTGCCCGATATCTCAAGAGGGCACGAAAATTACCGTCGTTGAACTCAGGTTCTTCGGAAGCAATTCTGCCAGTGTCTTTTGAACCACAAAGTGCTAGTCCCTGACGTCCACAAAGAATCACAGTTTCGACTATGGGAATCAGCAATTTTCTGCTGTTTTCAATAAAGTGAACTTTTTGTTGACTTAGTTGTAAATCGATTGATTGAGCAGTTTTGTTGTGATGTTGCGATCTTGTTTGCCATTTTTCAATTGATGTTTTGTGATAGTCAAGTTGTTGATGTTTTTGAAAAGTTTCTAATGCCTTTTTCCAGTTGTCAAATGGTTGTGTTACCAATTTTCCGAGGGGTCGATCGTTAACCCCACCATATTGCACTGAAAATAGCACGCAACACTTGCAAAATCCTGCATCCATCATTTTAGAGTATGCCAACCATGAATATTTTAAAAGCCACTTCCTTTGAAATTTAAGATTTCTATCACCGGACGATGGAAATTCATAATTTTCAGGAGGAAACCAAATAAGGTCTTGATCCAAAGCTTTCAAACTGGATGCAGACTTCTTGATATAAAGTCCTATATCCTGAGGTATTAATTGTGGCGAGTCTGATCCAGACAAAGAAATTTCAGCTGTTTGAATATTATCAACAGCAATAGGTTCATGTTCAGCGTTTTTCTGAAAGTATTGCATATAAATTGGTATAAGTAACGAATTCAGTATGTACGCTTATGTATTCGTTTTTATGCTTTCACGTTTTTTTATGAATTCATGTTTCCGCGTACACAAACATCGAAACAATTGTCAATCACAGTATTGAAAATTTTGATCTTGAACCAGGACAAAAATTCCAGTCTCTCAGAATTTCTAAAACAGAGACTACAGCCACTCGTTGAAATTAAAATTATTGAAAAGTAATGTAAATTCGATTTTATTCTTTATCTAATCTCCCTTCAAGAGACTTCGAGTCTCCCGATGAATAATATATTATATTTTCAGAGACTCTGAGACACTCTAAAATTACCAAAAGTTATATTGAGAGATTGTAAGCCACGTCAGAGACATTTCTAGTGACTGTGCGAGACTCATGGAGACTCGCAGAGGCTATCAGAGAGTGGAATTTTATCCCGGGAAGCATTTGTTTGAAATACGTACCGGCGTAAATTTTGATGAAGATGGGGTTTCTTTTTCTAAACGCTTCTTCAACGGAGAGTTGGAAGTTACTTGCACCATTTGCTAAATAAAATTCAACAAACAATTACATTATATACAACTTTGCAATTAGTTTGAATGAAATCTTGTCAAAAACAAATATTTAAAAGTTTTTAACTTTTTTTAGAGTAGCTAGTTTTTAGTTAAAATTTTGCGCAAAAGTCTCGAAGGATTGAAATGATTTGACTGACAAGCATGTGTCATTACTTGTACAAAATCATGAATTTATGATAGAAAAAATGAAGAAAATTATAAAATGCTAAAATACTAATTGACATATTTTCAAACCTCTAAACTCCGAAATAAATACATTTCAGTTACTAAACTAAGCCCACAAACTTTTCAAACTTAAATACTCGAAAGCTGAAAAAGTAGAGTTTAAACTTTGACCTTTTTTATTTTGGATAATGTATGGCTTAAGCTACGCGAGCACTGGGTCGGTACGATACGGACTTTTTGATTACAAGGAAAACTGTGGATTGTCCTGTCCCGACCGTAAAAAATTAGTGCATTTTTGTTTTTTTTAAATACCATCTGTACCGTGCGTGCCGTGCGGTACCGATCCAGTGCGTTTCAGGCCATAAACTGTAGCTTTTACTTACATTATCATTTTCCAGTCGAGGTTTTTTATGGAAAAATTGACGGATATCCATTTTTAAAAGAGTTGTCAGCTGCCACTTCCGCGAAAAGCAAACCGTATTTGATTTGTTGAGAATGCCTTTGAATCAAATTATTCACGCAATTCGGAGAATTGTTTACAGTCACTTGTGAAACAAACACGAATACATTTATAGTTTTTCTTGCTTTCACATAAACACACTACACAGTTGAATTTGATTTTGTTTTGATTAGCTTTTTGTCCTTTGTCACGCGACTAAAATTCCATATCAATCACAAACCGCTTGCAATAGAAGATCTGTGTGTTGGAACAGAAGAGAGCGAACTGGAGTCAAAATTAAAGTTGTGCATTTTCTATGGGATTTTCCATGCATTTTCTATGGGATGGCATTAGCCCTTTTGTTTATAGTGACCTAAAACTCTTAAGCCCAATGCACAAGCGCTTTTGAACACTGAGTCGCCACAGGGGTGCCGCTGGCGGGGATGTACAAATACGCAGCGCAGTGCTGCTTTAGTTGTCTTTGGCAAACAAGGCAAACGTTGAAGCACTGAATGTACAAAAGGATATCTAATGTACTTTCCAAGTGTCCCATATGCAGCTACGCAGCTTTAAAAAATGCACGTGTGTCCCAAGCTTTATTGAGCAGTACGGATGATATGCGTCGATACACCACACATCGCATTCCAAATAGCATTTTTGGGGCCCCTAAGCCAATGAATTATTAAAAAAATATACTTTTAGGAAAAAAAAGAAAACCAACTTCAAAATGCCCTAAAAAGATTGAAATAAACCTTTTGGAATCGGTGCCAAATCAGTTGTTCCCCGTTTCAATTGGTATATAACTTATTGCCATTGCCCTTTCAAAAACTGAGAAACTGATTTGGCACCGATTTCAG
Organism: Odontomyia ornata; assembly: GCA_963969285.1. NCBI lineage: Eukaryota > Metazoa > Arthropoda > Insecta > Diptera > Stratiomyidae > Odontomyia > Odontomyia ornata. The sequence goes on from OZ017738.1 coordinate 380,391,383, forward strand.
GACTCGGTTCCTGTCGATCTTTAATGTTGAAATCACTAATTTTAACTTCCTGAGCGAATTTTGTATAAAATTACCTAGAAAGTAACGAATCAAGTTTCAAATAGAATTAATTCTATAATTTGTAGTCATTCAATCCGTAATATTTCTTACAGGAACCATGCAAATTTTATGTATAACTTCATCTAAGGATGTAAAAAGGATCTCGTAATGCGTTCATTGTCAGCCCGAGGACAAATGTTGATGGGAAAGGACTCATGAAATTTTCCACGAAAAATTTGCTCTTATTCATCTTAATTTGAAGCAATTAAACTACAATGCGAATTCATTTATTGGTTATTTCCAACAGAAATGATTGACACAAATGTACCGTTAACTTTGAAAATTAAGGATACTGATTCCTTTTATCATTCAGGATCAAAAGGTTCCAAAATACTTACAATGTTTCGTACGAAAGTGCACCAAATTCAATTTTTCGGCACCCATAAAACATATTTAACTGTTAATATCTGCAAGCGCCTTTAAAAGATTACAATTCTGTGCCGATATATTTTAGTCTAGTATGTTTTCTCTCTTTTGAAACCTTAACAATGAAAATTCTGATATGCGTCGAGCAGTTATGCCGAAAAATCCAGCTGTAAGTCGGAAATTTTCTTATTTTAACGGTAAATGTCCTTCACCATTATTTGATTCGTATGTCCTTAAAATGGGACCCTATAGAAAGTAAGTCCTACGCATTACTGAAAACAGGACTCTTTTATCTGATCCCGTTCAAAAGTTATGCGCCTACATACATAAAAAAAAAACAACAACAAAAATATACGCGACGAACTGATAACCTTCTTACTTTTAGAAGTCGGTTTAAAATGCGTGTATGCCAAACATCATTTGAGTGCAATTGAGATATTTGCCATTTCAACCAGCTGTGCGATTGGGGTTTATTTATTATTACAATATATTTATTCTCGAGATTTTATACGGTTGAACATAAAATAATCCGCAATAAAATTAACTTGGGTCTTTTGGGGGGGGGGGGTTTGAACCCCCATACCCCCCCTTGCGCACGGGCCTGATTGAGGAACACAGTTTATGATATTGATTCACTTTCTCATATGTTCTGTATTCTAATTTATATACTTTAGCTTGTACAATTCCCGTCTTATACGTAATCGCGCAAATGAGGACAAAAAGACACTGGTGAACAATATAAACATAGCCCCGCACACTTTGCTTGGACTCGTTCTTCTTATCTCTTACAACCCAATAAATTATTCCCGTGGCATGCGCGGAAACATACGGCCAACAATTACAAACTTGATTGACATATGTGAGTGCTACTGGAGAAATCGCCAAAGATTGAGATATTCGCAGGAATTTCTCTTGGGGTGCGAATCATCTCCCGAAACATGATTTGTAGAGAAGCACACACACACGTTCAGCCCTTTCGCACGGAAGTCATCGACACATCTCCTCGCTACGAAATTATCACTTCACGGTGCAAAGTCCTACACCTCTAATACGTCATGTCCCATTCGTTTTTAAAAACAGAGTCCCCCTCGATTCAATTCTGCTTCACTCGACGAGCCTTTTCATGGCGGTAACGGAATATTCTCGTCCATAAAATCTAGCAATTGTTTCGCTAGATTGTATTGCAAAAATGGTTGCCATTATCAATTTCAGGTAAATTTCTCGAGAGAAATTTACCTATTGCGAAGAGTATCATATATATATATATATATATATATATATATATATATATATATATATATATATATATATATATATATATATATATATATATATATATATATATATTGTTACATGTACAAATAATTCTGCGAGCTACTGTCGCAATTGTTTTCACAACAATGAAGAACACGAATTCACTCGAAACCACGCGAACCCAACAAGCATGATCAACATCTGCAAGTGACGTCACTCCATTCATTAATTTTCTCGAATCTACCAGCTAGAACATTCGCCAATAAACGAGAAATGGGTGAATAGGTAGAGACCCTATATAAAGACGAGCTGAATGAATGGGGGGATCATCATCATTCATTCGACCGCGATAAGAAAACTGCGATATAGTGGAACGCGAAGTAAAGACAATTGATTGTTTGAGTGCAAAGTGTGTTTTGTAATAGTGAAGTGATTTAGAAGACAATTGCGATAAGAAATTTATGGACAAGTGTTAGATTTAAAAATTAAGTGAAAATTAAAATTAGTGAAAGTGTAGATTGATCATTGTGCAATTAAATAAACTCTTTTAACTTAAATTAAAAGACATTGCGTTTTCACTTTCCCGGAACATTAAAATTATTGGCCGCGAACCAATAACACGCGACAATGGTGTCAAGAAGTGAGAAAGAAAAATTTTGGAAGTGAAAACGTTTAAACAATTTTAAAGTGCACAATTGTGAAAATTAACGTGGAAAAATAGCCGAAACAATAAAAATGCCAGGAAATTTACATCTAAAAATTAATCAATTGAGCATATCGGAGCTCAAAGAGGAGTTGGAACAACGAAATCTGGCTACACAAGGTACAAAGGCCATACTGATTGCACGCTTGCGTGACGCGATCGAGTCGGAAGGCGTGAATCTGGATTCGGGTGAGCTCTCAGATGCGGAAAAAGGCGCAGAAGGTGGAGAAGTAGACAGACCAAAACCAAAGGAACCAGAAAATGCGCTGATGCAAATGTTGATGCTGATGCAGCAAGAGCAGCGACAACAGTCATCCAATTTAACTGCGAAGCTCAATGAACAGTCATCCAACTTAACAACGAAGCTAGATGAACAATCAGCGAAGTTAAATGAACAATCAGTGAAGCTGGACCAACAGGCGATCGTAATCAAGGAAGTGCAAAAACAGTCAACCGAAATAAAAGTGGAGCTCGGTAGCCTGAACAATCAAATTAAATGCGTCGAGGAAAAGGTTTACCAGGTCGAGGAGAAGGTCAGCCAGGTTGAGGAGAAAATTAACTATGAGATCAGCCAGGTCGAAGAGAGAATGAACCATGAGATGGAAAAAGTGAAAAAAGAATTGGAAGCAGCAAAGGCAGTGGTAACCGCCCCACCAGCCCCGCTTGTAACCGCAGCGCAAAGCACATCCAGAAATGTGCCAGCACCAATATTCGATGGGCAAACGGTCTGGAGTATTTACAAAATCCAGTTTGAAGCAGCCGCTAGGATAAATCACTGGAATGAGCAGGAACGAGCAACTGCGTTAATTCTTGCTCTAAGAGGCCCAGCTGCCGAGCTTTTGCAGACTATCCCCGTTGAGCTGCATTCAAACCCGGTTGCTATAATGAATGCGCTGGACATACGTTACGGAGACGATCATCTGAAGCAGATTTACCGGGCACAGCTACGGCATCGGATGCAGAAGTCTGGCGAAACCTTGCAGCAGCTAGCACAAGACATTGAGCGACTGGCACTTTTGGCTTACCCAGCGTACGACCCAGAACATCGAGATGACGTAGCAGCAGAAGCATTCATCAGCGCATTAAAGAACAAGGAATTGCAACAAGCCGTGCGGTTAGCTCAAAAGCGAACAGTCAAGGATGCATTGGCTTATAGTTTAAATTTTGAGGCAGCCAAAAATATGACCCGTACCACTGCCCGGGTTTGCGAGGTACTGGCAGATAATTGCAGGTGTGAGCGCGTGGGAATTGAGCGAGAGCTGCAGGTGAATGGTGCGCCTAGATGCTGGAATTGCGGGGAAAAAGGGCACCTGCAAAGAGACTGCAAGAAGGGAAGAAGACCGAGCTATTGTCCAGGGTGGTGGAGGTCCAGACCGTGCCAGGAGCCTAGAATGGAGGCCCATCAAACTGCAAGGGCCAACTTCGTGGGGCGAACGTTGGCTAGGAGTATTGACATCTCCAGCACCGTGCCAAGGCAACATCGTGGAGAAGCAGACAGATGCCTTCCTGGTCAAGTTGATGAAGAACAATGCACCCTTACAAACGACACTGGTGCAACCCGATCGACGATCCGACCAGACCTAGTGAGGCCCCAACTGCTTCACAAGGGCAGAGTTCATGGAATTGCTGACGCCCTATCTCGTCATCCATGTCCAGCTAACTGCAAGCATTGCCGACGGATTGAGGAAAAGGAACCGCCCGTTGATCTGCGACTGATAACGGCGGAATTCGATGAAGGTTGGTCATCGGAGGAGATTCGAAATGCCCAGCTAGCTGATGAAGACATCGGACCATTGCTCGTATGGAAGGAGACAACTGGGCGACCGGAGTGGAAGGACGTTTCGATGCATGGCGCAACCCTGAAAAGCTATTGGGCACAATGGAACTCCCTACAGGTGGAGGGTGGCGTACTCAAGCGGAAATGGGAAACAGCGGATGGCAGCTCCTATAGGATGCAAACTATACTACCCAAAAGCCGAATCCACGATGTGATTAAGGAAATGCATGAAGGATCCTCGGGAGGCCACCTTGGTGTTAACAAGACCTTAGCGAAATTGCGGGAAAGGTTCTACTGGCTCCACGCTCGAGAAGACGTAGAGGACTGGTGTCGCAGATGCACAATTTGCGCTTCCGTCAAAGGCCCAAAGCGACGACTGAGAGGACAGCTGCAAACCTATAACGTAGGGGTACCGTTTGAAAGGATTGCTGTTGACATCGCTGGACCCTTTCCTGAATCTGAATGGGGAAATCGATACACGCTGGTTGTAGCCGATTATTTCAGCAAGTGGCCCGAGGTCTACCCCATTCCCAACCAGGAAGCAACTACCGTAGCTGAGCAGCTAGTGTTAAATTGGGTCAGTAGGTACGGCGTACCTTGCGAATTACATTCGGATCAAGGCCGAAACTTTGAGTCACTAGTTTTTGGCGAAATGTGCGAGCTGCTCGGAATACGGAAAACGAGGACAACACCGCTGCATCCCCAATCCGATGGAATGGTCGAACGTTTCAACGGCACGCTCAATAAACACCTTGCCAAAATGGTTGACGAGAACCAAAAGGACTGGGACCGACATATCCCACTATTTTTGATGGCGTATAGAGCCGCTGAACATGCGTCGACGGGCCAAGCCCCAGCCAAAGTCATTTTTGGAAAGACTATTCGTTTGCCAGCCGATATAAAGTTCGGCACACCCCCTGAGAAACCCCAAACGGTCTCGGAGTACGCAAGTGATCTAAGACAACGGTTGAACCAGATACATCGGACAGTGCGAAAACACCTCGAATCGGCTACTGACCGCATGAAGACCAGGTATGATCTAAAGGCTAATTCTACTGGCTTCCAGCAAGATGCCTTGGTGTGGCTTTATAACCCGCAACGGCGAAAGGGTAGGTCTCCAAAGTTGCAACATAATTGGGAGGGACCATACCGAGTTACAAAGCGAATCAACGACGTCGTATACCGAATACAGGAACATCGTAAGCCGAGAGCTAAAATGAAAATCGTGCATCTGGACCGTCTTGCCCCATATTACACCCAGGGAGAATTGACTACAACTGGCGACAAATCTTTTCGGGGCGAAAAGAACTGAGGTGGGGGCAGTGTTACATGTACAAATAATTCTGTGAGCTACTGTCGCAATTGTTTTCACAACAATGAAGAACACGAATTCACTCGAAACCACGCGAACCCAACAAGCATGATCAACATCTGCAAGTGACGTCACTCCATTCATTAATTTTCTCGAATCTACCAGCTAGAACATTCGCCAATAAACGAGAAATGGGTGAATAGGTAGAGACCCTATATAAAGACGAGCTGAATGAATGGGGGGATCATCATCATTCATTCGACCGCGATAAGAAAACTGCGATATAGTGGAACGCGAAGTAAAGACAATTGATTGTTTGAGTGCAAAGTGTGTTTTGTAATAGTGAAGTGATTTAGAAGACAATTGCGATAAGAAATTTATGGACAAGTGTTAGATTTAAAAATTAAGTGAAAATTAAAATTAGTGAAAGTGTAGATTGATCATTGTGCAATTAAATAAACTCTTTTAACTCAAATTAAAAGACATTGCGTTTTCACTTTCCCGGAACATTAAAATTATTGGCCGCGAACCAATAACACGCGACAATATATATATATATATATATATATATATATATATATATATATATATATATATATATATATATATATATATATATATCTGAATCTATATATAAATATATATATATATATATATATATATATATATATATATATATATATATATATATATATTTCGTTATATCCCATATATAACGAAATTTGTGACCACGCTAGAGGTTGCAATTTTGCTCCGATTTTCACCAAATTTTCAGGAAAGGTGTATTGAGTAAATATCAAGTGAGAACTTATAATTTCAAATTTCATTGGAATTTGTTGAGAAACTTGGCTGCTAGAAACAAAAAACAGAAATAAAAAAATTAGGTCACCCCCTGTATGGGGAGGCCCCCCCTTACACACTTTAAAATATTTTCTTGCACTGCGAATTTCGAGAGGCACCACTTTTGACCTACGTAGAAAATTTCCTCATTCTAGCTCATGTGGTTTGCAAAGAAACTTACTGTGACGCACGAACAAACGGACGGATGGACGGACAGACAGACAAGTCACAATTTCATAATTTTTTTAGGGGATTGTAAGAATATTTTAACCATATCTTAAAAATGGTCTGCTTTATAAATACTTCCAAGTTAAGTAATTTAAAACGTTTCGATGAAAATTATTCATTATTTCAGTTGCTATTAAAATAGCGAATTGCGCTTGCCTTTTGACTTTTGGGGCTGCCATTTTGAATGCATGCATTTGATTTTGGATTATTTTAAATCTTCGTGGGCTCGGACCTCATCAATCAATGCGGCAAATCTCGTTCAAACCAGAGTTTCACTTTAGACAGGGCAAAATTATTAAATTTTTAGTGAAAATGGTTTTAAAATTTCGACTCTTTTATTTTTCATTCGATTTAAAAAAACTTTCTGCATAATCCAAGAGCTTAGCATAAGAATCCATAATCTCAAGTTTCATCAAAATCCGTTGGAAACTCTGACCGCTAGAGGGCCATCAAAAACCTGAAAAAGTCGCATATTTAAGCCACCGCCATTTTGAAAATTGCACATGCATGATCACCAAAATGTCAAAGTTTCTAGATCTTATTAGTTTCTATCATAAAATCAAATTTAACATACATCGGACCAATATGTGACCTTTAGACGACTTTGAAATTTTGAGTTTCAACTGGCCGCCATTTTGTTGTTTGCGACGTGACCTCCAGTTTTTTTTACATAACTCTTTAGATACTTATAGTTTCTATCAAAGTACCGAATTTCATTGACATTGGTGGAAAGCTTTAGCCAAAACTACAAAAACAAAATTTTGTACGTTTTTCGACCTTCGAGCTGCCGCCATTTTGTTTCAGCCGTACCGCCTTTGGATTTTTTATTGTGAGATTCATCACATACATCAGTACCGAATTTCATCCGAATCGGAGCTATACTGTGGTCAGAACAGAAATCACGATTTTTCGTCTAAAATGGCCGCCATTTTGTTTTTGCCTGGCCGATATAGCTGGTTCACGAACTTGATATTTACTCAATACACCTTTCCTGAAAATTTGGTGAAAATCGGAGCAAAATTGCAACCTCTAGCGTGGTCACAAATTTCGTTATATATGGGATATAACGAAATATATATATATATATATATATATATATATATATATATATATATATATATATATATATATATATATATATATATATATATATATATATATATATACATATATATTTCGTTATATCCCATATATAACGAAATTTGTGACCACGCTAGAGGTTGCAATTTGACTCCGATTTTCACCAAATTTTCAGGAAAGGTGTATTGAGTAAATATCAAGCTCGTGAACCAGCTATATCGGCCAGGCAAAAACAAAATGGCGGCCATTTTAGACGAAAAATCGTGATTTCTGTTCTGACCACAGTATAGCTCCGATTCGGATGAAATTCGGTACTGATGTATGTGATGAATCTCACAATAAAAAATCCAAAGGCGGTACGGCTGAAACAAAATGGCGGCAGCTCGAAGGTCGAAAAACGTACAAAATTTTGTTTTTGTAGTTTTGACTAAAGCTTTCCACCAATGTCAATGAAATTCGGTACTTTGATAGAAACTATAAGTATCTAAAGAGTTATGTAAAAAAAACTGGAGGTCACGTCGCAAACAACAAAATGGCGGCCAGTTGAAACTCAAAATTTCAAAGTCGTCTAAAGGTCACACATTGGTCCGATGTATGTTAAATTTGATTTTATGATAGAAACCAATAAGATCTAGAAACTTTGACATTTTGGTGATCATGCATGTGCAATTTTCAAAATGGCGGTGGTTTAAATATGCGACTTTTTCAGGTTTTTGATGGCCCTCTAGCGGTCAGAGTTTCCAACGGATTTTGATGAAACTTGAGATTATGGAGTCGAAATTTTAAAACCATTTTCACTAAAAATTTAATAATTTTGCCCTGTCTAAAGTGAAACTCTGGTTTGAACGAGATTTGCCGCATTGATTGATGAGGTCCGAGCCCACGAAGATTTAAAATAATCCAAAATCAAATGCATGCATTCCAAATGGCAGCCCCAAAAGTCAAAAGGCAAGCGCAATTCGCTATTTTAATAGCAACTGAAATAATGAATAATTTTCATCGAAACGTTTTAAATTACTTAACTTGGAAGTATTTATAAAGCAGACCATTTTTAAGATATGGTTAAAATATTCTTACAATCCCCTAAAAAAATTATGAAATTGTGACTTGTCTGTCTGTCCGTCCATCCGTCCGTTTGTTCGTGCGTCACAGTAAGTTTCTTTGCAAACCACATGAGCTAGAATGAGGAAATTTTCTACGTAGGTCAAAAGTGGTGCCTCTCGAAATTCGCAGTGCAAGAAAATATTTTAAAGTGTGTAAGGGGGGGCCTCCCCATACAGGGGGTGACCTAATTTTTTTATTTCTGTTTTTTGTTTCTAGCAGCCAAGTTTCTCAACAAATTCCAATGAAATTTGAAATTATAAGTTCTCAAAGCAAGTTAATTTGCAAAAAAACGACTTTATATCGTCGTTATTATTGATAAGATGGAATATGACAACCACTCTATGGAGAAACTCGCAACAGGAAACTTCGTCGAAATTCACAAAGACCCACTACCAGGTTCAATTAAACGGGTGGAAAAAGATTTGAAAGAAGCTAGCTTAACGTTCCAGAATATCAACCAGTTGAAGATGCCTAATCCCTCGCTGCCACGTATTAGATGCCAACCTAAAATCCATAAAAATGGAAACGAGATGAGGGAAATTATAGCGGGCACGAATTCCCCAACGTATAACATTGCGAAATGGTTCGTTGCAGAAATCGGTAACATTGGTAAGGAACTGAGTAGGCGATCAGTACATAATATACATTATTTAGTACAAAAAATCAAATGTCTACACATCCAAGAAGACGAGATGTTGGTTTCCTTTGATGTCAATGAACTATTTCCAAGTATCCCTGTCAAAGAGGCACTATGTTTTTCGAAGATTGAATACAAGATGGCAATGTAGATCGTGAATCCAAAAAAACAACTAGGCAATATGTAAAATTAACAGCATTATGTATGAGGGAGAATTATTTTACCTTCAGAGGTAAGTTTTTTAAAACAAAGGACAGGACTGCGACGGGAAACCCCCTATCTCCACTAATAGCTGAAGTATTTATGGCCAAATTTGAGGAAAAAATGGACAATCTCCAAATGACTCCTCGGATATGGTGGCGATACGTTGATGATGTCTTCGCCGTGGTGAAAAAGGATGAAGCTAAAGTAACGTTGGAGAAAATCAACAACATTCACCAAAACATACGATTTACGATGGAAGAAGAGGTAAGCAACATATTGAATTTCCTGGACCTCAAAATTATTCGCAACAATCAACACGTAGAATTTGGCATCTACAGGAAACCTACAAGCATGCAGCGAACGATCCCCAGTGATTCTGACCACGCATATCAGCAAAAATGGTAGCCTATCATTCGATGGTTCATAATTTGACAAAAGTACCGTTGAGTAGTGAAGAATTCAAAAAAGAACGTGATTACATTGTTAAGACAGCAAAAATAAATGGATTCCCAGCAATAATAGTTGATGAATTAATTTGCAAAAATATGACGTGGCAAAGGCAGGACGAACTAACAACGTTGTACACATAATGAACATCTTGAACGAATCCGTAGAATCTCGGTACCATACCCTAGTCTAACGAAGAAAGTTAAAAAAAATTATTTAAAGCGCATGATATTCAGGTTGTCACATACAGCAGAACCCATCAGCTGAAAACGATGTTGGGATCAACTAAGGACAAGAAAACCAAGGAGGAAGTCAGCGAAATTTACCGGGTAAGCTGTACACAGTGTTCACACGTTTATATGGGCCAGACGAAGCGATTAATCAAAACAAGATTTGAGAAACATATTAAGGAGGCAGAAGCGGCAGTCCGGCACAACAAAAGCAGCAGTACAATTAAATCATCGGTAGCAAGACATATTGTAGAGCAGAAGCATAACATGAGCGACGACAATCTTGAGTTAATCAAAGAAAACAAATCTACATTCAAATTGGACGCCTACGAAAGCCTGGTTATAGCAAGACAACCACAGGAGGTACTTTCAAACACCGATCTAGGTAATAATTTATCACCCCTTATGAGGGTAATTAGCTGTAAAAACCAATTAAGGAAGTAATTAGGGTAGTGAGTGTAAGGGTTAAAATTGTAAAAGCAGTAGGTATATAAGTAACTTTAAGGAAAATGTAAGATTAGTTATTGTACCACTGATGAAGAAGCAAGTGTGTGCTTCGAAACTTCGGCATATGGTCAAATAAATAGCACAACGAATAAAAAAGGGAAGCAATAACTTTGTTTATAATTTTGGTTAGCTAGCTCGTTGAAGCATCCAACATAATTTAATAGTATGTTTATAAGTTAATAAGTTAATTTCTTCGCGAAGATCCTTCGAGCTGTTTGCCTAGGTGGCTGCTCTAAGTGTAATAATAATGAGCAAAAAATCTTAAATAAGTCACAGAAACACAAGCCATGAATTATTTAGAAATTGCCTTTCAATCACCAATACCTCAACGAATCTAGCAAATTAGCAACTTCATTGGAATTTTTTGGTCTCGCTAACTCAAATTTGGAGGATACTTTATCTTCGTATCTGTTGTCCACCTACATATGTGTTATAAATATAATTGGGATACCGTCAGCATTCAAACATATTGATTCATGTCCAAATACTCGATTACTTTTGGAGAAATGAAACCATTAGCGAGACAAGTCGCAATATATCGGTCTAAAGAGTGAAATGACTGTGACACTCAGGGGTTTTCGCTTAAAGTTACAGATCTTGCAATATGATTCCGAAGAAGTCTCAATATGAAGTTATCGACTTATTTATATATGCCGGGTGTTCAGGTCACCGGCAAGAATATAATAATTATTCAACATGTTCAATTCGAGTATTGCAAACAATGAATTGAGCTCCTCTTTGAACTTGAAGCCGTTTCAACTAGTTGCACACTTCAAAAGTTTCAACGTTTTTGAACTCGACTTTATTAATATTTGGGAACATGAATTGGTTTTCAGTAAGAGACATGATGTCAGGCTTTTACTTAATAATGAATTCGAATAGATAGTCACGTCGATGTAGAGTAAGAATGGAGTTGACTTTAACCAGGATGAGACAAAACCTCTCCATGGGAATGCAAAAACTTTCGAAAACCAGATAGTAAATTTTAAAAAATCTAAAATATTTAATAATTTAGCTGTCACTTTCAATAAAAATCCAAATATTTTTATTTTTCCCAGAGTAAAACTTTGACCTAAACGAGATTTGGTACAGTGGTTGATGAGGCTTTTAGAAAAATGTCTCTTAAAACAATTCAAAGCCAGTATACTTATTTTAATAACAACTAAATTGTTAAATATATGTTCAAAGAAATGGTTCAAATGTCTTTAATTGAAATTATTTATGCAACGGACAATTTTTCTTAAACAGTATTTGACTTTCAAGGTTGCAGCCAATCAAAGGGCACCTACGAGAAATTTGCCTTTTCAACTAGTGGTGCCAATGGAGATATTTTTTAAATTTCAGTGATAATTTGATTCTTCTAGTCGGCTCACCCAATGTTGTTTCATCTGACAGAGCTGCTGATGCTTATAAGGGTGTGGGGGGGACTTACAAAGTTTTGATATCAAACGACATAAGACCAATTGGTTACCATACGTACATGTTGGAAGTATCATTTCTACCCCCCTTTGACATGAATATCTCCTTTGTCTCTCTCCAAAATTAAATACAGTTCCCAATGCTAGACGACACAAGCACATTCTACACTTCCTGAACAAAAATTGGATAAATTTCATGTGTTTATCACCTATTTTATTAGTTTTTCAGTAAAGATGTTCGCTGTCCCATTATTAATTCCTTCTTCCTGAGTATCGCTTCCTAATAGGAAGATTATACGAATGGAAGAAAATGTTGTTCTATTTGCGTAAAGGTTTTTTAGCTTGAGTTAGGGTAGTTTTGAAGTTATTTTATTTTCTTTTTCTTAGGACATCGTGGAGTTTAACTGCAGCAGGCTTGAAGGTTTTGCATTTTACTTTCCAAATCTCCTTTCCGCAAAGTATGAGAATATGATCATCTTTATACTCTATCTCAGCCACTTTGCACTCACCGGGAGCATGAATGCCTTGCATTTAACGCACCGAAAATGTATGGCGCAGTTTGCAGCCGAATAACCAAATCTTTGACATCGGTAAAACTGGTTGACTTGATGGTTCTAGCTCATCACTCTGAAATTCAAGTACCTTATTTGTTGAAGTGCACTTGGACTGCAATTATTTAAAATGTGTACCAGGTAAAGTGGTAAATTCTTCCTTATTACGGTTAACCTTCTTGTAGCAAAGGCGTTGACTAAAATAAATTCAATTTCCGGTTCAGCTTCCTTGGGCATCTGAAGTAGATCGACCGTTTCCTCTCTGGAGTCCAAACCCTTCAACAAAAAGTCTGATTCTTTTCACTTTTTGGGGTAGACATAAAGTTTGGAACCTCCCCAGGATTCGACGCATCTATTTCTGACTTAAAATAAACCAGTAATTTTGTTATAATCATTAATTTTTCGGTATTAACTCTTTTAATCTCGAAATTGGTCAATTTATAGTCGAACCATATCTTTTCCGCTATGTCCGAACTCGTTGATTGGTGGAATTTTTTCCGTCTTGTGGAAGCTTTTTCAGGGAAACCAGCAGATGTGAGCTGGTTTCTTCTCCTTATTTTTATTTTTTAAATACTGAATAAAATTTTAATCATTATCTTGATTAGAATTACCCTCTATGCTTTCTTCAACTTCCATTTGTTCAATTAATCCCACCAGCGCTGCAAAATAGTTCTGACTCTCGTTGGGGCCACCAGCACTTAGAATTTCTTCTGGGATTGCTTGCTTTGTACTTTTCTTCGCCTGGTAAAGGCGTTCTTGATTTTGCAGCTGTGATTATTGAGTTTCCATCCCTTTCGCGACTGTATTTCTAACCTTAGTTCATCATTTGCTTTTTGCAATCTGATTATTTGTTGATTGTCCTCTATTATTTGTATCTTGCATCCGCCTTCTGTGAAGTTTTCTTCGAAATGTTTTCTTTTGTAGATTATCTCCAGTTTCGTATTCGTCATTTTCCCAGGTTGCCCTAAAGGTGAGAAGCTGTCGGGCTCCTCCATACCAGCGGTCCTGAAGTTTTCTTGGGTTCTTCGCTTTTCTTTACTTATCGAAGTAAAATAATATTCGATAGAAATTTCCTGAGTCGATTGGTTCGACAATATAAGCTTTTTTGGACAAAAATTAACTTCGGACTGACGTTTTTAAAAAATTAATTTAATTTTGAAAACTTTTGACAGGAGCGATTTAAAACACGTCGATACGCAAAGAATGCTACGATTGATTCTAAAAAAATGTGAATCACACCCCAAAAGAATGCCATATATGCTGCTTTGAGAAGAAAATCTTTCTTACAGGAATATAATTTGGCTTTGAGTTATTTTATAATACATCCCTTCTGGAGTATCATTGAACCAGTATGCTAAATCTCGTTAAAATCTGAATTATACTCTGGATAGAACAAAAATATTTTATATATATTAGACTATTTTATGTACCAACTTATTTCTTCAACTGGGCCACTAGAGGTTCACAAAAGTATGAAAAAATCTAATATTTAAATCACCGCCATTTTCAGACCTGCATTGAGATAATCATTAGCAAAACAAAATGATTGAACCTTAGTAATACCTTTGTTAATATCAAGCTTCATACAATTCAAATGAAAATTGTGACCTTCAAACTTTGACTTGCCGCCATTTCGAAGTTTGAGACCTGCCCTTAATTATTTTTCATTTTTTGTTGTTCACCAGACACTGATAGTCTCTACCATACTGCCAAGCTTCATCAACATCGATTGAACGGTTTCACCACAACTACGATAAATTTTCGCACGCCATTTCGACCTTGGATTGTGGCCTTCATTTTACAGCTCACTGAACCTCTGAAGCAAAATTCACCCAAATCAGAGCAATGCTTTGATCAGAATAAATATTATGAACTTTCACCTAAAATGGCCATAATTTTGTTTATGATTATTTACCCAATGCAGCTTTCCTGGAAATTTGGTACAAGCTGAAGTGAAATTGTGACCTACCGTATTTAAATTTTTTTTATATCCCGGATATATTGCATACATATATATATATATATATATATATATATATATATATATATATATATATATATATATGCATATATATGTATATATATATATATATATATATATATATATATATATATATTATATATATAAGATACTCCCCCAGCAAAAGACAAAAGATAACTTGCTTTTTAGATATCAATAAAAAATGCAGCTCATAGAATCACTAGATTGCACCTTCATAGGTATGTATCTAACACGTTGTATGAAACTAAAAAATTTATTCTGCTTCCGTTTGTTGAATCCAAGCATGTTCAAAACAGATGACATCAGATTCACATAGCATCAACATTGTTATCATAGACCAACATATGCACTGGAGACATTGTAGTTCCTTAAGTGCATCGGAAAGGTAAAACACAGTAACGATGCAGGTGCTGTAATCAAAGAGTTGGTTGCCGCTATATCTACCAATTGCGCAGGCTGTTTCTTGCAAGCAGCAGAGAAAATTGCGATTATGTTAATCATTTGCATATGCCACGAGCGGGCAATAAATAAAATCGTGATGACACATAGCCCAACTGTTATTTCGTTGTAGTAAACAATTGTGTCTTGTCTTATGTTTACAAGGTCGTATGATCTGGTGATAATTAAGATACGAGTGAATTTCATGTACATCATTTTAAGTGCAAATTATGTAATTGGGTATAAATAAGAATGTTATCAGCTGCTTGGGAATGTTATGAGCTGGAATTTAATAAAACAACAGCTGCTGGTATTATCAATAATCAAAATTTTGTAATGGTGATAATTTCGCGCATGAATCTTTCTCACTAGATCAATTCCATAGTAATTCAAGCCTACCTTTTACAATGTGCTATTTCTTGTGTTAATAAAGATTGAGTACTAATTAGAGACAAGCTCCGTTTATCATTGGAAGGGCAGTCCTGAAAGTAGTGTTGATTTCTTTCGTTGTTGAAAGCTCAAATTTTAATTTTTTTACTAACTGTATAGGCTGCTCTTTGTTTAAATTTGATCTCAATTCTAAAAATGCAGGTCATAAAATATCAGACAACAGAGTATCAGGAGAGCAAACTTATATAGGATGGGCCATTAAGTAGTTTCTTTTTAATTCAGATGTTATACCGACACTGACAGCTTTTTCCCGCTCAAAATTATGTTAGTGAGTCAGTATTAAAGTTTGATTTTTGTTCATTGTATCGCATTATTTTTTTTCATTTTATTGCATTTTTTGTTCATTTTATTGAATTTTTAAAAAGAAACTACTTAATGACCCGCCCTGTACATCTGTTTGAACTTTCTAAGATGAATTGGCAAATGAAGGAAACATTGAGTGTCTTACAAATGCCAATTGTAATAAAGCTCCATATAACGGCAGGGAACTGAAAACCAGAAGGCAAACTTCTGATGACTTCCTGATTGCTCAAAAAAATCCCTCAAAATTCTAAACTATTCATAATACGAAGGTTTTCCAGAAAGTAACGTTTTGAAATAAAAAATAAATAAAATGAAAAAAAAACTGTTTGATTATATGCAACTCTCGGACTATTTTTCTAAATAATCGCCATTTAAATTAAGGTATATATCATACGTGGTAGAAGCTTTTCAATACCCTCTTTGTAGACATCTGCCTCTTGCGAGCTTACCTGAGAACAGGGGCTGAACGCTTGGCTTCAAATCCAGGCTGCACCACATTCAAAAGCTCTTGGCTACAATTGGCCGTATATGGACGAGTATCGTCGTGGAGAAAATAAATGTTCTTGCTAAGTTCTCCAAGACGCTTGTTTTGCATCGCGCGAGTTATGATAACTAAGGAGTTTATTTTTTATTTTACCGATGATTCTGTAAATTCTGTATTGTTATCAAAAGTTGCCAGTGAGTCGTATATCATGTCAAGGTTTTCTCTGTATTCGTCAAGTTGTATAATAACACATGTACGAGGTTGTTATAGGATGTTATTAGACGTGCATTTCCAAGTTTTATTGAATGTAATCCGTTCCTATTCGAGAGGTCCTGTAGGTCCATCTTCTGTCCGGCTACGATCGTCAATATGACCAATTGCCTGAAATGTACGTTTTTTCTTTATTTAAATTTGTGAAGTTTTTGATTTTAATCTGTATTATAATTATTTTTTTAATTCTGTGTTTAGTAAGCCTGCGATTTAATTAATTTTCTCTTTAATAATATTTAAGCTATTTCAAACTGAAAGTATGTAAGCTGCTGCGATTTTTGGAAGCTTGTCAATAATTTTAAATATGTACTGTTTATCGATTGTGTAAATATTCATATGAAAAACGTTTAGAGGTCTTTTGGGAGTGTCTGGAGTCTGATGGTTTGGTTTTTGGGGATTGCTGTCGTACAGGGTTATCCATTTCGTTGTAGGAAAGTATAACCCTGCCATTTGACATCTGTCAGAATTAAATGTCATCCAAAGCGTGCTTTTTTTTAGTTGAATATGGTTGAAATATGGATCGTTTGACAGTTGAAGAACGCGTTAAAACTATTAAATTTTATTATAAAAATTGTGATTCTGCTGTATCAACGTTTAGCGCTTTACGAGCCGAATACGGTCAACATAATCGACCTACACAGCAAACAATTTCGAACACAGTGAGAAAATTTGAAGAGACTGGATCGGTTATTGATATTGCAAGGCCTGTGCATCATCGCAACATTCGTTCTGCTGAAAATGTCACTATCGTTGTTCAAAGTGTGGAGGAAGACCCGCATTTGTCGATTCCTCGAGGTGCTCAACATTTGGGCTTGTCTTACGGCTTATTGTGGCGGATTTTGCATTTGGATTTGCATCTCCATCCGTACAAAATCCAACTCACCCAAGAACTTAAGCCTCAAGACCATACACAAGGCAGATTGTATGCGAATTGGGTGATTGAACAACAAGCCATTGATAACGATTTTTCGAACAAAATTTTCTTTAGTAATGAGGCTCATTTTTCGCTCAGTGGTTACGTAAATCAACAGAATTGCCACATATGGGGCTCTCAAAATCCTCAGATGATCGCAGAAAGGGCTTTGCATCCAGAAAAAGTGACCGTTTGGTGTGCATTATGGTCTGGTGGTGTTATTGGCCCATATTTTTTTCGAAAACAATCAAGGAAGAACCATTACAGTCAACTCTGACCGCTATGGACGGATGTTAACCGATTCTTTTTAGAGAGAAATTGAAGATTATGATCTGGAGAACATGTGGTTCCAACAGGACGGAGCCACAAGCCACACAACACAGGCTAATCGAGCACTTTTGCAAGAGAAATTTCCAAGACGCATAATTTAGAGATTGAGTGATGTCAATTGGCCCGCAAGATCCTGCGACTTAACACCTTTGGATTTCTTTATATGGAGCTTTGTGAAACATCGTGTTTACGCGAACAATCCTCAAAATCTTGAGCAGTTGAAAACCAATATTCGTGAAGTTATGGCCCAGATATTGCCGGAAATGTGCCGAAAAGTCATTGAAAATTACCTCAAAAGGATTGAGGCCTGTAAGAGGTCCCGTGGAGGACATTTGAATGATGTTGTGCTTCACGTATAAAGGCAACGTTCAATCTTGATATTGAATAAAAACTTTTGTTTCCATCTGAATATTTTATGTGTTTACTTTCCCAAGCATAAAATTAATAACCCTATATTTTAGTATTTGGCATTTTTCACAATTATTAATTATTTTTAATAATCTTATTCTTCATGAAGGGAAAGTAATATTCTCTCTTGAGATGAGCAAGGGTTTCGTTTATGCCTCAATGATTACTATTTAGATGATATTCGGTTATTAGAGCATCTTGTTTGTCGTCTTCAGTGATTTCTTTCAGTATTTCCATGCATCCGACGACTTTAAAGCTATTAGAGTGTGAAAAGTGGTTTGTATAAGTACCCTGTACTATTTTGAAAATTTTGTTTGTGGTATATATTGCAGTTACTCTATTGGAAGGGATAAATTTTTTGAAGATTTCTTGAAGAATTTCTTCTGAGTAGCGCCGCATTCGAATGGTACGGCGTTGTTTGTCCCCGAACGGCATTTCCAGACTGGATTTAGGAGTCCTATTGGCTTCTTCAAGTTTGAATTAGAGAGCAAATTCATTCAGGGGGCGTTCAGAAATTTATAATTTTCTTCTGCAGAGTGCACTGTTGAACCTTTAGTACTCTTGGTATACGTTCGGGTGGTATCGTTCACATTAATTTCGACATCATTATTTAAGTTTTTTGTGGTTTTTATGCGGCTTAAGGCGTTTGCATTACTGTTCTGACTACCTTTTTTGTAATGTAATTCAAAATAATATTTTTCTTATTTGTGTCTCCAACGTATCAATCTCGAATTGGGATCTTTTAAGTTCATGATCCACGTAAGTAGCTTGTGGTCTGTCACAATTCTAAACCTCCTACCAAAAAGGTACAGCCGAAATTATTTAGTGGCCCAAACGATGGCCAAGAGCTCCATCTCTATTTTAGAGTAATTGATCTCAGAATCGGTCAATGTTCTACTCACGTAGTAAATTGACTTATCGCTGCCGATTGGCCCCGCAATAATACAGCGCCAATTGCAAAGTTACTAGCGTCCGTCGTAAGGGCGAACGGTTTGTTAAAGTCCGGATGCTGGAGGGAAGGATCGTTCATAAGAATATCTTTGCAGAAGTTAAATGCTTTTATGTAACGATCGTTTGGATCAATGAGTCGGTCCTTTTTTATGCATTCTGTAAGTGGTTTGGTTGATTTCGCAAAATCTCGGATGAACTTGCGATAGTAAACGAGCAAACCGAGGAAGGATTTTATCTCCTTTGTGGTTCGATAATTGCCTGAACCTTATTAGGATTCGGCTTTATACCTTCGTTTTTGACCAAACGACTATTTCGCTTTTTAAGGAGTTCGAATTTATGAAGCTGGACCTTGAGATTTGCTTGACGAAGTCTTTGAAATACTTTCTTGAGATTTTCAATGTGCTCTTGTAATGAAGAGGAGAATATTATTATGTCGTCTACGTAGACGAGACAAACTGTGCCCTGAAGTTCCTTTAGCCTATTATCCATTGCTCTCTGAAATGTAGGGGATGCGTTTTTAGCCCAAATCGCATGTGCACATATTCGTAATGGCCTCCTTTGACCTTGAAGGCCGTTTTCGGAACATCACGGGGGTCCATCTCTATTCAGTGGAACCCACTCACTAAATCCAGTGACGAGAAGTACATCGATTTTCTTAATCTGTCGATCATTGATATTCGGGAATGTGCATCGATCTTTTCATTCAATTCGCTATAGTCAATAACCAATCTCCATTTCTGTTTGCCACTCGCGTCTGATTTTTTGGGACAATCCAAGCTGGGGAGCTCCAAGGCGAGTAACTATGGCGAATTATGCCTTGATTCGACATATCAGAGATTTAGTTGCGGACTTCCTTTCTATGGATAAAAGGATATCTATAGGAAATCAAATCTTGTCCTTCCCGAAAGAAAATGTCGTCGTATTCTTGACAGATTTTGAACAGTTCTTTCTGCTCTTCATTGGTTAAATTTAATATTTGAAGTAAACTAATGGTAATGAATAATGACTTGTTCTTGTTTCTGGTAAAATAATGTATTTGTTAAATATGAAATTTGGCTTGAATTTTAAGGGGAGTGTGGCATTCTTGGTGATTCTTGTATTAATTTCAAATTGGTAATTAATAATTTGGTCGGCGATCTGAACAAATTAGGTGTACGGTTGGGGAGATTGATTGAATGATTTGGAATATTTAGATTATTCTACTCGCGGAGAACTTCATTTCAACTCTTGCACTAAATAGGCATTGATCAAGAACTAACTTGCAGATGATGGTTAGCAGGCCTCTCATTTCCTTTGGTTTTGTCTGCTCCAGTAGCAATATGCCTTCGCTGAGCCTGCTTGTGCAACAATAATCCTTGCACTTCACTATAATTTGTGAACTGAGCCGTGGGCGATCAACTTTCGCAAACCGATAATCCGTCGCAAATTTTTGCGGTTTAAGACAACTTTCAATGAAATCGCCCTCCGCCCTTTACTTTTTTGACTGCACCAGTTAGAATAACTATGGAGTTATCCTTTGAAAAAACGGCAAAATTTTAATTGAACTTTTGGCATTTATTTTAGAATAGTCTCCGCTAGCTTCCAAAATTAACTGAGAGATTACAATTATCATGAATTTCATTTTATAAAGAAGAAATGCTTACGCTCTGCATGTGTAGGAATTATATTACATTTTAAAATGAAAATGTGATTTTAGAAAAATGTAAATGATTTGTCTGGGTTTATATTGCGTTAAAAGTTCAAATGAAGGGTATAAGACACGTGTCGGCTAGTTGTATTGTTGTTATGCGGATAGTGCCATAACACGCGCGGCATAATTTTTCACAAACAAAAACCTTATCACAGCTTGCACTTCACAATTGGCGAAATTTTCAATTACAACGCTCATTTTTACCCTACACTATACGCAAAGTACGATAGGTACGATGCAAAAGCTACCACGGCTGGCTGCAAATAGAGTGTAGAAACACTTTGAAGCCAAGATGATGATACTAGTTCCACCAAATGTCGCACTAAACGTCTGTTACATTCTACGAGTAGATAGCATTCGTACATGTTACATGATGGGTTTATACTATAAATTTATCAACGTTGATCCGGAAAACAGCTGCTGGGTACTAGGAAGTAGGATATTCGAAGCATGTTACATTGCATATTAACTTCGAAGGTTAAGATTAGTGTAAGTGCTTAGTAGTCTTTTGGCTTGGAATTTTCATGTGAATACAGTGAATTTCAGGAGCTTCTTCACATTACGATCTAATCTAGTTGAAAGAAAGTTGTAGCTTCAAGTATTTTGCTCTGATTCTTAACGTGAACTAAACAATTGTATGAAATATCCTTCAAGATCTCTCTACAATGTAATGTTTCTCTGTGTTCATAGATGTGTTCATATTAGTACTGATTCTCAGAAGCAGGACCCGTATCGTCAGATCACTCGTTCATGCATGGTTCAAATTCAACAATATCGATGTAAGCATTACTGCTTAAAAAACTTACCCAAATTTAGGAATATTGAAAAGAGTCAAACATTTAGCTGCAAAAACTCACTTATAGTGTAGCGAGAAAACAATCCGATTTTTTGAAAATGCTTACAAACGTTTTGGCAATCCATTTAAGGCATACCACTAGGCAATTTCATACGCTTAAGCTTTTCTTTTCTCGTTCCTTCTTTCGCCTTGAATATTTCGCGCCAGATTTGGTTGCCAAATTCATAGGAAGACTCGCGAAAGGAGAGATGCATTTGAAAATTATTGGAAATGAAATGACAATCAGGCTCCGTGGACTCGGTCATGTCATTTCCCCTTCAATCTCTATGAGCATAGCCTCTCCAAATGTTCCACCCTTAAAGGTTGAAGCACACATCGCTATCAGTGACTATCAGAGATAGAAATCAGAGCGGGATGTGCCGACGTGCTGCTACACCGATTTCCTGGTCACAATAGAAGGTAATCAGACCGGTTTCTAGGGTTTTGTAAAATAATTTCGCAAAACCCTACGAAAATCACGTCCTGTCTGTCCGTCCGTCCATGTGTCAAAGCAGTTTTTCTCGGAAGCTGCTTAAACTCAAAACATCAAATTTTGCATGCAGATGTAAAGTGGTGCTCTCTTCAAAGTACAACTACAAAAAAATTGTATAAGGTATTTAAGGGAGAGTGGCCCCCGCAAAAAAAAATTTTATCAAAGATAGCCGATATGGATATCAAATGAAAGGACTTGATAAGAACTTTTCAAAACAGGTCTAAATTTGACACTTTTTGCTTCGAAGGGCGTACAGGGAGGGAAAATACACGAAAAATTTGTGTTTGAAATTCCCCAATTACAACAACAATAATACATGATTTTCGTATTTTATGGACTTTCCATCGAATCAGTCACTGCGGCTTTGATTTGATCTTCTTGAAATTTTCAAATTAGGTCAATAACAATAATATTTTTGGGAATTCATGATTTGTGTGATTTTTGTTGGTTTGCAACAAAATGGCGACCGTTGAAAATAAAAAAACAATGGATTTTCTTATAAACGTGCACATCTCTTTGACATACTTCTTGAATTTACTCATTGCTGGTGACTGCATTTCTGAAAAGTTGAGTACAAAACCCTTCTGCCATGAGCGTATGTCTGTATACCCAACTTGTTTACTTGGTTTATACATTCGAGATTTAAATTTCACTGTCAAATGAAGTCCCATTGGAATTGACATTGGTGAGTGTGGTTTATCTGATGGTAAAAAGATTGTAGATGGCCTCGCAAGTAGTGTATACCCGGGTAGTAATAGAAATAATATCGTGTGGATAATTTCAGAGCAAACCCCAATCAGTGAACACTAAGGCATCGAAAGTGGAAAACGACGAGTGAATAGCAAAGAGCAAAGCTGGGAAACCCAAAAGCGATGCGGAGATTGTGTGACAAGCAAGAGGGCCTGTTGTCTTGATTAGAATATTTCAGAAAAAAAATTGTCGGAAAATCGTAAGACTCCTTGGTGAAAGCTACGATTTGCATTTCACGGAAAATTGAATTGCGAAGAAAGTTAAGGACTCTGAGGTTTTGGGCCGATTGAGACGTTTTGAGCAATTGACTCACCCCTTGATAGAAGAAAATCCTTCAGTCAAGTGCGTTGGCGACAGTAGGAATTCAATTTTGTTTGAGCAATTTGATTCGTAATTTTCGCGGATGGGTGGTACATTCGCATTCGTGTGACCGCCCATTGGCCAGCAAAATGTAGAAACATGTGCAATCCCAAGTTCAGTTCACATGGTGTTGTCAATTAGTTCTTTGCGTTTAAATTTGCGCTGGTCGAAAGTAGGGCCAATTAGAATTCTGAGCAATTTTGAATTTAGTGGTGGCATCCGGCTGGATTCTTCAGAGCAAAGCAAAGTAATCATTGCATCTTTGATGCTCATCAACTGGAACCGGGTGCAACAGCTGAAAATTCACACTAACTTCCACTGAAAAAAAATCGAGGATTCTTATTCGCATTACTTCCACTAAAGAAAATCGACTGAGCAGATTGAAATCCCTAAGGGGAAGGATTCTTATGCACTCCGGGCGTAATTTACGCTTTCCACCAACACTGCGCGCTCCACGTGCAAATACACAGGCTGAAATACTTTCACAAAACACGAAAATTTCGTATAAAAAATTAAATGATAATTCAATATGCTCTCAGTTTCATGCAAAGTTATTATTTATAAGTTCAAATACCTTACACTTACAAAATTTTCCATACTTCCTACGTTGGGGGCCCCGTCAATGGTAAAAATCCTCGCACTTCAACTTGCTCGCTACCTGAATCAATATTTTCCTTGTTGTCTGGAGCAAATTTTCCCTCGTTGCCTGATTAGGTTCTTTGACGCTCCTTCCTTTTGATATTCCTGCATGTTGGCTCATTGTGATCCCTCTATTTCGCAAAATGGTATGTTCTTCTTTCTCCGCTTCCCAAGTATCCGTAAAAGATACCGCTTCCACTGTCGCTGGCTCTTTTATAACCTTGTCACAACGGCTCTTTGACTTGAGCTGAAGAACCCAAGTTCAAGGCCACAACATTCACCACGGCTGCTCAACCTTGCAGTGTTTACCTCGGACGCAAGCCCAGATTTTCTTGGTGGCCATCTTTCTTTCGCGTACAGTCCTGCATTATCGATAACAACCATATCGATTTGTTTTGATTGAAGTCACATTTAATGTGCTGATGCTTATGCGCGAATACTTGTGTCCATCGAGAAAAGTAAAGAAGGTACGCGTTTATGGGGACGTATTGGGTTTGCTTGTCGGGTCTTAGTGATCCTCTTCGTTACCGGTGCCATAATTGTGTCCGCGAAGGGATATCATGAGTTATTTAATTTGAAATCGTATTTTAATGATTGCGAGCTCATCTATCGCCAAATACTCTTGTTTTTCTCAACCAGTGCAGTACTAAGAAGTTGGGTACCCACAAGATTCTTTACTTTTAGAATAATGTTATATATACGATAATACGACTACTGCTCGTTGTTAGTGTATTCCTAGTGTCGCAAGCTTTTGGTAAAAATGTTTGTTGTGAAGATGAATTTCGATGTAAAGATGGAAATTGCATCGATGCCAAATATCAATGTAACGGCAAATTTAATTGCTTCTATCATACGGATAAAGAGAATTGCACGGAACGAACGTGTTTAATGCCAGAATGGTTTCTTTGTGCCGACAATATAACCTGCCTATCGCACAGATTTGTCTGCGATGGAAATGACAATTGTCCGATTGGCGACGGTGAAAAAGGATAAGAAACAGTAATTGAGAAGCGTCCTGATGACCATTGATCAAATTACGAATGTACGTGTGCTGATAGATCGTGCATTCCTCTGGGATTGGAATGTAATGGGAAAAAGACTGTCCTGACAATTCAGATGAAACGGAAGGATGTGAACTTTTGGAGAAAAAAATGTCCCCTGTCTTGTATTACCACCAAATGGTGTACATCCAGTCAATAGTACATAGGCCAATACACCAACCAACTATACATCATTTTGCAATGATGATGGATCATATTGTAGTACTCCAGGTGCGACATAATCGGGTGTGCTAAGGATTTCCCAAATTTAACTGCCATTCCTCGTCCTGAGAGCGGAGTTGAAGTTCGGTGGCGAAGAAAAGCTGCTTCCTTTTGTTTTTTTTTTTCGCTTCATACTTAACCTTACCTTAACGCTAATAATTTACATTGGTTATACCAACATCGCCTTAGTCCTACCCACCAGTACTTCAGCGCGTGGAGCGGTTCCCTGGTAATATTCCGACTAAAATGTTGGAGTGCAAGGAATCCTTTCCTTCCAGGAGTGGCTCCGGGGTTTTCTTATTTGTTTATATTGATGTAAACGTTGATATTTTGAATTCAAAATTATGTTCCTTTAACCTAATGCTACAACTGTTATTTGTCACTCAGTTCACTTCTGTCAATCTGTCTGTCAATAAACATTGTGTTAAAATGTTGGCTAATTAAAATCATATTATTGTCTTTAAAACAATAACATGCTAGCAGAGCGTAGGTTAATTTGAGTGGACCAACGTTTTTTCAAGAAGATTGAGCAAAATAAATAGTGTTTTTCGAAGAGATTTTCTCGAAACTTGAAGGTGATAGTTGCTGGAATTTCGGTGACTGACAATCATGGAACTTCAAGGTATCGAGAAATTAAAAAGTTCAGAAAACTGGAATATTTGGAAGTTCATGGTGCGCAATATATTGCGAGCAACTGAAGGAGCATACGAAGTGAGTATGGGAGAGTTGGTTCAACCGGTGCTCACGCTAATGCTAATGCGGCTGCGATTGATGCTCACAATGTGGCAATGAAAATTTGGGATAAGGCAGATCGCGCCGCTTGTGAAATCATCATCAAGACAATTGATTCGAGTGTCATGACATTGATTGTTGCTTGCGAGACTGCTCATCAGATATGGAACAAATTGCATGATGTTTATGAACAACGAACAAGGCAAAACGTTCATTCAGTTCAGACTGAGTTTTTCAGTTTTGACATGAATTTAGCGGGTGATATGATACGTTATATTGCTAAATTTTAAGGTTTGATTCTACACATGCAGCAGTTGAAAGTTAAGCCTGACGAGTCAGCTTTGATGGTCAAGTTGCTGGAAACGTTGCGTGACAGTTTTGAATGTTTTAGGCAAGCTTTGTGGGCCAGGTCGGATGATCAGCAGACCCTCGGTAACCTGATCAACGCGTTGACATCTGATAAGCGCAGGCGGAAACTTTGAAAAGAAAAGGAGAACAATCTGACGGCACTGATGGCAACCAAATTGAAAATCCAGTCCAAAGGTGCAAGTGGAACTCAACAAGGTGCAAGTGGAAGTCAACAAGGTGCAGCAGGTAAGCAGGCCAAAGATGATGTCAAGTCCAACCAAAAGAGGAAGAAGTCGGCTTTCGAGTGCTATGGTTGTCACGGAACTGGTAATTTTAAAAGAGATTGTCCAAACAGGAAGAAAAAGAGTGATGCAAAGTGTTCAGTGCGGAAGGCAAAAACGAAGCTTGAATCATCGATTCTGGTGCGATGGACCACATGACCTTCAAGAAAGAGTGGTATTCATTCTTTGAGGCTTTCTCTATTCCAGCAGAGATTCGTACCGGAAACAATTCCGTGATGAGTGCTTTTGAAAGAGGAAATATTGACTTTGAGGCGCTTGTGAATGGCAGTTGGACTTCTTGTCACATGGAAAACGTGCTGTATGTACCGGAAGCTAGGAGAAATTTATTCTCGGTTACGCGTATACTGGACAAAGGTATGACTTTCAGCTCATCCAAGGATAGCTGTGAATTCCTGCTTGATGGTGTTGTCAAGGCTCAAGGTGTGCGATCTGGTCAACTGTTCAAGATGATGCTCAAGGTCAAGGAACCGGACACTTGCTATGTGAGTGAGGCTAATCTGGTGGTCAAGGACTCTCTTCAAGTCTGGCATGAGCGTTTATGTCATCAGAATAAAAGACATGTTGTGAAGATACTCAAGAATCACGGAATTGAAGTGTAACATCGAGAACCGTTCAAGTCACGTCAACAGCGTTCATCTGTGCCAGGAGAAGTGATCCATGCTGATGTCGATGTTTCACTTGGGCAGGAGTCTATTGCTGGTGCCAGGTACTTTGACTGCTTCACGTGTGACTATTAAAGATTTCGTATGGTTTACATCTTGAAGGAAAAATATGAGGTGTTCGACAAGACCAAAGAAATGTTGCAGCTGGTGAAGACTCAACGTGGTCCACCGGTAAAGGTGTTCTAGTGCGACGGAGGAAAGGAATTTGGCAACTAGAAGAAGCGAGAACTCATGGATTCCGAAGGTAAGAAGATAATGATTATGAATCCTTGTACGCCCCAGCAGAACGGTTGTGCTGAACGATCAAACCGGACAATTGGTGAGCTAACACTAACCACGCTTGTTAGCAAGGATCTGCCGAAGTTTCTATGGGCTAAAGCTGTCAACGCTGCAGTTTACATTCTCAACCGAACTGATCCAAGCTCTGTAGAGAGCAAAGTTGTTCATTGAGAAGAGTGTTAATTGGAACAGGTTTCATATTTTTGGAACCACATGCTGGGTGATGGTGCCTAGAGAACGTCGGAAGAAGTGGGATGCTAAAGGCGTCAAGGCAGTTTTTGTTGGGTACTCGGAAGATATCGATGGTTTTCGTGTGTGGAAGAAGGATACAAAGCAGGTGATCCGATGCCGTGAGGTAGTTTTTGGTCCAGAGCAGAAATGTCTTCACTGAAGGAAAATTCAACCTGGGTTTTGACGGTGCTCCCTCCAGGAAGGAAGACAATTGCTAATCGCTGGGTCCATCGTATCAAACGAAATGCAGAAGGGAAGGCTTGTCGCTACAAAGCTAGGCTTGTTGCGAAGGGTTATAGTTAACAAGAAGGTATTGATTATCATGAAACTTTCAGTCCCGTAGCTCGGTTTGATACTATCAAGGCAATTCTAAGTGTTGCAGGTAAGGAAAGCCTGGAGTTGGCCCATTTTGATGTGAAGACGGCATTTCTAAACGGTGTTTTGAATGAAGAAACATACATGGATCAACCTGAAGGTGTTCAAGATGGTTCTGGACATGTAAGCAAGCTGATTAGAAGTCTCTACGGACTGAAGCAATCTCCGAAGTGCTAAAACTACCGGTTCAAGGAGATTCTTATCAAGTTTGGTCTCGTCCAGAGTGAAGCTGATCCCTATGTTTCCTTTTGTATGTCTGGTGAAGATAAACTGATCATTGTCCTTTATGTTGATGATGGCCTGGTTGCTGCAACACAGAAGAGTGTGGTTCAAGATTTCTTTAGGAAGCTGGAGATGGAGTTCAAGATCACACGTGAACCGCTTGGCTGTTTCCTGAATATGCTCATTGAACGTGAAGAAGATGGTTCAATCCGTTTGAGTCAGAAGGTGTACGCGGAAAATCTTCTTCAGAAGTTCAACATGGCAGAAGCCAATGCTGTTTCAACGCCCATTAACAAGTACGTGCCGTTGGAAGAGAAAACTGGTTTGAGAACATCTGCTCCTTACCGTAAAGTTGTAGGATGTTTGATGTACTTAGCTGTTGCTACTCGTCCTGACATCGCGTTTGCAGTCAATTGTGCGTCACAGTTCTTGGAAGATCCAGAAGATGTCTACTGGTTGCTGGTAAAGAGAATCCTGAGATACGTCAAAGGGTCTACGTCAGTTGGTATATGTACGACGCTGATTCCAAAGTAAGTGTCTTGAAGGCCTTCAGTGATGCAGACTATGCTGTTCAATCAAATACTCGTCGGTCTGTTAGTGGAATCGTTTTCATGCACAGTGGAGGACCGATATCCTGGGCTAGCAGACGTCAAGAGTGTGTGTCTCTATCCACAACTGAGGCTGAGTATGTCGCTGCTAGTGAAGCTGCCAGAGAATCTGTGTGGTTGTCTCGACTGTTCGCAGAAGTCTCTCCCTTAGACAACATTCCAATTCTTTTTGTGGACAATCAAAGCGCAATCAAGTTAGCAAAGAATCACGAGTTCCATTGGTACGTTTCATTCGAAAGGAATTGCATGTTTCAAGTGATCAATGACTCGCTGATATCCTGACGAAGCCGCTGCCACGTCTGAGATTTGCTGATCTACGTTCTGCCCTTGGAATGATCTGATCTGATTTTGAACTTGAATTTAGTTTGTTATTGAAAAACTGAAATATCGTGTTTTAGAGGAAGTATTGATGTAAAACATTGATATTTTGAATTCAAAATTATGATCCTTTAACGTAATGCTACAACTGTCATTTGTCACTCTGTTCACTTCTGACAATCTGTGTGCCAATAAACATTGTGTTAAAACATTGGCTAATTAAAATCATATTCAACGAGCCCAGAAGTCGTACTTCATACAGCCATCTACACGATATCTATTAGTGAATCTCAGGAGTAATCAACACTACCCGATCAACATACTCCCGTGCGTTAAACATTGTCTGTTATACAATCGGTGATCTAGCTGAAACAGTATAAAATCTTTTTTTTAAGCCACGTAAAAACCTCATCACTGCAATATGCTTGGGTACCTATTAACAACACCAACTTTTGAATTCAAGTGCTAGCTAAAGGACAACTTGCATTTTGACCCACCCTAATTTATACATGTTTTGAACACAGTCACATGAATGTGTTCAAATACAACCATATATCCATGACCATACAGGTATATATTTCTTCTTAGTAGAAACACTTGGCAATTAAAAAAAGTTATGGTAAAATACGTTTAAATTCCATGGAAATTCATCGTCACCAATTACAAAATCATTTCCCTGATGTGGATATACCGAAGTCAATTGCAAGAAATTTGCCTGCCTTGAATTGTTGAGCTAAACTTATGTAACCAAAACGATAAAATGGAAACAATTATGTAAGGTGAAATCATTGAAAGTTTTCCATAATACATTACATTCACGAGAAAGCTGAACACATTTACAACCTAGCAGAAAAGTTCACGTCAAAGTCAGCTATTTGGTAAATTTTCTTCATAATTCATTCTATCTCACATGGAGATCACATCACTCATTAAGTAGAATGCAAACCATTTATTGCTACCAAGAATATATAATCGAAAATTACACACTGCATATTTCCAAGCACCTTTTCGCAGAGGAAGTTTTGATGTGAAAATCCTATTTAAAGTTTATCCTGCTCAGAGTACCGACGCTTCATCCTATTTTCTCCAAGTTGTTATAATGAATTTAAAGGTGCATAAAACATTGTAAACGGATATACTCATGGAACGCTTGCCTCTATGTATAGTACATTCTTGCATACGAAATACAACCAAAGTAAGACGTTCACAAGTATCTAACAGTATTACATATTTTTCCGAGAACTTTGAAAGTTCATTGTCTATTTGAGAAGTTCAAATGTCTCGATTGAAATTTTCTTCAATTTTCCTCGACACTGAATCAATTTTTCATCGAAATATCCTTGTCCCTGTTGTATTTTTTATATCAGAACCGATTGCGAATTGAGATGATATCATCTGTCTTGAACGTATATCTATAGCCATGAATTGTCGTCTGTTGGCCTCGTCCTTGGGAAAATTCCTAACATAGATTGTAAAAGAAGAGGAGAATTTACTTCGGGCATACGTTCAAGGATACCATAAGTTCATTGATTTATAAGCATCGTAGGATTAGGTAGAATAAAGTAATGTACAGAACAGAATAATAAATTGTATATACATATATTGTAGTTGAATTTTATTGTTGCCAATACTTCATCGGATTCGTAGTGCAATATTATAAAGTAAAATATTACAAAAGAGTCGAGCCTTGAGGATGGGAGACAACTTTAATATAAATGTAAATTGCGAAGTAATTTACTTTTCAGTTTGTCTCGCAAGAATCCTAAGTGGGCTTTGAGGCATCACAATCTATTACGCTCGTCCTTTTTGGAAGTAAAGCTTCTTACAATGGATAATTCCTTTTTCAAATTTTCCATGAAATAGAAATCCCAAGAAGAAGATTTTGTTTGCTGGTCTGAGTTATAAAAGAACAGAGAACTGATTAAATGGGTCATTCTAAAAGGAGCGAGTTGAACTGATTTGAATTCATTAGGAGTGAATGATATATTCCTATTTCAAATCTAAGCGCTTAGTCAGGATCATTGTGGGGTGAAATTGTTTCAGGAAGTTAGAATTACAAAGCGAGATCAGGAAATCAACTGAAATTTTTAGCTTTGATAATTAATATTCTCCTTTTCGGTATCGGCAATTTACTTGAAGTATTTAATTTCTTGTAAGCTTGCTTTAACTGTGTAGAAATGGGTATAAGAAACATAAATATATCTAACATTTTCAATCAAGTGAAAAGCTTACCTTACTTAGTAACGTTACAGTCTAGGGAGTTAACCGAATTATTCTACTATTGTTCAAATAGTAAGTAGAAACCACATGTAAGCTGATATTTTGGATCCTAGAATAGATACATATAGAAGAAAAGGTTCAAATAAATACGTTGAACTCGATCTGGATATACGTGAGGCACTATGATCTCATGCAAACAGTTTTTTGAACGATATTTTAACAAGAAGTTAATAGTGCTCCAAGCAACATGGTAAATTTCGGTGAGATGCTAAGCTTATCTTCTATGTGTGCCTATTTTATGCTATGGAGAAAGCAAGTGCTAATTTAGAAAGAGTTCACTGTTCTGGATGAGTTCTATGATTCCATGATTGACACCACAAAAGTCCGTGAAGAAAAAAATTATAGCTCGTTTTTAGGATTTTGTATAATAATTTTACAAAACTCCTAATAAAATTGCGTCCTGTCTGTCCGTTTGTCCGCCCGTCCGTATGTCTCACCACTTTTTCTCGCAAACTACAGAAGCTAGAAACATTAGGTTTTGTAAATAGGTCTAAAATGGTGCCTTCTTCAAAATTTGTCACGGGACACTTTTACACGCGATCCTACAAGCAAGACTCCCGCGAGCTAAAGGTAATTTTTATCACGCCAGCCAGACTGAAGAAGAATTTGTAAGCTAATTTTTTGGAGCTAAATATTTTCAATTGTAATTTTCTTGACACATGTATTGACTAGACTAAGTAGATTCTAAGCAGAATGTCCAAACTACGACCTCACAAGGAAATATCAATAGCGGCGATCCAGGAGAGACAATGCAGATACCAAATCAGTATAAGCAGCGGAATGCCAAATCATAGTGCCTCTATGCAACGGCGCGTGCAAAAGCTTCCAATACTAATGGAGGACTGCGACTTGAATTTGAAATATTTGGGATTGGCGGAAACGACTGAGGAAACTGAAAAAATATTGAGAAAATATTTAGAGGAAGCTGATTCGGAGACGAAACCCACTCCAGAATTTGAAAAATGTCTCAAATGGTTTAATGTAACTGAGCCGTTAACATTCACGGAATCGCTTAAAGGCAAAGTTTATCGCCGGCTACATCCAGCTAGAGTATTTCTTATACACTTAGGAATATGTTCAAGAAAAAAGGACTAATGAGGCATATACGTAGTGTGTCAGCCGTAATAGCACATGCTTTTTATTTTGGAACATATGAATTTACAAAAGAAACGTTGGCAAAATACGCAAAGCACAATTAAATTCATTAATGGTATCAACAGTTGCCATGACACTTATACATGATGCCATATCGAATCCAGCTGACGTGATAAAGCTAAGGCTGCAAATGTATAATTCGCCATATAATTCCGTTTTAGAATGCACGAAAGGAATCTATAGAAACGAAGGGTTCGGTGCATTTTATCGCTCATACTCTACTCTCACAGTTGATTATAAATCTGTCATATCAGGGAATACACTTTACGACTTACAAATTTTTTCCAAAATATGTTAAATAATGAAAGAAAATATTATCCTCTAGTTCATATGGTTACTGGTGTTGCAGTTGGTGCTGCTGCCGCTACATTTAATATACCATGTTGTGAAAACACTGCTTAATACTCAGGAAACCGGTTTTACGAAAGGAATTGAATAAGCGATAAGATAGATTTACAGATTTGCCGGACCACTCGGCTTCTTCAAAGGCTTAAGTGCTTAAGTCTTATATTCAATACTTGTGACAGTGATTTATTGGTCAACCTGGAAATTCTTCAAATTTGCATTATGCGGAAAAAGTCGTGAAGACTATAACTCTTCGGTATCTGGGAAAAGTACATTACAGCCGAAAGATATAAAATCAACAGTGACGGTGGAAAAACTACGTAGTGATGATACGATTAATAACAATAGGATTAGTGGTGTAAGGTATGTTCTACCAGCGGCTAATATGAATACAGCTGAAACTCAAACAGATATACCCAGTGGTGTGCGGGAAGTAGCTCCCATCAAAGCTGTATGTGACCTCAGTGTAGTATTGGGAATGAATGCATTAAATCTAAATATAGTACACAACGATGTTAAGCGAAACTACGATTGAGGCTTAAGTAGTCCTTAAAATCATTCAATTGCATAGAATAAGTGCATTGAGTGGAATGCGTGGTGGATTTGAACAATATTTCTTTTACCGATCCAATTTTGTCTCAATTTGTGTATATTTCCACTCCCAAGGTATGGGTTTGAGTCAAAATATGTTATTTAAATGATCACATTTTGACGAATTTCAATGTCAGGTGTGTTGTGCAGCAGCAAAGCAAGGAAATGAAGACAGTAGTCAAACGAGATGCCCGATGTTAGATATAGAAGCTACAAGACGCTAATGGTAGGGAGATATTGCCACATTGTCGATTGAGAAGCTTTAGAAGCATTGGAAAGCGTCTTGCACGATACGAGGCTATAAAAGTCCCCGGAGTACGAGGCAAAGCTCTTTCCTCTCGCATCGAGTTGGAAGAAGGACGAGGAAACAAACGGCGATAAAAATCAGCGAATTGGGGGCCCCCAAACAGATGGAAACAAAGGTAGCGATATGTAGTAAGTAGTTAATGTTCCTTTTGAATTTTGCAAATATTTACTTAATATATAGTGACTGGCAATCAATTTGATGGGATAAATGAAAAAAAGATGTCGCTACTGAAAAGTGTAATAACTGGCTCGCGAGTTTACTTGAAGCAGTATTGCGGCAGTGGCGAGAATTCGGGGTGATTTACGACTGCCGTGTGGAAGTGTCCCCGAGTACCACTTGTGAGGTAAGAGCGCAAGGCACACTAAAGTACGGCGCGAAGTTAGGAATTTAATCCAGGGCTGGGCTCCCGCGCAAATTAAATTGAAGGTTAGGCCGGTGCGAACCTTCCGACTCGATCGCGTTCTCGCTTGGTGACCCCTCTTCAGTGGGCTGACCGGGTCCAAGGGCCCCAGTCCGAGGTCTATGACAAAACACTACATACAGGGGAGGGGCCTCTTGAAACAAATTTCATCAAATGTAAGCAATATGGCTATCAAATGAAAGGTCTTAATGAAAACTTTTCAAAACAGGTCTTAAAATGACAATTTTTGTTTTCAGGAGTGCAGGAGAAGGGGAAACGTACGAAAATTTTGTATCCTCCTTGCGAAAAAATCTGAAAAAAATCACAGAGGTAAATCTTTGGGAGTAAAAAGGCAACAAATACCTCAGAAGTCAAAATACAATCAACTTTGTTCATAACAGTACATTTTATAAGTTTTACATATTCACATATAAAATTAAAATGAGACCTTTAAATTTTTCAAATGCTACAATTTAAGTTTTCTGATAGCGATTGTCTATGTGCTGAAAGTTTCACAACAATCGTACAAAAATAGCTAAGCTACAGCCGATTGAATATTTAACATTTACAACAACATTATCAACATTAGGGTGACACACGTTTGCAACGGACTTAGACACTACAAATATGTAGGAATTTTTATAAAATTTTTAGAAATTGTTTGCAATATTGATGTGTTATCATGATTAATTAAGCAACGGGCTCAAAACGCTCGAAACAAAATGGCGGCGAAATTAAATGCATAGTAACCAGAATATAATTTTTCAAACTCAAATTAATTTTCCTAATTGAACTCGATTGTTTTTCTTGAATATTTTAAAAATGTATAACCCAAAGACTACTGAGCTAAACCATCTGCTTACTATTACTTACAAAGTTGAGTGAATTCTTATTTTATAGGTATTTGTTGCCCTCCGTGATTTTCCATGATTTTTCAACTCATAAGTTACCTTTTATGAGTAAGGGATGGCATACATTTTTTATAGTTTTCCCCTCGCCCTTAGCCCCCTGTTTCACAAACTTAATTTTTAGTTTTATAACTTAAGTGCTATAATCAAGATCATTCTGTTCTGTAAAAAAACATACCCAACTACGTTCATGTCCGAAGGATTTTGTACTCAACTTACCATATGCAGACACCAATAAGGAATAAACTCCAGAACAAAATTTTACGCCATCTGCAGTATGTACATACACGTTTTGAAACAAATAACATTGTTTCTCCATTTTAAACTGCTGCAATTTAGTTGCAATACTACTAACAACCATTGAGTCAATGAAATCCTAAATATGCTTTTTTTATTCATTTTATCTCGAAATTCGGTGAAGATCCAATCAAAAGCGCAGTGTCTGGTTTAATAGAAGAAGGTAGTCATATTAAAACCATAAAGAATATATTTTTAAAAGCTTGACAAGCAATTTATGAGGAAACTGTATACTTTTAAAGAGAGACTTATTGTTTTTTAATAAGAAATCTTATTCAAGCTATTAGGCAGACTAATTAAAATAAAAAGATTACCTTTTTGACTTCAAAAGTACTCTGATTAATATTAACCTGAAATTCTTCCTAAAATCAAAAGTCTAGCTTATATATTTAATGAGGCAATCTGATAGATTTTATAAGATGTCTTGTTGATTAACATAGAATTAATGATGCATTAATGAAAATACTAAAACTTTTAATTAAAAAAAAACCTTTTATTTTATTCCCTTTAATTAACCAACGTAACAAAGTTCATGTTCATTAAAAAATATTTTAATATCTAAGGTCATAGTAAACTGAATTTGCGAAGATTTGCTTATCTCCAATACTTTTTAGGGCAAAGTACTTTAAGGCCATTGTTTAACATACGAACATGAACTGGTGGTCCATCTAAAGATACAAAATCCAGAAAGTCTGATTGTGCATCAGCTACAGTAGGCTTATACCTTTCACTGACTCGAACTGGTTGGAGTAACGCATGGAGCTGAAAAAATACTACACAATCTTTTGAATCTGAAATTAAGCCTTGCAAAGCATAAACATTTTCATAAGTAATTTTTCCTAGTGTTACCTTTTGAAATATCTTCATTATGTAAACATCGCAGCAAATCCTTTGATGCTTTGTCCTTTACATCGCTTTCAAATTGGAGGATAGTCTTCGAAATGAATTCCTGATATTTCATGAAAAGTAAGTTTGCTTTCCCATGGTGAATAGTTTCAAACTGCAGTTCTACTCTCCCTAAAGAAATCAGTAATTATTTTGCAGACCATTTTCAATCAGCTTACTGTTCAGCAAATAATTTCCATAATTTTTTACTACTAGACACATAATGTGGGCCTGTACTGCAAGAAATTTCAGTTTCAGAGTGTGACCTATTCGACGCAATTGAAACTCTTGATTTTAATCATGGACCTGGCCCTGATTTGCTTCCTCCATATTTTTTATTTCAATGCAGAGAACAATTAGTTTTACCTCTTTGCATCATTTTTAACAAATCGCTTTCTAGTGGCGTGTTCCCAGCATACTGGAAATCCTCCTACTTAGCTCCAATCCATAAAAACAAAAGCAAAGGAGCCGTTGAAAATTATATATACTATCCACTACCCCAAAGTTATTTTAAAAAATAGTATGTTCCAAAATATCACCTTTTATTGAACAGTGGTTCAATGACCAACAGCATGGCTTCAGAAAGAATCGATTCACAACCACCAACTTAACAGTTTTGGTCTCTAACATCCTTTGTGCAATGGAAAATGGACACCAGGTCGACGCAATTTATACTGCCTTTAGTAAGGCTTTTGACCGTGTCAATCATACGATTTTGTCTTATGAATTGAATTTATTTGAAATCACTTCATTGGCTGGACTCGTATCTCAAAAATCGGACTCGAACCGTTAAATTTCAGGGATATGTGTCAATCGGAATTCATGTCTATTCTGATGTTCCTCAAGGCAGTCACCTCGGACCTCTTCTCTTCAACCTTTTTATAGCGAACCTTTCTGAAGTGTTATCCAGTATACCACACTTATTTTATGCGGATGTACTCAGATTATATCATGTGATAGCATCCCAAAGTGATTCTTTGTTCCTGCAGGACAAAAAAAAAATACTCTATTAGAGTGGTCTAACAAAAGTCTTCTATATTTGAATTTTGAGAAATGCCAGGCGACAAGTTTTTATCGGAAAAGCACAATTTTGTTATCTCATTATCACCTCAATGATATAAAGCCTGGTGTTCACTTGGATGAGAAACTCCGCCCGACGATGAGGTTCTCTGCAAAGCGAATAAGCTTTTAGGTTTCATCAAACGACACGCAAAATAATTTAAGAACTTGTGGGTAACGAAGACATTATACACATAATTAGTGCGCCCAATTCTGGAATACGCTTGTGTTGTTTGGAATCCGGTCTTTGATGTTCACTCAGAGAGGTTTGAGTCCGTTCAGAAACAATTCCGACTGTTTGCTCTGAGATCCCTCTATGATCCAAAAAATTTCCATAATTTACCATCATACGATAACCGGCTATCTCTTCTCAATATGACACCACTTGCCTCCCGTAGAACCACATTATGCTCTTGCCTCGCATTTGATGTCCTTAGAGAAACCGTTAAAGTCGAATATCTAATCGCAAAACATAACCTTAAAGCCAGTACGATTTACGAGACATTCACCTTTGCTCGTAGAAAGTAAACATCATACTATCTACGGTGATAATGAGCCGATAAATAGATGTGTCAAAATTTTCAACAAGATGAGCCACCTTTATTCCCCAACCATACCCAGATCACAATTTAAATCCAATTTATCGAAGTTCCTCGGTTCCTAATCCCTCACTGCAAATGTAAATTTATATTGTAAAAAAAATAAATAAATAAAAAAACTGTGATATGTTTTTAAATAGAATGTAAAAATGTATACCTTTTTTGGTCAAATAAATAAATAAACAAGTTAAAAAAAATCGATGTCAAACTGTGCATCAAAAAAATGTATGCCTTAATTATATCAACTTTGGGATTTAATAAATTTGTCATACCAGCTCAAAACCATCAGGATCATTAAAACGTGGCCATTCTTTTAATAACGCGGTCGAATTGCCACTTTGTGACTGCATTTGAGAAGTCCTGACCACACAGGTCTCCTTCCAATAACTCACGACTGTTTGCCATGAGGAACAGTTATGTTGGAGCCAGCATTTTTTTTCTGAAAATTGCTTTGAAATATAATTTGACTATAAACATTATTTTTAAAAGAATTGATTTTTTGTTGTGTGAACTTGTTCATTTCAAATATTGGTTGGGCATCTTCAGTCTTATTCTCATGCTCTATGTTACACCAGCGAGAAAATAATTTTCCTGTTTGATTTTCTCTGCCTCGTTTTCGTGGCAAAAAATATGTTTTCTGATATAAATGAAACATTATTGGCATCATGCTCTGAGGTAATATTTACTTTAGTCGGTAGTCTGTGTGGCCTAGTGGTTAGAGCATGAACCCATAAGCAGCCTGAGTTAGTTCAGGGGATTTTTCGGAAAGACTACGAGTGTCCACTCAGTGGTGATATCTACTGATTTAATCAGATCATATCATAGCTGAGCAAGCACACGGGAGCATGGTACTGACCAAACCAACTTCCGAAAAAATCAATACGCTCATGAAAATGAGATACTCTAACTATCTCCAAGCGAAGGCCCGAGAGGGGCTGTAGTGCTACAAAGA
The DNA here is from genome assembly GCA_963969285.1 of Odontomyia ornata. Classification (NCBI taxonomy): domain Eukaryota; kingdom Metazoa; phylum Arthropoda; class Insecta; order Diptera; family Stratiomyidae; genus Odontomyia; species Odontomyia ornata. The sequence goes on from OZ017738.1 coordinate 380,430,573, forward strand.
AGAAGAAGAAGAAGAATATTTACTTATAATACCGAATTTTCTGTAGAAAATGCTTCAACAACGTCCTAAGCCCAATCCTGCGTATCCTTATATGACATTTTCACTTTCCTTCCAATGAAACTGTCAACAATACAATGAGTCAAGTCCCGTTGTCTTTTGGTGTCCAAATGATCGTATTGCGCATAGTACGATAAAATCAGTTGACCCTTGACCGTAAATGATAAAAAGCTCAGAACATTACAGTTGTGTGGAAAAGATGCAGCCTCTAATGGCTCAGAGGGTCACAAAACTGGTAAGCAAGAGTCTCGAATCAAAGTGGCGTCACTCAAACTATTTGAAATCTTTTCAAGGCAGTCTAAAATTTTGCCAGCGGTAGTTACTCATAAAGTATCTTGATCGCGAAGGAATGGTTTTTCATCGTTAAACAATTAGAAAGTAATTAAAGAACTATCACAATTTATATTAATAAAACTTACAATTTGTGTTCTCCATTGCGTCAATCCAGCTTTAAATTTTATGCTATCGCCAAAATAGCCAAGGCTATCTTTTCCACTGAAGAAAGTGTTGATGTCCTCCATTTCCGTTTTCTCAAGGACTTCAAACAAGTTTAAACCGTAAGCTTTTAATTAAGAGCATATTGATTCACTCAAGCCCCATTCCCGGAAAACTATCTGAACACTTTCAATTTCTTGATTCTTCCACAATAAAGGGGGCAATTTCAATGCTTCTCCGTCCAAACGGCACTCCATCACTAAATTACATTCACTTAAGTTTATGTTTTGTGTCATTTGATCAAAAATTTAAACACTTGAACAACAAATAAACTATTAAATTTAATGCAAAATATCCTTCGAACCGTAGCCAAAAACTCTTGTACACTTCTCCTGTAGACGCACGTGAATGACGAAATAACGTTTGGCATAAATTTATTGTATCCATATGAAATATAACTCGCCTATGAAAAGCGGTGATTTAAAAGAAAAGCTTATACTTTAATAGATACACCTTTTTAATTTAAAGGGTTGTCTTTATGGTTTTATGAGGCTACATTTCACACTTGAAATTCATGAAAAATATACATAGTACAATATACTTGATAACGTAGCCTAACACTATGGGTATAATATGATTTGATGTGTTTTGAAATACATAGTTTAAAAGAAAGGCTTATAATTTCATAAATGCAGTCTTCTTAATTTAAAAGGTTGGTTGTCCTTACAATTTTAATCGATAATATTTTATTCGTTGAATGCATGGAAAACATATATTATCTACTTATTGTAGTGGTCAAACAAGATGACCGACATGTAATTTGATGTATTTTATATGCGAAGACATTTTAGACTAAAAAGAATATTATAAGAATATTTTAAGATGTTTTTTCGTATTATTTTTTTAAGCATGAAAAAAACATATTATTTACTACATTTACGCAGAATTCATAGTAAAATATCTCAATAAGGCATTCTTATTAATTTTACCTAGAACTTTTTCTCTCTGTGTACTGAAACTTGAAGGAACCTATATGAACTTTCTGGGAGCAATGTTATCTTTACAAATAACAATAAGAATCATAATCATCGCACACCAATCAAAATCGGACCTCGGCGAAGAGAATTGTTCTCCTGCTTCAACTTCTTCGAGGGACTACAGCCCCTCTCGGGCCTTCGCTTTCCGCCACTAATATCAACAACTATTTCGGTCCATTGACTGCATCCTCCAATTTAGAAATCCGACCGGCGATCAACTCCCTTCGTCCGCTGAATCAGACCAGCATTCCCTCGGTTTCCCCACTGGCCTCCAGCCTTCAGTTCTCCCAACGAATACCTTGTAGGGTATCCGTTGCTCGTCCATACGATTCATCTCGGGACTCGCAGTCTTACAACCGTTGAAACCTCCAGTTTGTAAAAATTACATACAGCTCTTGGTTGTATCGAATTCACCATTGGTCCCTATCTAGCTTTGCTCCAATTATTGAGCTCAGGACCCATTGCTTATAAGCATCCGATATGTTTGTGGATGCTTGGGTTAGGATCCAGGTTTCACACTCATAGTATAGCACAAGTTCTATCACAGATTTATATACTTGGAGCTTTGCTTTCCTGCTTATGCAGCTGGTCTTCAAGATCATCGAAGCTGAATTGAAAATTGTTATTTGCGAGCTGTATTCTTCGGCGTATTTTGTCTCTTTCATTAGCGCTTTCCATGATTTTGACGCCGAAATACACACAATTGCCCACATTTAAATAGTGTATTTGCCAAGTTTAATACTTTGGTTGTTTAAGGTATTGTTCCTCGATTGCATCATGAACTTTGTTGTGTTCTCATTGATTTGTAGCCCCACTAGTTTTGCTTTGCTGTTGAGTTTCAGGAAAAGCTCCTTGACAGTTGTTAAATATTGATGTCATCCGTATAGGCTACCACTGGGCTTCACTTGCATCGTAATTTACCTCGTGTAGCGACAAGTAGCTTTCTTATGATATATTTCAGAGCCATAAGACTAGCCCATCCCCCTACTTAAGCTCGATTTTTATGTCAAAGGCATCGGTGAGTTGGCTATTAATGCGGACTAAGGATATTGTCGGCATCATTGTCATTTTGGTTAGACGGACTAATTTGGCTGGGATACCAAAGCAAACCCATATTTGGTACAGTACGTTACAATCAATACTATTGTAAGCTTGCTTACATTCAACGGAAATGTGGTGCACGTCCATTTTGAACTCCCAGCATTTCTCAAGTACATGTTTGACAGTGAACAGTTGGTCTACTGTCGATCTGGCTGCTCTAAAACGACCTTGCTGCTCCCCAATGATACTGTTGGCGTATGACCCGATTATATTTTCTAAGATTTTTGAAAATATTTTATACGCCGTACAAACTGGCGAAATTCCTCTATAGTTTTCGCATTGTAGCTTGTCACCTTTTTGGTGGATACGGAATATAATTGATTCGCTCCACTCTTTTGGCATGGGTTCCTGTTGCCAAGTGTTCTGGATGACTTTGCAAATAGCTTTCTCGACACCGCTTCCACCACATTAAACAAACTCCAGTAGAATCCAAACGATGCCCACGCTATATTATTCTTTAGGGCTTTGATAGTGGAACAAACCTCATCCAGAGTTGGCGGGGCAAATGGAAGCTCTCCAGGAATATCTATAGGCTCCAATGTTTTGGAGCTATGCAGAGGATTAAGTAGGTTCATCAAATATGATGCCCATCTTTCTTTCTTCCTGCTTTGCCGATGTCAACTCAGCAGAGCCTGGTCTTACGTTGATAACCTTTTTTCAAGCTTTTGTATGCTTGTCGTTTTTTTTTTATCGCTAGACTTATATCGATACTTGTCAACTGGTCGTCATATTATTTTCTTTTCAGATTTCTTAGTTAATCCCATTTCATGATCGTAACGATATTCAAGGCAATATGATCACTATCAAGCCCAAAAAGTACTTATTACCAAATATTATTTTTAACAAATTTGAGTGGATTTTGACTTCTAAGGCATTTCTTAATAACGAACGTATTGCTATCATTTTTTCACCTCTAAAATGTTTGCTTTCATCAAAGGCTGATAGCCTGTACTTTCAATGTTGAAGTTGGAGAAAAATAACACAAATTAGCTCAATCTTCTCATTTAAAACCGCTACCATCTCGTTTTACGATTACTGATGCCACTATTCCTCTCTTCTTCGTACCACTATAGCCCCTCTCAGACCTTCTTTTCCTGCAAAAAGTGCCTCCAACGGTCCGCGTCCATTGACAATGTCCTTTAATTTTGATATCCGAACAGCGATAAACTGTCTTCGTTGACCAAGTCAGGCCAGCGGTTCCATGGTTTCCTCGCTGGTCTTCACCCTTCAGTTCTCCCAACGAATACCTTTTGGGGAATCACTTGTTCATCCATACGATCTACGAGACTAATTGGTCGCAGCTTCCACAGTCTTGCTATCGTTGTGACTTCCAGTTCATCAAAAATTTCATACAGCTCATGGTTGTATCGAATTCACCAGTGGTCTCCATCTAGTTTCACTCCAAATATTCGCCTCAGGACACGACGCTCGAAGACGGCCAATATGTTTGCGGATACTTGGGTCATGGTCCATGTTTTGCACCAATAGCATAACACAGATCCAGATTTGTATACTTAGAGCTTTGTTTTCCTGTGTATGCAGCTGGTCTTCAAGATCGTCAATCTAAATAAAATATTTTATTTGCGAGTAAGCATACGCAGTTTCAGAATGTTTTTCTATGCTTTGGTCAGCAGTCTGGATATACTATTTCGATACTGGTTTGTTGATTGACTTCAAATAAGTACTCTATAATGTAATTTCGTCAGTACAAATGCATCTAGAACAAGTTTCTTGATGTGCATTGGAAAAACCACATATCTTCTTCACACGCCTATTATTGGGGCCGATTGCCTCCTTAAGCTATTTATGTCTGGCTGCTAGGTCATACAATGATCTATGATAAGACCAAGATATTTCTCTTGCAATTTTTCGCCGCTAATTTTTAGTTCGACATCAATGCCTTCTTTGTTCTTTTGCTTGAAAACAATATATTTTGTCTTTGTTGTGTTCAGCACTTGTTTGTTTTCGATTAACCACTGATGGAATTTTCCTAGATCCTCGTTGATAGTATTTTCAATGGCAGTTTTGCCTCGTCCTAAATAAAGTAGAACTGTGTCATCAGCATATAATATGTGTTATCCCACCAGCCCACATGTATTTCGATTATTTGTGTATATCAGGAACAAAGTTGGGCCAAGTATTGAACCTTGCGGAACTCCTGTTTTCGTAGGTGCTCGATCGCTCAGGGCATTTTTGATTAAAGTTTTCTGCGATCTTCCCTCCAAGTAACTCTTAAACAACTGCTTAGGACTACCCTGAATGCCATACGATTCAAGTTTACAATGCAAGAGGTCATGATCAACTGTCTCAAATGCTTTTTTCAAACCCACAAAAATTGAGATGACATAATCACTTCTGTCAAGTTCTAGAATGATGAAACGTGTGACAGAATGTTGGGCATCCAAAGTTTGAAAACCAAACTGATGTTGGCTTACGATAGAGTTTTCAACTAAGAATGATGTCAATCAATTGTTTAGTATTTTTCCAAATATCTTACTAAATCCCGTCAACAGCGCTATCGGTCGATAGTTATTCGGGTCGAGATGATCACCAACCTTAAATATAGGAACTATTTTTGCAAGTTTCTCTTCTTCCAGAAATGACCCATTCCTAATATGCACGTTTATAAAATTTGCCATATGCTCAGCTATGTCCTCCTTTATTATACTAATCTCATTCATCGTGATGCTATCGATGCCTGACGCCGTATTCTTTTTCAATCCATTGATTTCATTAAAGACTTCCCTTATATTTGTTTGATGAATGTGAAGGATGGAATTTATTGAGATATTTGTACTACCTAAGTTGCCTGCTAAACAAACAACGATATCTTTAGTGATTCTTCCACCAATTGTTGAAAAAAAGTTATTCAATGAGTTCGCCACGTCATATGGACACGATGTATTAGAGGGCTCATCAGGATCCCGTTGAAAGTTTTGTGATAAACCCTGGGTAGAAGAGTTTTCCTTTACCTCATTTATTTTTTTCCATATTTCATGGGAGCTGCCAGCCGCTGTTTCCATTCTTCTTGAGAAATATGAGAATTTTGCCTCTTTCACCAGTCGTTTCGATTCTTGTTTCGCTTGCATATATACAAACTTGAAAGCCTGGTTTCCATTGTTTTTCCTGTAGTCCATGTATGCCTTCCTTTTTTTAAATTCTTGCATCAATTACTTTTGTCGTTATCCAAGACCGTTGTCGAAACCTGATTTTTTTTCTCGATTGTAGAGCTTTGGTTAGCAGATATGATGATATTTTTGAGTTCAATAGCACTATTTGGTCTCCGTTTTTCCAGTAACACTCGTATGTTTGATTTAAAGAGCTCCTTGTCTAGATATCTGAACGTTTTGTAAGTCGGCTTCTGTTTGTTCAGGGTTTGATCTTGATTAGCTATTTTCAACGCATAGTGATGCAGCTCCAGGCAGTCCTCAAATGTGTATGTCATGCTTTCAGCGAATTTAAAATCATTGGTTACTATATGATCCAGATAGGTGTTTGACACTGGGCGAGTAATTTTGTTGTTGTTTATGATCACCTTTCTATTCGTTTCTAGCGTATTCTTATAAATCCTTGATTCTTGTGTCCGCTACTGTGATTAAATTTTTTTCAGTTGAGAATAATGTATCTAGTACTGTGCAAAAATCGTGCGCAATCATACGATTGGGGATGTAGTACGACGCTAATTTTATTTTTTTACCTGCATGCCGTACTTCAATTCTCTAGGTAACGAAATTAATTGTATTTTTTACGTATATTGCTGTAACTCAACCTCTTCCAGGTTTCCAGGAGAATACCGCATTATATCCTTCAATATTGTAAAATCGTGCTTTTGTGGGTAAATCCAGATTTTATTGCAAATAATAAAATCTTTGTCAGGATTTTGCTGCAGGTAAATCTGAATTTCATCTAGCTTGTGTCTTAAGCATACATGAGTGTTAAATTTGTTCCACTTGATTGATTTGAAAGATTAACAATCATCGAAGTTTTAGTCGGTGCCCTTCCCGGCGATCAATATTCTGCGTTGAAGCTCCGGACACTCTACCGAGTCAGCTCTGTGAGAATGACCAGCATTATTTTTCTTACCAATATAGTTGGAGCACTTCTCAATCGTGCTTTTGCAGTCCTTTAGGACATGCTTTCCTCCACATTTTACATATATTCGCTCCCCTTCACATTTTGATGTTTTGTGATTGAATTTTTGACGTTTATAACACCTCGTTACGTTAAAGTCTTCCTTCACACAATATGATCCACAATCTATATTAACGTATCTTTCTGCAAGCCTTTTATACATGCACCCATTTACCTAGATGATGTGCAACCACCTTCCATTTCTTGCCCGCCTAGCATGTACGAGTTCCATCGATTTAATGATTGAATCTCATTTCTTAATTCCTCATTTGAATATTGATTTTCTAGGCCATTGATAACAAATCTAGGCTATCGCAATCTGGTCTCAGCAATATCATACTCATCTTTCATTGCCTCCGTTGCTATATTAAAGAGCGAAGTAGCACTTACATTGGTCAATGTTTTGATAATCGCCCCACCATTACGAATAGCCGGCATTAGTTAAAGAGGCATTTTACATTTTGATGGCCTGATCTTCGACTTAAAATCAATCAATGTTTTTTCTGAGGAAGAGTGATTTCTAGGCTTAATTATAATCCTTTTTTGCGATATTGTATTTGACCGATGCTCTGATGGAGGAGAAGTAGAATTTTTGATAATTTCTGCATATGAACGCTTGCTCGCAGTCGTAGATTTATCAATCTGGCTTTGCAAATTAATCATTTGCTGGAAGAGTTGCTCTTCCTTAGACTTTTTGTGCTGAGTTCTACATCCGGTACACATCTAAATCACATCTTCAGTTATATCCATTATAGTCCGGTCACTCTCTTCCGACATTTTGATGCACCTCAAGTGCAACCACTTGAGGCAGAAGCCATCATATCCCACAGCCTCCACGATTTTTCTACACTTCCCATACTTATCCTTGGCTGGTTGAGTAGCCATTATAATTTCCCTTTTTAGGATTTTGTACTAAAATACAAAACCCTATTGCAATCACGACCTGTGTCCGTCTGTCCATCCGTCCGTCTGTATGTCACAGCACTTTTTCTCGGAAACTATAGCGGCTACAGCCATGAAACTTTGTGGAAAGGTCAGAAGTGGTGACCTCTTGAAATTTCAAGGATGGAAAATTTTTTCAAAGGCGTTTAAAGGGGGTCTCCCCATATAGGGGGGTGACCCCTCAAAAAAAAATTTCACCATTGGTAGTCGAATAAGGTGTCATTGAAAAGGTCTCAACAAGATCTTTTCAAAACAAGTCTTAAAATTGTCTTATAAGTACCGAGGGGGGCAGGGGAAGGGGAAATGTACGAACTTTTCGCGTACCCCCCCCCCCCCCCCCCTCGCGATTGGACACCTTCCATCCGAAAAATCTGAAAAAAATCATGAATGTAGGACTTTATGAGTACAACAACAACAAATACATGAGAAGTCAAAATTCACTCAACTTTGTTAGTAATAGTATGATTTATCGATTTTGTGTTTTCTTGAATAAAATCTAAACGGTACCTTTAAACTCAATAAGCAATGAGATGACTATTTATAAGATTGATCTTTTCTGGAAGTTTCATAAAGATCGAATAGTATTTACCGAAGTTATAGCGATTTGAATTTTCGTGTATTACTATGGAGGAATATGCCCTGTATTACTACGGAAACATATTGCTTTGGAGCCATATGCGCTTTTTACCGACTTAGACACTACAGCTTGGCTAGAATTTGCATGAAAATTTCAGGAGTGATAGGTATCATGAAGATGAGTACATACAATTGAAACAAGTCGAAGAGGCAGGAGAGAGCTCCTAGCAAAAGGGCTTTGTAACCATTCTAGGATTCGAAAAAAGAGGCCATGTATCGATGATTACAGTACAGAGGAGTGGCCCCTGAAAAAAAATTTCATGAAAGGTAGCCGATATGAGTATCAACTGAAAGTTCTCTATGAGAGTTTCTCAAAACAGTTCTTAAACTGACAGTTTTTGCTTCAGTGGGGGCACAGGGGAGGAAATACATGAAAAATGTGTTTCCTCCCTCGCGAATGGACACCCGTGATCTAAAAAATCTGAAAAAAATATCAAAGGAGATATTTATGGGTATAACTATAACAAATATCTCAGAAGTCAAAATTCGTTCAACTTTGTTAATAATAGTATGATCCTCGAATTTCACATTTTCTCCAATTAAATCGTCTTTGACATGTTTCTTGATTTTATTCGTTGCTGGTTACTGCATTTTGTAAGTTGAGTACAAAACCCTTCTGAGATGAGCATAGGTCTGTCTACCCAACTTGTTTAAATTGTTTATTCAATCTGACTACTATTTTATTCTTATTAACTTTTTTTAGGTCTTTGTAAAAAAATTTTTAGAAAGACCTACTAGTTTCGCGACATACCTGTCCGTCTGTCCGTCCGTCTGTCCGTCCGTCACAGCTAGTTTCCTCAGAAACTATAGAAACTTGAATGCTCAAACTTTGTGAAAAGGTCCGAAGCGATGGTCTCTCAAAAGTTAAGGTCTTCACAAAAATTTCAAAAATTTGTAAGGGGGGTCCCCCCTAATAACGAATTAGCCCTTAAAAATTTTTTTGAATCAAAGCTAGTCGAGTAGGGTATCCAATGAAAGGTCTTAATTATTACTTTTAGAATCTGGAATAAAAGTTATGAATTAGGGGATTTTTTTAATCAAAGCTTGTCGAGTGGAGTGTCCAATGAAAGGTCTTAATTATTACTTTTAGAATATGGAATAAAAGTTATGAATTAGGGGGTCCAGGGGAAGGCAAAATGTACCAAAAATTTGTGTCAGCCCCCCCCCCCCCCCCCCCCCCTCGCGATTGGACACCTTTCAGCCAAAAAATCTGAAAATTATCACGAACGTAGATCTTTGTGAGTACAAGGGCAACAAATACATTAGAAATCGAAATTCACGCAACTTTGTTAATAATAGTATGATTTATAGATTTTGCATATTTGCCCATAAAATCAAAACCGTACCTTTAAACTTCTTGGAATTTTGCAATCATATAGACTGATGTAAGATATATATGTTCACAAAATTTAATTGAGATCGAATCATAATCAAATGAGTTATAGCCATTTCAATTGTATGGAATTACAACAACAATAACACGTGTTTATGGCTGATATAGGGTTTTCCAATAAGAGGTGTTATTTTGATATTAAAAGAAAAATTCCATTTTTAATACGAGGGACCGGATGTTTATTTCATTATAAACAAAAAGATATGCCGTTAACAGCAAGAAATAACATCAGGCAAATAATCAACACGACACGCTTACAGGACCATATCCTTTTCATGAAATTTTCAATGACCAAATTGCAAAGTGGCTGCCCTGTGTCCTCGATAACCTCACGAATTTCATTTTTGAGGTCTTGAATCGACGCTGGGCTATTTGCGTAGGCCTTCTCTTTCACGTGGCCCAAAAGGAAGAAGTCGCAAGGTGTTAAATCACAAGATCTATTCAAAATCACACTTCCTATATATATTTAAAATTGACCTAGGAACATTTATTTTCTTTCAATTTTCATAAAAATTTAAGGAAAAGTGTTTAACTTAAACATGTTCAATCGGCCGAGCATTCAGAAAAATCATTTAGACTAGATCAAAATGGTGGATGCACTGTGTGTGTGATATCCAAGTATTGGACGAATAATTCAAATTATGGATTCATGTCATTAGAAAACTTGTTTCTAACTCTAGGATGTTTACAAAGACCTTCTGGTAGGAGCGCTCTCCTGCTTACTCAACTTGTTATTATTTACTATTTATAAATTTTTAGACTACCCTTGATTTCCCGTGTTTTTTATTTCTTATAGTTTTAGTTTACCCTAGCTATTTTTTATTTTCTATAATTAATGAAAAAGATTAGAAACCCGCACTATTAAAAAGAAATTTTAAATAGAAAAATATAAATAAAAATTTAAAATTAAATTCAGAAACATTTACACTAAATTATCTACACGGGGATCCCACTCCTAAACCAAAGCAAGAATTTCTGGTACCGATATTTTTTCCTTCGCCTAGGAAATATTGAATAAAAGAAAATTACTGTCTTTAAAAATCGCTACTTATCTTTAATTTGATTGAGCGAAACTAGAATCACTTCACTTGTTCTAAACAGCTAATTCTGAACATATGACTATAGTTATATCTACACAAAAGACAGAGAATCTTAAGAGCTGACTCTTTTGACGCTTTTCACTTTAACTTCAAACTTCTACGTCACTACGATCAATACTGTCATATGCCTGCTTAAAGTCAACGAAAATTCGGTGTACGTGTATGGTGAATTCCCAGCATTTTTTAAGTACCTGCTTGACTGTGAACAATTGGTCTATCGTTGATTTACCTACTCTAAAGTCACCTTGATACTTCCCAATGATACTGTTGGCATATGATCAGATTTTGTTTTCTAAGATTTTTGAAAATATCTTGTACGCCGTACCCAGCAGTGATATAGTATTTCTCTATAATTTTCGCACTGTGGCTTGTTATCTTTTTTGTGGACCGAGAATATAGTTGATTGGCTCCACTTTTTTGGCATACGTTCTTGTTGCCAAATGGGCTGGATGACTATATGAATAGCTTTATGAATGCAGCCACCACCATATTGGATGAGCTCTACTGGAATCTCATTGATGCGTGGCGCTATATTATTTTTTTAGGCTTTGATGTTAAAAAAAAATTCACCCAAAGTCGGTGGGGCCAATGAAAGTCTACAGAGTCATCTATATGTATGTATATGTATGATTTTCTAGAGCTGTGTAAGGGATTAAGCAGGTTCTTGAAGTATAATGCCCATCTTTCCTTACTCTTTGTTTCATCAGTGATGATATTGCCGATGTCATCACGACAGAGCGCGGTTTTGAGCTGATAAGCACGTTTCATTCTTTGACTACTTGATATGTTTGTCTTGTGTTGTTGCTCACCAGTCTTACATCGATGATTCTCAATTGGTCGTCATAGTATATGCTTTTTTGATCCTAATTATCTTATTCGCTACTCTTCTGAGACTTTCATAATATTCTCTCGTCGTCCCTGTCTTCCTACCTCCGTATTCTTTGTACGGATGATCCTTTTTGTCTAAGGCATTCTAGCACTCATCATCAAACCAATCATTTCTCTTGTGCCTGGCTTGATATCCGATTGTGTGTTCTGATATGGTCTTTATAGCTGCTTTGACTTCCAAGCAGAGCTCGTTGCATATTTTCAGCGATGCATCTGTTAAGATGGGAGCCAGTTGGTTGTCGAGGGTCTTCGTGAAATTTTTAGTGGCAGACGCCGTTTGAAGCCTTTCAATGTCAAATTTTGTAGCGGCCTGGTCATCGTTAATTTGATCCAGTAATGATCCGTGTTACAATTGGCTCCTCGGTTTGTACGGACGTCAAGTATGCTCAAGGCTCAACGTTGTTGGATCAGATTGTGGTCAATTTGGTTTTGTGTGCTGCCATCCGGTGATACCCAATTCATTTTATAAATGGGTTTATGTGGAAAACAAGTCGATCCTATGTCTACATTCCTGCTACATGCAAAGTCAATCAGGCGCTGTTTCATCGTCGAGACTATATCCTCCTGTCGTTTCCCGGTGAGAAAGCTCATCGCCAACCTTAGGTTTGTAATCACCCAAAATTATTTTTGTGCTGTTTGTATGCAATGAGTCGACTAATCTTTTCATGTGATTGTAGAACATTTCTTTCGCTTCTTTGTCCTTCTCTTTGGTCGGGGCGTGAACATTAATCAACCAGATTTTGAAGAATTTGGCTTTTATACCGATCACACAACCCTTCATTGACTGCCTTAAAATCAATAACGGGCGGTTTAAACTCCCTATCCACAATAAACACCACTCCGAATTCTTGTTTTTCAGTAGGCTTCCCGCTTTTGAATATTGTGTGTGATCTCATGTCTTGAATATCATTTCGAGTCCAGTTCGTTTCCTGGATTGCCAATACTCGTATGTTTAATTTTTGCTGACTGGCCAGTTGTAAAATGTCCTTAACAGCGCCAAGGCAATTAAGTGGTCTGACATTCCAGGATCCAACGCCACAATCTTTTTTCCGTTTGCGAGGTCGTTGCCGTCAGTTCAACCTATTCCAAGGCCCCTCCTTAGCTTTTGAAATATTTAAGGTTTTCCAGTGACGGGGAGCTAGCCCGTCGCCCAACCTCCATTCCGGCGGCATGGTTATTACTTCGATTCCGTTATCAGGTGCAGAATGGCCCACCTTCAACCTCTACCGTCTCCACAAAGGGGGTGTAAGTAGGATATATAGTAGCAGAGTTGTGGATGTATTTACAGTTATTAGCTTTTCTCGGCATTTAATACCCCTTCATTGCGGCACCAGTAAACCCAATGTGTGACCCCGAAAATATTTACCGCCATTTTATCGTGGGATTTAGGATAAGGGATCATGGCAGTTTGGGGCTGGGGAAACAAGCAGTTCCCTCCTCCTTTCTTCAACGGACTTGGGACCATCTACGGCGGAGTTATAAGACATATATAGTTCAAGATAATTTAGAGAGAATACTTGAAATTTACTCTTAAAAATTTTGTTATTTTTTTCATAATTTAACGTAATAATTGATTAGTTTGTGGTTTTTTACTTTTGAATTTAAATTTACTAATAATAAGAACGAATAAATATCTAGAAACCATGATAAGTGAGTAATTTATCAAAATTAATTCATGGAATCTTCTTTAAACTTTTGTAAATAAATTATGTAATTTACCTTTCAAAAATGGAGATGTTATGGCAATACTACTATCACCATGGTAGCACTAATGTCACCATACAATTACGTCGTCAATAAACACACATATTTTGTACATGTAACACTTTTCCGGTTACTTTGCTTTGGTTTGAAAAGGGGGAACCAGAATAGTTTTTGATGCTTTTTTTAATAACTGAAGCGTATAGTATCAAACTTTAATATTCTGTAATCACTTACCATTTGTATTTGAAAAATAATACTTATTTCTCTCCATATAACACATTACCTTTGAATTTTAAAATTACTTTCATAAATGGTATTTATCCTCTTGCTCTTCGATTTGAAAAAATATTCCTGTGAATCTGGTTTCCCTTTTATTCAAATATTAGAGGTAAATGCCGTCATAAAGTCATTTCTTGAGTTGAAAATTATCTTTTTGGCAAAACGATAAATATTATCTAATAGAATACTTGAAGCTTATTGCGAAAAAATGCCAATCCCAAAATAGAAAATTCAATAACAGACAGCTTGGTTCCTTCAATAAAAAACACCTTTATTTACAGCAAATCCATATAACGAAAATTGCTACATTTTTCTTTCGAAAAAATTTTGGGACACTTCCCAATTTTTTCATTGTGCTTGTTCTAACAATTAGGCAATAGTTCGCTCGTAACATTGTTTCCTAATTTTTTCAATTGAAACCATTTACAACTGTGCCAAACCACCGTTGGTCAAACATTTTTAATTTTCGCCGTACACTGCTTTTAAATTTAGCCATTGACGCCACTCAAGTCAACAATAATTGATTTTTGGCGAAACTTTGACAATCTTTGCCTCCTTCTCATATACCATTGATGAGAGGAAACCATTAATTTTTGAATACATACAAATTACAATTTTTTTCTTTTACTTTAAAAAATACAAAATTCGTTAGTTGTTTGACGCTTCATTTTATTTAAGTGTTGATTTGAATTTTTCTCATTTAGAAAGTTTCTAGAAACTATTTTTACATGGCTAGAATTTTTTAAATGCTGTGTCTAATATGTACATGAACAATATTTGAGTATTTTTTCGTCATTTGTCTGCCAATGCAGAACTATGCAAATATCGATGTAATTTGATCCAAGTGAATAATCACACTATTGAGTTCTTGATTCTTTAAACTGATTTGAAAATAAAACATTTCTCGCAAAATTTAAGTATCTTTACATTTCGAAAACTGTATTCGCTCAGACAAGTTTAATTCAAAATTATTATCCTGCTCCAAATTGATTATGGATGAGTTGAAAAATTTATTTCAATATTTTAATCATGAAAATTGAATTGAAATATACCTACTTATTGATAAATATACACACCATTTTACAAATTGCTTAATATTAAAGTTTGTTTTTTTTTTCATTCAAATGCATTAACAATTAAGTTCTATGTTAAATACTTTGTAGATTGGTAAATAGACATTTAGATTCGATTCAGAAAAAACCTTGATTTGGTATATGCATGGCAGAAGAAATATATTTGAGAATTGATTTGTTTTGTTTCCTACACACTTAAAGCATTTTCATATTTTTTTCGGTCCTACATGCTGTTATTTTGCTTACAAGGGTAAAGTTTGCAGATAGTTAAATAGGTGTTTGCATAAAAATTGAGAAAATATTCATTTACTTGTTAAATATTTCCTTTTCATAATTTTCAATGCAGTTGAATATTATTTAATTCAATTTTTTGCTAATCCTACATGCTCAAAGACAAACCGTGCAGAAAGTTATCCAATGATCGAGCATTAACATATTTGGAGCATTGCGTCTCCATCTTCAAAACATGCTTAA
The DNA here is from genome assembly GCA_963969285.1 of Odontomyia ornata. Lineage (NCBI taxonomy): Eukaryota > Metazoa > Arthropoda > Insecta > Diptera > Stratiomyidae > Odontomyia > Odontomyia ornata. The sequence continues at coordinate 380,445,823 of OZ017738.1, forward strand.
CATTCATTCACTCGAAAGTATTGCATCAACTGTATTGAAAACTATGAAAACAAAGTTAAATATGTTTTTTTTTCTTTCTTTCAAAAATTTTGTCTATTCTTGTTACAGATTTTCAAATGTGTCTATTGTAATCGATGGTAAATATTAGTTTGTTCCTGTGCCAAATTATGGTTCAGTTTTCTCCCTTTCATGAATTTTTTGTTTATTTCCGTGTATTAATTTGACTCACAGCCTGGTTATGTACCTGAAAGTTTTCTATTATGTTTCCACTTTTTTTCTCTCATCAATAATTATTTCAATATTTGTTTGAATTCAATTGAATGCATTGTAACGGTGAGGTTCGTTTTTATCTACAGCTAAGTTTCAATGTTTCGTAAATTTATTTTGTATCTTGAATATTGAATATTTGTGCTTTTGAATTGTTTGTATTCCTGCTTTGATTAATTGTTTGTATGTTTTCATATCAGCTAGTAAATTGAAAGTAAATATACATCATGCACTTTTTGTAAAGTTAATTGCTATTTACAAACTTATTTGGACAAGCTTGATTGCAAAAGCGACACAGGTCAATTTGTATTTGTGACTTCATTCGTTAAATTGAAGGTGTACAAACTGAAATGTTGTTTTTTCTCAAATCAATGTACGGAAATGCATTTTACTTTCGAAATGTGATTTGTTTAAAGGAATATTCAGGCCTTGAGTTGGGGTAAAATTAAAGTAATAGAAAGCTAATTACTTTGCAGGCAAATAAGTCGCGTAAGCTTGCTACAGAGGAGCTTCGCGATTGCGCTAATCAAATAAAGGATCAAAAGTGTGATTTCTTTCATAAGTGAAAGCAACAACTAAAATTAAGAGAAAAAATACTTGGCGGGTAAATTAAATGTCCTCTCAAGCAAAAAATATTGCACAACCAAAAAATTGTAGCCGCACCTCAAAGCTCATTAACATTCACCGACCAATCTCATCTGCTCTGCAATGAAGGCGAAAATACGAGTATCTAAAGATAACAAACACATAGTTGTTCTGAGGAAAAAAGGATTGACTTAATCTACTATATATATGCAAGTATTTACATTTTCTTAGCTTCTCTAGGCCTACAAAGTCACTATTCTCACCTTTGTATTGCGGTACTTTAAGACCTTAAAAGCATAAAATTCACAGCACATAATGATTTTACAATACGTACAACATTACAAACTTTCAATTGATTGAAAGATGCGGCTACAATTTTAATTGAAAATTTAAAAAGCGAAGAAAAATTGTATGAGGAGTTCAGGTTTGATGTTTTACCTGCTTCACATTTTGCTTATATCAGATAGTTTTAAATGTGTATTTAACTGAGGATTTATTACAGATGATGCTAACTGAAACAGCTAGCAATCCAAGAAACGATATAAAACTATTAAAATTTTAAAGACATAACGCGTGCTTTATATGAAAGTCAGCAGATCGCCGGAATTCGAAAAAAAAGAATATTGGGGTTTCTATAACACAAGTTTACAAATCCAGGTCAACCTTTGAACTCGAGCAGATGAAAACCATTCTTAACATTATTTGATGCCCTGAACTCAGAACTTCAATCCGTGAGTCAAGATTGGTTCTAGTTTTCGAGTTTGAGCACGTTGACAGTACTGCACTCTTATAATAGCTGTTAGCCAACTCGGTTTCATTAATCATAATTCTGAACTTATTTTTGTGCTGTGATTGTAGATACTTCAGAACGAGTGAAAATGTTGCAAACTTGAACCAAAGTGTTTTTGCTACATTTCTGGCTGTTATATTGTAGTAATCGAGCAACCACACAAGCAAACTGCTCGAAAACCTTCCTAACCCTTAACCAAAATTTTAATTGCAGATTTAAAAAAAAAAAAACAAGTTGGGTAAACAGGCCTACGCTCGTGTCAGAAGGGTTTTGTATTCAATTTACAAAATGCCGTCACCAGATCGAATCAAATTGAGAAACATGTCAAAGTCCATTTTATTGGAGAAAATATGAAATACGAAGTCCATCCTATTATTAACAAAGTTGAACGAATTTCGTCTTCTAAGGTTTTTGGCATTGTTATACTCATATCTCCCTTGATAATTATTTCAGATGTCCATCCGCGACGGAGGAAACACATTTTTCATGTATTTCCCCCCTGTGGCCCCACTGTAGCAAAAACTGACAGTTTAACAACTGTTCCCATGAAAACTTTCATTTCATACTCATATCGGCTACGTTTGATGAATCGATTAATGGCCAATTTTTTTAGAATCCTAGCATGGTTACAAAACCCTTTTGATAGGAGCTCTCTCCCACCTCCTTGACTTGCTTCACTTATGAGCATTAATTGTAGGTACTCATCTTCATTCATTCATTAAATTGAATCAAGTGTTCAAAGCATGCACCTTAAACGTTGGTTGGGAAAAAATAAGTCAAAATTATTCAATCTTCGCATTTAAAACAGCCACTATTTTGTTTTACGATTACTGATACCACTAGCTGAACCGACTCTCAAAGATATATATGACACCTTTCATTCCTGAAATTTTCATGCAAATCCTAGCAAAACTGTAGTGTCTGAGTCGGTAAAAAGCGCATGTTGTTCCATAGCCATATGTTGCCATAGTAATAAATGCAGTGCATATTGTTCCATTGTAATACAGGAAAATTCAAGCCGCTACAACTTCGCTAAATATGATTCAATCTTTATGAAACTTTTAATATAGATCAATCTTATAAATAGACACCCACGTACTGAATTTAATTGAATTTAAGGGTACCGTTAAGATTTTATTCAAGAAAACATAAAATTGATAAATCATACTATTACTAACAAAGTTGAGCGAATTGCGACTTCTAACATATTTGTTGTTGTTGCACCCACCGAGGCCTACATTTTTTCAGATTTTTCGGATCACAGGTGTCCAATCGCGAGGGGGGGGGGGGGGACACAAATCTTTCGTGTATTTCCCCTCCCTGTGCGCCCCTCGAAGCAAATTTTGCCAAACTAAGATCTGTTTTGAAAAGTTCTCATCAAGACCTTTCATTTGATACCCATATCGGCTACTTCAATGAAATTTTTTATTCGGGGGGTTAATCTCCTATATGGAGAGACCCCCCTTAAATACCTTATAAAATTTTTTTGTAGCTGAACTTGGAAGAGATCACCACTTTACACCTACACACAAAATTTGATGTTTCTAGCTTAAGTAGTTTCCGAGAAAAACTGCTGTGACACACGGACGGACGGACGGACAGACGGACAGACTGGTCGCGAAACTAGTAGGGTTTTGTAAAATTATTTTACAAAACCCTTAAAAGATTTCATTACTTCCATTCATATTTGTTATTTATAAAATAGTTTGTTTTCTTATTATTATTAAATGTAATTTTATATCAATTTTCCTTTATATTAAATTTAAACGTTTCCTTATAATTCTTCATGAGATTTAATTTTTATTGCTATTTAAAATCCTTTTCGTTTTTCTTCACTTCACTTAATTTTTTGAAAAATTTTAAATCTACAAATTAAAATGTTGGACATGGGAACACTGATCCAGTGGATCCCAACAACGTATTGCATTACCGAATGCAATTGAACTTGGTTGAGCGAACAGCTGATTCGATTTGCCGTGGCGACACGGGGAAAGAAAAAGAAAAGTTTTGGATGAAGGGCAGTCCACGGAAGACCAGGGAGAAATTGGCGAAATTTTATCCGAGGATACTCTTTCGGTTAATTTGAGAAGTTTTGTCGCCATTTGGATCGGTGCTGTGTGAAGTTATTAACATCGCGTCTTAGTTAATACTTATTGGGAAGTTTACCCTTTTGCAATTCGATAAGTTTTGTCGCCATTTGGATCAGTTTCCGTGTAAGTCGAAATATCTGCTCACTGCTAAAAACCACGAAAGCTGCTGTTCCGAAAACTTCGCGTAAGTTATGGGAGTAATTCGCAACAAAGTGTGTGATTTGCTTTTGGAATTTTCCCCAGGTGTTCCACAACATAAACTGTCAGTAGAGTTCATGAGAGAGTCCTATCTACCAGGTCAGACAGTCTTCAATGAATATTACTAACACAATATCCTCTTTTATAATGATGCCAACATTTTCATCAAGTCGAAATAATTTGTGTCTACTGTCTTCATTATCAGATGATACATCTAGGTCTCATTAATTTATTCTGCATCGTATGGAAGCTAGTTTTCACACAAAGGTTTCTCCAATATTTACCCCTAGCTCGAATAGCAACACGTTATTTTAGGATTAGAAATGAGAGCAAAAATAGGGAATGTGATGAAAGTTCTTACTCTTTAAAGCAAATTGATTTATAGTATGCAAGTGAATGTAAAAATGCCCGAGATGGAGGTTTTCTATAATGTGCTTTCATTTGGAGAGCAATGTTTGTACTCAACATTTTCGTTTTCGGAAAATTAAGGCTTGAAAGTTCAAATTGTATTCACATTATTCTTCTAGTTGCAAAACGAGTGCATTTGTAGCCTATTTAAGATTAATTTTTAATATAGAGGAGGGCAATTAGAGAAGATACAAACAACCATATGTGTTAATAAAAATTGTAAGAAATCTTTCTTTGAAATCGGACTCTTACTGTTGCAAGAAAAATGTGTGAGCAATCTATTTGGCAAGAAGGGATTTGATATCGCAATTAAGTCAATTCCTTCATGTCAAAATATTGATGACTAACCTAAAAAACAGTATTTTGATCGAATTTCACCAAGTATGTTCGCATGACTCATAATCGTTTGATTTTAAATAACACATTGGAAGTTTCCCAATTTGGACCATAAATGACATAATTTTCGGTTTATATTAAAAACTGAAGTAAGACTTCCTCGAAATGCCCAATTATTAGAGAGCTAATAGGGGTACCAGCTAATTCGTGCGGTTTTCTAACAGATGGCGTAACTTGATTTTTATTCCAGTGATTCACCTTTCCAAATATGTGTTGGAAAGCTACTGTCATATAGTTTCAGAATCAGTATGTGTCATTTAGCTGAAGCGTAAACAACAATACTTTTTTTTACTCTGAAAATGTCGAATTTTGTGCCGAATAAAGTGTTTTTGCGGGGAGTACTTCACGTTGAAGAAAAAGGCTGCCGAAAGTCATCGTATTTTAGAAGTGTATGGTGTGCATGCTCTAGCTGAGCGTACGTGCCAAAAGTGGTTTTCACGGTTCAAAAGTGGAAATTTTGACATGGAGGACGATGAACGGCCCGGACAGCCAAAAAAGTTTAAAGATCACGAATCGGAGGCATTGCTCGACCAAGATCCATCCGAAACTTGCAAAATCACTTGGCATCGCTCAACAAACTATTTCCTATCGTCTAAAAGCAATTTTTCACAATAAAGCTTCAATTTTCAAAAAAAAACCGCATGAATTAACCGGTACCCCTATTAACATGTTGAAATTTTTTTAATCAATTGTCTCGGTCGGTAAATCGAGTTACACATTAATTTTGAGAATCAGTCATAAATTAAGATTGCAGGCCTGCTAATTCACACTCCCAATTTGCTGGACACTTTATTATGAGGGTATAAATTCAAAATGTTGGGTTTCAATGAAAAAAAAACAAATATACAGTAGATGCTTAGTTTTGTTACCTTACCGGATGTTAAATCCAATGTATTTTTTTCACCACACATGCAATTTGCTTATTTCGATTTTAGGAGAAAGTTCACTTGATGTGTAAATTACATATGAATATTTCTGTATCAATGAAAATTGAATTGCTAAAAAAAACATGAATACAATCCATTATTAAATTTATACCTTCGGTCTATCCATTTCTTTCGACCTGACCGGATATAGTACCCGCATCGATGGCAGGCTCCTCCTCTAGAATCGGCTAGCCATCGGGCACGCTCTTTCCTTTCTTTTGTTAACAGGAGCTCTTGCCAGGTAAGGTGGCCTTCCCTTTGCGTGTATATTTATGGCATAGTGCTATTTGATTCCCTCACATAATGCAATGACATAAATTTGCCACGTTTATATTTTTTCATTTAATAGAAAAATTCATCCAAAACACTGACAAGCCATGGGTACCGAAATTGTTTTGTAACGCATCTAGAACAAAACTATACAAGTGGTCACTTGGTGATACTCTTCATTTTCTGTGTCTACTTTATGGCTAGAACAGAAAAATCATATATATTAGACGATTGCTACTTTTGCTTGATGAATATCATCAGTATAAATGCAAAAAAAAACTAGCACTGTATAAATATCCTAACGTATCATCAGTGTCAATGCCAGTTCCACGTACGAACAGTGATCCATTATTAATTTGTTCAGGTATAAGCGCAAAAAATATCTTAAGAACTTCGTCCTCATCAATAGTGAGCAATGAAAGCAAATTCGTTATGGAAGAAAAGCATTCAATTTCGCAAAGTGAACTGGGTGAATTGATTCGCGATTTGGATTTATCGAAAAAAAGCAAAGTTGCTTGCATCATGGTTGCAGGAATCGAAATATCTTGACCCTTAAACATAAGTCACTTTATACGGAAATAGAAATCAGGTGGTTTTATCACTCTTCAAAAAAGAAAATGATATGTGTTTCTGCAATAACATCAAGGGGTTATTTGATGTGATGAATGCACTATATGATCGAAATGAATGACGTTCGTTCATAGATGGTTCTACGTACAGTTTGCAGGTGGCTCTGCTTCACATTGGAAATAAAAAATCATCCATTCCGATTGCTCACGCACGCAGCAACTAGAGAATGCTACGACACAATGCATACAATTTAGGCCAAGATCAAATACAATGAGTATAAATGGAAAATCCACGGTGATCTAAAAGTTGATAAATAAATTAATTTGTACTTAATTTCGAAATATATATTAATTGATGTACATAAATTACAGGTTATTGATCTATTGCTTGGGATGCAATCTGGATTGACATAAATTTGTTGTTTTTTTATGTCTGTGCGACAGCCATGCAGTTGATCATCATTATACCAGAAAAAAGTCGTATCCAATGTGAGCCAGGATAACAAAACGTGTCCGTTGTATCACTTGTGAGCCCATGTGACGTTTAATTCCCACCTCTTCACATTGAAATTAGCTTTATTAAGAACTTTGTCAAAGCGCTCAATCGTGACGGACCGGCTTTCCAGTACTTAATGAAGTTTTTTCCAAAACTGTCATACACAAAAATGTTTTGCATGCTCGGCGATTTTTTGCTATCGAAAAATGAATGGATCAAAGATCAAAAAATTTTTGGCCAAAAATAACACTACAATCATCCCTCAGCCACCATATTCACCGGATTTCGCCCCATGTGCCTTTTCTTCTTCCCAAAACTGAGGAGAAAAGCACTGGGGGCGACATCTAAAGGCTACATGCAGATAGCTCCACCACAAAAAATCAATGAAAGAATGGCGTCTAGCCTAGTCGAAGAGATCAGGATGAAGGAAGGAAGGAAGAGGCGCTTGAAAGGCGTGGAGCACCAGATCATGGGTTCCAGACAGTGCTTACAAAAGGAGCGAAGAAAGCTTCAAAGAAACTCTTTCTAAAAGTGCCAGAAAGTAAAGTTCGCACGGACGCCTAACGAGAAAAAAAGATCTGATGCAAAACAGGAGAGACAGAAACCCCGATGGCCGATCTTACGCGGAGGTACTGCGGGACATCAGGGGAAACATAAGGCCCGTAGACACCAACATTACCATAAAAGCAGTACGACCAACACGGTCGGGCCACATACTGGTCGATTTCGGAGCAGAGGCCGACAAAAAGGAAGCATTCTGCGACGCCGAAAAGAAAGTCTTCGGTAAAAACGCAGATATAGCCTCGCTCAAGCCGATCGAAGTGAACGATATAAGAGACATTGACTGCGTCACGGATTTGGCCGAGGTAGAAGAGGTCATCAAAAGGGAGTTCCCTAGCGTGGGAAGGATCAAGGCGAGCCTGACACCAGAAACCCATAGGTGACAACGCATGGCCATAATTGACTTGACAGAAAAGGACGCCGAACAATTCCTGAATAAGAGCAAAGTACGAATAGGGTGGGTTGCCTGTAGGATACGGCAGAAAGCAACGCCTCTTCAATAATTTAAATGCCTTGGCTATGGTCAGACCACACAAGTATGCAATGGACCCGATAGGAGTTCCCTATATTACAAATGTGGTGAAATGGGACATAAAAACAAGAGTGTACGAAGGAAGCACACTGTATTCTTTGCAAGAATGCTGATCCTAGACCTGATTTAAGACACATCTTGGGATCAGAAAAATGCCAGGTTTTCCAGAAAGCCCTAGCAAAGGCAAAATCAGAACTTCGGTGACCCACATTCTGCAGCTAGACCTACACCGCAGTTCAACCGTCCAAAATCGGCTTGAGCAGTTTGCGAGGGACATGAAAGCTGACTTCTTGCTGCTGAGTGAGCAACACCATAATAAAAGTCCTGCATTATGGTATCCTAACGAAACTGGTACTGCCACCATCTGGGTTCGGAACAGTGATTTCCAAGCGGAGATTTCTGGACGGGGGATGGTTTCGTGTGGGTTCGCTGCTCAGGGACCACCTTCTTTAGTGTGTACCTAACGCCGAACGAAGCAATATCATCTTTCCAAACCAAGCTTAATGCTCTGTGTCGAACGCAGAGGGCAACGTGGTCGTTGGGGGAGACTTCAACCCTAAAGCAATCGAATGGGGCATGCCTCAAACAGATCCGTGGCGAAAACGAATCCTGAAAATGGCGGCCAGGACCACGCTCGTCGTACCAAACACCAGAAATACGGCGACTTTCGGCCACATTAGCTGTGAGGGAACCATACCGGATGTGGCATTCGCCTCGGAGTCTTTAGTATGGAGGATACACAATGGGAAAGTATTGGAGGACCACCCAGCCTGTGATCATCAGTGCATTCTGCTTGAGATCAGTGATGTTGCCTCCCAGTGTCCATGCTCTCGGCTTTTCTACAACTGGATGGAACATCGGAAGGACGGAAGTCGAGATGTTCATCGAGGTGCTCACAGAAGATGAGCCGCTGCGCAGAGCTTCAGAGGGGATGGAAGAATTGGCAGCTCGAAACGTGGGGAGCTCAACTATGAGCATTATCACGACTGCTTGCTGCACTTCTATGCCCCGTCAAAAACCCGGCACGGCAAGTCCCCAGCGTACTGGTGGTTAACTGAAATCACTGAAAAGCGAAGGGAATGTCACAAGCTTCGACGTGAGGCTCAACGGTCGCGGAACCGTGACGAGGCATACAACCAGGTGGCAGCATATAAGTCGGCAAGGAAATGCCTTCGCAAATTGATTAACAATAGGAAGGCTCGCTGCTCGCAATACCTAGTGGACAATGTGAACAACGATCCGTGGGGCCTTGGCTAAAAGATAGCTATGCAGAAGCTTGACCCCCTACGGAAGCCTTGCATACATGATGCGGAAAAGATGAATAAGATAGTGCGGGGACTCTTCCCCACCCATCCCGTCGGTGTTGACGCTATCCATGGTGAAACAGCAATCGAGTGTCCACTCTTCACACAGCCGGAACTGGAGGAGGCAGTCCTTTCATTGAAAGCGAGGAAGGCTCCAGGTCCAGATGGCGTCCTGGCTGAGCTGTTACGGCTTGTCTATCACCATTGTCCTGACTTGCTGCACAGCACATTCAACGCTTGCCTACGGGATGGGGTTTTCCCGGTACGATGGAAAGTTGCGAAGCTCGTGCTGATCAGCAAGGGGAAGAAAAATCCCAAATCTCCATCTGCATACCACCCGTTATGCATGCTAGACTTGCTGGGAGAGTTCTAGAGAAACTCATCAAGGGAAGACTCACTGACGCAATTCGTGCTACTGCGGGCCTATCTCCTCGGCAGTATGGCTTTAGGGCAGAACGTTCTTCTATCGATGCGATTCAAGAGGTGGTGAACGTAGTCCAAAAGGTAGAGGCATATAGTCGCACCAAGCGAAAGATCGTCCTGTTGGTGACACTCAACGTCAGGAACGCCTTCAACCCCGCCAGATGGGTGAATATTCTGGATACCCTGGAAAACCCTTTTGAATTTCCAGAATATCTAATGCGGCTTTTGAGGGACTACATAAAAGACCGAAGCCTGCTGTGCGATACGACACAGGGACACAGGGCCAACGAAAGGTGGCGATTACATCGGGTGTTGCCCAGAGATCTATCCTTTGTCCAGACCTGTGGAACACGTCTTACGATGGGCTACTGAGACTCGAGATGCGGATGATGTTGTGGCTCTGGTCACTGGACGCACCGTTGAACAAGCGGAACTTAGGCTAGGTATGCGAATGCGCCGAGCGAGACACTGGATGACTGCTAGCGGGCTGAGTTTAGCACTGGAGAAAACCGAAGTGGTCATCTTGATAAAAAAGAGAATCCCTAGAGTAAGGATGATCAGTATTGGGGAATCGAATCAAACCCAGCGGTGAAGTGCCTGGGGCTAATGATTGATTTAAAGATGAATTTCTCTGAGAAATCAGGGCAACGGCTGAGAAGGCTGCCAACGTATGGAGACCCAGCCCATCAAGAAAACGCCTCTTGAGGAGTTTTGTAGGGTCAGTGCTACTGTACGGAGCAGAGGTATGGGCGACGCTCTCAGCAAGGAGGTATACCGAAAACGTTAGGCACAGGTACAGAGAAGAAGAGCACTGAGGATTGCATCTTCGTATCCAACAGTCTCTGATTCGGGGCTGTAATTTATTGCAGGCATGATACCTGTTGGCACTCTTGCTAGTGCCGCTCAACTTATCTGCGTCGAAACGAGGATGAGAAGGAGATGATTGTCCGCGAAGAGAACAGCGCTCACTCAACGATTGGCAGTAGTCTAAGGTGAATTGCTCGAAGGGAAGTTGGACTGCGCACCTCATCCTGCATGTGAGACCGTGGCTAAATCAAAGGCATGGTGAGACTGACTTCTATCTGACCCAGTTTTTGAGCGGGCATGGGTATTTTCAGTCTTACCTGCACAAGATTGGTAAGTCACGGTCCCCCGATTGTTGGTATTGCCCATGAGAGGAAGACAATGCCTGCCACACATTTTTCGCCTACATAAAATGTGACAGGCTGTGAAGGGACCCCTGCAGGGAGGCTTTGGCGCTCACCTCGGATAATATAGTCACGGTGATGCTCGAATCGGTTGACAAATGGAACCAGATGACACATTATGCTTGGGCAGCCCTTAAAAATAAAAGGGAATCACAGCAACTGGGGGTGTTGGGGCTAGGGAATCGCTTGTCTGGTACTTCGCCTCTCCCCTCTCGCTAGAAGAGAGATCCCCTAGCTTGAAGGCGCCTCAGGGTGTAACAAAACGAGACCTGGCCCGAAGTAATGTGTCAAACGGTTCCAGGCTAGCTTCTCAGGTTGACAGGGGAGGTGTTCAGTGCGTAGTCCAGTCACCTTCTTGTGAACATGGGAGTCCCACACTCTGTGCGTAAATGGGCATTCACCTCTCTATCACAAAACAAAAAAAAACTGAAGAGACTTATGAAAGAAGGACGGAGATTTGCAACGATTAAGGAAATAAAGACTGCATCGCTGGAAGAGCTTAAGGCTATACCGAAAAGTTCTTATGAGAAGAGCTTCGAGGATTGGAAAAAGTGTTGGCATAAGTGTATTGTTTACTTTGAAGGGGACAACATAAATATTGACGAATAAGTAAATTTTTTTCCTAAAAATACATCTCGTATACAATTTACTGTTCTATGAAATTGCCGTCTTAATGCAGTTCAAGTCCAACAAAGATATAGTCAGAAGATGGCTTGCTGAATGGGATCTGACTCCAAAGATAGCTACTATAGGCCCAGCCTAGCTCACTGTCGAGCATGACTTGATTTTACTCAAGAGCATAGAGATTAGACATTAGAGTACTGGGAAAATGTACTTTTCACTGATGAGACCAGGAGGAGTCTATATTAAAGTGATTGACGTCATCGTCACCCTGGAGAATATTATTCTTAAGGCTACATCGCGGAAACTGTTGCTTATGAAGGAGGATCCGTAATTGTCTGGGGTGGCATCCCTTTAACCGCATGCACAGCGTAACTTTTTATCCAACCGACGGTCCGTGCACGTGAACTGATGTTGCATCGATACATCACTAAGATTGTTGCAGACCATATGGTACTGTCACAGTATATATCGGCCAAGCTAATCTTTTCTATATCGTTCAAATTTTAGTATATGTTCTACCGAAGCAAGAAGATGATATTAAATCATTCACGCATGCTTGGAAAATGAAGATTAATGCTCAAAAGTGCAAAACTATTTTGTTTCGCACAAAACTGATGCAAGCCGGCTGAAATTTGAGGCGGCATTGGAAATATTTTCACCTTGTAGCCGATGGCGAAACAATACTACATATACAACTGATGTAAAATACCCAGGAATTGCATTTGGATCAACGCCTTCATCTCACAGCACATATAAGCAAGCAGCTTGATAAAGCTCGAAACGCCTTTATGTTACTCAAATGACTTTTTTATGATAGGAACTTGTTGCTTGAGGTGAAAACCAATTGTTACAAAAGTTCGATAGGCCTCACCTTAACGTATGGTTGTCCAATTCGGTTCAACCAAAGCCCCTCGGCTATTGAGAAACTCCGAGTTTTCGAGATAAAAGTGCTAAGAGTACGTACAGGCATCTATCGGAGAGCCGAAACTGACTACCTGCATAATGTCTCGAATAGAGAGATTTAGGAAACAGCTCAAGTAACCAGAATAAATAGGTACATGGTACATCTTATTCGAATGCATACTTTAAATTGCACAACTCAGCCCACAGAGAACCCTTGGATTAATCAACCTTACTACACGAACTCACTCAATTTTGATAGAGCGAGGCAAACAGCGTTCATTCCTCCTGAAATATCTCGACTCTTAAGGAATTATACTTGATACAAATGGAGTGCCAGTTCTGTATCACTGGTACAGACGTAACACCGACAAGCGAATAACGTGCTCAGAATATATGGATGCTAGAGAGTCCAATGCGATGTGGCGGTACTCAATGGATATATTCAGTGACAAGTACAGGAGTGAAGATTTTTGGTGGTTGAATGAAGTGGAAATGGAGACAGAATAAAAACACTATTAATTAAAATCATATTTTCAACTTAGTTAATTTTCTCGGTATGATCGCGAACTGTAGTATAAGGATTTAAGAATAAGTTAGGACTTAAATTAGGATTATAGGAGCATAAGTTGTGAAAATAAACTTGTAAATATAAAAAATGAAAAGAATAAACCTAAAATAAGACAAATAGAATATAAGTTATATGGATAAATAACCTACACATAAGTTATAGGAGCCAAAGTTTTTATCGTCCCGTTTTCTATGGTGGTAAGTGATAAGGTGATGTATTCCGGATAATGAATGAAATTTGGTTTGATCCACAGAAATGAAAAAGACGTAGCCAGTAGACTTATAAGAACAGCAAATATGTATATCTTAGTTTTAGAGATTAATGTAAACAAAAGTTTGCGACTCAATAAAGCACTTTTAAAGCTAAAACTAAAACAGTATATATCGGGCAGGATGTGCGGCCTCATGTTGCTCATGTGGTGAACCAGTATCTAAGTGAAGTCGGCGTTCATAAGATGGACTGGTCTGCTCGAAGCCTGAGCTTGAATCCAATAGAGCACTTATAGGATGAGTTAAAACGTTAGGTTCGGGCCTGAATACCTGCAACTGAAGAGGAGTGGTATGTGATTCCTGAAGATTTCATCGTTGGGGTCGTGAGGTCTATGAATACTGAACAAAAGCTTTTTGCCAATGTTTTCTTTATTTTCGGCTTTAATTTTTTTCACTTAGTAATTAACATACTAACAATTGAAACGACTGAAAACAGACTCATCCTGGTAAAATTCTTAATAAACACTTGATAAATTGTAAAAACTCAATATATTTTCATTCATTATAATTGTCATTACATGCTCTTTCTACAGATATAACTTTGATAGATGTGAGTTTTATACATTTTGAGGAAATTGGATTAGAGTTTCAAGGTAGCAGGTGGCCCGGTTTATTTGCTTTCCCGTTTATATTGTCTTTGGAAAGTATTAAAGTAACGCACTCGATGGTATGAAGATAAGCTGAAGGTCTTACCTAGACCGCAAGGTGAGATCAAAAACGAAAACACACCGAGAAATACTTTGAATTCCGGCAATGAGATTTTAACTCTAAAATTCTTCGATAGTTGAGGCGAGGAATTTAATAACTACATCTTTATATATATACTGTACATTGCGTATCAAAGTAATGTTCAGTTTTAAAGCCCTTAACTTAATAACGATAAACAATTTGTACGCTAACTTTCCTAGTAAAGAATCATTAGAGAAACTCATCAAAGTTGCTCAAAGCAGCTGTAAGATCCTATTCTCTTTCGAGAATTCGCTTTTATGCACTTATTAAATTTATATGCATGCCCTATCAAACATGAATATAATTATGAAGAAAACGCTGAACTTTAGATGGTATTATAGTAAGTTAGTAGCGTGCACAATATAGAGTAAAATATAGCTGGCACAAGCTAAAATAAGAATATGTAGAATTTGCATACTTATATGTACGTACTTGACAGCCTTGAAAACTTTTGCACGTTTTAAGAATACAAAATTGCATAATATACGACAATTCACACAATTTTCTACCGTTGTTGTTGCTTGCTGTTTGCTGAAGGCTCAATAACACGTATAGGAAGGAAACTAACTGCCTTAGGCTTAAAGTCACATCATACCTATAATATGTTCATGCAGCTCAGATATACCATAAAGCGAAGAAGTTGAATAATAATAGCACCAGTATCACCAGCAACAGCTATAATAACGGCTCACACATGATACATGAGCTATATGTAAGTAAACCCATATCCCGGTGCAAAATACATGTAATGTGCATATATGTCTACCAACATTTGACATTCAGCAGCAAATAATGTATGAGCTTAGTGGAGCGAAAAAGTATAAACATGCAAGTAAAGTTATTGTCCTTTGAGAGAAAGCTTCTTCAAACATTTTTATGATTGAGCGCTTTTGAAATCATTAAATTTTCATATCACTTGCACTTCGGGAGCATTTTAAAATTCAGACGAGCCAAGGAATTTTCCGACGAATTCCCAATGAGACATGCCTGCAGTACACGTTTCGTAGCAAGAATCCAATAGATTCATTATATGGCCTACACGGGAAAGTTCTGTGTAAAATGGTCTATGCAGTCATATCAGTCAAACTTGCAATAAACGCTTACTCAAGACAGATTAGGCCAAAGCAATGAAACTGAAAGTAAATGGTCAATCATAACTTTTCTGGCTAATTTGTTGAGAAACATGCGAGTACATGTTTGGCGGGTGAAAATATGAAGAGTAAGTTTATTACACAAAGATTAAGTTCACAATAAAAACATATAAATAATTTCACTGCTGTAATGAGCATTTATGGTGAATCTCTTGCCTAAAGAAAGACAATTCAATTATCTTCCAAATACTGTAAGGACTAGAAAGTGAGCTATCGATAAAGTTCCTAAGAAATACTAATTGTTTATATTGTAACCTAAAAGCATTCTTTTTAACAAGGAATCCATGGCCTAAGTCCACTGAGAGGACCTTTTGAAACAACTCAATTTAGATTCGCTTTAAGGTTTGTAAGTACTAATATTATGGAATTTTTGTCAATTTAACAGAGCTAACAAAGAATCCGAGATATAATATGTCTTTGCAGGTAAGCTTAAAAGTTCAATTATTATTATCAAGTGATTTCCAGATATTTTCACAATAAACTGTTTCCCGACGTTTTTGGTGTGATGGTTTAATTATCTTCACGACCTTGCATGATTGTTTTGTCCATCATTTAAGTCTTTCTGGCTACCTTAAAGGTAACGAAAGTGTTAGCTGAAAATTCCAAGGAGGGTTTTTTTTAAGAGTTCACTAAGATAAGCTGTTGTATGAACAATCAACGCGATTAGGCCGACATTGAATAAAGTTATTAGAAATACATTCGGGCATATAAAATTAGTTCTACTCTTTGCCATCCGTCGATCAACAATTCCCAAACGTTTTTGAGAGGTTCCATATTTACGTTGATGTGGTAGTACGAAGGAAAACTAATTTTAGTTATTATTACTGCAAACCCGGTTCAAAAACTCACAAATGATTGGGAAAACTTACCAGCTCTAGACATTGAGAAAGTTTCCTGCCTCATTCGTTTCTAAGGTTGAGTTTTATGGTCTTAGGTTTCACAGAGCTGATACTAACAGACAAAAAGTTGAAGTAACAGGAGAATGCTCCTGCCAGAAGGGTTTGTGTACCAATTAGTAACTCAAACAATATCTTCTAAATATCAAAACTTGACCAATATACAGATTCTACAAATTGAGTTTGTAGAACTAAATCCTGGTTATGATGTATTGAAATTCACCGCCATTTTGTTTGAAGTGTTTGAACAGTCATGATAACACATCAATAACAAGTTGAGTAAGCAGGAGGGTGCTCCTACCAGAAGGTCTTTGTAAACATCCTAGGGTTAGAAGCAAGTTTTCTATTGCGTTAATCGATAACTTGAATTATTCATCCAATACTTAGATATGAAATCGTTCGAATTTATACAAAAGATGCACAGTTTCTTTCATAAGCACAGTGCAGCCGCCATTTTAATCTGGCTTAAATGATTTTTCTGAATGCTCGGCCGATTGAACATGTTCAAGTTAAACAGTATTCCTTAAATTTTCATGAAAATTGAAAGAAAATAAAAGTGCCTAAGTCAATTTTTAATATATAGGGTTTTACAATAAGAGGTGTTATTTTGAATAGATCTTCTGATTTAACACCTTGCGACTTCTTCCTTTGGAGCCACGTGATAGAGAAGGCCTATGCCAATAGCCCAGCGTCGATTCAAGATCTCAAAGATGAAATTCGTGAGGCTATTGAGGACATAGGGTAAACACTTTGCGATTTGGTTATGGAAAATTTCATGAAGAGGATATGGTCCTGTAAGCGTGTCGTAGAGGTTATTTGCTCAATGTTAGTTATTGCTATTAACGGCATATCTTCTTCTTTACAATGAAATAAACATTCGATCATTTGTATTAAAAGTGGCATTTTTCTTTTAATATCAAAATAACACCTCTTATTGGAAAACCCTATATCAACCATAAACACGTGTTATTGTTGGTGTAATTCCATTACTTGAAATGGCTATAACTCACTTGATTATGATTTGATCTCAATTAAATTTTGTGAACATATATATCCTATGTCAGTCTATATAATTGCGAAATTTCAAGACATTTAAAGGTACCATTTTGATTTTATGGGCAAAAATGTAAAATCTACAAATCATACTATTATTAACAAAGTTGAGTGAATTTCGATTTCTAAGGTATTTGTTGCCCTTGTGCTCATAAAGGTCCACGTTCGTGATAATTTTCAGATTTTTCGGCTGAAAGGTGTCCAATCGCGAGGGGGGGGGACACAAATTTTGGGTACATTTTGCCTTCCCCTGCACCCCCTAATTCATAAAATGATTTTTTTATTTCAGATTCTAAAAGTTCTAATCAAGACCTTTCATTTGATACTCGACTACTCGACTACCTTAGATGAAAAAAAATTTTTAAGGGCCAATTCGTTATTAGGGGGGACCCCCCTTAAACATTTTTTAAATTTTTTTTAAGGCCTTAACTTTTGAGAGACCATCATTTCCGACCTTTTCACAAAGTTTGAGCATTCTAGCTTCTATAGTTTCTGAGGAAATCAGCTGTGACGCACGGACAGACGGACAGACGGACAGACAGGTCGCGAAACTAGTAGGTCTTTGTAAAAATTTTTTTTACAAAGACCTAATAAAAACCATTTCTAAAAATTTTATCGAAATTCCTATATCTTTGTAGTGCACGCTTGCAACGGACTTAGTTGCAAACGTGTATTTCCTTAGTATCACGTGTTCATGTTGTTGTAATTGCTAAATATTCAATTGGCTGTAACTTAGCTGTTTATCGTTCGATTGGTATGAAATTTTCAGCTCATGTATAACTGCTTTCAAAAAACCTTAATTTAAGCTTTTATAAATTTAAGGGTCCCATTATGACTTTATTTTTTTTTTTTTTCGTAGCACTACCGCCCCTTTCGGGCCTTCGCTTAGTGATAGTTAGAGTATCTCATTGTCATAATCGAATGTATCGGCACTCCACAAAGTGATATGATCATTATCACGCTTTGGCCGTGTGTTCGTTCGTCCATCCAGCTGTGATACGTTCTGATTTTAAACCAGCACGTATCATAACTGAATAGGCTTATAATCCGTCCGAAGGATCACTGGAACTAAATCTCGTTGACGCCAACGAAACTCGAACCAGAGACCTTCAGCTTACGGGCTTAGTGCTCTAACCACTAAGCCACGTGGACTATATTGACTTTATAGGCAATCTGTAATAACCTCGCTCTTGGCGCCCTACGCCACTGACGCCGAACAGCCGATCCACATACCCTACACCACTAGCAACGACAATTCGGGAGCGACTTTTAAACTATTCTCGAACAATTGACAAAAATCAATGTCAAGATTCGCGTATATGTGTATCGTGTATTAAGTTTCGCGATTTTCTTTGGAGTTTAGTCTAAGAAACGCGGAACCTTGAGTGACCGATTGATTGGCGGCTGTAGTTTTGTTTTCCTTCGGTGTATTGGTATTATCAACCTCATTGATATTGCAATCATTGCACCAAAAACAAAGTCGGGAAGGAGAAAACGAAGATACACTTCAGTTGAAAAATGTGAAGTTAATAGTTAGGTTTCGTCAACTTTCTAGCCGTCATGCTGGTTATGATTCTATAACGGCCACTGCGACCAGTAAAATAGCTCCCCTGGCGTCGCCAAGAGAAGTATCACCCCATCATCAACGGTAAACGTAAGTAACTCGACTTTAGGTATAACTGTTCGTCATATCAACGGCAAACAGAACGACTACTATTTAGATGAAGTTCGGACTACAACTTGGCCGCTTTGAAATTGGTTTTTTGTGGTTTGTTGAGATTTGCCTCAGGATGCCTTGATTGGAGTTGTACGAGTGGTGTTGGTTTTGGAGGAAGCATATGGCAGGCGAGTCCACGCTCCAAATGAAGTCATGTTGGGGCTAACGGCCTCAAATACAGGACTTTGGCGTTCAATTTCTGACTAGAAAATTTAATCCGAAGCGCGAAAGCGGTGGGCAGTTGACTACCAAAGTAAAAAGCATAGGGTTACTAACAAGGATTTAAAAATACAAAGGACTTTTAGTAGCAACCTTTCGTTTATGTTCTAATGAAAAGACTTCTCTCTTAGTGTTTGTGACGGGGGAATGTTTAAATGGAAGTCTCGTTTTTTTGCTTAGATGTATGAAGGAATTGATGTTAAATAGTACAAAAAGTGGATTTTAATTGTATTTTCCCTGCGAGCAAAGCATGAAATGAATGGGGGTCTAATTAATTTTAGCTTTATGGAAGCTCCAAGAGATGATTTAATTTGTTCAATGTTGACGTTTTTATCGATTTCGTATTTGCTTATTGCTATGTATGAATTTCAATTACTATCAAAAGATAATTCAACTCATTTGAAGAAGGGTCGGCTGGAAGGTTTTCGGGGAAACTTCTTTTATAATTTTTATCATAAACTCGTGAAGACTTATTTGTGATTTGTATCGCATGTTTTAAATTTTCTGGGAATACATGCTCGCAGACACTGTAGATGATTTTCTAGACTGTTCTTAGAAGCGTAACGCAACAAATACGAAAATATTTCATGTTTTGCACGATAGCTAGCTTTGCTTACAGGATGAAAATGCCTTGATTATGAGTTTATTACTATTCGAAATATTTTTAATATACTAAAATTAATCGAAATGACATTATTTAATAAAGGTCCTAATTATAGAAAAATGTTCATAAAACATTATGAATGGGATTGATACGAAAATCAAAAAATATCCAATAGTATAAAATATAAGAATAACACAAACAAACAAAGAACACGCACAAAAATGCAATAATTTTCTTTTTTAAGAGTAAACTCATGTTTGCTAATGTAACTGATAGATGAAAATTGAAATGAATAATGGTGCTATGTGCCTTTAAAGAGTGAATCCAGATTTAGCTTTTCGTTCAAGTTGAACTCCTTGTTCAAAGGAATTAATTGTTACACTTTGTTTGATTATTAATACGAAATTAATGTACTTTTTACAAAAACAATGAAATAGGAACGCAAACATTTAAAATTTAGCGTTAGAAGTTGAACCAATGAGTAGAATTAGGAGAAGAAAAATCCATTCACTGTTTTTATCAAATTTGTTTTATGTACTTATAATTTAAGGAAGTGTTGATTCACATGTATAAAGGTTGTAACTAATTGCACAAAGCAAGACAGGTTTGCTTGATATTTTGTCGTGAGTATAAGTGGATTATTTATTTCTAGTATCCAACTGCGTAAAACAAAAAATAACCCATGAAATAGCCAGTAAATATTTTAAATTTGAAATTAATTTACTATATCTTTCCCTTGAAACCTTTCACTACTTTTTTTTTTTTTTTAATTACCTCCATTCTCTCCATCACTCTTTCTTCGTCGCACAACGCTCGTGCGATCTGCATTCACATTACGTCGCTTGGTCCTTTGTGCCACCCAGACAATGTTTTACACATCGGTATAAGGGGGCACACAATATAATGTGATCTAGTCCTTTTCGTGAACATCTAGTCCAAAAAATCATGATCAGCTCTCAGAGATAAAAAAAAAATCAATATCATACGACGCATTCAAAAAAAAACTCTGAGTAACTGTCACTTCAGCATCTCGCCGATAGGGTCAAAAAAAAACGCCCTAAGATACTGAGCTCATAAAAGCAGAATTACAGGTCCACGCTTCAATCAGTGCTCATTAAATGCTCCCTTAGTCTTTTCTTAAATACCAAAAATGAGTTTGCTTCCTTAACAATTTCTGGTAGATTATTATACATATATACGCATAGCACCATTCGTTGCATCGTTCTTTAGTCAATGCTTGATATTTTGTCGTGAGTATAAGTGGATTATTTATTTCTAGTATCCAACTGCGTAAAACAAAAAATAACCCATGAAATAGCCAGTAAATATTTTAAATTTGAAATTAATTTACTATATCTTTCCCTTGAAACCTTTCACTACTTTTTTTTTTTTTAATTACCTCCATTCTCTCCATCACTCTTTCTTCGTCGCACAACGCTCGTGCGATTTGCATTCACATTACGTCGCTTGGTCCTTTGTGCCACCCAGACAATGTTTTACACATCGGTATAAGGGGGCACACAATATAATGTGATCTAGTCCTTTTCGTGAACATCTAGTCCAAAAAATCATGATCAGCTCTCAGAGATAAAAAAAAATCAATATCATACGACGCATTCAAAAAAAAACTCTGAGAAACTGTCACTTCAGTATCTTGCCGATAGGGTCAAAAAAAACGCCCTAAGATACTGAGCTCATAAAAGCAGAATTACAGGTCCACGCTTCAATCAGTGCTCATTAAATGCTCCCTTAGTCTTTTCTTAAATACCAACAAGTTGGGTAGACAGACCTATGCTCATGTCAGAAGGGTTTTGTACTCAACTTACAAAATGCAGTAACCAGCAACGAATAAAATCAAGCAACATGTCAAAGACGATTTTATTGGAGAAAATGTGAAATTCTAGGATCATACTATTATTAACAAAGTTGAAGGAATTTTGACTTCTGAGGTATTTGTTATAGTTATACCCATAGATATCTCCCTTGATAATTTTTCCAGATTTTTTAGAAACACATTTTTCATGTATTGACCCCCCCCACTGAAGCAAAAACTGTCAGTTTAAGAACTGTTTTGAAAAGCTCTCATAGAGAACTTTCAGTTGATATTCATATCGGCTACCTTTCATGAAATTTTTTTCAGGGCCCACTCCTCTGTACTGTAATCATCGATTCATGGCCTATTTTTTCGAATCCTAGAATGGTTACAAAGCCCTTTTGCTAGGAGCTCTCTCCTGCCTCTTCGACTTGTTTCAATTGTATGTACTCATCTTCATTATACCTATCATTCCTGAAATGTTCATGCAAATCCTAGCAAAGCTGTAGTGTCTAAATCGATAAAAAGCGCATATGGCTCCATAGCCATATGTTTCCATAGTAATACAGGGCATATTGTTCCATAGTAATTCGGGAAAATTCAAACCGCTATAACTTCGTTAAATACTATTCGATCTTTATGAAACTTTCAGAAAAGATCAATCTTATAGAAAGTCATCTGTTTGCTACATTTTATTGAATTTAAGGGTACCGTTTAGATTTTATTCAAGAAAACTTAAAATCGATAAATCATACTATTACTAACAAAGTTGAGTGAATTTCGACTTCTCATGTATTTGTTGTTGTTGTACTCATAAAGGCCTACATTCATGATTTTTTTCAGATTTTTCGGCTGGAAGGTTTCCAATCGCGAGGGGGGGGTACGCGAAAAGTTCGTACATTTCCCCTTCCCCTGCCCCCCTCGGTACCGATAAGGCAATTTTAAGACTTGTTTTGAAAAGATCTCATTGAGGCCTTTTCAACGACACCCTAGTCGCCTACCAATGGTGAAATTTTTTTTTGAGGGGTCACCTCCCTATACGGGGAGACCCCCTTAAACCCCCTTGAAAAATTTTTCCACCCTTGAACTTTCAAGAGGTCACCACTTCTGACCTTTCCACAAAGTTTTATGTCTGTAGCCTTTATAGTTTCGGAGAAAAAGTGCTGTGACATACAGACGGACGGACGGACGGACGGACGGACGGACGGACGGACGGACGGACAGACGGACAGACGGACACAGGTCGTGATTGCAATAGGGTTTTGTATTTTAGTACAAAACCCTAAAAATGAGTTTGCTTCCTTAACAATTTCTGGTAGATTATTATACATATATACGCATAGCACCATTCGTTGCATCGTTCTTTAGTCAATCCGTTCTGGCAAAAGGTATTACGAATTGATTTGCATTCCTCGCATTATATGGGTTGATCTGTGATACCTTAATTAATGGCGCTCGTTCCGATCCATTAGTTTTTAAATTTCTGTAGATAAACTTCGCTTTCTCCATAATAATAATTTGACCAAAGGTTAATGATTTTGCCAATTGGTAAACCAAACTAGTTTGAGTAAGCATTGGCAGCTTTAGAATGTTTTTATACGCTTTGGTCAGCAGCCTGGATATACTGTTTAAATGTTGCTTTGCTGATTGACTCCAAATAAGTACTCCATAATGCAATTTCGCCAGGACAAACGCATTTAGAACAAGTTTCTTGATGTGCATTGGAAAATCCTCATATCTTCTTAACAATCCTATTATTGGGGCTAATTGCCTTCTTAAGCTATTTATGTGTGGTAACCAGGTCATACGATGGTCTATGATAAGACCAAGATATTTCATTACTAGCACTCTTTGCAATTTTTCGCCGTTAATATTTAGTTCGACATCTATGTCTCCTTTGTTCTTTTGCTTAAAAACAATATATTTTGTCTTTGTAGTGTTCAACACTAGTTTGTTTCCAATTAACCAGTGATGGAATTTTCCTAGATCGTCGTTGATAGTGTACTCAATGGCAGTTTTGTCTCGTCCTGAATAAAGTAAAACCGTGTCATCAGCATATAATGTGTGATATCCCGTCAGCCCACATGTATTTAGATTATTTGTGTATAGCAGGAACAAAGTTGGGCCCAGTATTGAGCCTTGGGGAACTCCTGTTTCCATAGGTGCATGGTCGCTGAGGACATTGTTGATGAAAGTTCTCTGCGATCTTCCCTCCAAGTAACTCTTAAACAACTGCTTAGGACTACCCTGAATACCATACGATTCAAGTTTACGAAGCAAGAGATCATGATCAACTGTATCAAATGCTTTTTTTCAAATCCACAAAAATTACGATGACATAATCACCTCTGTCAAGTCCTAGATTGATGAAACGTGTGACAGAATGTTGGGCATCCAAAGTACTCTTGTTCTTTTGAAAACCAAACTGATGTTGGCTTATGATAGAGTTTTCAACTAAGAATGATGTTAATCGATTGTTTAGTATTTTTTCAAATATCTTACTAAATCCCGTCAGCAGCGCAATCGGGCGATAGTTATTCGGGTCAAGATTATCATCACCCTTAAATATAGGAACTATTTTTGCAAGTTTTTCCTCTTCCGGAAAAGTTCCATTCCTAATATGCACGTTTATAAAATTTTCCATAATCTGGGCTATGTCCTCCTTTATTATACTAATCTCATTCATCGTGATGCTATCAATGCCTGGTGCCGTATTCTTTTTCAATTCATTGATGACATTTAAGACTTCCCTTTTATTTTTTTGATGAATATGAAAGATGGAATTTATTGCGATATTTGTATTATTTACATTGCCTGCTGAACTGGCAACGATTTCTTTAGTGATTCTTCCACCAATTGTTGAAAAAAAGTTATTCAATGAGTTCGCCGCGTTACGTGGACACGATGTATTAGAGGGCCCATCAGGATTCAGTTGAAAGTTTTGTGATATACCCTGGGTTGAAGAGTTATCCTTTACCTCATTTATTATTTTCCATATTTCGCGGGAGTTGTCAGCCGCTGTTTCCATTCTTCTTGAGAAATATAAGAATTTAGCCTCTTTCACCAGTCGTGTCGATTCTTTTTTCGCTTGCATATACACAAACTTGAAAGCCCGGTTTCCACTGTTCTTCCTGTAGTCCATGTATGCCTTCCTTTTTTAGGGTTTTGTACTAAAATACAAAACCCTATTGCAATCACGACCTGTGTCCGTCTGTCCGTCCGTCCGTCCGTCCGTCCGTCCGTCCGTCCGTCCGTCTGTATGTCACAGCACTTTTTCTCCGAAACTATAGAGGCTACAGCCATGAAACTTTGTGGAAAGGTCAGAAGTGGTGACCTCTTGAAAGTTCAAGGGTGAAAAATTTTTTCGAAGGGGGTTAAGGGGGGTCTCCCCATATAGGGAGTTGACCCTTAAAAAAAATTTTCACCAATGGTAGTCGAGTAGGGTGTCATTGGAAAGATCTCAATGAGATCTTTTGAAAACAGGTCTTAAAATTGCCTTATGAGTACCGAAGGGGGCAGGGAAAGGGGAAATGTACGAACTTTTCGCGTACCCCCCCTCGCGATTGGACACCTACCATCCGAAAAACCTGAAAAAAATCATGAATGTAGGTCTTAATGAGTACAACAACAACAAATACATGAGAAGTCGAAATTCACTCAACTTTGTTAGTAATAGTATGATTTATTGATTTTATGTTTTCTTGAATAAAATCTAAATGGTACCCTTAAATTCAATAAAATTTTGCAAACAGATGACTATTTATAAGATTGATCTTTTCTGAAAGTTTCATAAAGATCGATCAGTATTTAACGAAGTTATAGCGATTTGAATTTTCCTGTATTACTATGGAACAATATGCCCTGTATTACTATGGAAACATATGGCTATGGAGCCATATGCGCTTTTTACCGACTTAGACACTACAGCTTTGCTAGGATTTGCATGAAAGTTTCAGGAATGATAGATATCATGAGGATGACTACATACAATTGAAACAAGTCGAAGAGGCAGGAGAGAGCTCCTAGCAAAAGGGCTTTGTAGCCATTCTAGGATTCGAAAAAATAGGCCATGAATCGATGATTACAGTACAGAGGAGTGGCCCCCTGAAAAAAATTTCATGATATGTAGCCGATATGAGTATCAAATGAAAGTTCTCTATGAGAGCTTTTCAAAACAGTTCTTAAACTGACAGTTTTTGCTTCAGTGGGGGCACAGAGGGGGGAGGGGGGGAATACATGAAAAATGTGTTTTCTTCCTCGCGAATGGACACCCCTGATCTAAAAATATCTGAAAAAATTATCAAGCGAGATATTTATGGGTATAATTTTAACAAATACCTCAGAATCAAAAAATTCTTTCAACTTAGTTAATAATAGTATGATCCTCGAACATGACGTGTTTCTTAATTTTATTCGTTGCTGGTTACGGCATTTTGTAAGTTGAGTACAAAACCCTTCTGACATGAGCATAGGTCTGCCTACCCAACTTGTTTAATACTTGCATCAATTACTTTTTTCGTTATCCAAGTCCGTTGTCGACACCTGATTTTTTTCTCAATTGTAGAACTTTGCTTAGCAGATATGATGATATTTTTGAGTTCAATAATACTATTTGGTTTCCGCTTTTCCAGTAACTCTCGTATGTTTGATTTAAAGAGCTCCTTGTCTAGAAATCTGAACGTTTTGTAGGTCGGCTTGTGATATTGTTTCCAGTCTGTCATTACGTATTCAGTTTGTTAAACTATAAACTAAATCATTCAATTATTTGGATCATAAACATTCATTTGAAATAAATATTTACGCTCAGTAGTAAATTCAGAAAATCTAATTAACAAAAAAACAAAACTTCCAATATTAGTTTCAAGGAATTCTTCCCGAATTTACCTTCAAGACATGAATACTTGCAGAAATATTCTTGCCTAGTAGATATTATGTTTCCAGGGCTAGTATGCAACGCTTTTTATAGAAAATTAGCAAAATATTTTCGTTCTTATTTGAAATTAGTAAAACTTTCTTTCGTAAATTACTTTTTAAGGAATTGTTTGCAGCTACGTATAAATGAGTTGCATATTTTGAATAATAATTTTTCTGAAAAATTATTAGAGAAGAAAAATGTTAGAAGAAGGTGGTTTCGACGTGTGCACTAATTCTCCTCAGGCCATCACCCTTAGATACACACCGGTGATGGCGACCACCATGCTCAGAGGTGAGGGAGTTAATTTTTAATTTTTCTACTTATGCAAACTCAATATGTTTTTGTATCTGCAAGTTATATTCAAGGTAAATTTCTCTGGTAAGTACTTGTATTAGCTAAATTTTTTAATTGGATCATTTCACCCTTTTCACATCAACTTAATGTAAATCTATAAGGCAAACAATTCCATAAAAAGTAATTTAAAAAGCTATCGGAGCCATCCGAAAGAGTGATCGATATCCGCGCGACGTTAGATAAAGCTTCAAAATGTAGAGCAAATTTGTCGTATAGATTTACATTAAGTTGATGTGAAAAGGGTGAAATGATCCAATTAAAAAGTTTAGCTAATACAAGTACTTACAACAGAAATTTACCTTGAATATAACTTGCAGATACAAAAACATATTGAGTTTGCATAAGTAGAAAAATTTAAGATTAACTCCCTCACCTCTGAGCATGGTGGTCGCCATCACCGGTGTGTATCTAAGTGTGATGGCCTGAGGAGAATTAGTGCACACGTCGAAACCACCTTCTTCCAACATTTTTCTTCTCTAATAATTTTTCAGAAAAATTATTATTCAAAATATGCAACTCATTTATACGTAGCTGCAAACAATTCCATAAAAAGTAATTTAAAAAGCTATCGGAGCCATCCGAAAGAGTGATCGATATCCGCGGGACGTTAGATAAAGCTTCAAAATGTAGAGCAAATTTGTCGTATAGATTTACATTAAGTTGATGTGAAATGGGTGAAATGATCCAATTAAAAAGTTTCTTTCGTAGTTATTAATCCAATGAGAACACCCTTTCCTTGCCCTCCTTCCTAAAATTACAAGTATTCCTTTCCTCGCTACCCTTTTTACGTTAAACTCGTAATTAGCAAAACATTTAATCTTTGTTCTTATTTTTATTATATATATTGTATCTCATTTTAATATTGTAGTTATTTATTTATTAAATTTAAATGAATGAAAAATAATTATAATAAATAAAAGTCATCGTCGTCATCAAATTCTTAGAGATGTCAAGCAAATTATGAGGTGATTTTTTGTAATTTTTGAAAAGAAAAAAATAAAACTGAAAAGTCATAAAGTGTAATTGCAAGACGAATATTTAAGATTAAGTTTGAAAGTGAAGAGAATAAATTCAATTTAAATTTAGAATGAAATCAAATTATGGTAGAAAGAATGAATAAAATGAATTGCTAGGCTAACCAATTCTTTCCTTCCAGCGAAACCGTTCTTTTCCAGCAGGAGCATGTCAACGAATGGTGAGTATGCCGTTAAAGAGTAGGGTTCCTGTAATCCGCGAATGGTCGGTTTCGCGTTGCGGTCGGTACGCGATGCCATAGCTCGTACTTGCGTGTTTTTACAAGCGTAGGTTTTATTCGGTTTTGCGTTCGAGTAGTATATTTCGGGCACCACATTGGTGATATTCGGAAGCGTGTATTTTCAGCGGCTGTTTTCATTGCTTTCCTCCAGGATGAAGAGAAGCAATTTAGAGTGGAGTCAATGGATTTGTTCGACGCGC
This sequence comes from Odontomyia ornata, assembly GCA_963969285.1. Classification (NCBI taxonomy): domain Eukaryota; kingdom Metazoa; phylum Arthropoda; class Insecta; order Diptera; family Stratiomyidae; genus Odontomyia; species Odontomyia ornata. The sequence continues at coordinate 380,474,116 of OZ017738.1, forward strand.
GTCAATCGAGCATGTGAACCGGCGGCTGAACTTTTGTATTTCGGACTTAGTTTGCTCGCGTAAGAACCGTGATCGAAACTCCTCTCCGAACTAGCTAGCTACCCAGCAGCCACCTCAGAGTAGACTTGTTGACCTGATGGGTACAGTCCATTGTCACGCTCCAAGACTTCACGTCTAAAACCGACGAGAGGTCGGTTTATATTTCCTTCGGGAAATCTCGAACGTTCAAGACGTGTGGAAAATAAAAGCATTACAAATAACGTAAAATTTATAACATGTACTATTATTAACAAAGTTGATCGAATTTTGACTTATGAGGTTTTTTTGCCCTTGTACTCTTCAAGGCTTACCTCCACAATTTTTTTTCAGATTTTTCAGGTCTGAGCTGTCCAATCGACAGAGGAGACACACAAAATGTTCGTACATTTATCCTCCCCCTGTACCCCTCGAAGCATAACTTATTAGTTTAAGACCTGTTTTGAGAAGTTCTCATTAAGACCCTAGAGTTAATATCCATACTGCCTACATTTGGTGAAAAAAAATTTCCAGGGGCCAATCCCGTATATGGGGACAACCCCCTCAAACACCTTAAAAATTATTTATACTCAAACTTTCAAGAGATTACCACTTTACACCTAGTCACGAAATTTTATATTTCTAGCTTATGTGGTTTGCCCGAAAAATTGCTGTCACACACGGACGGACGGACGGACAAATAGGACACCATTTTAGCAGGGTTTTGTAAAATTATTTTACAAAACCCTAAAAAGATTCGAACGAATCCTCTCAACTGAGCCAATAATATTCAAACAACGGGCGTGAGCTTAATGGATTTAAGATGACATAATAGCTTACAAATACTGGGTACGAACACGACTAACTGCGAAAAGTAGTTGAATTCACCAATTCGTATACTTTCCAGTTTTCATATTAATTTAATGTGAGTCATGTTCAGCTCACATACAGACGTATGTTATTTTAAAGACAGAGGCTTTCTAGGCTTTTATGTAGCCAATAACCATGAAGAAAAACTTAATTCAAAAAGTTGTTCACAAATGTAGAAAACCTTTATTGTATAAATTGAATTCTTCTTCTTCTTCTTTTTCGTAACACTGCAGCCCCTATCGGATCTGCGCCTCCTGTAAATAACGCCTCCAACTGTCTTGGCCCATTAGCCGCGTCCTCTAATATTGAAATCCAAGCAACGATGAAATGCCTTCGTCAACCGAGCCAGACCAGAGTTTTCTCGGTTTCCCCACTGGTATCTGGCCTTCAATTCTCCCAACGAATAACTTTTTGGGTATCCATTATTCGTCCATACGATTTATGTGGCCAACCCATTGCAGCTTCTGCAGCCTGACAATCGTTGAGACCTCTGGCTCTTCAAAAAATTTCATACAGCTCATGGTTGTATTGAATTCGCCATTGGTCCCCGTCTAGCTTCGCTCCGATTATACACCACAGGACCCATCGCTCCAAATGTTTGCGGATGCTTGAGTTAGGGTCCATATTACTCACCCGTAGAATAGCACAGGTCTTATCAGAGATTTTTATACCTGGAGCTTTGTTTTTCCGTGTATGCAGCTGGTCTTCAAAATCGTCAAAACTAAATAAAATATTTTATTTGCGAGCTGTATTCTTCAGCCCATTTCATTGCTTTCATTACACAAATTTGCACACATTTTTGATACTGGATTCGCCAAGTGTGATATTTTGTGTATTTGACGTATTTTTGACGATCGCGTCCTGAGCGTTGCATTATTCTCATTGATTTTTAGCTCTACTAGTTTTGCTTCGCTATCGAGTTTCAGGAAGAGTTTTTTGCCAGTTAAGACCGTGACAAACTGTTAGGGTTATCCGCATAGACTACCACTTGGCTCGACTTATTTAGTAATGTTCCTCGTGTATCAACAGGTATCTTCTTAGGACATACTTTAGAGCCAAATTGAATAGCAATGAGGCCGTGCTTTAGTCCAATCTCCCTGCTTTAGTCCAATATTTGTGTCAAAGGCATCGACGAGTTGGTTTTTGATGTGGACTTGGGAGGTTGTCGCCGTCATTGTCATTTTGCTAAGACGGACTAATTTTGCTGGGGGTGTCAAAGCGAATTGAATTCAGTTATGTGAAATGAACATAAGCAGTCGACCAGCCCCGTGTTGATCAGGATATCCGTCAAGTTTCCATCCTTTAGGCAGGTTTACTTCAGCAACTTTAACATTTTCAGGTTTAACATTCGCCTTGTAATGCAACGACATTCTTCGGAGAAAGAAAGCCTATATGTCAGCTAACTTTAACGAGACAAAATAATTTTTTAGTTTCTGTAGAGGATTGACACATAATAGAACATTTCTAAAGATGATGAAAATTGATCAAATATCTAGTCGACAAGCACGCGTACGCGGTCACTAACCGAAGCCAGTCAGCTGACTACGTCTTGCTGATTACTCGCTGGCACTTGTGCCAGACAATTGGCACCTGTGCACAACACAGAGATTTTTAGAAAACAAATGCATTGCTAGTCTGTGATGCCAGTATGCTATTAGTATGGTTATTAATTGTATCAAAGAGTTTCAGTGCCTCGTTACGCACGTATTTTTCAACTGCATCAACTTTTAGGTCCTTGGAGATGTCAGTGTTTCTAATGTAACATTGAACTCTTAAGATCTTTCTAATTATTCTATTTTGGAAGGACTGGAGTGCTGTTTTGTCAGTCTTTGTCGTCTAATAGAAAGTAGAACTACCGTATAGTAGCTTCGGTCTTATAAGTCGTTTGTATATTACCATTCAATTGTGAAGGCTGTCTTTTCGATTTAATAAGAGAGTATAGTGAAGAGAAAAGTCCAATGCAGTGTCCTCGTTTGTTTTGTATATGTTGTTTCCATGTGAGTTTCTTGTCGAATGTAAGTCAAGGGCATTTGGGCGTTGGTGTCGAGTCAACTGTCTTGTTATCAACGATAAGAGTCTGTGATGTTTGCCGTCTTTTCCTTGTGATAAATATTCCCTGTGTTGTATTCCACTAAAATATTTATTGATCGTTGCAATTTTGGAGTGATGACTAAGGTACTCCAGCATCAATTTGTTTCAGGCTTGAGAGTTGTTTGTCAATGCTGACACGGAATGTTCTGCCCATCAAGAAGGAGCCAATAATTTGAGTGAGCTGTAGTTGCATATTGAATTGATGCATTTTGAAGATTCACCCTGCACGCCAGACTTTATCAAAGGCCTTAATTATGACAAACATAACTAGGCCTGTTGAATTCCTGTGATTTAAGCCTGCTCTGATATGTTGGATCAATCTGACTAACAGGAGTTCAGTAAAGTGTTTAACTTTGAAGCCATATTGATGTTCCGATATAATATCTTTGTCGGACACAACCTCATTGAGTCGATGCAGAATCAAACTTTCTGTAATTTTTGACAAAAATGAAAGGAGAAAGTTTTGTGGAAATTGTGGGTTCCTTCGAGGTTTCGGAAAAACAATAATAACCACTGATTTCCATATTTTGGGATACTTTCGCAAACGGAATACTGCACTAATAATGTCAGTATTTGGAAAATATTGTCGGTAGCAAAGAAATCATTGTGTTTGCAATGTTTTCATGTCTATGTGCTTTATTTTTATCGAGTGTCTGTATAATGTCCTTGATTTTGTCTAAGTCCGTTGGTTCGATCCTGTATTCATGTTGATATTTATCTCTCAAGAGTCTGTTGACAGAAGATTCACTCCTTTCTTCAGTTTCATAGTCCTCCTCGTCTGAAGAATTTTTGCGGGATTGCAATTCCAGAGAATCTACAAATGGTTCAGCTTTACACGAATCATAGAATTGCATACTATTTGGAGCATGAATAGGCGGTACCACAATCTTGTTGTTTGTCCGAAAACATTTGGATATTCTCCAGAAAATATATATGTGCGCCTAAATGAACCTTCGCTAAAGAGTAGTTAAGTGCAGCTGCTAAGCCATTCTAACCTCAACGTTTGGAAATTTCTTAGTTACAGGACGATGAAAGCTAAAACTTTCTCTCTACTTCAATTCAAACAGAACCAACTCATGTTGTTCGCCGTCTATCAAAGCGGATAGCTGGGACAATAAATTAAAAGAAATTTGATGGATTAATATTCTGTTCTATAGGTTATACAACCTCATGAATTTGGATTAAAGCTTGTAAATTCACACATGATACTTTGGCTTTGACATCGCTACAAACTTTTCTTCATGTTTATGTATTAGTAACAAAAGCGGGTTGAAGGTAAAGCGCAAAATTTATCTCGTTCCGTGCACAAAGGGTAAATTGTACATGGGCTGCTCTTTGATAACTATCTTTTAATTTGCAACTCATTCATCATTTATGTTAATACTTAATCATATCAGCAACCTTTTCTTATTGGATCACGTCACATGCAATATCGCATTATTACACCAGTGTTGTAAATATGCACTATTGATCAATAATGCTTCTGCGGGACGGGAATCCTCGTTGCTTGGATCGGGTGGTGTGAATTTAACATTGAACATTCAAATCAAATAGTGGAAACCTGTCAGCATACAAAGACCATTAATCATCCACTTATCTATCCGGCATTTATATGAACAAGAGAACACAGGTGACAGCTTTTGGCTCAGCTCCACACAGTCTATCATCGCTGCTATCGTCTTGCGCCACCACCAAGTTGCTGACACGATTGTCAGGTAGGGATGTCAATCAAATTTATCTGCGCTCATATGCACATTAGTGCATGTAGGTAGATGCAGAATAAAGTGCAGCTGTAGCGTGTATCGGAGCTGGGTAATATGCAGGCGTTGTCGTCGTAGTCGGGTCATGCATTCAACGGATTCGCAATAAATTCAATGTTTCCGCGATTTTACCACTGCCTGTTATGGAAAGTTCTACAGTTATATGTAATACTTCGAGTACTAAGAAATGTTTGCATGATATCATTCTATACAGCATCGAAAGTAGAAAGTCAGCGGTAGCTAAACAATTACACAAAGTTAATATCTAACTGCAATTGAATACTTCAGAGAAGCGTCAGGCAAAGTTAGCTAATGTCCTTCGAAGCATAGAGAATTGTGGAAAGTTCTCTCACGTTGAACGATTCACCTGAATGACGGTAGTGTATGGAAGGGATCTACTTATTTTGTTGCAAATAGTTAGTGTAATATTCATTCTTAGTATTTGATTTTGGAAATTCCGATAGATTCAACTGCTAGATTCAATGCAGAGATGCACATCAAACCCACGAGTTTGCTAACAATTTTTTTGTCTACATGCGTACAAGAAAACGAGTTCCAAGAGAAACATATGTATTGTGAATCAGCAATCAAATGAATATCAAATATCTTTAAATCTCATATCGACCTAGTTGAAATTTAAAAACTAAGTAATGATAAATCTTTCTTTTGCTGAAAATGTTGGGGATAATAGTGCAATTATAAAAAGCAAATAATCATTTGATTGGCCCCAAGTCTACGAGTCAAACACCATTTATTAAAAATGTTCTATTATCTAAATACTTCCAATATAAGACATTTCAATTGAATATCGAATTTCGCTGAATTTCTGAGCCTTATGGGGCCACTTTTTTGAAATCAAGCGTTTTATGTTGGATTATATTAAAAGATGTCGGTCTTAGAGTCTAAAAACCACCCTGCCAAATCTAGTTTATATGTGCTTTATTGGTTCAATCTTTACAAATTTTATGAAACCACAGAGCAAGTTTTTAAATATAAATTTACTCAAAAATATATTGGGCCACACAAACCTTTACATTTTCATTGTTCTAGCACTCTGATTATACCAAATCCGACATCTATATGTCAAAACTGGTCTAACCAGAGCCTTGTAAGCCTTTTGATTAATGAATCTAGAATAAAAGAGCCGTCGAATGGACATGAATACTTTACGTGCTTTACTGAGCATGGTTTTGCCATGTCCATTATAGTACATATACTGATCGAGATAAACACCAAGGTATCGAACACAAGATTTATGTGGTACCCGATCTAAACTACCCTCATCGGCCATAATGAGAAAGTCTTTCCGATAAAGTTTCAGATCTTGGCTGGCCAATCGTAGTGTTGTCCAAAACAAAATTACTGCACATTTTCGCGCATTCACTTTCATTCGCCAGTTGTCAATGTAGGCCTGTACATTGTCAAACATTTTCTGAAGGTTTCTTTGAACGATTGATACATACCTTGCGATCTGCCGGTCATCAGCAAACGCCACTAATGATCGCGTTAGCGGCACGTTGGAATCAAAGGCGTTCAATCGGTTGGCGAATGAATATGGAAACAAGTTGAAGTAACAGGATATTGTTCCAGCATGAAAGTTTTTATGAACCAATTATTGTGTGAAATATGGACCCTAGCTCAATCATCCGCAAACATATTGAACGCCTTCGAGAGATGGGTCCGGAGGCGGCAAATTGGAGTGAAGCTAGGTGGGGGCCGATGGTGAATTCGATACAACCACGAAAGGTATGAAATTTTTTCTTGGTAATTTTAAAACTGTGGAAGCTGTAATAGGCTGACTAAGTGAATTAAATGGACGAACTGTAGATATACAACAAGGTATTCGTTGGGAGAACTGAAGGGGGAAACCAGTGGGGAAACTGAGGAACCACTGGTCTGACTCGGTGAACGAAGGCAGTTCATCGCTGCTTGGATTTCGACTTTGGAGAATGCGGTCAATGGGCGAAGAAAATTGGAGGCGCTTGTTGCAGGAAGCGAAGGCCCGAGTGAGGCTATAGAAGAAGAAGAAGTGGCAGCATGGCGAAGGATCCGTGACAACATGAACTGCAATCGGATTTGACGTTCGATCAGAATTAGCGTTAATCAGTAGCGAAATGAACGCCGATAGTGTACAGCAATTAGAACAACAAATCTCTGATGGTCTAATATCCATTGCAGAGGCGCCACCAATTTTCCAGCAGCATAATAGGTCCGTGCATAATTCCAGGAACGTTAAATCTTTTTTCGAAGAGAAAGAAATCAAATTGCTAGATTGGCCAGCACGGTCAAATTGAAAATTGTTGGAGACAGCTGACTTGACTTGTTTACGCCAAAGGAAGGCAGTAAGCCCCGAAAAATGAGCTGAAAACAGCAATAATATGATTTTGGCGTAGAATTTCCTGGAATAACATACAAAAATTCTATAAAAGCCTTTCAAAAATAATGTGAGAGGTAATTAAAAGTAGTGGAGATTCAACTAAGTACTAGTACTTATATAAAGATAATATCATGTACCTTGCCTTTTTTTGTTTTATTCAGGATTGTTACCTTTTGTACGCTCCTAAAAGTAATTCAATACACCAAACAATTTTGAGAAATTCTTAATTATTTTTTGGCAGTAATGTAAATATTAGACTATGCGTCTAGTGACCAGACTCTAGTTTATAAATCATTTCGCTGCTGAGCTTGTATGGTTTGCTGTAATACATGGACGGGTGGACCGATTATCAGACAGGTTGGGGGTTAAGTGGTGTTTCGTAAAATTATTTAACAAAACTCTAAGAGAGAAAGCGCGGCAACTGTTTCTTGCTGTAGGCCATTTAAGACCTTAAAATCGCGCATTTTCATTGAATTTCCATCAGTTACAACAAACGATTTTCCATGCAATATATTGCAAATCATTCGAAGTTTTACTCCCGACAGGAAAAATTGCTCGGTTCTTGTTAAACATGGCAGCTCAAAATACTGTTTTAAATACTTGACTTTTTTGATTATTATCCGACTTTTATAATTTAAATTAAAAGAATCTGCTTCAATAATTGATAGTTTTAATTTCCACCGAAATCGGTTGAAAATATATTCGAAATACCACCGCTTTGATATTTTGCATTGATTATCACCATATTAATAAAATCATTGAATATGATAGCTTTCTACCTTAGTATATTATATATATACATATATATATATATATATATATATATATATATATATATATATATATATATATATATATATATATATATATATATATATATATATATATATATATATATATAATTATATATATATATATATATATCTATATATATATATATATATATATATATATATATATATATATATATATATGTATATGTATATATATATATATATATATATATATATATATATATATATATATATATATATATATATATATCAAATCAAATTTATGACCTTCAGAAGCTTTCGCCATTTCGAAATTTGACTAGCCATCATTTTCAAATTTGAGTCCTAATGTTGAAATTTTTTTCATTGTTTTCTAGACATTTCAAGTCTTTACCGCACTACCAACCCGCACGAATATCAATTGAAATTGTTTGGTTAAAACTGCAACAACAAATGCCTGCAGGTTTTTCAAGTTTCGAGCGACGGCCATTTTGTTTCACATACCTTCATTTCAGATTTTTTATTATGAGTCTCACCAGATAGTTCAATGAACCTTTCTACCAAGTAAATTGAGAATTTTTGTCGAAAATGCCCGCCATCCTGCTTCCGCTCAGCCAGTTGGATTGGTTAACAAACTCAATGCATCTTTTTGGAAAGTTTAATTTAAATTGCAGCAAAATTGCCATCTCTGCTCTGCCTAGGACTTTCGTTATATTTCATATAGATCTATATATATATATATATATATATATATATATATATATATATATATATATATATATATATATATATATATATATATTACACGTACAAATAATTCTGCGAGCTACTGTCGCAATTGTTTTCACAACAATGAAGAACACGAATTTGCTCGAAACAACGAGAACCCAACAAGCATGAGCTACATCTGAAAGTGAGTCACTGCTCCATTCATTTGCAGTCGCTCGAATGTTCCCGCGAATTCGCCAATGTACGAGAACTGGGTTGAATGACTACAGACCCTATATAAAGGCGAGCTGAATGAACGGGGGGATCATCATTCATTCGACCGCGATAAGAACTGCGATTGTGTGTGGGAAGCGATATTATTCTAGTAGTAGAAAAGTGATTTTCGTAATAGTAGAAGACAATTGCGATAAGAAATTTATGGACAAGTGTTAGATTTTTAATAGTGAAAATTAAAATTAGTGAAAGTGTTAAATTGATCATAGTGCACTTTTGTAATTAAATAAACTCTTTTAACTTAAATTAAAAGACATTGCGTTTTCACTTTCCCGGAACATTAAAATTATTGGCCGCGAACCATAACACGCGACAACATATATATATATATATATATATATATATATATATATATATATATATATATATATATATATATATATATATATATATATATATATATATATATATATATGTTTGTACATCTATATGTTACACATATATGTAACAAAAAAGTAGTATTGCAAATAACACGCAAATTATTTAATTATTCATCAGTATTTAGTTTGTCACCTTCAAAGTAATCCCCTTCAGATGCACTACACTTACGCCAGCGATTTTTCCAGTCCTCGAAATACTTTTCATAAACACTTTCTGGGATGGCCTTTAGCTCCTTCAGCGAGTTTTGTTTTACATTGTGACAAAGAAGTACCCGAAAATTTCAAACAACACGCAAAATATTTAATTATTCATCAAAATCATCTGCTGAAAACTGTGGTTGATCGATGGTATTCATTGCGTATTTGGGTTTATATTCAAACACAATCAAAAAAATTACAAAATTGCAACTCACTTCTGAGGTGTACCGTCTTAGTCGACCGCTTTAAACAAACTGGTTGACAGATCGCGCTCATATTCGGCATAATAATTAAGGACAGTCTTACCAACTTAACCAAATACATTTTTTTTAATATCGTTTACCCGGGGAATTTGAATTACAATTTCCGAGTACTTCGCTGTCACAATGTATATATATATATATATATATATATATATATATATATATATATATATATATACATATAAATATATATATATATATATATATATATATATATATATATATATATATATATATATATTTATAATAGGGGTACCGGTTGATTCGTGCGGTTTTCTAACAGATGGCGCAACTTGATTTTTATTTCAGTGATTCACCTTTCCAAACGTGTGTTGGAAAGCTACTGTCATATAGTTTCAGAATCAGTATGTGTCATTTAGCTGAAGCGTAAACAGCAATACTTTTTTTACTCTGAAAATGTCGAATTTTGTGCCAAATAAAGTGTTTTTGCGGGGATTACTTTTTCATTGAAGAAAAAGGCTGCCGAAAGTCATCGTTTTTTGGTGGGAATGTATGGTGCGCATGCTCTAGCTGAGCGTACGTGCCAAAAGGGGTTTGCACGGTTTAAAGGTGGCAATTTTGACTTGGAGGACGATGAACCCGGCCCGGACAGCCAAAAAAGTTTGAAAATCACGAATTGGAGACATTGCTCGACCAAGATCCATCCCAAACTTGCAAAATCACTAAGCGTCGCTCAACAAACCATTTCCGATCTTCTAAAAGCAATTTCTCACAATAAAGTTTCAATTTTCGAAAAAAACGCATGAATTAACCGTTACCCCTATTATATATATATATATATATATATATATATATATATATATATATATATATATATGTGTGTGTATATATATATATATATATATATATGAATCAAATATAATCGGTAATTTTGCTATTCTGCTAAGCACGCTTCTCTGAACTAGATGATATAGTATGGTCGTTCGTTTAAATGGATTGGGAGAACCAGCTTAGTTAATGGCCATGGTTGGTTGTATCCTCAGGAAAACCATCACTGAGCAAGATGGACATCCGTCAGTCACGCAACACGTCTTCATAAAGTTTTTAACCAATAAAGGCGAAAAACGATAGGAAATTTTTACTCGTTTGAAGCCGCAGTTTGGAGACACTAAACTGTCTCAGAATTAAGTGTACTACTGTGACAAAAAAATAAGGCGAAATCTGAATTTAAACTGCGCGCGTCGAAGGATTTAGAGAATTATTTTTTTCTTTTAGGTTGGTAGTACTGTCAGTGACATCTATGTCGAATTTACATGTCAAAATATTCATTAGTATTTGAGATACGGGTCTTTTCCGGGATGGCCCTCAGTTCCGTCTTAACTGCGGCTTGAATCTATTCTATCGTATCAAAAGGGTGTCCCCGGAGCGGTCTTTTGAGCTTGCTGAACAACCAGAAGTCGCACGGCGCCAGATCAGGTGAATACGGTGGTTGCGGAACGATATGGGTTGAGTTTTTGGCGAAATGATCACGAATTACGGGTGCAGTATGGGATGGTGCATTATCGTGGTGTAAAAACCAAGAATTGTCTTTCCACAATTCCGGCCTTTTAAGGCGGATAGCGTTACGCAAATGACACATAACATTCAAATAATATTCCTTATTGACTGTTTGGCCCGGCGGAAGGAATTCATAATGCACGACACCAAGATAATCGAGGAAGAGAAGAGGTTGATGGTCGCCCAGGACGCTTTTCGTCTTCGACACGTTCACGGCCGGCTTGGAACTCACTATACCACTTGTAAACATTTTTTTAGACATAGCCTCATCACCAAAGGCTTTCTGCACCATCCCCAATGTATGCGCAGCAGAAAATTGATCCCGCAAACAAAATTTCATGCAAATTCAACAAATTTCGACATCGCAAAAAACGAAAAACTCACTTTTAGCAGCTCACAAAACGACGCTTATCTCAAACATTAATGAACATTTTGACATGTAAATTTGACAAAGATGTCACTGACAGTATTACCAACCTAAAAAATATATAATTCTCCAAATCCTTCGACGCACGCAGTTTAAATTCATATGTCACCTTATATTTTGGACACAGTAGTATACGTGGGCTAGCGAAGTTAAGGGTGGGCGAGAACGTTTTGACAACAAAAGTTATAAACGACAAGTCTTACAGATGAAGACATCCGTGCCGTTTGAGAGGTTATTGAACGTGAGCGGCGGTTAGCTGTTCCAGAAATCAATTTTTACAGTCAGCAAACACCTCCAACCGAAGCAAAAGATTAGAGAGCTCATCCTTTAATAAGGGATAAACTGGAAGAAATGGACTGGGAAACACTTTAACACCCTCTTTATAGTCCAAGCTTGTCCCCCGTGACTACATTTCGTTCGCGTTTTTGAAAGAATCACTTGGAGGAAAACGAATTGAAGCCAATGTAGAAGTGGAGGAACACATGCGTAAATAGCTGATAATTCGTCCTGAAGCTTTTTATCAACAAGCAATATCCAAGCTTCCAAAACGGTGGCAAAAGTGTGTAAACACCGCAGTAGACGTAATATTATTCAATAAATGTATAAAAAATTACCGTTTATATTTGAATTATCCTCGGATGTACATATGTATACATAAATAGATATGTGTATATATATACACATAGGGTGCGTTATTTTTAATGTCAGTAGGTAAACATCGAATAACTGAAAAAACAACCGATTTCTATGTACAAGGTGTTTTTTATTCAGTTTGATCCTTTTCTATTTATTTGAACTAATTTTTGAATGCATCAATTAAGTGCCCCCCTCAATAGACCAAAGCAAAATCTACCCTTTTTGCTGCATTTTCCATTAATTTTTCAAGCGTTTTGGGCAGTAAAGCGATGATTTTTCCAAGAATGTTTGCCTTGACATCACTAATGGTCTGTACATTTGGTTTTTCAAATAATCCCCCATAAAAAGAAGTCTGGAGAGCTCAAATATGGAGATCTGGGTAGCCAGTCAATGTTGCTTAGTTTCAACACGAAACGTCCAGGAAGTTTTTGGTGCAAAAACTGAATTATTTGATTTACAGTGTAGCAGAGTGCACTGTGTTGTTGATACCAGTAACCGTTAAAACTTTTCCACGCATTTGTGGACAGACATATTCAGCTGACATTCACCGGTATCAATTTCTATCGACTGATTCGTTTTCTAAACAAACAAAAATGGTCCAATGATAGTTAGCCATTGAAATTACGAAAGCAAATCCTTCGTTATCACGTGAATTATAAAATTATGTAATTACACTATTTTATTGGCAAATTGTTTGAGTTTTTAAAGCAGCACAAAACAACTATCTATTGTACATAGGTGCTATCTAAACATTTCAGAAAACTTCAGCTGTGATATATTGCGTTCAACCTATGTTATCAACAGGAATTCCCATCATTGCCATGGCCTTATCCATTTACTTGGCTTATCTTACTCTTCACTTGACAACCCCTTACAAAATAAAGTGAAAACCTCAATCAAACTGGATAAATCTTTTACAACTTCCAGCTAACAATAGCTATACGAGTTCACTTGAAATGTTAACGAGGAACAAGGTCACATCATCATTAATTCTGCTAGCACGCTTCAAGAAACACGTGTCCGGAAATACACACATGTGTATATACGCTCCTTGTCAGCGTGCTGTCACAATAATTTCAAATTCCAAACCAAAAGTGCCCCATCAAAGTTTCGTCCAAGACCCAAATCATAGGGTAATGTTTCACTAATTATTTCCACCTTTCAAGTGAAGATGACTTGTCAAGAAAGCATTCATCTCGATAATAATTTTTTGGGAAAAGTTCGCGTGTAGCATGCAACAAACATATTCAACATGTTTGTGTCCATACATTTGGTCAGTGAAATCCGACGATGTTTTACTGTAGCTGAAGTAAAAAAAAACGAATATGATGTAATCCCGAAATAAGTTTCAAGTAAATTAAAGCAACTAATTTAGTGTAATTCCATATTGCATTCGATTGAAGACGATTTTGTAATTTTGATTTAGTTTCAGTGCGTATGAAATGTGCGCAATGAATTGTTCACAGGTGAGTTTTTAAAATGAGGTCACTCGACGATGAGTTTTTCTGTTTATTCTGCAATAAATGTAGACTCGTATGAAAGTTTATTAATGATTAAGCAAGATTAAAGAAATTTAACTCAAGCAGATTTGAACTTCTAATTTACATTTGAACCCCTTCTAGAATTTTAAACATCAGACCATACATATATAAAAACTATAAAGAAAAACTCAAAGGATAATAACGTAAAGCACTTGGCTAAACCTCATACATAAAGCCTACATTTTTAGCATAGTAAGCAAGTTAAACGTACTAAAGGACAATTCAATTCTCTTTTAGGTCATAGATGGTGTTGAAATTCTTTTTACGGTTTTCTCTAACCATTCAAAGAAACTTAACCCATAAACAGATATTTTCATAGAAACTGAAAAACGCCACAAGGAAAAAAGGAAACGTTTCTAAAGACCTTTCCACAGACCATTTCAGAATGCTTTCGTTTTTCTCTTTTTGTATATTTTTTCAAAACAAGAGAAGGGCGATTAAAGGGAAAGCTTGAGGCGAACTGAATCCCCATTGAAAAAGGTCCCTTTGACTAGGAAAATTTGTTGGCGAAAACGACTATGAACCCGAATCTAGTAATTTATGGGATATTTCCTTCTTTTATTTCGAAATGATAATACATGAACAACACCATTGCGAACAAGATGTTAAAAAAGTTTATGTTATCGAATTCGAAAGAGAAGGTATATCTTATAAATCCTTTAAGATAAAGCATAGATGTGAAATCCCATAGTGTATAGCTGATGTTAAAATATAAAACATTGAAGGAATATAAATGGGCACAATAGGAACCTTGATACATGTACACACATGCTTAGGTCAGGATTTGAAATCTCGATTTTATTTACTTTTTAGATGCTGTAGCTGTAACTGATGGAATTTAACGCTGGCTTAACATGAAAGAATAACGATGCTTTAAAGATAATCAATATTGGAAAGCTGACTTTTTGAAGGTTAGGAATTTAGTCAGAAACAAAGTGCATGCAAAAGCTAAAGTTAAAAATAAATGTGAAAGTGTTTCATGAAATCCTTGCTTGTCTAGGTAACTTCTATACCTTAAAGCAAACATGTGTGTTATTACAGCAATGGACCTCAATATATTTTATATTTACTAATTTTATGGTAAGTAAGCTTATAAATAATAGAAATACACGCACTTTCCCCAACGGTTTCGCCACTACCGGAAGCATCGCTGGAAGTACTCTATGTAATACAGGGTTTTCCAATAAGAGGTGTTATTTTGAGTAGCCCACTATTTCGGTAGATATCACTTTTGAAGCTGTTATTTTTTAACATTTGACAAGCAGAAACTACGTAAAGAATAAAACCCGTGCATGTCACTCAAGAACAGTCGAGAATATTGCTGCTGTAGCCGAAAGTGTTGAAGGAAACCCAGGTTTGTCCAGTCCTCGTCGTTCTTTGGAATTAGGCATCCCACAAACGTCATTACACCGTATTTTGCATAGATATTTGGGTCTTAAGGCTTATTCAGTTCAGTTGATACAAGAACTCAAGCCGGTCGATCATTAACAACATCGTGTCTTTGCTGATTGGGCCCTTGAAATGCATACAAATGATCCGGAATTCCATCGAAAAATCGTCTTTAGTGATGAGGCCCATTTCCACCTCGGTGGCTCGTCAACAAGCAAAATTGTCGCATCTGGGGCTCGAAAAACCCAAGATTTATTGTTGAAAACCCTTTTTATCCTCAACGTGTGAATGTTTGGTGCAGTTTATGGTCCGGCGGAGTCATTGGACCTTACTTTTTCGCAAATGAGGCTGGAGCAACAGTTACGGTGAATGGATTGCGCTATTAAGGGATGGTTAATGATTTTTTATGGCCGAAATCGGGTGATATTGATCCGAACAACGTTTATTTTCAACAAGATGACGCTACGTGCCACAAAAGCAACGAAAGTTTCCGGACCGTGTTATCTCTCGAAAAGGTGATCACAATTGGCCACCGAGATCTTGTGATTTAACACATTGCGACTTCTTCCTTTGGGGCCACGTGAAAGAAATGGTCTACACCAACAGCCCAGCGTCGATTCAAGACCTCAAAGATGGAACTCGTGAAGCTATCGAGGACATAGGGCAGCCACTTTGCGATTTAGTTATGGGCAATTTCATGAAAAGGGTATGGTCCTGTTAGCGTGGTTGTGGTAGTCATTTGCCTGATGTTATTTTTCACTATTAACGGCATACTTTTTTCTTTATAATAAAATAAACATTTGATCATTTATATTAAAAAATGATATTTTTCTTTTGATATTAAAATAATACCTCTTATTGGAAAACCCTGTATATTCTCTAGTCTAAAATTAAGCCTTTCATAGGCATTTTCAACTTGAGGAAAAACCAAAAATTGCAGGTGGTTGTGTTTGCTCAAAAGATTTTGAGTTACGTGTGAAGAATGAGTGGGTGCATTATCGTGATGAACTTGCAGTTTGCCCACTGGCCCGGACGTTTGCGTCTGACTGCATCACAAAAGCGACGCAATACCTTTAGGTAGTACTCCTTGGTGATGGTAGTGCCGTACGGTGCACACTCATGGTGAAGCGCGCCCCAAGAGTCAAAACTGTCGGTTAACATAACTTTGACATTATTGCGGACTTTTCTTGCATTTTTTGGGCCTCAGGGATGTTGAATGCTTCCATTGTGATGACTGGAAGTTGTGTTCTGGATCGTACCCATAAACCCAAAACTCGTTTCCAGTGATTACCGTCTTTAGAAAGTTAGTGTTACATTGTGAGGGTGTAAGTATTACGGAAACGCATTTATAGGAATATAATATAGTTTAATTCACTTTAATTAAATTCAGGCTAGTTTTACTTAACTAGAAGTCACATGGTGATGCACAGAGTTCAGCACGAGAACCTATCCTACCAAGCATAGGCAAGAATGATAACTAAGTTTTACAAGTGCTGCTAACTATCAGATACCATACAAATTTGTAATAGAAGTGAGTGATTTAAAAGTAACGAGATTTAAATAACTAATATGTTCATTTGAGTAAATCATTTTATCCCTCCTTTAGAGAATTTGTGATCCTCAAGTTTTGTTTGTAGAAGTTTGGTGGTCGACGTTGTCGAACTGATCTTCGTAGAATTGCATTTGTCTAGTTATTTTCAACAACTGGGGGTAGGCGGGCTGAAGGAAATTGTACTGGAACTGCTTGAGCTTATTGTTCCTCTGGAGATGGTTGATCAACAAAATCTGCAGCTACTGGTTGTTCATAATTTTCATAGAAATGAAACTGTCTGTATATTTTGCCGGTTTGTTGTTAACTTCTTTGGATTCCAGCACTTTTTTTCTGTTCTTGATCAAGTGGCCGTTAGCTTCGCATTCGACCAACATGTCGTTTGACGGTTTTTGCATTGTATCTAATGTAATAGTACAGATCACCGAATTTCGAACAAAACAACACCGTAGACCCACTTATCCCTGCTCGAGTTACTAGCATGAAATAGACCATCTACCCGGGCTGAGATTCTCGAAAGTTTAGACTAAATTTAGATTGTTGCTTCGCAGCCATTCGTGTATGAATGTTTTCATGGAGCACCAGATGTAAGTGGATCCGAATTTTTATACTAAGAAACAGTTGTACAGGAGATTCTCCAGTTGTAAAACGAGGGGCTTTTCTATACTGCTTCAAAAATTTATTTGGATCATATTGTAGAGAAGCGTTTGTAGTTTCCATTTTGTAAAGAGAATCCTTGACTGTACCAACATAACTTTCAGCCTGGCTATTTTTAGAATGGTAGTATGGAGCTGTTAGTTTGTAGTATTTAACTCCATTCATCTTGAGGAATGTAATGAATTCATCAGAAACGAATTGACGACTATTGTCGTGTACTACAATAGCAAGAGAGCCATAAGCAGCAAAAAGTTCATCTATAATTGAAATAGGTGCAGTGCTGGTAGTTGAATTTGTAGCTTTTACTTGAACCCATTTACTGTGTGTGTATGTGTAGCATTGTATCAGCAACAGATCCTACGTAGTAAATGTGGATACATTGCTATGATCCCTTTGGGTACTCCCAATGATGCTCACGAAATTTTGCTGGAGCATGTGGAAATTTAGGACACGCAGTACACGCTTTTGCGATGTATTCTGTATCAGTGTAGAAACCTGGCCAATAAACAAACGATCGAGCTTTACCTTACATTTTGGTGATTCCAAGGTGTGCTGGATTTAAATATTATAGTCTACGTTACAATTCAATGTTCAAATAGAAGGCATCCTGATGATAGTAAATAATTACTTTCGGGAGCTTTGAGTCCACTTTGGATTAAGTATTGTCCACCTAGCAACATTTGTACTATTTTACCCAGATGTGGGTCTTTCTTCGTTTCTTTGGCAATGAGTTTCGCTCGTACAGGAAGTTGATTGATTTAACATATGATGAATATGTCCATTCCATCCAGATACATAATTTCATCCTCCCTTTGTGAAATGATTTTCCCAACAAGTTGTGGCTTATGAGAGCTCTGGATAAGTAGTGTGCGTTAGCATTAGCTTTTATATTATTGAATTCTACTGAGTAATTGAAATAAGCCAAGTAATCTGCGTATCTGGCCATTCTACTTATGCAAATGACTTCTCTGGATGCAGAATCTGCGTTAATAGTTTGTGGTATTTTCTAAGATGAAAATGGCATGCATATAGTTAGTAAAAGAACTTCTGACAACCCCAGACTGTAGAAAGTGCCTCTTTGTCGATATGTGGACATTTTTGTTCTGTGGTGGTCACTGTTCAGCTGGTGTATGCTATTGGACGATATGTCCCATCACTATGTCGATGAGATAATACTACGCCTAATCCTACCTGGCAAGCATCCATAGCGAGGACTTCAAGACTTGAGGCAAAATTTAGAATCTTTTTCAAGTCAGCATATGCTTTTTTCGGTTCGCGCGTCCATTGAAAAGTTTTCTTTACATGAATATCTCGTAGCGATCGTCCGCTGGTAGCCAAGTCGGGTAAGAATGCGTTGGAGCACGGTCCTTTTCCAATGAGCACTTGCAAATCTCTTAGTCTGCTTGACTTAGATGCATATCTCACTGCTTTGATGTGTTTTTTTGGATTTGTGGAGCACTTGTGCATCAATTTTATAACCAAAAAACTCGATGCTGAAGCAGCGAAAGTATATTTTGAGCGGTCTAGGTGAATGCCATTTTCCTTTTTTTTGTGGTAGGGAGGTGAATGCCATTTATGCACAGAGTGTGGGACTCCCATGCTCGCAAAGAAGGCGACTGGACTACCCACTAAACATCTCGCCTGGGACCGTTTGACACATTACTTCAGGCCAGGTCTCGTTTTCTAACGCCATCAGGCGTCTTCAAGCTGGGGGATCCCTTTCCTAGCGGGAGAGAAGTGCCAGAAAAGTGATCCCCCAGCCCCAGCTGCTATGAGTCCCTTTTATATTTTAGGACTGCCCGAGCATAATATGCCACCTGGTTCATTTGTAAACCGATTCGAGCATCACCGCAACTATATTATCCGGAGTCAGCTCTCCTGTCTCCCTGTAGAGTTCTCTTCGCAGCCTGACCCACTTTGTACACGCAAAAAATGTGTAGTAGGCATTGTCGTCCTCTTCTGGGCAAAACCGACAAACGGGGGACCGTCACTTACCAATCTTGTGCAGGTAAGACTGAAACACCCATGCCTGCTCAAAAGCTGGGAAAATGAGGCGCGCAGTCCACCTTCCTTCGTGCAATTGACCCAAGACTGCTGCCAATCGTTGAGCGACCGCTGTCCCTCCTTGCGGACAACCATCTCCTTCATGTCCTCGTTTCAGCGCACGTAAAAAGCGTGGCGTTAGCGAAGGTTAACAGCGTGGAGTTAGCAAATTTTTGTATTGAGGCGCCAAAATAATGAAAACGGGCAATGAAAGAGACGAAATACGCCGAAGAATACAGCTCGCAAATAAAATATTTCATTCAGTATTGACGATCTTGAAGACCAGCTGCATACACAGAAAAACAAAGCTTCAAACATACAAATCTGTGATAAGACCTGTTTTATGCTATGGGTGTGAAGCATGGACCCTAACCCAAGCATCCGCAAATATACTGAACGCCTTTGAGCGACGGGTCTTGAGGCGAATAATCGGAGCGAAGCTAGACGGGGAGCAATGGCGAATTCGATACAACCATGAGCTGTATGAAATTTTTGAGGGATTGTAAGACTGCGGAAGCTGCAATGGGCTGGACACATGAATCGTTTGAACGAACAACGGATACCCAAGAAGGTATTCGTAGGGAGAACTGAAGGCCGGTGGCCAGTGGGGAAACCGAGGAAACACTGGTCTGACTCGGATTTCGGAATTCGTTAACGCGGTCAACGGACTGAGACAGTTTGAGGCACTGTTTGCAGGAAGCGAAGGCCCAAAAGGGGCTGCAGTGCTAAGAAGAAGAAGAAATAGTGTGGCACTCTCTAGCAAGAAGGGCGACAGTTATCACGCCTGCAATAACTCTCACTGCCGGATTAGAGACTGCCGGATACGAAGACGCAATTCTCAGTGCTCCTCTTCTCTGTACCTGTGCCAAACGTTTTCGGTATACCTCCTTACTGAGAGCGTCGCCCCATACCTCTGCTCCGCACAATAGCCCTGACCCTACAGCACTCATCAAGAGGCGTCTTCTTGATGGGCTGAGTCCCCCTACGTTGGCCATAAATCAACTTAGAGCCGATATTCCCGAGTCAATCAGTCGATATTCTTCGAGTCGATCAGTAGCCCCCGGTACTTCACCACTGGCTTCGATTCGGTTTGTATGTCTCTAATACTGATCATCCTTAATCTAGCGATTCTCTTTTTTGTCCAGATGGCCATTCAGTTTTCTCCAGTGCTAAACTGAGCCCGTGAGCCATCATCCAGTCTCTCACTCGGCACATTAGCATACCTAGCCTAAGTTGCACCTGTTCAACGGTGCGTCTAGCGACCAGAGCCGCAACATCATCCACATAGTTGACCAGGCGCGACTCATCTGGCATCTCAAGTCTCAGTAGCCCGTCGTAAGACACGTTCCACAGCTCCGGACCAAGGATAGATCCCTGGGCAACAACCGATGTAATTTCCATCCTTCGTCTTCCCTTGATGAGTTTCTCTAGCACTTTCCCAGCCATGTCTAGCATGCATAACGAGCGGTATGCAGACGGCGATGCGGGATTTCCCTTTCCCTTGCTGATCAGTACGAGCCTCGCCAACTTCCATCGTACCGGGAAAACCCCGTCCCGTAGGCAAGCACTGAATGTGGTGAGCAGTAAGTCAGGACAATGGTTATAGACAAGCTGCAACACCTCAGCCCGAACACCATCTGGACCTGGAGCCTTCCTTGTTTTCAATGAGAGGAGTGCCTCCTCCAGTTCCGGCTGCGTGAATAGTGGTCACTCGACTGCTGTTTCACCATGCACAGCGTCAACACGGACGGGATGGGCGGGAAAGACTCTCCACACTATTGCGTCCATCTTTTCCGTGTCTTATATACAAGGCTTCCGCAGGGCGCCAAGCTTCCACATAACTAACTTGTAGCCAAGGCCCCACGAATCCTTGTTCACATTTTCCACTAAGTCTTGCCAGCAGCGAGCCTTGCCACCGTTGATCAATTCGCGAAGGCATTTCCTGGCCGACATATATGCTGCCACCTGGTTGCATGCCTCGTCACGAATGTTGTGATACTCCCTTCGCTTTTCAGCGATTTCCATTGACCACCAGTACACTGGGGGCTTGCCGTGCCGGGGTTTTTGACGGGGCATAGCAGTGCAACAAGCTGTCGCAATGATGCTCATAGTAGAGTGCACCACATCTTGAGCTGCCAGCCCTTCCGTCCCCTCCGAAGCTCCCTGCAGCGGTTCACCTGCTGTGAGCACCTCGACGAACCCGTCAGCGTCAATCCTTCCGATGTTCCATCCAGTTGTGGAAAACCGAGAGCACGGACTTCGGGAGACAACATCACTTATCTCAAGCAGAATGCACTGATGATCACTGGCTGAGTAGTCCTATAATACTTTCCAATTGTGTATCCTCCGTACTAAGGACTCCAAGGCGAATGTCTCGTCCGGTATGGTTCACTCACAGCCAAACGACGGAAAGTCAGCGTATTCCTGGAATTTAGTACGACGAGCGCTGTCCTGGCCGCCATTTCCAGGATTTGTTTTCCCCGCGGAACCGTTTGAGGCATGCCCCATTCGATTGCTTGAGCGTTGAAGTCACCCCCAATGAGCACTTTGCCCTCTGCGTTCGAGACAGCGGGCTCCAGAGCATTAAGCTTGGCTTGGAAAGATGATATCGATTAGTTCGGCGTCAGGTACACAATAAAGAAGGTGATCCCTGAGCACCGAACCAACACAAAACCATCCCCCCTTCCACAACTCTCCACTTGAAAGTCACTGTTCCGAACCCAGATGGCGGCAGTACCAGTTTCGTCAGAATACCATAATGCAGGACTTTTATTATGGTGTTGCTCACTCAGCAACAAAGAGTCAGCTTTCATATCCCTCGCAAACTGCTCAAGCAGATTTTGGGCGGTTGAACTGCGGTGTAGGTCTAGCTGCAGGATGCGGGTCATCGGAGCTCTGATTTTGCCTTAGCTAGGGCTTTCTAGAACACCTGATATTTTCCTAATCCCAAGACGTGCCCCAAATTAGGTTTTTTATCAGCATCCTTGCAAAGAATACACACTTTTCTTTTATGTCCCATTTCACCGCACTTGTAACATAGGGAGCTCCTATCGGGTCCATTGCACATTTGTGTGGTGTGACCATAACCAAGGCATTTGAAACATTGAAGAGGCATTGCTCTTTGCCGTATCCTACAGACAACCCGCCCTATTCGTACTTTGCCCTTGCTCAGGAATTTTCAGGCATCCTTTTCGGTCAAGTCAACTATGGCCATGCGTTGTCCCGTGTTGTTTTCTAGTATCAGTCTCGCTTTGATCCTTCTCACGCTAGGGAACTCCCTTTTGATGGCCTCTTCTACCTCGGCCAGATCCGTGACGCAGTCAATGTCTCTTATTTCGATCGTTGCCATCGCTTCGAGCACTTTCTTTACGGCGTCGCAGAATGCTTCCTTATTGTCGGCCTCTGCTCCAAATTCGACCAGCATCCGGCCCGACCACGTTGGTCGTACTACTTTAATGGTAGTATTGCTGTCTTCGGGCCTTACGTTTCGCCTAATGTCCCGCAGCACCTCCGCGTAGGATCGGCCATCTTGAGGCTTTAAGAGCAGTGCCTGCTGCCGGGGTCTTCTGCCTCTCCTGTTTTGCATCATGTCCTTTTTCTGATTGGGCGTCCGTGCGAGCTTTATTTCTGGCACTTTTTGAAGGAGTTTCTTTGCAGTTTCCTTCGCTCCTTTTGTAACTACTATCTGGAGCACGTGATCTGGTGCTCCACGCCCAGCAAGTGCCTCTTCCTTCCTTCTTTTATCCCGATCTCCTTCGATTGGGCTAGACGCCATGCTTTTATTGTCTTTTAATGGTGGAGCTATCTGCATGTCGCCTTTAGATTTCGCCCAAGCGCCTCATCAGCCTTCTGTTCGTCTTCGGCCTTTAACCAGCTCCACCGATAGTGCCCTATGCGATAGTGCTAGGAGCTCCTCTAATTCAAGGAGCCCAATCTTTACTGCTATGCTGATTTTTGGAGAGTCACATGCAGATTGCATTCTTTTCAGAACATCGCCCGCTTTTCAGAATAGCCCTTTTTCTTCGTATCGCTGGGCGGCAATTCTACTTTGCAACCATCCTTGGGAGAGGTTATCGCGTCCCGTTTCCGAATGTAGTACTTCCGGCACATTTTCGAAGTTGGTGGTGCAATCGTACACCGTCGCTTTATTTCTCTGGTCAATCGTTGTTTTTCGTGCCGTAGTCTCCTCGTTGGATTCAGGATGTTTCTTTAGTATGTCGGGGTTTGCGACCCTTGCATCGGTCGCTTCGGTAACGATCGCAGCAGTGACCATCGAATTTCCGATGCTCTTTATATTATCTTCCACCGCTCGAACACCTGAAGCGTCCTGCAGAGTTACCCACTTTTCCTTAATAGGACGCGTTGGCGTTTGCATTTCCTTGACTCTAGATAGTATAACGTCAAGATCTAGCAGTAGAGTACCAAATGGATCTGGAAAGACAAGCAGATCATCAAAAAAATTCAAGACAGATCGGCTGTTTGCTGCTCCGTGAGTGTTGAGTATCGGTGCTTTACTGAATTCTTCATCAACAGCCAAATGTGAGTAAACGTCTGTGATATCCAAATGACAAAATATTGTTGCTCCCATCATTTTGCTGAATATATGCTCTTGCTTGGGAATAGGATGCTCGTCGATGATCATTCGGAGATTCAAAGTGTAGTTGCCAGTGATACAAAAGTTTTCCAATAGTTTTTTCGGTGACGACATATTTAGTAGACGTCCACTTCAATTGATCAACTCTTACGTAGTGACCAGCTTCTATTTTGTACCAATTGCTTTTGCATACAATGCAAAATAATTTCTCTTATGTTATTTTACGTCCCTTTCTAATCGGAAAAACAGCTGGTGCAGTTGCTTGTTAGTATATATGCTCTGGTAAGGCTATGTATATCCATTGAAGCGAACAAAATATTCAAGTTAAGGTCAGATATGAGTTCTGCGAGCCACTCCCAATTACGTAGAAATGAAGTTGGCGTGTAAGATTACCCACCGCCACATTCACAGGGAGCCATCCGATGCAAATGAGATGATGGTTTGTGTAACTGGCGAATTTTCTGTCTATCGGCTTTAAGTGGAAACTTTATCTTTTGCAGTGAATCACTGCAAATGATACCACAAGGTGCTGCGGTGTTAAGCACCATTTCGAGCTCCACTCCGACAATTTTAACACTGAGCATTTTTCGATCTACTGCTTTTGCAGCATGAACTTCTTCAGTTTTATCAATTCCATGTAATCGAACTGTGGCGACATTTCGATTGTTGTGATACTGTATCTTGAATTTGATTTACGTTGCGTTTTTTACTTTCGGCTCTGTATACTCGTACTTTAGCAATGTGTCCCTTCTTTACATGTTTCCCAAAACCCCTTTACTTTAAACGTGGCTAAACTTCAAGATAGACAACTTTTTAACACGGTACAAATATTTTTGTAATATTTGTAAAGCATAATATTTGAAAAATTTGACCGCAACTTTATGTTATGCATATTATTAATTCATTAATTAATATTTATTTATATTAATAATAGAATTAATTGTTTGGCCCTGGTTTCAGTTTTTTATCGATCAAAGCCACTAAACTTGCACCCACATGAAATATTCGATGGATGGGGATGCTCAGCCTCTAATCTTCATCAAGAACAACAGGTACTATAAATTGATTCACTTGTTACGAAATCAACTTAAAATTTAGAAATAATGATCTCATCCTCAACTGTTATCTATATTCTCATTATTGCATGGTCGAATTTTATGTAAACAGGAAAAAGATGACACTGAAAGAGGAAAAGTTAATATACATTCTTTGAAATTACTAAAGAATACAGTCAATGAGAAAATTTACACAGGTATTTTTCCCAATTCAAGCTATCAATAATGATAAGTTTGTAGCGAGAGTCAAATTTGAGCTTACAAAAGTAAGTGCTGGCAAAACAAAGTTTCCGCAAAACTGCAATTCATATTGAGTCAAAACAAAATTCAAAGATAAGAAGTGGCTCCATCACAAATACAATCATTTTGACCTGAATATTGATCAATATTTACATCAAACATCAAAATTGTAGGTATTCAGTCTTTGCAAATTTAAAATGAGCTTATTTGAATTAAAGCTAATCATATGCTTAATCTATGGCAAATTTTCAAATATCTTCCAGATTGTATTTACAAAATTGTGGCTTTCCATAAATAAATTTAAGCTCCAACGAATTTTCTTGCACTTTGCTTCCTCCAATATTTATTGTTAGAAACATATTCGATTTATTGAATTTTAAAATTCTGTTCTTTTCTTCTATTCGGCTAAGATTTATAGCCCAGTCATATTAGGGCTTTCACCTCGGAATGAAAGATAATAAGCTGCAAATTGGTATGAACCTTTGTTTTGTCATTCTAAATGTTGTCTCAAAAGTCTAAATCGTTATCGTGTTCGCGTCTCAAGATATTCAAGGTCAAAGGTCACAAAAATCGGTTTTTCGCGAATATCTGGCTTCCTATCGGTTAAATGAGATTTGCATTTATTATAAAAGTTGTAGGCTATAAAATTCCCTACAACTTTTGTTTAAACTTTTTTTTCATACGACCAACCGTTTTGAAGGTAGAGCGCGAAGAGTGCACATCGTACAGTCATATACGGCCTAATGCAAGGTCAAGCGTGAGTTATGGTTATCAGTACGTTATAAAGTCAATTATTTACTTGGAAATTATAATTATTAAACAATGCCTATTATTTATGTACTAACTATTAATTATTTATATTTAATTAAAGTAAGTAACTTGATCATTTATATATAATTATTCATATTTAACTATTTGACAAAACAAAGGTTCATACCAATTTGCAGCTTATTATCTTTCATTCCGAGGTTGACCCCTTTTTTTACCTAATATGACTGGGCTATACAACTTTTCAAAAACTTTGGTGAAAGTTGGAGCCGAATTGCGACCTCTAACGTGGTCAACAATCTCGTTATATACATACACACATATACAGATATATCCATATATATGCATATATATATATACATATGTGTATATATATATATATATATATATATATATATATATATATATATATATATATATATACATATGTGTATATATATAGATATATATATATATATATATATATATATATATATATATATATATATATATATATATATATATATACACATATGTATATATATATATGCATATATATGGATATATCTGTATATGTGTGTATGTATATAACGAGATTGTTGACCACGTTAGAGGTCGCAATTCGGCTCCAACTTTCACCAAAGTTTTTGAAAAGTTGTATAGCCCAGTCATATTAGGTAAAAAAAGGGGTCAACCTCGGAATGAAAGATAATAAGCTGCAAATTGGTATGAACCTTTGTTTTGTCAAATAGTTAAATATGAATAATTATATATAAATGATCAAGTTACTTACTTTAATTAAATATAAATAATTAATAGTTAGTACATAAATAATAGGCATTGTTTAATAATTATAATTTCCAAGTAAATAATTGACTTTATAACGTACTGATAACCATAACTCACGCTTGACCTTGCATTAGGCCGTATATGACTGTACGATGTGCACTCTTCGCGCTCTACCTTCAAAACGGTTGGTCGTATGAAAAAAAAGTTTAAACAAAAGTTGTAGGGAATTTTATAGCCTACAACTTTTATAATAAATGCAAATCTCATTTAACCGATAGGAAGCCAGATATTCGCGAAAAACCGATTTTTGTGACCTTTGACCTTGAATATCTTGAGACGCGAACACGATAACGATTTAGACTTTTGAGACAACATTTAGAATGACAAAACAAAGGTTCATACCAATTTGCAGCTTATTATCTTTCATTCCGAGGTTGACCCCTTTTTTTACCTAATATGACTGGGCTATTAGCCAATAATTTATCAAGGTTTTACCCACATCAACAATCATTACTCTTTTTCCAAAAATTCGTTCACAAAGGCAATTTTTTGGTGGGTTTCGCTTATGACTTCTAGCGATTCTACATAACAACTTACCAATTCACGATGCTAGCTGTGAATGAATGTGAAGTACATATAAGCATTACCAATAATAGAAAATCGATAATTAATAATACATAGAGCTTATGTTGTGAGTGCAACCACAAACTGATAAAATTATTTTCTTTTAGTTATAGTATGAATTATTTTCATTTGCTTCGTATATCATCACATTCTTCACAACAGCCATTAATCATTTAAAAATGTTCAACGCTTCCAAATATCGCCTGAATTAATTCAAGATAGACTTGCACTACACATTATCACCAGTTTTTTGACATTAATTAAATTTTGGATTTACATTTACAATTACTACAAAATTGAAAATATTAATGGTCAATAAGGTTTTCGTCTACTTACAAGTTATAAAAGTTTCCTTCGTATTCTCACACGTGATAACTAGAATGGATTATGATACAATCTAAATACATATTTATATTACAAGTATTTTTTTTAGGTAAACCAATGGAAATATGGCCAGAGTACAATAAAATACAAGGCTTCTACAAGAAGAAATAGTTAAAATGTTATTGCAAATATATACACACATTAAGATTAAAGCATATATGGAAGAGTTATTTTTTTTATTTAATAGCTTGAAAGTTATATATTTGATTTAGGGAATGTTTCTTAAAAGTGTAACACCTCCAAACAACCACTGTAAAAAACAACCTAGAACACTCCACCCCAATAACCCTTTACCAAAACGAGCTCAAATGAGCCAGCGTTCACAACTAATTCAAAATATTTTAGGCAATGTTGCATGCAAATCTATCATCTATTCAATAAACTTAAAAACACAGCATAATAAAACACCTTAACAATTTGTCACTCATTGACAGGACATGCTACAATTATTTAATTTCCTGCAGATAAATTTGAGCAGATTAGATGATAGAGAGAGATAGAAGAAATAATATAAATTGCCTTTTCAGGCGCTACACTTTATGTATCATTTAAGTTGAAATTTTCTTACCGAAATGGCCACTATCTCGATAGTGATCCATACACTTCAGATAAGCTATCCGACAAAGGATCGAATGTCAGCCACAGCTTAAGAAAATCGAATGGCAAATTAAGGAGTATGTAGTTTTAAGGTTAGAAAATATTTCTAATGCCTAATAAAAAAAACCAGCTATGCCGTTACTGATATTTGCTACTTTCAAACTCAAGGAAGCGTCTCAAAATAGTCTTCCTCATAGACACTGCAAGATTTCTAAATAATACGCAATTGACCAAGGAAGATGATTTGGCTTGAAAAAGTTTCTCAATGATAAAACTCCAGCTATGTTACATCAAAATCACTAAACCAACACCGTTTCGAGGTATGCCTGATAAATTTGAAAGATGCTTCAGACTTTCTATGGGTTAATGGAGTTCTATTCAATATAAGAAGATAACATATAGCCTTCTCCCAGTATTAAAATGTTAGACATTTTCCTTAGGCTTAGGCCTGATTCCTCTTTTTGTTTTATCAGAGATACCAGAGGGTTCTATGCTGTGTTCAATTATGCTCCACATTTCTACTTTTGACATACCAGACGATGAAAGTGAATACAAATAAACCTGGTACTTCTTAATGCGGTAACCGCAGCTCAATTTTGGAGAACTCGTGAACGCAAAGAAACTCAAGTCAAACCTAATGGGCAGATGGCAATCTATTCCAGACAAATAAAATACTCAATTTTAGATAAAGAATCTTAGGATCTCTTCAAAAAAGTCACTTTTGTTCCAATATGATGATCCAAAAGTAATGATTTTGGAATTTTTTCAGTATTCGTTGAAATTTCGAAAAACTTCACTAGCTTAGTTATACCCTCGTTTTTTGCACATTAATATTGATTTAAGTACAAGGTCACATCTGGTGATTATATTTATTTTAATACGAACATTCAGACCGATCAAATAAAATGTATACCAAAAACATTTTTGCAGACTTATTAGAAACACTGAATTTGCTCCGAAGTATTTTACAGTTTCATGCTAATGTATGGAGTTTGAGCTAGGCAGAACATCCACGGATGATACCCAAGTAACAAGCGTGGCAAAGGCCAGTCATCTATGTTCCAGATTGACAGCGAACCAAACAACTGTAATGACTGAAAACACCCTCATTATGTAGACTATATCATAAGATTTCGGAAAGCTATCAAGGAACAATAATGAAACAAACTTCCACTTGGAGTATAGTTTCTCCAACAAAATGTAGCCGTAATAAAGACTAAAGTGCCATCGTTTAAATGTGCTCAGAAACGCACCCTACTCTACAGATCTAGCCCCCAAGACTTCAATCTTTGGCTTGAAATACAAATGAAGTGATTGTTGCTGTAGAAGCACTTCGGTATTGTTAAAATATATTTCTTTCGGGAGGGATTCATGCATGAGATACAAGGGAACTAAAAAAATACCCAGCATTCTTCGCGATTAGAAAAAAGAATCAGGCGCACAAAGAATACATTCAGCGAACAACTTGGGCCAAAGAAGAACACCATAACACCCTCAAAGATAACCCAAAAAAATATGCCGAAGGAAGAAACGACTGACCATCAGCATCAAGATCTAATAGATAAACATAAACATAACACTACATGAAGTCAAATTGGCCTATTCCTCCCTTAAATAGCTAAGAGATGGGTTCAATCCATAAACAATCTTTGTAAAAGTACGCAAAGAGCAATCATAGGAAACCCACTTGAAATTACTCGCAGATGGCTGAAATACTTCTAGAAGCTGTTCAAACTGCCCCCAACAACAACTTAAGCTACAACCATTCGTGAATCAGAGCAAGAGGCCTTTGTCTCACCACCAACCAGAGATGAAGCACAGGCAGCAGCTCCTGGAAAAGATGGATTACCAGCAGAGCTGTTTCACAGAAGGGGCTCTATCTAAGTAACCTTCTGCATCGACTAACATGCAGAATATGGTCGGAGGAGCAGTTACCAGAGGACTGGTGAAAAGGTATTATATGTTCTGTTCACAAAAAAAAGGGCTAGTTGAAGGGTGAAAATTATGGAAGCATCGCTCTACTGTACACGCCCTATAGAATGCTCTTCAAAATCATAG
Organism: Odontomyia ornata; assembly: GCA_963969285.1. NCBI lineage: Eukaryota > Metazoa > Arthropoda > Insecta > Diptera > Stratiomyidae > Odontomyia > Odontomyia ornata. The sequence goes on from OZ017738.1 coordinate 380,504,693, forward strand.
AAAGAAAATTAAAGCCGTACTATGAAAGTATTAAAGTAGAGTATCAAGGAAACCTTCGAAGCGGACAGTCTATAACACACCAAATATTCTCAGTTAAGCAGGTGGTCAAAAAATACTAGGAATATAACATTGATTGGCATCAACCTTTTGTAGACTTCAAGCAGGAACGACAGTGTTGAAAGAAATGCGCTGTACAAAATAATGCCAAACTTTGGCGTCCCAACAAAACTAGTTCGCATGGTCAAGGCAACGATGTTAAAAAACGAGCCCTGAGTCAACGTAAACGCTGAACTAACGGACAGCTTCAGAATGGATTCAGGCTTAAAACAAGGGGCCCCCAATGCTCTTTAATATTGCGCTGAAACACGTTATTAGGAAGACATCAGCAGAAACCTCGGGTCACTAATGTTCAAATCCACACAATTGGTAATATATACTGATGACGTCAATATTATGGCACGTTCCATTTCAGATGCCAAAAATGCATTGCTTAGCCTAGGATCTGATGCAAACTGTATTAGCCTACGATTTAATGAAACGAAAATTTAAATTTATGACTCAAACGACGAAGAAAACTTCATTTCAACAAATCCTGACTGTAAGCAACTGCAACCTTGAAGGTGCGGATAGCTTTAATTATCTTGGAGCCAACCTAAAAAGAAGAGACAACAAAAAGGACGAGATGGGATGCCGCACAAATGCCACAAATAAAGCCTATTACTCCGCACTTCATATTTTAAGGTCCAGAGTTGTGCACAGGAAAAATAAGTGCCACATTTACAAGACACTAGTCAAACCTCTATTGTTATATGGAAGTGAAGCATGGACCCTGACGAGCAAATCTCAAAAGGCAGTGGACTTATTTGAATGCAAAGCGCTTCGAAAAATCGACGGCCCAATAAACAAGAAACAGAGTGGAGACTTCTTTAGAACGATGAGTTGTCCGAACCGTTTGACGATCCACCTGTTTCGTCTTACATAAAGTTTCGTAAATTGCAATGGGCGGGCCATGTATAAATAATGGAAGAAAAACGGCTTCCCAAAAGAACATCGCAGAGTAGAGCATAAGGTAGATTTCCAGCGGGAAGATCGAGAAAACTCAATGAGAAGATACGATAGAATTTAATAGCAGATACTTGCTGGGAGTGATCAACTGGTGAATGACGTCGAAGAATCGTGATGATTCGAGGAGATTAATTGTAAAGGCAAAGGGTTGGCTTCGGTTGTTACATTATAGATATTGAGGGCTCAGCTTGCTTACTTATGAATCATCTATTGTATTCATATTAAATCAAGTAAAATGAGAAAAAACTGCATATTAAATTCATTCTATATATGCGGCCTGAGAAAAGCTCAAAAAACGCTAATATATGGATGTTTTCAATACCCAAAAACCTTCATTGCAGTTCAAGATTAATTGGGCTCAAGCAAGGTATATGATAATATTCGCCAAAACAGGACATGAAAATGGTTCTGTTTGGATGGAAAGCTTTTCAACTGGGATAGTTGAAAAGCCTTCCATATATAGGGAAAGTTGTCACTTATAAAGGGAAAGTTAGCACAATTAACTGCTAGTTTTTTTTGTCGCACAGCAGCTCCTTTCGGGCCCTCGCTTAGAGATAGTTAGAGGATCATGATTGAATGTGCCAACAGTTCGCAAGGTGATATGGTCAGTATCACGCTTTGGGCCATGTGTCCATCCATCCAGCTGCGATACGTTCTGGTTTTAAGTCAGCATGCATCATAACTGAACGGACTTATAGTCCGTCCGAAGAATCACCGCCAAAGCAGGGACCTTCGGCTTATGGCATGAGTGATGTAGACACTACACCACACGGGTTAAAAAAACATAACTGCTAGTTAGGACTATTAAATTATCCCAAACGCTTTCTCACGTGCGTTTTAACAAGCTACCTACTAAGTGAATAAAATATCCTTGAGCCAGGCTGCTTCAATAAATTAAAGGAATTTGAAAGTAAAAAAGTTAACGCAAAGCTACTTCTAATGGCTTGGAGTGTGTGACAATGACCTATTTGTCATGTGAATGGATCTGTTTGGCTTAAGAGAAATTGAGGAAGTGCTACTGCAATAGCTGGTATTTGAGAAATACTGAGATTACAGCAAATTTTCGTTGACTTTAAGCAAGCATACGACAGTATTGATCGTACAGTACTATGGTGCTTTGCTTTAGTATTTCAGCCAGATTAGCCCGTCTCACCAAAATAACAATGACGTCGACAGTCTCCCAAGTCCGCATCAATAACCAACTCACCAATGCCTTTGACACAAATATCGGGCTAAAACGAGGAGATGGGCTGGCCCCATTACAACTCAATTTAGCTCTGTAACTATCATAAGAAGGCTACCTGTCGATACAAGAAGTACTTTACTATAGTTGAGTCCAGTGGTAGCCTATGCGGACAACATGAACATTTTGCCACGGCCATTAACAACTGCCAAAGAACTCTTCCTGAGCTCGACAGTGAAGCAAAACTAGTAGAGCTATAAATCAATGAGAAGAAAACAAAAATCATGGTCCAGTATCTAAAATATACAAAATATCACTATTGGTGAATACAGAATTAAAAATGTGGACAAATATGTGTATCTTGGCACCGAAATAATAAAAACTGGTAATGAAAGCAACGAAATACGCTGATGAAAACAGCTCGCAAATAAAATATTTTAATCAATTTCGACGATCTTAACAACCAGGTCCATACACAGGAAAAAAAAGTCCAAGCATCGAAATCTCAGATAAAACCTGTGCTATGCTACAAGTGTGAAAAGTAAACTCTAATCCAAGCATTCGCCAACATATTGAACGCCTTCTAAAGAGGGGGACCAATGATAAATTCGTTACAACCATGAGCTGTATGTATTTTTTTACGAGCCGGAGGATGATTAATTAGATTCACTTGAACGGATAATTTTGTTTCGAATAAGGCCGGTGACGATTTGGCTGACGGTCTTCCATTTGGCGTAAGGTAGCTAATACTGCTTCAAGTTAACACTTGCGTTCAATTTAACTTTCATTCTCGTCCTGACATGTTTGCATCAGCCCAGCTTTGACATATCATTGAAAAAATACTTAGCGTATTCCTCAACTATCACATATAGTCTCAACCAAATACATTCACTGAGTCTACAGGGAGACGGGAGAGCTCGCCCCGGATAATACAATATAGTTGCGGTGATGCTCAAATCGGTTGACCAATGGAACCAGGTGGCACATTATGTTCGTGCAGTCCTAAATTATAAAAGGGAGTCACAGCAGCCGGAGGCGTTGGGGCTGGGGGATCGCTTACCTGGTAATTCCTCTTCCCCTCTCCTCTCCTGCTACGAAAAGGATCCCCCAGCTTGAAGGCACCACACTGCGTAACAAAACGAGACCTGGCCCGAAGGAATATGTCAAACGGTTCCAGGCTGGGTTCTCAGGTTGACAGGGGAGGTGTTTAGTGGGTAGTCCAGTCGCCTTCTTTGCGAACATGGGAGTCCCACACTCTGTGCGGAAATGGCATTCACCTCCCAATCACAAAAAAAGATGATATTTCAAAGGGAGGGATGATTGGAGGTTTGATACTTTTAGGATATATGTTTTTTTAATGAGAAAAATTTTAAGCTTACATATATAATTCATATGACTGATCGGTTATAGAATTAGCTCCTGTAATAGTTCGAATTAACTTAAATTTTAAAATGCAAGGACTGCTTTTAGTTGATGAATATCATTGCTAAATATTTCTATTGTTCTTACTGGCTTATATGTGAACTCGCTATCAGATAAGCTGCCTATCTATAAAATAATACTAAATTCGATACAAGCAGCCGCTGTTCATTTTCATTACAACAATATTTAATTTTCAGAGTTTCGTAGAAATTATGATTTTGCGGGATCCCGCTGGATTTAATACAAGCCAGCACTACTCGGAACCTACCAGGCAATTGTAGCGTAATCCTGGGGAGAAACCATACTGCAAATTTTGGAGGAAACACGGGATCGACGATAACGACAGCAGAAGATATAGTGTATCAAGGGGCCCAGACTTCGACGCTAAGAGCAATAGCGAGCAGCGAATTGGAAAGTAAGTTTATTTCTTTTTTTTTGCATTTGACCACTTCTTACGAGTATATTGAATCAAAATCACTCATTTAATGGCTGAAAGTGAAAAAGTAATCATTGAATACAGGCAGAGTAAAGTTTGGCTTGGAGGTCACATCCTCTGAGCCTCACCTCACCATAATAGTCTTAGTGTTAAAGTGAAAGTGTCTGGAATAAGGAAAAGGTGGAAGCGTAATTTTGGTGAAGTTATATTGCTTAGCGTCAGTGTGCTATTTCGTCCCCAATTGCATGCTAAGGGAAAAAGTGTTGAGCAAGTGCATTTTTTTTTTCCTTCTCTTAGACTTAGATAGGGTTCGGGATGATTGTGGCGCTAAGGCTGTTCCACGAAAGAAAATTCTTCCCGGCGAAGTGAAGTTTGGAAAGCCATTTACTCACTTGAAGGCTGAGCGAGCGTCCAGGACAAGCGAGTTGGCACCCACGCCCTTCTTGTGCAAATGAAACTGGAGCCTGCAATACCTCAACCGAAGCGCCCTCGATTGGAGGGTAGTTAAATAGCTTTTGATCTTGATTCTCAAAATAGACAAGACTTGTTTCACTAACAAATAGAGGAGACATCGACGAAAATCTGACTTCACTGTCAAAAGTGCCGAGATTTCAAGCCTGCACTATGGGCTTCTTTGGGTATTGACAGTTCAGAAACGGCGAATCCTGAACAAGCATAAGTTGAAAGCTACTTGAAAAGTAAACTTGCTCTGGGCTAATCTCAGAAACACCATTTTTAATGAATGCTATCTTTTTTGGTAGGTTTCTAAGTTGCAATCAAAATTTATTATAAAAAGTACACGTCTGTAAATCCTGAATATTCTCTTTAGACATATGTAACTCCATTTGGAACTTAAAGAAGATTAACATCCAGATTCTTCTGCTATATTTATCAAAGTACAGAAAACATTTATTCAACCAATTTTCATGGAGAAAATTTTAAATTATATTTTGAAGAGCATCTTTTTGTCACCGCATCAGCCTTGTTAAAAGTAGCAACTCAAACAGTCCCCACTTGCTGCTCATTTTTGCCGTTGAATAAACTTTCCTTCAAAGATTAAAAGTAATTAATAGACGAGCTCAAAAGAATAATTCAAAGCAAAGCAAAAGAAAGTTGAAATGCTCGTTATTTAATTAATATGTATAAGTTCACAAACTTGATGCTCATAGGTTGCTTTATTTTTCCGAAAAAACCTGCAACACTTGGGTCTGCACATTCTCCATTCATTTATAGAGCTTAAGTTACAAAACGACATCCTCATGCAGCATCATTCATCTTTCAGCAAAAGCAACTTCATGCACTCGCAAACTCAATTCCAAACACATTAAATTTAACTAAAAGAAAATCATTCATTCGTATGGAACTGAAATTTTCCCCAACTAATCCTTTAATAATTGCCACGAAAGCGACATTATAAATGGTATCATAATTTCATTACCGGATTAACTAATTACATGCATCGTGGCTTGGCGTTTGTACTAACCGAGAACATAATGAATGAATGAATCAACGATGAAACGAATGAAAAGGCGTGTATCTTTTTTATGTAGAATGAGCTTTCGGGAGCAGTGGGAAACGTTGCTGTTGCCTGCTAGCTGTGGCAGTAGGTGGTTTAGACTTGCGAGTGTGTGAGATGGTAGCATCAAACCTTTAGTGTCGAGTTAAAATCCAATTACGCGGTGCATTGCGCTCTAAATTACATCCTATAGTTCCCTTCAATGCTTTTGCGTTATTAGTCTTGGGAATGTCTTTTACCTTACCGTACCGTTCGTCCCATTCAACCACAGAATCATCAAAAGTTGAAAGGGATCAAATGAGACTGTACGAACGCACATTTATGTGGTTAATTAATGCACCTCGAGATTGAAACTTGTATGTGGAATCCACATGCATGTCAAGTGAAATCTATGCATTTAGATGGTGAATTTAATATCTTGTTCCAACAATTCAAGAACAAAATGACTAATGATATTGGCACGAAGTAATTAGTTTGTGGTTTTAGATTACTGCGATGCGGAGTTGTAAATGAACTGTAAAAATTGGGTTGTGAGAAGGAAAGTTGAATAGTGGATTTTCTAATGAATTCGTTGTCTGATTTCCTATTTGGCAAATAAGGCATGGTTGCCTTGTCCACCAAAAATCAATTGAGGTATCTATAAGGGGGCGTCTGCTTCAGGTGACCGCTGCTACAAAAACGTATTGAAATTGTGGAGCGGCTTGAAATTATCCCTGAAGCCATATTAGGATTACTTTTTAGAATTTTTAGCTTCTTACAAAATCTTATTGAAGTCAGTTTGGTCTGTCTGTCTGTTTATCCGTCTTTGTGTCACAGCAGTATTTCTCCGAAACTATAGGAGCTACAAGCATCAAATTTCGTACGCAATCAAAAGTGATGACCTCTCGAAATCCATCTTTCATATTCATCAAACGACTAAAAGAGAAGTGTTAAATACAATCGAAAATTTGAAAAAAATGCAGTACCAGGTATTGACAACATCACCACACATGAAATTATTCTAGTCAAAGAAGAGGTAGCTGAACCACTGGGAAATTTTATAAACGAGCATATTAAAAATAGAACATTTCCGGACGAAGAGAAACTGGCAAAAATAATTTCAATATTCAAAGGAGGAGATCATCTGGACCCAAATAATTACCGCCGTCTTGCACTTTTGACAGCCTTTCGTAAAATATTCGAAAAACTTGTAAATAATCATTTAAAATCTTTTTTAATGGATAATTCTATCGTAAATCCGAAGCAATTTGGCCTTCAAAAGAACAAGACTACTTTCAATGCGTTACTTTCTGTCTCACGTTACACCAAATTAAAGGAAATTATGTTATTGCAATTTTCGTGGACCTGAAGAAAGCTTTTGATACGGTTGATCATGACCTGCTACTTCAAAAACTTGAATTGTATGGTATACAAGGCAAACCGAAACAGCTTATCAAAAGTTATTTGGAAGGAAGATTCCAAAGAACATCAGTTGATAATGTCTTGAGCAATCTAGCACCAATGAAATCGGGGGTTCCTCAAGGATCCATACTTGGACCAACCTTGTTTTTGTTATACACCAATAATTTGAACATATGTAAACTGAAAGCTCACCACACATGATATACTGATGGTACTGTAATATTGTCAACGAGGATCTAGATAAATATCGTTCATGGCTTATCGAAAACAAGCTAGCATTAAATACTACAAAAAATGCATGATTTTTAAACAGAAAAATATGGAAGACATAGAAGTTGACCTAAAAATTAACGGCGAAAAATTGCAAAGAGTGTTTGAAATTAAATATCTCGGTCTTAACATATATTATCGTTGGACATAGTTGCCAGACATAAATAATTTGAGGAGACAACTAGCACCAATGAGAGGAGTGTTGAGAAGACACGGAGGTTTTCCAATGCATATAAAGAAACTTGTATTAAATGCATTTGTACTGACAAAGCTACATTATGCGGTGGTTATTTGGAGTCAATTGTCAAAGCGAAACCTTAATATTATATCCAGGATACTAACTAAAGCCTATAAAAATATTCAAAACCTTCCAATTCTCACTCCAACAAGACTAGTGTATCAACAAACCAATGCACTCACCTTCAGTCAAATGATTACTATGGAAAAAGTCAAGTTTATCTTAAAATGTCTAATTTCCAGTGAATCGGAATGAAGCCGCTTTATAAAAATATCACAAATAAATCCATATAATTCAAGGAATGCCAACAAATTTGTAATACGCTAGAACTGATCGACTGAAGAACGATGCAACGAATGATGCTCTGCGTGTATACAACAACCTTCCAGAAACAGTGAAAAACGCAAATTGGTTTTTAAGAAAAGACTTAAGGAACATCGAATAAATTCAAATTAATGATAAGTCCGGAGGATTGAAAATGCAGTATCTTAGGGCATTTTAGACCCTAACGTCGAGATACTTAAAGACAGCTAGTTTTTATAAACACAGAGTTCTTTTAACTGCGTCGTATTATCGTTTTTTAAATTCTGAAGACTGTTCACGATTCACGATTCACAGCATTTGGTGTACCCCTTATACCGATGTTTTAGCATTGCCTGGAGGCACACGTAGGATGACGTGTGAAGTGCTCATCGCACGAGCATTGTGCGACGATGAAAGAGTGAGGAAGAGAGTGGTAGGAAATGGAGGTATTTTACAAAAAAAAGCAAACAAAAAATTTTGTGGGCACCGACTCCGAATTTCGGTAGTTATTTTTAATAATTTCCAAACGTTGCTGGTTCGTGAGCTTTACCATGATAAAAATGTTGACTTTAACTAACGTTTTGATATTGAGAATAGTGACTTTATGTCCTGGAATAGTTTCTGACTTTTTCATTTTAATAGCATCTCTTGATAACCTATCCAATTGCAAAATTAAATTTCTTTAAATTATTGCGACGAACTAATTGTATTAGACAACCACAGAGATTTGCAGCTCCATGTGTAGATCGTATATTGCGTGGCAAAACAGACTATGGTATCGTCCTTGCTAATAAACATTATTGCGTTATTTTTGCTTTAGCACTACAACCTTTTTTCAGGCCTTTGCATAGAGATAGAGTTTCTCATTTCTTAATCAAATACATTGGTACTCGAGAAGGTGATATGGTCAGTACCATGCATCGGCCGTTGATCTGATTTTAAACTAGTACGTATCATGATTGCACGAGCTTATAGTCCGTCCAAAAAATCCAGCGAAACAAATCTCGTTGTCACCAACGGGATTCGAACCAGGAACCTTCGGTTTTAGCAGCAAGTACTCCAACTACTACACAACGCGGACTAGCACTGCATTATTATACTATACTTACAACTAATTATTATTCTATTATTTTCAGTTTTGACTTAACCTTTACAGTAAATTCAAATTCAAGTAAAATTTCGGTTTATTTAGTTTAGCTTGGCTACCCAATATGTTATCTTATGAAGATGAACATCATAGGGAAAGCCATACAAGACTTCAGGTAAATTATATTGGATCAAACTAGGCAAATTGCACTTGAAACTTAGGTAAATTATACAAATCTAGTAAGCCGATCAGCATTACTTATGAAAATCGCCACGAACCCGAGCGTTTTACGTAGATGATTTAATTTAAGCTACGATAAGATCTCACATGCCTTAATACGAGAGTTTTGGCTTGTGATTGTTAGATGCAATTTATATTCTGGCCCCAGTTAACGGTTAGGTAAACATTTTAAATGAATTTTCATCTATCATTGAGTTTGGCGAGAAGAAGGAAGGAAGAATATCAAACATAGGGAAGCGTAGTAAAGTTAAGGTTTTTTTTTGTTCAACGGATGATCGGGGGTCGATTTTGGTGATGTGGCTAAGCATAAGAAGCAAGAAATCAGGTACAGTTTTAGAAAATTACCCAAAATTTCTAAAAATTTACATGCCAGCTACACGATTTTGTACAATTGTTCACAAGCTTTTCTTAGTAGTTATAGATATGAATAACAAGTACCGGGTGTAGTTTCTTTATTAATCACATGTTATTTTGGCACTGACAGCTGTTTTACGCTGAAAATTATGTTAGTGAGCCAGTATTAACCTTCCGCGGAACAAAGTGAATCGATTTACGCTTGAATAACGTTGGGAAATATTGAAATCTTATTTCCAAAGTGAGTGCTGTATTGCTAAAACAGTGCGTTTTTTGAAAGAAGTTTTGGCCAAAATGAGGCACCCACTGCGCCTACTGTACGCAAATTTGTGAAGAAAGTTCATGAGGCAGCCATCCTAGTGGACAATACTCATGGTCCCCGTACTCGTGTGGTGCGCACTCTAGAGAATGTAGCTGCTGTAGCCGAGAGTGTGCAACTCAATCCAAGAACATAAATTCGCCATCGATCGCAGCAACTCAACATTAGTCGCACGAGCCTGAGGAGAATTTCGCATAAAGACCTTGGACTATTTGCTTACAAGATCCAAATGACTTAGGAATTAAAGCCGAATGAAAATTCACTTCATTATCGCAGCTCGAACTGGATACCGATTTTTCTTAAAAAATAATATTTTCTGATGAGGCACATCTTCATCTAGGCGGCTATGTGAACAAACAAAACTGCCGCATCTGGGGCTCGGAAAACCCACACATGATTGTATTGTAGAGAAGCCAATGCATCCTCAGCGAGTGACAGTGTTGTGTGGATTCTAGATTGGTGGAAACTTGTATTTTGCCCACCCTATACATATACTGAGGTGTAAATTCTAGAAGAAAATTTAAATAAAATATAAAAGTAGGTTCAACAATATTCAGCGCGTCATGATCGAACCTTAAAATTATGAAGTAAAGCAGGAATAGGACCGAGGCTGATGTTATTTTGGCTCCACAAAAGATCTATGCTCACACGGAGAGCTAAAAAACGCTTCACAATGAGCAAAAAGGACTTTTGAACGCTTTCAATGACGTACTAGCAAATGAAATTCAACAAGGCCGGACAAAAAAGCTTTTGGTGAAGATTAAAGAGAAGGAATTCATCCAGGAATATTCATCAAGATTTCAGGGAAGGTAAATTTAACAGTGCTAGACAATAACTGTAACAACAATATGGGATACGAACTTTGATGAGTAGGAATGGGTAAATTTGCATTGCACTGACTCTAAGGTATCAACTAAGTAGCGCTAGTGTGGACTCCAAATTGGGGACAATATTCCAGCTGGCTGTAAACTAAGGAGAGAAATAGAAAAATGCATGAGGAAATATTCGTAGTGCCATTGTAAGATCTAAGAACAAAGCCAGCCTTTCCAGAGGCTTAAGAAACCGTAATAGATGTGGTGGCTTAACAACAAAATCTACTCCATGATCTTTGTGAGTGTATACCTTGGAGTGAATAATTATACGATATAGATTATTTCTTTTATAGGTAAGTCATAAGAAAATATTATGCAATGTTCAAGGAGAGAGAGAGCCAGTATCCGCCCAAGATCACAGTCTCTTAAGGTCAGCTTATACGATCAGGTAATCTTGGGTTGACTCAATTTATTCGAAGATTTTCAAATTCATGTGGCATTAACTAATGAATCCGACCGAAGATGGAACGGCTTTTGAAACTTCAAAACTGCCAGAAACTCATGACTATTGAGATAGGAAGAAAACCAGTAGAGGCAAAGCGAATTCCTAAGTTCTTGAGATTTTTTTTTGTGGATAGGAGGTAAATGCCATTTAGGCACAGAGTGTGGAACTCCCATGCTTGCAAGAAGGCGACTAGACTACCCACTAAACAGCTCCCCTGCCAATCTGAGAACCTAGCCGTGAACCGTTTGACACATTACTTCGGGCCAGGTCTCGTTTTGTTACGCCGTGGGGTGCCTTCAAGCTCGCTTTTAGGTTGTTAATAAGAAAAATGCCGATAAAAGTCCATGTAAATAACATCTACTTGATTCTCATCATCAAAAGTGACAGATACTGTATGTGTGAAGGAAAAAGATTAGATAGTTTCAATCAACACACGACAAATTCATGCAAGTACGAATGGATTAAGAGAAACAACATGTTATTAAGAAAACGTTCAAGGAGCTTACTAAATGAGGAAAGAAGGGTTATAGGACGTTAATTATAAACTTAAGTCTTATCTCCAATTTTATGGATTGTAAATACTAAAAACCTCTTCCATTGTGTGGGAAAAGAACCAGACGACAGACTTAGGCTGAAGAAAATTGATAAAGGAACATAAAAAGATCAGTGAAGAGTTTTTGCCATGACACTAGGAATTCCATCTTGACCATTGCTAGAGCTAGAATTTGCTTTGTAAGCAATAATTCAGCAAAAATAGGACTGAAAAACGAGAATCATGAGTCAACTAAAGGTTGGGAATCTAAATCAAGACCAGAAAAAAGTGGATGTCATCGCATAAAAGGAGGAAAAATAGTGAACAAACAAGTCACAGATTATGTCATTGTCGAAAGTTTTATTAAACTTAAGATACATAGAGCCCCGCAAGCTATCAACATTTTTCAACTATTTAACGTAAGCCTAGAAGGGTTTTAATTGAATACAATTAATAGAGCTCTAAATATTTTTTATTTAACGTAATTGAAAGTCTCCAAACATCACCTCTAAGACTTTCGAAGTGCTGCAAATGGGTATCAAATCCTGAAATAAGAACTACGATGCATTCTTACCTTTTTTAATATGCACTATCGGAATATGTTTTGCTATAAAAGAATCGAAAAAGAGGTAGAATTTTTGCAGAATTGCCTCAATATTATGTACAGTTACGGAAAAAGAAAAATCAGTTGACAAAGTTTATCTCATTTTCCATTGACGAGTAATTTGTTGGAAGCAGTTGTAGCGAACCGGAATAGCCTTCTGAACAACACGTTGATGAATAATAAATAACATAAAATGAAGGGGTGGATGATGAGGATAAGACGGAATGTACGAAGAAAAGGCTGCATTCAAAAAACTCGAAGATTCAATCAAGTTTCTAAGAATTAAATCCAAAATGTGATAGTTACCACTAAGTGAGGAGCTATGTTGTGAAAGGAAGCAAAATGAATGGAAAAGTGAAATAGAAAGACAGAAACTATCTTTCGAAAGGACATCCACAATAAGGGTTCCAGTGAATATTGGGGAAGTTAAAGTTGTTATAAGGCTAGAAGAAACGATTTCAAGGGTGCACTGTTAATGTAAATCAATACCGTGCAACAACAAGGAACATAAGCACAAAATATATAGAAATAAAAGGAAATTTACCGCGGTAGACACATAAAAACATTCAACATGAGAGGAAGGAGTAAGGTCATTACAGGGACTTAAATTGATAGTACTCCGAGCTCCAACGTGAATGCCTCCCTGATCAGCTTTACCAGAGCGGGCGCAATCATGATCATGTCTAAAGACATTAAAGGATGGTAGAATCTTAATATCCGAAATTTTCTCAGTAAACCACGTTCACGAGTACAAAATTTGTTCTAAAATCTTAGAAAATAAAATCGGATCATACGCCAACTGTTTTATTGGGGAGTATCAAGCTGGTTTTAGAGCAAGTAGATCGACGATAGGCCCATTGCTCACTGTCAAGCAGATAGTTGAAAAATGCTTGGAGTTCAACGGAGACGAACACCAAATTTTCGTTAACTTCAAGCAAGCATACGACAGTATTGATCGTAGCACACAGTACCAAATTATGCTTTGCTTTGACATCCCAGCTAAATTAGTCTGTCTTACTAAAATGACAATGACGTCGATGACTTCCCAAGTCCGCATCAATAACCAACTCACCGATGCCTTTGACACAAATATTGGACTAAAGCAGGCTCTGGAATACGTCATAAGGAAGCTACCTGTCCATGAATATACAAGTCGAGCCAAGTAGTAGCCTATGCGGACGACATCAACATTCTGTCACGGTCATTAACAACTACCAAAGAACTCTTCCTGAAACTCGACACCGAAGCAAAACTAGTAGGGCTACAAATCAATGGAAATAAAACAAACCTCATGACGCAGTCGAGAAAAAGCACCTCAAATACACAAAATATCACACTTGGCGAATACAGTATCGAAAATGTAAGCAAATTTGTGTATTTAGATGCCAAAATAATGAAAACGGGCAATGAAAGAGACGAAATACGCCGAAGAATACAGCTCGCAAATAAAATATTTTTTCAGCCTTGACAATCTTGAAGACCAGTTGCATACACAGGAAAACAAAGCTCCAAGTATACAAATCTGTGATGAAAACTCAGTTATGCTATGAGTGTGAAACATGGACCCTTACCCAAATATCCGCAAATATATTAAACGCCTTTGAGCCACGGGTCCTGAGGCGAATAACTAGAGCGAAGCTAGACGGAGACCAATGGCGATGCAACCATGAGCTGCATGAAATTTTTGACGAACCGGTCGTCTCAACGATTGTAAGACAGCGGAAGTTGCAATGGGCTGGCCTCATGAATCGTATGGATGAACAACGAATACCCAACAAGGTATTCTTTGGGAGAACTGAAGGCTGAAGGCCAGTGGGGAAACTTGGGAAATGCTGGTCTGACTCGTTCGACGAAGACAGTTCATTGCTGCTCGGGTTTTGAAATTGGAGGACGCGGTCAATGGACCGAGTCAGTTGGAGGTGCTTTTTCCAGGAACCAAAGGCCCCAGAGAGGCTGTAGTGCTGAGAAGAAGAAGAAACCAAGTTTTAGATAAACAAACAGTATCCTCAGAGACAAGATAAGATAGGAGTTGAAGACCGTCATTCTTAGTCCTAGTCCCCCGTACATTTTGATGATAGACAGAAACCAGGAAGATTCTACTATCGATGTCTTAGCCCGATATGTTAAGTTGACTAAAATTTCTGAGTCTGTTGATAAACTATGACGAACACACCTGATTGTCAACAATTTTTTTGTAAAAGGTCTGAAGGAAGAAATTGTCTGGATGCTTATATTTCCTGGCATCAGTTTCCTGCAAATCAACAGTTGCGATGTATATCCTAATTTACTAATTGATAGTACGACTCCGGACACAAATGGAAACAGGGTTATATGTGATGGTTTGCAGAAGCTTACCCTAATTGGAACTCATTTTGAATTGGTTTACTTACCAAACGCTGAGAGGGGGAGTTCAATACTGTCAGAGGTCGTTGAAGCAAAAGTTTCCGACTTCAATTCAAGCCTGAACGGCGAATCAATTCTTCATTTCAATGAAACATTTACATCTGACATCATACCGAGCTTGAATCTTACTGATTGTTTTGTCAGCTATGAAGAATTGTGTTTCATATTTCGCAGGATAAACAACAAGAAATCATGTGGTGTTGACGTATTCCGAATATAGTTCTCCAATTTTTGCCTGAGCTTGCTAATAGAAATTATTGCATATTGTTCAACAAAATTTTGAGCAATATGTATTTCTCAAATGAATGGAATAAGGCGAAAATATTTCCGATCTTGAAAAGAGGAAAATAGTCTTCATGCCTTAAAAGCCATCGCCCAATAAGCTTGCTGCAAGGTGTTTAAAATGATACTGAACAAAGCATTAAGTGCCCACATTGAGAAATATGAGTTGATGCCGAACCACCGATCCGGTTTTCGTGCCAGGCAATCGACCACACATGCAATAACGAAAGTAACCTCAGACATCTGCTGGAAACTAAACAACAAAGACTGCGTTGGAGCATGTCTCATTGATATGGAGAAAGCCTTCGATATGGTGCGGTTAGATGGACTAATTTGTAAACTCCTTCAGGACAGGGTTCCCAGGCACTTGTCGCCAAGATCTACAATATAGTATACGGTAAATCATTAGTTGCAACTGATAGAAATCTGACAACAATGCGTGACTTCAAGTTCTTGAATGGTCTATAGCTGGGAACAGTTACTGCGCCTCTGCTTTTCTCAATATTCACTCGCAAGCTATTGAGTGGCTTTGATGTTAACGCCTCCTAAACGCGATCATTGGCAGCGTTTGCTGATAATCTGATCATTTATACGGCAGTCCGGAAAGCTACAATAGTGCGAAGAAATCTCCAAAAAATGTTTAATGATGTGCCACTCTGTACCGACAATTAGGGAACGAAAACCTATGTGCAGAAGTGCGAAAAAATTTTAATTCGGACAACGCTGCAGGGGGCCAATGTAATTGGAAGGATTTCTCTATTTTGGCTGGGGAGTAGCTCAAAGGGGATCCCACATTAATTCGAAGCTGGATATCTCGGTGTTAATCGCGATCAGTATCTGTACTATACTAAACATGTCAAAATCAAGCTCAGCAAAGCACAAAAAGTAGTCATGGCCCTTTGATGACTCTTTCATTCCAAATGCATCGATCAAAAGGTCAAAATTATCTGTAACAAGACACTTGTTGGTCCAGTTTAGGCATATGGATATCAGATCTGGTATAACCAGCAAGCTAGTACTATGGAAAGATTAAGAGTTTGCAAAAGGAAACATCTTCGTGCATATACTGGTTTATACAGAAAGTTTGGGATGGATTCGAAGCGTTATATATCGAATAGAAGAATTTATCAAATTTCCAAAGTGACGAGAGTCGATATCTTCATATTGAGACTCTTTCGGAATCATATCACAAGATCTGTAACTTTGAGCAAAAACACTTGGATTTCACAGTCATTCCACCCTACAGACGGGTATATTGAGACATGTCTCACTACTGGCTACATTCTTTCGGTTATGGTATCCTTCACATAGAAAACATTGAGGGCTTGTACGAGCTTTGATCAGACACTGAAAAGTTCATTGTTGCAGTCACGCTCAACAACAAGCCGCATTACTTAGCCATGAAATTGATAGTCATGAGCATCCAATCAGCTAAGCCTCGTGAGCTCTGATGTAGCCTAAGTCGAATTACTGTCAGCTTGATAGAGAAGCCCTTGCTATTGTATGCGCAGCAACTTTCAATGATTTTTCTTCCAGACCATGCACTGCCACAGATGACCTCTTCGCGTTTATTGAAGTACGCCTCTTTCCTCAGTGAGTTCAATGCAAGAAGGGAAAAGAAAACATAAATGTTGACTGTCTATCCTATGCACCAGCCCTGAAAAAAGTGGGTCACCAGAGATTTTAATTTATCAAGAAATCAACGTGCTGTATGCTAAAACACTACTCCAGATCTCTCTTTGTCTATCACCGCAAAGAAAGTCGTCGAAAAACTGCAAAAGACCCGAAGTTGCAGGTATTACTACCGGCAATAAAGACCAGCCTCAGGGATTGCTTGTACACTGTCTCTGGTAACATGTTATTCCAACCCGAGCAAGCAGTGATCTCAAAGTGTCTCCAAATAACAATTCTGCAAGAGCTTCATGCAACGCATGGGGGAAACACGAAGATGAAGCAACTCACCAGGAGATGCTTTTATTGGGAAGGCTTGGACAAGAACATAGAGCAGCTTGTAAAGAGCTGTGAGTCCTGTACCAAAGTCCGCCACAGTCCGCAGAAAGCGCCAATTCATCGTTGGGATCAGCATGATGAAAATCGGGATACAGTTCACATCGACTATGCGGGCCCTTTAGATGGACATTCCCTTTTGATGTGCATGGATACAAAGTTGAATTGGGCAAAGTTTTGCATAATCTGTGATGCTTGGTCTTCTGCTTCAAGAATCTCTCTGCTTGAAGGCATCTTTTCGGTGCATTGTTACCCCTTCGTGATGGTTTCGGACAATGCTACCATTTTCAAACGCGAAAAATTCTAAAGCCGCTGTAAAAAGCGTAGGGTACTCCAAAAGTTCAGCGCACAGAATCATCCAGCCATGAATGGTACCGCAACACACAGCATTCAGAAGTTGAAGAGAAAGCTCAAAGCTTCTGCTGCCGATCCCGCTCCCCTGTCTCACTATAGAGCAACACCTTTAGTATCAGGTCTGTCCCCCTTGGAACTGTGCTTGAAGAAAAGGATCCGCACTCATCTCGATGCCCTGCTCCTCAACAACAAAGCTGTTGTTCCAACAGAACCTACCGCCTTGCGGGTTCTTAGTCTTAAAGTGCAAGATAGAGTATAAGCAAAGATTCACTTGGGCAATCAAGAGGTTTGACAAGTCCGCCCGATTTAGAGGAAAATTAACCAGTACCATTATATCTTTGAATTGAACTTCCGTTGCACTCTGAACCGCCACATTAATCAGTTGGTCTCCGCATTGGCTCCAAAGAAACAAGTCTCCTTCGCTCCTTGAATTCCGCAGCACAGAATGGGTGTACCATACTCGACAGAAACCGCAGGGATGCAAACAGACTGCCAGGCATCACCGGGGCCAACTTTAACACATGAAAACCATCCAGGTACACAATTCGACAAACATGGTCCGCCTGTTGCAACTCCATCACCCAGGTCCACCAGAAACCAACGGAAGCCTGCATATCGCAGATACTATGTCTCGACCTAGACTGTATCATTGTGTAGAGTATGAAGTTGTTCGATCTAGTCTATAGTGAAGAACTATCTCGTGCAGTCGGTTGAGTAGTGAGTGCCGAGCCGCGAGTGTTTTGACCATGTCTCTATTTAAATAGGATATCATTATTGTCAAAAAAAAGAGTGTTATTTGTAGCTTATATCAAATGTACCATATTATTCGGCGCCTAGTCACAACAAATAGTGTCTCTGAGAAGGAAAATTTGTCTTCTTGTTTATTTATACTTTCATGAAAATTATGTGCCAGAGTTTAGTGTAAACTCGACTTTATATTTTCATGTTCATCTTCAAAGATGGTATCGCCTTCAACAACCTAGTTTACGTCAGTTTTTAGTATAGAAATCACTTATTTTAAATTCTTAGACGAATTATGTATGAAATTATCTAGAAAGTAATTATTCAATTTTGGAATGGCAATAAACTCCGTAATTTGCGGTCATTCAATTACTGTTTCTTGGAGGGATTTCATAAATCTGGCAGACAACATCATCACCTAAGGATGTTAGAAAGATCTGAGGAGAGAACCAATCATGAAATTTTCCCAAATATGTTGCTCTACATTATTTTAAATTTTAGCATTTAAGCTACATTTTTAATTAATTTATTGGATATTTTCGATAGAAAGGATCGACCTAAATATACTAGTTATCGCGAAAATTGAAAATACTAATATTCATCACAATCGTTGGCCTAAAGCTTCTGTATCTTCTATCAAATCGTTGAAGAGTCGCCAAATAATGGAATTATTTCATACAAAAGTGCATTAAAATTCAATTTCTCGACTATAAGGTGTCCCATTTAACTGTTAATATTTGCAGAGACCTTCAAAGGATTACAACTCCTAATTGATGAATTCAAGTCCAATATGTTGTCCTTGGTTTGAAATTCCTGCAGTTAAATTCCTTACATATGCCAATCAGTAATTATGCTGATAAATCGGGGTGCAAGACAGAAATATTCTCGTTTTAACGGTGAAAGTTGAGTTTCATGACCTTCAAAAGGGACCTAATAGAAAGTATGTCAAATGCTGTGCTAAAAACAGGGCTTTTCTATCTATCCCCGTAAAGTAATGCCTGGACGTACAAAAAAAGAAATAAACAAAAATTATCAGGGTCTTTTGGAAATCAGTCAAAAAGTCGAAAATTAAAAATTTTAAATATAGAATGGTTTTGTTCTGTCCAGAGTATAGCTCCAATTTAAACGAGATTTGGCAAATTGGTTGATGGTATTTAAGAGAGATAATAATAATACAAACCATCGTACAACAGTTCGAATTTGAACCTTGACGTTGAGATTTATTGTTAGGGTATCTCATTCCCTGACCATAACGGAACTCGAGGTGATATGGTCAACATCCCGCTCAACCTTGTGATTATTACCTAATTTTTCAATTAGTACTCATCACAGCTGGTTGGGCTGATAGTCCGACAGTATGATCAGAAGCTCAAACTTGATGCCGCCACCGGGGCTTGAACTTAGGAGCCGCTATGCAAGCGGAGTGTGCCCTAAACTACAGCTCCACATGGACTACAATTAAGAGAGATACATTTTATAATAAGCCAACATCAAAGGCTTAAATTTCAAATGGTGGCCCCCAAAGTTCAGAAAATAAGCAAAAGTTGTTATTTTAGTGGCAAGCAAAGTTTTAGGTTATCAATCAAATTATTATTACATTGTATCTAATAGTGCCCATACTATATGTCTTTCCAGCCAGTAGTGCCAACAGAGATTTTTTAGACTAGGTTAACTTCAACTATCCTTTTTGCAGGAGGTGATCATTCTGTAAATCAGCGATAGAATAGCTTCTGTTATTTTGACTATTTTCACCGGCGCATCATATTTAACGTTTAAACGAACAACTCATAGTTTGTTTCGTTACCCTGTAGTGTTATCTTGGTGCGCTTAATCATGGCATGCCTACAAATGTCTACCCTTACTCAGGACTATGAATGACTAGAGTAGCAGCTTCTAAATATGTTAGTTTACGCTTCGAATGTTTCGAAATATTTGAAGATGCTGTAGATACAAGCGTTTGATATGATTTCCCACAATTTACTCACTAGAGATATGACCTTCCACAATTTACTCACTAATAGTAAATAAAATAAAAATAAAACATTTTAGTACCTATTTCACAAAAGCAATTTTTTCCTATTTAGATCATTTTGAAGTTAGTTTCCTTATTTACCCATGCAAGATATCATTTTGGCCAAATGTCACAAAATCTTCTCAATAAATTATATGCTATCAGGGGCAGACCATGCATTGCTCTGAATCTCAGAAAAACAAAGATTCGATTCACTTTTTTCGCGATAAAATTTCTAAGGCATCTTGATAAATAACACCCTATATCATAAATAATATGAGTATAAATATGTCGACAGCATCAAGTTAATCAAAATTCATCAAATGAGAGTTGTATCGAAATTCTTGTTTAACAAAATTCAAGAATACAAAATACTCGTATACGACTGAGTTGGCATGATTAATGGTATTCAGAGTTGAACTATAACCGTGTCAGCATATACAGCAGGATAAAAGCAAAAAATACCTAACCGAAATTAAACGTGTCTGTATTCCACAAGTGGAAGGAGAGTGTTCTGTCTGAGCCCTTTTAACCGCAAAACCACAACACACCAGGAAAGGGACCTGACTGGGATACTCCATATCGAAATTAATTTTCTGTTTGGCTATCATTACTGTCGTCACTATTCATTACTCATTCCCGTGTGGTCTCGAATCCAGATGAATACCTTTTATTTTTACATACTACACTATATTATTTCTATTCAGAATGGTTAAGCGTTACTAGTGGTACTAGGAAACACCATTTGCATACATTATATTTACATGTCTGGTGTTACCACTTTACTACTTCCTTCTGGTGAACCAGCCAGAACTCCTACGATTCATGGTTCAATTAACAGACTGAATGAAGCTGTAGTTTCTGGATGATTAAATATACATAAAATTCAGAAATGGCTTTGTCATCCCGAAAATTCCATGAGAATTCCATTTTCATGGCAACACCAACACCTTGACCAAATTTCCACTACGATAGATTTTAACATGCATAGCAGTCACATGTGTGCTTCAGATTAGGATAAAATCCATTCAACAAATATGTTCCCTATTTTATTAATGACCGCACTACATTAAATTGCTGCCCTTTGATGTCCCTGGTATCAATGTCGTAGCCGCTCTTGTCATCGTTGTGAGGACAGCAGTAGCACACAAATTAAATAAATGACTACAAACTGTAAAATGACTATTTTGTCACACTCGAAATCGAAATCAGCATTTTTATGAGGGTTCTTAATTCGAAATTTCAATAAAAAATGCTATTTTAGACAAATCATCAGCCTCATCATCGGACACATCGCATTGGATCCAAGTGAAAAAATGTCAGATGTTGTCCAGATGATGAGATTTTAAAATGTTAAATTTATCTGTTGGCCGATAATGTTGGAATGAACGAGCGGTTAATTAATAAACTTGTCCACATTTCGTTTAACCATGTGATGAGCTTTGAAAATAATTTGATTGAAGGCGTGACATGTTGGATTACCCGAAAATATTTCAGGAGCCAATAAATGTCTGGAATGTTGAATGTTGGCGTCAAAAGTTGTTTTAATAAAATCACTTAGGTTGGATTAGGATGGTGATGAAAATGACTTGGTTGTGATCACAAAGAGCAGATCGAATGTTTTTATTCCTGAAGACTTTTAGGTCAGATAAAGAGCAAAGGAATCAAAAAATTCTAATGAATTATTTAAGATCGCTGTAATAATGGTTTTCTTTTTAGGGTCTTATAATACTTACAAACTTGGGGATTTTGCGGATCAAAGGTGTCACGAGGGAGAGGACAACATTTTTGGTACATGATGCCTTCCCTTAAGCCGCCTGACTTTTTCAGATTCTAAATGTTCAAATTTAGATGTTTTATTTGATATCTCGCTCCACTACCTTTGATCAATTTTTTTTAATGTGTAAGGTTTAAGAGGGGACCCCCCTCAATAAATGTTAATATTTTCGATGAGATCTGATTTTTAAAGAGATCACCACTTCTGAGATTTCCACAAAATTTAAGATTTGTAGCTTCTTTAGTTTCTGAGGAACCTTGCTGTGAGGCATGGACATACAGGACGCGTAATGGCAGGTTTTTGTAAAAGCCCTAGTAAGCGACTTGCAGTCACAATATAGCTGTAAGTTAATTTTGATGAAATGAAGACGAACTAAACTTCTGTACTTGGAAATGATAATTTCTAACGAAGTATAGTATGCAATGGGAGAAGGTTGCCTAGCAGCGCTTTCATCAATATTACCTCATGCTCCCAAAATGATTTTATATAATTTTTCGCTTTAAGACTTTTGTAAAAAAAAACTTTACAAAGCCATATTGAATTCAATGCCTGTCAGCCCGTTAGTGCATCACAGTAAATTTTCTCGCAAGTTATATAATCTAGAATGGTGAAATTTTGTATGAAGGCCAAAAGTGGTGTCGTCTTCGAATTTCCAAGACAAAATAACATACGAGGTATTTAAGGGGGTCTCTCCATATATAGAAGTGACCTTTAAGAATTTCTTTCTTTCCAAAGGTCGCCAATATTCTTCGCGCAGGTACAGAAAAGAGGGGCACTGAGGATTGAATCTTCATATCCGACAATCTCTGATTCAACGGTGCTAGTCATCGCAGGCGTGGTGCACATCGTCCTCCTTGCTAGAGAGCGCCGTACTATCTAGCTACCTTGAAACGAACATACAAGGGAGTTAGTTACCCAGGAGGAGAGACAACGCTCACTCAATGATTAACTACAGTCCTGGGTAAACAGCACGAAGGGAAGATGGACTAAGATGAGACAGACTTCTACCTGATCCAGCTCTTGAGCGAGAATGGGTATTTTTATTCTTACTCGCACATAATTAAGTGATGGCCCACCGACTGTAGGATTTGCACAGGAGAGGAAGACGATGCCTGCAACACATTTTTAGCATGCGGGGGGAAGTCTACATCGAGATCTCTACAGGGAAATAGGAGAGCTCTCCCCGGGTAGTGTAATCGGGGAGATGCTTGCATAGGTTGACAAATGGAACCATGTGGCACATTGTGCTCGAGCACTCCTAAAAGATAAAAATGACTCGCTGCAGTCAGGGACGCTGGGGTTGGGAGATCATATTATAGCAATCACTCTTCCTACCTCCCCTTCCACTAGAGGAGGGATCCCCCAGCATGAAGGAGCATCATAGCATAGGAAACGAGATATACCCCAAAGTAGGGTGTTAAACGAGCTCAGGCCAGGTTCACAGGGTACATGTTTAGTGGGTAGCCTAGATGCCCTACGCTTGTAGGATCCTACACTCAGGAAGCAAATAGCCTTCACCACAAAACCATAAGAAAAGTTGCTTGTATATATGTTCATCAAATGAAAGGTTTTGCTGGGAAATTATAACTGGCAGTATTCACATCAAGGAGTGCAGGGAAAGGGGAAATCTACGGAAAATATGTATCCATCCTCACGATTGTATACTTGTGATTGAAAAATTCTGAAAAAAATCATGGATGTAGGTCTCTATGATTATAAGGCAAACAAATAGCTCAAAATTTAAAGTTCAATCAACTTCGTGGACACAGCTTTTGGGTATCCAGGTAGTCAAATGGTGGAAGAATTTTTCTTTTGAATAATTATTCTCGAATTCAAACCTAAGCTCGCAGTGGCGTTCAAAATAAATTCCTCGTTTGCATACGGACAAGGCCTTCACGATAATCGATAAAAATATCGATATCGTATCGATTTTCGATACGATATTCAGTGTGACGATACCAATAACGGTACGATACAATTGATTCAGGAAATTATTGATACTATCATAACGCCGGTAAAAACGTCCCGATATTATCGAAAATATCGATATCGACATCAAGAATTAAAAAAAAAATTTAGCATTACGGCCGATAAAAATATACTGTTCCGCCCTCTATTAGGTATTGTAAAGTCGACATCTATTTTAGTCGAAAGCACTAGTGGCTTGAATCTGATCCATTTTCTAAGACCTTGATAAAATGCCATGAATGAAATCCAGAAAATTAAATAATTTCATACTCATATTACGTTTCAGCTGTACGTTTGCATTCCTGGGAAATCACGGCTAAGTTTTGCTCCAACTGTTTCTTCGGGAAAAAGGATCCTTTCTAGAAATAACCAACAACTGGCTTGCGAATCGGGGAGGCAGTATGGCATAAGAGTGGAATTTCACCTATTAGGTAGAATTATTTCTTAAAAAGAACAAGAACATGTCACAATTCTGCTTCGATCTTTTGTAAAGTATACTCGTAAATATCTCGACTAAGTTCATTATCCGGCAATTTCGGCCGAGAAGTAATAAAATGGCTGCCATTTTTTCAAAAATCGGTGATATCTGTCCCGGCCAGATTATAGTGTACTAGACTCTCTGATTGTTGCTCGGGACATTAGCTTATAGTCCCATCGGTCTGTCAATCTAGCTTAGCACATCAAACTAAAAGTTCTGCTCCTCATCTTAAACTAAATGGGATATTGACTGTTTATTATAGGACGTGTGCTGCTTGCAAGTCTGGAGCAATTTTTGATGGCAGACCTTCTTCTATTTTCAAAAAAAAAAATTGTTTTAATTTATCTGAAATTATATAATTTAAGCTAAATTTCTGGGTAATTTATTGACTTTCTCCAATCGAGAAGATTCAAAAATTAAAAACTTGAAGTTATTTATCATATGATCATCTTCGACAAAAGGATTCGGTTTCCTCATTGAAATCCTTGAAGATTCGCAAAATAATAGATGTACTTCATACGAAAGTGCATTAAAATTCAATTTTATAATTTCAATCTAACGTGTTGAACTAACTGTTAATACCAGCAGATTCCTACAAAGGATTACATTTCTTTGGTGGGACATTTTAGTCCAATATGATGTCTCCCGTTTGTAATCTCAATAATCGAAATGCTCAAATGCATCGATTAGTTATACCCAAAAAAATTGGACAAAAGTAGGAAATTTTCTTGTTTCAACGGTAACTATCCTTAATTGTTATTTGATTCCCATGTCCTTCAAATGGGACGTAACAAAAAGTAACTCCTATATTTTGGAGAAAATAGGACTCTTATACCCACCCTCGGTCTAGAGTTATGCCCGGCCATTCTAAAAAAGTAACAACAAAATTAGTCGATTCAAAATAACGGACTTCTAATTTATTGATGACAGCTAAAGCCCGTCAAAAGTTACTAAACAAAGTAAGAAAAAGAAAATCGGTTGACAAATAGAAGAGAATAAGTTGCAGCAGCCGGAGAGTGCTCCTATCAGAAGGCTTTTGTAAACAAATTAGTGAATCAAACAATTTTTTCAAATACCAAAAGCGCCATTTTCTTTTAAGCTCTGCCGACGCCGTTGTCATTGCACAAACAAAAACATACGAATTTTATGACCGATTTCTGAAATTATGTCGAAAATCGAAACGTGTATCTAATAAGAATCACATGTGGCTGTTGTTCTTATTGTATAATTTTCAATTGACCATCATTTTGTTGTTTATTGCGCGATTGCTGTAAAATTGTCAGGGTATATGAACTTATACAGGGTTTTCCAATAAGAGGTGATATTTTTATATTAAAAGAAAAATGCCATTTTTTAATATCAATGATCGGATGTTTATTTCATTATAAAGAGGAGGGTATGCCGCTAATAGTGAAAAATAACATCAGGCAAATGACCACCACGACCACGCTTACAGGACAATATTCTTTTCATGAAATTTTCCATAACCAAATCGAAAAGTGCCTGCCTTATGTCCTCGATAGCCTCACGAATTGCGTCTTTGAGATCTTGAGTCGACGCTGGGCTATTGACGTAGACCTTCTCTTTCACGTGGCCCCAAAGGAAGAAGTCGCAAGGTGTTAAATCACAAGATCTCGATGGCCAATTGTGATTACTTCTTCGAGAGATAACACGGTCCGGAAACTTTTCCCGTTAAAGATCAATGGTTTCGTTGCTTGTGTGGCACGTAGTGCCGTCTTGTTGAAAGCAAACATTGCCTAGATCAATACCATTCAATTCCGATCATAAAAAATTAGTTATTAATCACCTCTCGATAGCACAATCTATTCCCAGTAGCTGTTGCTCCAGCCTCATTTTCGAAAAAAAAAGATCCAATGACTCCGCCGGACCATAAACCGCACCAAACAGTCACACGTTGAGGATAGAGAGGCTTCTCAACAATAATTCTTGGGTTTTCCGAGCCTCAGATGCGACAATTTTGCTTGTTGACGAAGCCACTGAGGTGGAAATAGGCCTCATCACTCAAGATGATTTTTCGATGGAATTCCGGATCATTTTCATGCATTTCAAGGACCCAATCAGCAAAGACACGACCTTGTTGATGATTGACCGGCTTGAGTTCTTATGTTAAATGAACTTTATAAGCCTTGAGACCCAAATCTTTATACAAAATACGGTGTAATGACGTTTGTGGAATGCCTAATTCCAAAGAACGACGGGGAATTGACAAACCTGGGGTTTCTTCAACACTTTCGGCTACAGCACAAATATTCTCGGCTGTTCTTGAGTGACTTGCACGGGTTTTATTCTACACATCACCAAGTTGTCCCAACAGCTCGAACTTTTCCACCGATTTCTATATTGCGGCCCGACAAGGTGCTTCACGACGACCCAAAAATGTTTGAATTTTACGAACCGTCTCTACCAAATTTTCACCATTTTTATAGTAAATTTTAATAATTTCAATGCGTTGTTGAACCATCTATCGATCCATATTTACTAATGGCGTAGTTTTTAATTATCAAATATTAAAAAATTACAGCTTCATAAGTGTTATCTACCGAAACAGCAGGCTATTCAAAATAACACCTCTTATTGGAAAACTCTTAACATGAAATAATATCAATGATAAATAACAATAATTTTTGGAAATTTTAAAAGTCCCGTGCTATTATTAACGAAATTAATCGAACTAGACTTCTCAGGAATTTGTTTCCCATGTACTATTTAAGGTCTACTTTCATGCAAATATTTCAGCATTGCGAGGGAGGACACAAACTTTTCACGTATTTTGACCCCCCCCCCCCCCCAAATTCCCCTATGGTGTTATCTTACTTTTTTTACCTGATTCAAAAAGCTATCACAAAGCCCTGTCTTTTGATATCAATATCGCAGATATTTTACGAAGAAAAAATTAAGGGTCACCCCTGTGCACGGGACATCTCCCATAAAATGTTTTTTATACCTGCATTTTGCAGAGGTTATCACTTCTGAACTGCTCACAAAATTAAAAGGTTGTGGCTTATGTAATTTCTGAGAAAACTTGCTTTGACGACCGGACAGACAGGTCGCGATTCTAGTAGGTTTTTATAAAAACTATTAAATAAATACTTAAAAAGGGACTTAACTGTTTTTTTTTGCCATTTCATATATAGAACCTTTAGCTTATGAACTATCGACGTTTTATCGGTTATCGTATCGATATCGACTCAAAATCTATACCGATACGATAAATTTACGAAAAAAATATCGCCGATATCGATTTGATATTAAAAAATCTAAGTAATAGCCTTGAAATCGGTATCTTATCGTATCGTGAAGGCCTAGTAGGGACCCACATGAATGGTATATGCAAGGGTTCCTTCTGGGGGGTAAGGTGGGGAATAAGGGTAACGCTTTAGGAAGACAAGCTGATTTCGAAAGACCCAACAATGGAAGGAAAAAGAAAATCTAGAACAATCATAATGTTGGCAACACTGCACTGTGTATGTCGGAGAATTATTGCAACTTTAGAGAAAAGCACTATAAGCAGAAGTCTGGAGCACCGATGGGTAATACTTTGTCACCATTTTTAAGCGAGGTTTCCATGAGCTAGTGTTACCTTTTTCCACTGGGAGTCACAATACTTAGTTGGGTGCTCCGTTTGAGACCTTGGGGTCCCGGCTAACCCGTGGAGACGGGGTAGGTGAGCGCCACTCGCCAACCCGTTAAATTGTCTCAGGAGCCAATTGGCGAGGTTAGGCACCCCGGACCAACCCACACTTCTTCCGAATTTCGGCGACGAAACCTAACCCTATCCACAAAGCCCTACGACCATGCTTCCACGTTCTCAGGGGACACTTTCACTTGGTGGTCTTGAGCCGTCCCGATTTTTCACCACGGTTGATTTACCTGGACCCGCGAGCCAGGCTCCACACTATTTCCTTTAATTGAATAGACCGGCTGAATTCAGTACAATACATATATATTCAGAGTATTAAAAATTCAATTCAATTGAAATAAAATAAAATTACAATAAAAATGTGTATATGTGTTACTGTTCTTTTGACCAATTACCTATTAACAATCACCTAACCAATATGATCGGGGGCCCCACTTTTCTCGATGGCGCGCTTCGACGTTACCTCGATTCTTCGCGTGATCTCGCACCAGCTTTCCTATTCGCCTTTCCTCCTTCCTCGTCCTTCACACTGCTTCCTCATTTCTCCTTTTTCGCCCGCTTCCAACCTGCTTTCCCAAAACTCCAGCTTTTTTCCCGCCGTATTTGCACCTGGTTCCTTTTATCTAACCTCCAACTCCAGATGTTCCACCCAAAAAGAAGAAAAAAGAGGCTTTTTCGCCCAATTCTATGCCTTTTATAGCCTCGGTGCAACGAGCTTTCGATGTTTCAATTGGCGATGTGGCACTGCCGTTCTGCATTATCACTCCACAGCTTCCATGGGGCATCACCGAAGCTCTTTGCGATCCCCATGTTTTGGACCGTTTACTCATGTCATTTGGTGCACTCGACACGGCGGATAATAATATTGTTTTTCTTATTATTTTAGGCTTTTGGCAAACATAAAATAAATACACCATGTGAGTTCTCTACCGTTATCCACGCAACAGGAATATATCAACTATGCATTTATATCGTGTATGAAGGAGTTGTAGATTGATTTAATAAGTCTCATATTTCTGTTCGTTCAGTGTTTCAAAGTTAGCTTTTTATCATCATTTTCTATTATCATGATGATTATCATAATTAGGACTTACTATTCTATTTAGTTAAGCAGCCAATATAAGAAATAGCGATTATGAGACGGGTCCGTTGTTTGTGTTGGGATTCTGGGGCGGTTTGGCCGATGCTGTTTGCATTGTTGCCGAAAGTTGTGATAATGTTTCCTGTGATACGTTAGCTTTTAGAATAGTAATTTCCAATTCCAATTGATTTATTCGATCCATCAGTTCAGCGATCTTTTCTTTCAGGACTTCCACTTCCTCTCGGACAGCAATCATTAAGTGAGATTTCACAAGATCCATAGCTTGTTCGATTTTATTATCGACAGCCACCGCACTTGTTCCAGATGCACTTTCACTATCTGCTTCAATAGCTGTCGCTTGCTCTTCGTCATTTGATTGCTGTGGCGGAATTGTTGCAGCCGTGGCCTGTGTTTGCTGCGGTGTTGAAACTGTAGATGATCCATCGCTCATTATTGTCATTTGTGGTGCACCTTCTTGTTGAGTCATCGAAGGAATACTTTGAAGAGGAACCTGGTTTGGCGATATTTGCTGCACAATGGTATCAACCCCTGGTGAAATAGTTTGGGGAACAACGTTCGGTGCCATTCCCATAACACCTACAACTCCGGGCTGTTGAAGCACATTTACATCAGCGTGATGCATCTCCATCGGCATCCCACTGGTGCTCGTAACAGGAATTGTTCCTGTGTATACTCGACTTGGGGGTGGTGGTGCCATTTGCATTTGCGCTTGTTGCATACTTTGCGCTTGCTGCATGCTTTGCGCTTGTTGCATGCTTTGCGGCATGCTTTGTGGCATGGTCTGCGGCATGCTGTGGTGTATGTTTTGCGACATGGCTTGGACCATAGTGGCCGGCTGCGACCTGACAGCTGGCTGAGCCATACTACTGTTCGGAATTGAGGTTACTATGTTAGCTGCATTCATATCCGGGACTCCAGCAACCATTCCTAGATTTACAGCCGGCATCGATTGCGCTGGTGCCTGAGGCTGTTTTGGCACTTATCCAACGAAATTCGACGGAACGCCGTTCTGAATCTGCATATTGGAAGGAAGGGTAGCTCCATGCAAATTCGGGATTTGTTGATTCGGTTGATTGTTTTGGTAGAAATGTGCCGGTTGTGATTGCCCTTGCATATGAGTGGCTTGTTGATGTTGTTGGTATTGTTGGTTTGGAAGCGTTTGATGCATTTGCTGTTGTGAATAATTTACAATATTGGCTTGAGGAGCAATAGTGACTACGGTGTTCGGCATAGAAGCAGACACCTGAGGAAGCATTCCGGATGGCACAGCTGAAATATTATTTGTCATCGGTTGCGACTGAGTTTCCATTAACGGCTTCTGCAACGTCGATGACCATAAAAGTGCACTTCTCATCGTAAATAATTATATTTGCGGATGTCTAGCAGACTTAATCTTGGATAACAATTGTATATCTTGTTGGATTCCATTCGATAGGGTAATCAATGCCTTTAATTTTTGTCATTTCCACGCTCGGTTCAAGTTCCGCTTCAATTCGGAATTCCTCTGCATCCTCGGTTGAGGAAGTTCCGCAAATGGACTGCTCACTCCAACTTAACCTAACCCTTACAAGGGATTTACAAATTCTAAAACTCTATTCATTTTCTTACAAAATTTATTTAAATCTTCAATTCAGCCTGGCTGGCGCGGTACATAATAACTTTAGATCGTGGGTCTTGCTTATAAAGTCGCGTGTGAAAGTGTCCCGTGACACTAGATAGAGGAAAAAATGGAACAAAATGGTATAATGCCCAAATTTCGGGTTCGATACGTAGACGATATTTTTGCCATAGTAAACGAAAAAGATATCAACAGCTTGCTGCCAAAATTAAACAACATCCATAAAAATATCAATTTTACAATTGAGGAAGAAACCAACAATGAACTACCTTTCCTCAACTTATAAATTATAAGGACTAGCGGTAAATTAGAACTGGGCATATATAGAAAAAAGACAGCACTCAAAAGACCGTACCAAGGACATCAAAACATGCATACTCAAAAAAAATGGTATTTTTCCGAGCTTGGATACACAGGATGCTGTCAGTACCATTGAGCATAGAAAACCAAATGAAGGAAAGTAATTATATCCTGGATACAGCGAAGAAAAACGAACATGAAGCTAGGTCAATCTTAGGAATGATGAAGAAGATCGAAGAAAGAAGAACACGAGATGGTTTCGCTATGCTCTATACTCAAAGCAGAAGGAACAGCAAAGAGTAGTGGTCGTCCATTCGGATCTAACAGAAGGCTTAAACAGATTACTTAAGCAAGTTACCATCCAGCTAATTTCAAGCAACGCCCAGTTCCAACTAAAGAGCAGGTTCACAAATGTAAAGGACAGAAAGAAGTCTGGTATCTACAAAATCAAATGCAAACACTGTGCTAAAGCATATTTTGGTCAAACAAGACGAACGGTCAAAATAAAATTCGAGGTGCACACAAAAGAGGCACAATTAGTGATGAGGCGAGGAAACATGAGCAACGTTAGGTCTTTAGTAACTAAAAATATTTGTGAAGGACATCGAATTAAATGGGATGATCTTACGGTACTGAAGGAACTAAGGAACATGCAAAAACTTGATGAGTAAGAATCATTGTACATTATGAGGCAACCAGCCAAAACAAGACTCAACGATGACCTGAGCAATGAATATTCTGGCCTCCTAAATTTGTGAATTAGCTGTGGCTATTCCTTTTTCTTTCTTTCTGTACGATTGCACTTAATCAAAAATAAATTATATGTATATAGTAATAATAATAATGACAACAGTGATAATAGAGAAAGCAACAATTACAGCAATACTAAGAAATGTAAAAAGTTGATTAAAAAAAACAATTAGACCCTTAGTAATAAGAGGCTAAGTAATTAGGTCCAATAACAAAAGCAAAATAAGATTAGAACGCGTAGACAGGTGATAAAATCGTATAGCAATTAAGCCTTAAGCAATTAGACTTTAGGCTATTAGAACTTGGTGTCTCTTCGTATATATTAAGTATCCCTGAAAAGGCTTTGTAACATCAGAAAATAGCAAACACTGAAAAAAGAAGCAACTTACTCCTGAAATATATGTATATATATATATATATATATATATATATATATATATATATATATATATATACATATATGTATGTATATATATATATATATATATGTTTATATATATATATATATATATATATATATATATATATATATATATATATAGATATATATATATATACATATATATGTATGTATATATATATATACGTTTATATATATATATATATATATATATATATATATATATATATATATACATATATATATATTTATGTCAAAAAATAGCTTTTTGATAGAAATAATACACGCTAAGGATAGAAAGGTAACTTGTAAGAATGCATTTAGGAAAGGCAGTGTGATATAACCGATGAGGCACCGGTCACATCTCCATCCACAGTGAAAATCTTGAGCAACGAAAATGATGTATGAAATTTCCTTGCACTACCTACGCCATGGAACATTCTCTAGGTGAAGCCGATCAAGCACCACCCAGAAACCTGTGCAGCATATCGCCATTACACGAACATAGTAATGTAGTCATAAACCTGGAAATAATACAAATTTCCACCAATCCGGAAAGTTATCGACTCATCCGGTACAGTGAAGTCACTACGTGGAGATCAACATGGATGATCGTTGACAAGAGGTTAAGCGGATAAAATTCAAAGTTACTCACATCCCCACGTTTGTACTGTTTAGTAGAGATTCTCTATGCATTGTCAAGAATAATTATGCAATCGGAAGAGAGTGATCAGGAAGCCCATCATGTAGCTCTATACGAGACATCTGGCCATAAGCCATTGTAACAATTGATTGAGCCTCAGATTAGTGAATTAATAAATAAACCATGTCCTACAGTTAATGTACTAAATTCTTGTTTGCAATAACTTCACACCAAAGACATCATCGCTATATCTTGAAATGAGTGAAAAGTTTAATACTCTTATCCTGATTTTATGTACGAGATGCGCAATCAAAGAGGATTGCTACAATCCTAATCTGTATGGCTATTTACAGCTAAATAATAAATGCCACTGATTTCGATTCTCGATTCATTGACTTGCAAGCGGAGAAGCTCTTTATCCTTAATCAACATTTATAAGAAGTTTCTCTGTTGCTGGGACGTTAGCTACGCTTATCTTATATCGCTATGAGACCGACCTAAGGAGACTCAACCCTTTAAGACGATGCCTTCTGATGAACGCCATAGAGTCTATGTTATTGTGCGAAGCAGAAATATGAGGCGACACTCTCAGCAAGGAGCTGTACTGTAAACGCTTGGTAAAGGTACAGAGATGAGGAGTACTGAGGATTACATCTTCATATTCGGCAGTCCCTGGTTTGGCAGTGCTAGTCATCGAAGGCGTTATAACTATTGCCTTCCTTTGTACAGAACGCCGTACCACCTACCTGCTTCAAAACGAAGACGCGAGGGAGACAGTTGTCTACAAGGAGAGACAACGCTTGCTCAATTATTAGTAGCAGCCCTGTGTGAATAAAAGAAAGGAAAAGTGTATTGCGCACCTCATCCCTGATCTGAAACCATGTCTCATTTGAAGGAATGGTGAGAGTGACTTCTCACTGACCCAGATCTTGAGTGGGCAAGAATTTTTTCAGTCTTACTTGGACAGGATTGGTAAGTAAAGGTCCTTCAACCTTGCACAGGAGAAGAAGACCGGTACCTTCACACATTTTTCGCGTAAAAAGATGGCACTTGCCGCACTGGGACCACTACAAGGAAATAGAGAGCTCTCACTCTCTCTCTCTGGATAATATAATCAAGGAGATGCTTCAATCGGTTGAAAAATGGAATAATATAGCATATTCTATCCGGGCAGTCCTTAAAAACAAATGAACTCACTTGAGTAGCCGGAGACATTGGGAATCGTTTTTTTTTTTTTTGTTAGCGATCCATTTCCTTTTCCGCTAGTAATAGGATCTTGCTAACAAGATGTCACCTCTTGCGTAGCAAAACGAAGCTTAGCCCTAAATAATATGTCACTAGATTCTCAGGACAATAGGGGAGGTGTTTATTGGGTAAACCAGATGTCTTGCCTATCTAGGAGTCTCACACCTAGGACACAAGTAGCGTTTAACTCCCAGACACAAAACGCTAATGAGCAGGTCTCCTGATGGCTTAAACATTCAAGCGATAGATCTACCTAGCCAGTGTTTGTGGATTTTGGGAAAGCATTTTTCTGTCTAAGCCTTAATTTAATCAAAAGAAGTTATTACAAATCAAACTTAACCGCTTCATAGTATGCAAATATTTAGAATTTACTTTTCATAATAGGGGTGTCAATTTCAATAACGATTGTTGAAACCGCAAATCACTTGCTTCTAAGGAAACTAAATCAATCTGAAGTTCAGCCATATCTTGGAGATATAATTACTCTTAATACATGAACCACCTTCGCATGAAGTTTTCCAAATTACGACTTTATAGCGCCGATTCCATAGAACGAAGCTATTTCAATGCAGATGTCATTGCTAGGCAAAATATGAAATATTTAAAAACGTTCCCAGATACCTTCCATCTACTGAAAATGGTAATAAGCTAATGTAAATGATAATCAATACTGTGGCAAAGTGGCTTATTAAGACACTGAAGGAAATATGATTTTTATATGCAAATGGAACTCGTATATGTTTTATGGATCACTTCAAATGATTTATTACTACATCAACTTCAAATTTGAAAACGATTGTCTTCAGTAAACCCTCCTCTATTTCTCAAGCGAAATTATACGATATTGAAAACAAAGTGCAAAATTTATTGCTTTATAGGTACCTTCCTATTTGAAAGTTGGCGTGGAAATCCCAACATATTACTTCACCTTCATTTCATAAACAAAAAGTCAGGAGTGGTTGTTCCTGCAAATGATATTCCCCCAAAAAACAGTATCACTTGAAAATTCACTGAAATTTGCTGAACGACATGAACAGATAGAAATGAATAATACCCCACCGTATGCATGATGAATTTTTCTCAAGTGTTTATTAAAAAAGACTTTTACATTCAACCCCAATATTTACACTCCATTCCAACTTGGCTCAAGTATCCTACAAAAGTGAATCATTCCAACCACCATTCTAGCCATAAAACACGATATTGTTCATCATTTATAATTTCAGCATCCTCTAAAACTGAGAATATTTCCAGCGCTACCAGCGAAACACAACGAGAAAAAGTGTTTGCAATGAGGAGGTAGTATAGGACACTTCAGCATTTCTGACATGATTTTCAATGAGAGCCACTTAATCGTTCGTACCATCTTTCGCTGAGTTTGAAGTTTTTCAGAACGTGAACACACAACGCCATCATAATCATCATCGTTTTGCCGTGCTACCGTTCGCCCGTGATGACTTTATTTAAGAATTAACAAGAAGCCATAAGGAGATGACGGAAACCACACCCACAAGTCAAGGCTTAAAGCACTTCAAGATCAAGACTGATGCCAAAATGAGACTGAAACGTGAACATACACACACTTGTACAAACGGTTTTTGCATGCAAATCTTCAAGAGCATATTTAACTGTGTAACAAGGTTTCCTATCTTGGTAGTTTCAACAGTTATTGTACAGGTTTGAGTGGCTTCTGTTGCTACAGTTCGTTAATCTAAATTAATATGCTGCAGGTATTCTGTTACTGTTCTGATGGACTGACCTATATTACCAGAAGAATCGGAGAAATAAATTATAAACGTTTAACTTGAGTATCCCATTAATATTCCGGTCTGCAGGCATATGTATGAAGAGGTGGAAGAAAATGACGAAATTTAGGAAAGTATTCAATCCCTGGAAAATATATTTTGCAGAGAATTATAAGCTCAGCTGCTTGAGTTATAATGCCGCAGTGGAAACAGGATGGATTGGGTGATTGTAAACGGAAAATTATGGTACGGATCCTTGAAGACTCGAAAAATAATTTGTATCTTGATTTAAATTTGAAAATTTAACAACGCGACATTGCAAGATATGTGCACCGTTTTTTAAACAAGCTAATGTATATGTTTACATGGATAAGAAATGGTTGAAGACTTGCGGTAGAGCAAAAGACCATACTTGCTATAGAACAAAAGAAAATCAGAGCTTTTGTGTACCAAAATTTTTCATCATTCAATCTTGAAAGGACATTCAAATTATTCTGATAAAAAGTATGCAATCGAAAATTTGTTCGAAGTAGCTTTAACCGTGAGAATAAATTAATCTACAGAAACTTATGTATATAGTGCTAATGGATGTTGTTACGCTGGTTTTTCTGGAGAAACAAAAAATATCTTTTTATTCCCAGCAATATGCTTTTTTCTAATGCTGGTGGCATGAAAGCTTGAATTCTAATTAAAACCATATTAAATACCCATTCAAGCTCAATTCAGAACTTTATTGCACCAAAAAGACCCTTCATAAATAAAAGAAACCCGAATTCAAAGACCTCTTAAAAATGGATGAAATATATTTCAGGGACACGGTGCCAAATCAGTTTTCCCATTTCAAAATAAATAAAAACCTTGTTGGCGCCACCTGCCGGAAAGACAATCTTTCTCGCAGGGACCCTTCGTTTCAAAAAACAAATGATAATTTGATTGGTCGCCACTTTGAAAGTCGAAAATTTTCAGTTGCATAAATATTTCCAACGCAAGCAATTTCAAACACTTCCTTGAAAATGTATTCAGCACTTTAGTTGCTACTAAAATAACAAATTTCGTTTACTTTCTGAATTCTCGGGGCCGAAATTTTGAATTTAAGCTTTTGATTTTGGGTTATTTTGAAAGATTTTTTCATTGTTCTCTAGATACTTATAGCCTTCACCATACTGTCAAGCTACACCAAAGTAGGTATCATGGGACGGGTTCTTTTTTTCACAGCACAAGGGCTCACTACAAAAAATTATCGCATTCATGAATTGTTCGATAAACGAAAAAATGCACAATTGAACCGATAAAAGGTCTCAATGGCCGAAGCTACCTATCGAGAGGATGAACTATTGAAACTGACGCCGATAATCGATTGACACATGTGAAAAGAGAGACGATTTCGTCCTCACAAACGTCTACTCATGACCCCCAACTACGAGCGGGGCAACCAGTTTGAAGCGGTGCCCTCTCCTCCTTGACGATAAAAGTTATTGATTCAGACAAATTAAACGAAATAAGTTCAAAAAGTTAATTATATCTCAATAAAAAACGGGCATTAATTCTGCATATTTTTTTCAGAGATCGCACCTAGCCAATACATACATATTTTGAATATTTGTTAGCGGAATATCACAAAATATGTGCCAAATCACACGCAAATTCGAGGAGTTTATCCAAAAAAACTTCATTACGATGCTTGAAATATATACTTTCGGATTCGACTAGCAACACTTTTCAGTAACTTCGTCCCTAATAATTCACTCAGGAAATTATTCTAAATTAACGGAAGCTTCTCGTTTACTTATGTTAGAATAAGTTACGGATATGTGATACACCTATGTAATCCCAATAGGTTTTAATATTAAAACCAGTTTTCTATGTGCTTCTAGCGAAAGTAATAGAGCCGTTCATCATTTTACGGCCACCACTCCCAATTTTCGTTCACAATTCCTCACATGTGTCTAACTCTTCCATCTCCCAAGCGATAACTGAACTGTGCTTCTGCAGCAAAAACAACAATTCCAAAATCCCGCTTTTCGACTGCTGTTCTAAAGCTTTTATCCGTAAACTCCCAATGTTCACATCGCGGCGATCATAGCAACAGACAAACGAAAACATGGCCCTAGATGAAGTCAGGTTAGCATACGCCTCTATTAAAAAATAAGAGCCAGCTTCAATCCACAACAAAGTTTTTGCAGAAGATCAATCAAAGGTCACCCAGTTGAAATCAAAAACAGATTTAAGCAATACTTCCACGAGTTATTCTTAGAGCCCTCAACAATAACTGAAGCTGTGAAAATTCCAGAAGCAGAACAAGAAGTCCCAGATTCATCACTAACCAGAGATGAAGTACTGGCAGGAGTACGATGGCATACCAGCGGAGCTGTTAAAGGGGCGGGGTTCCCATTTACCGAACCTTCTGAATCGACTGATATGCAGAATATGGCCAAAGGAGCAATTACCAGAAGATCAGCGAAGAACTATGACATGTGCTGTACACAAAAAAAGAGACAAGTTAAGGTGTTAAAGTCATCAAGGCATCGCTTTGCTGCGTTCGTCTTAGAAGCGCACTCCAAAATCATAGAAGGAAAATTAAAGTCCGACTAAGAAAGTATTACACAAGAACATGAGGGAGACTTTCGAAGTGGATGGTCTACAACAGACCAAATATTTTCTATTAATCAGATACTCGAAAAGTACTGGGGATATAACATCAATGTGTACAAACTCTTTGTAGACTTCAAGCAAACATACGACAGTGTCGACAGAAATGTGCTGTACAAAACAATGCTTGACTTTGGCGTCCCAACAGAACCAGTCCATATGGTCAAACTTACGATGCTAAATAAAGAGCTCCAGATCGAGGTAAACGACCAACTAGCGGGCAGCCAGACAATGGAGTCAGGCTCAAAGCATGGCAATGGGCTTGCCAAAATGTCCTGTAATATTGTGCTGGAATGCATCATCAGAAAAAAATAGCTGAAATTAAAGTCCACATCATTGGCGGCATATGCTGATACACCAACACAATGGCACGATCAATCTTAGATGCCAAAGAAGCATATCGTAATTAGCGTTCAAGTTAATGCAACTAAGAGTAAATTGGTCACTTAAACGAGGAAGAACACTTCGGTCGAACAAAACCTAACCAAAGGTGACTAAAACTTTGAATGTGTTGATAACTTTGTCTGTCTTGAAGCTTACCTGAATATAATCGGCCTCCAAGAAGGACAAAATTGGACACCGAACAAACACCAGAAATAAAGCATGTTACTCTGTACTTTCCACTCTAAGGGCCCGAGTTGTACCCATGCAAATAAGCTTCATATTTATAAATCACCAACCAAAACTGCGCCAAGCAACGAGCTGTGGGCAGAAGTGAAAGCGGCAATTAAGAAAGTGACTGAACAGATAATCAGATAAGTGCCAGAATGTGTTGGATAAAAGAATAAGGTGTACTAACAAAGTTCAGAAAAGACTTCAAGGACGCAGAAGAAAAGTAGCATAGAAGATAATTTAAATTAAAAAAAGAAAATACGATGCTAAACAATTAAAAAGCATCAATGTAAGCATAGCGACCAGCAAAACAAGACAGGCATACAACTAGTGAAAAACCTGAAACAAGATTACCAGCCCAAGGCCATACTCTAACCCGATGACATCGGCAACAAACCAGGATTAGGCATGATACGCATCATGTTTCAAAAACTTCCTAAATCTTCCACATATCTTCAAAATTTCGGAGACTATTGATATTCTTGGAGTGCTTCCATTGGCAGTTCGTTCCACCATCAAAGCGTAAAAGAATAATAAAGCACCGGCCATCGTTTAGATTCCACTGACGCTCATTAAATATGGGAACAGTGGTGTTCAGGAAACTATCCATAACAAGAACTTATGCCAAGTAAGTGGAGCCAATCAATTGTTCTCCCTATCCACAAAAAGGTGATGACCTATACCGCGAAATCTATAGAAGCATATCACTTCTTTGCACGTTGTCCAAAATATTTTCAAAGCTCAAGGAGTATCTAGGTGGTTTTAGAGCAGGTAGACCACTGATAGACCAATTGTTTAAAGTCAAGCTGGTACATGAGAAATACTGGGAATTCAACACAGAAGCACACCAAATTTTTCATTGACTTTAAAAAAGCATACGGCAGTATTGATCGTAACATACTGTACAAAAGAGTGCTTTACTTTGGTACCCCAGCCAAATTAGTCCGTCTTACGAAATTGACAATGACCTGAATAACATCCAAAGCCCGCATCAGTAAACAACTAAGTGATACCTCCAACTCAAGTATCGGACAAAAGTAGGGAGATGGGCTGGCCCCATTGGTCTGGCAAACGTCATAAGAAAGCTATCTGTTAATACAAGAGGTTCATTACTGTATAAATTGAGCCAACTGTTAGCCTCTTTGGACAGCATCAACATTTTGCCACGGTCGTTACCAACCGCCAAAGAAATTTCCCTGAAACGTGACAGCGAAGCAAAACTAGTAGGACTACAAGTCAATAACAAAAAAAAAACAGTCGAAGCAAAGTACCTCAAATACACAAAATATCATACTTGGTAAATACAGTATCGTGAATGTGGGCAAATCGGTGCATTTAAGCGCCAAAATAATGAGAACTGGAAATAAAAGGAACGAAATGCCCCGAAGAGTACAGCTCGCAAATAAAATAATTTATTCAGTTTTGACGATCTTGATGACCAGCTGCATACATAGGAAAATAAAGCTCCAAGCATATAGGTCTGTGATAAGACCTGTGCAATACTATAAGTGTGAAACATGGACTCTAATTTGAGCACTTGTAAACATATTGAACGCATTCGAAAGACGGGTCCGAGGCGGATAATTGGAGCGAAACTGGACGGAAACGAATTTCGGATTAGATAAAACCATGAGTAGTATGAAATTTTTAACAAGCCGAAGGCCTAAATGATTATCAGACTGCGGAAGCAGCAATGGGCTAGCCATGCAAATTGTATGGATGAACAGCGGATACCCAAAACCGTATTCGTTGAGAAAACTGAAGGGCAGAGAGCAATGGGAAGATCGAGTAAAGAATGGTCTGACTCGGTTGATGAAGGCAGTTCATCGGTGCTCGGATTTCAAAATTGTAGGACGCGGTCAATGAACCGAGACATTTAGACATTTCGCAAGAAGTGAAGACCTGAGAGGGATTGTAGTACTACGAAAAAGAAGAAGATAATCAAACGTGTGCTGTTATATGGAGGTGAAACATGGACCCTGATAAGCAAATTTAAGAAGCGAAAGAACATATTCAAACCATTAAGTGCTCCAGAAAATCTCCAGCCAAGTGAAGCTTTGCGAACCACCTGTATCCGCCTGCGTAAAGTGGAAATAAACCGGGTACTCAAAAAAACATTAAAAGGTAGGGGTCACGGTAGGCGTCCAGAGGAAAGGCCAAGGACTGGATGGGAAAATACAATGCACGCTGACCTCAAATACTTGCTGGTTGTGATCAACTGGCGAACGAGGTTGCAGAATCTTGATGTTTAGAGGTAGTTAATCCTGAAGGCCAAGGCCCGTCTCGGGGTATTTCACCATAAATGATGAAGAAAAAATAAATCACCGATAAAATCTGTGGTTTTTGTGGAGATAAGTATCGCAAAAATTTCAGTACCAACGTGCGAGATGCCCAAAATAAGTGTATTACCGATTGAAGCAGTCGAACTCATCATTGATTCACATCGGATACAGTGCATATATTGTACAAAATACTATTCTTCTACCAGCTGATATTGAAAAAAACGTCATGATTACCTATTTGCATTTCTACATTAGCGTGGCCAGCGCTGCAGCACTAAAATTAACAAGCAAACCGATTGAAACTAACTATAGAAAACAATTGGGGTATGCAAAAACACGGTTATTGGCCCTTAAAGTACCGGTTGAATCGATTTTAAAGCACTTCAGGAATACTTACCGGGGCTCAGACATTATTCATCTAATCCACGTCATCCTTTACGGCTACTGCTTTTCAAAGAACATTTAATCCTGCATTGATTGTAATACATTAGAAGTTACGACAAATAATAATGCGATTGCTTATTATCTAACCGTTTGAAAATAGATTGAAAAGTGATGATTGTCCGCGAGGAGGCAAGGTGGACTGCGTGCCATATTCCGGATGTAAGACCATGGCTAAATCGAAGGAATGGTGAGACTAACTTCTATCCGGCCTAGTTTTTGAGCCGGCATGGGTATTTTCAGTCTTACCTGCACAAGATTGAAAAGTCTCGGTCCCAAAATTGTCGGTTTTGCCCAGGAGGGGAAGACAATGCCTACAACACAATTTTTGTGTGCAAAAATGGAGCTGGTTACAAAAAGACCTCTGCAGGGAGAAGGAGAAGCTCACCCCGGATAATATAGTCGTGGTGATGCTCGAATCGGTTGACAAATGGAACCAGGTGGCACATCATGCTCGGGCAGCCCTAAAAGATAAAAGAGACTCACAGCAGCTGGGGTGTTGGGGCTGGAGGGATCGCTTGTCTGGTAATTGCTCTTCCCCTTTCCCCTCCTGCTCGAAGAGGAATCCTCCAGCTTGTAGGCATCTCACGGCGTAACAAGACGAGACTTAACCCAAAGTAATGTGTCAAACGATTCAAGGCTGGGTTTTAGGGTTGACAGGGGAGGTGTTTAGCGGGTAGTCCAGGCACCTTCTTGCGAGCATGGTAGTCCCACACTCTGTGCGTAAATGACATTCACCCCCCCAAAAACAAAAAAAAAACTGTTCTGGAATCGAAAGTGACAACTTTGCGGTTATCGACTAAATATTATGCTCTGGAAAGATTTGAAGTACTTGCATCCGAAAATATAAGTTGAAATAGAAGTAGACATTGAAGAATTTTTCGCAGGTTTTTCCGGTACTGACCGACTTCCGTTTTCATATCTATTTCATATTTGACGACTTTTTATCATTTCACGTTCAAAGATTATGTCTGTGTCGCATCGCGAGAATATCTCACTTGGCCAGCTACTAAGGAAACGATGGAAATAATATCAAAAAAGGCCTTGTTCGATTTGGATGCTAATTCTTTGATAGTAATTGGCTAGTACGCTTACTTTAAATTTTTTTAAAGCAATGAAAAATTGGGAAAGTGAACTGATAATAATAAACAGATGAACGATGGGTGGAAATTTTTAAGTTTTGGAGGCAAACCGTGTACCGTTCGAAGAATTTTCCAAATGCGTCAAGTTGATTCCGTATTTTCCTGGTTCATCAGCTCTTCTTGAGCAAGTCTTTGTTAAGGCGAAAAAGTACGGAAGCAGGATTCATCTTTTCTCGGAGTCGCCACACCGGATGCGATTTTACAAGAAAAAATTAAGGTGGAATAGGCTGCAGCAAATTTTTTTAATTTCTCGAAACTCAACCAAAGCGATTGCATAAAATTTCGAGAGGTGAAGAAAAATATTATTTCAAGCAACCCAAACCTGTCCAGGCTATTGGTCCAGGTGCAATGTCAATCAAACAAGAAGTCAATGAAAAGGAGGAATGAGTTGAATTAAAATAACCATTTGCTACTATTATTCTTCTCTTATTTTGTTGCAATATCACTTTCTATGCTGAATTAAATTGATTTTAAACAAGCTGTTTACTAATTCATAGCGAAATACATACTAATTTTTCATCGAAATGAATTGTGAGTAGTGCAATGGGAATCGAACCATGCCTCGATCAGTTGTCTTAACATAGCACTAAGGTCGGAATATTTTTTTGCTTCACCAGAAAATATCCTTCACCATTGTTAAATTTTCTTGTCCTAGTAGACAGTAAACTAAGCAATTTAGTCAACAGCACTCTCTTACCATCCCCGCTCAAAAGTTATGCCAGCATATTCATAAAAACGCACCATTGAAAATATATAGTATATGGTGGCGGAAAAAATAATAGAAACAATTTTTCCTACAATGTTTAAAGTTTCAGGATTCCATAAAAAAAAGGTATTTCTGCAATACCACTTCTGTAAGTAAACGCTACCTAAATGTACTTTGTTATCATGCAGCAGCTTAATTTTTTTTTTTTGTTTTTGGTTGTAGCACTCCGGCCCCTTTCGGGCCTTCGCTTAGGGAAAGTTAGAGTATCTCATTAGCATGATTGAATGTATCGGCACTCAACAAGGTAATATGGTCAGTATCACGCTTTGGCCGCGTGTCCGTTCCCCAGCTGCGATACGTTCTGATTTTTAAACCAGCACGTATCACAACTGAACAGGCTTATAGTCCGTCCGAAGAATCACTCGGACTTAATCTCGGTTCCGCCAACGCGAGTCGAATCAGGGACCTTCGGCTTACGGGATGAGCGCTTTAACCTCTACAGTCTACACCACGCAGGCAGAGTTTAATCATATCATGTTTTAAATATCGCGAACAGTTAAAACTGCGAATTAGATGTGATTTCTGGCTGGAAAAAATAATAGAAACAAAAGAGATTCTCAGTAAGCATCGATAGCTTCTAAGTAAAGTTCACTCTCATTCGAGTAAAATATTTCGATATTAGCGTTTCGTGTATTCTCAGTATTAATTTAAAGAAAACTGTGCAGCGAAAAAGTGGAGACTTCACTCATATGGGTCGTGGAGTTCATTGTACGAATACTAAAAGTGAGTTGATTGGAAACCTGCAAAAAAACAGAAAAATAATCGATGAGATGTCAAAAATTATTAAGTGTTCCAAGAAAACATTGTACACAACTATCCATTTTTGCCTCACACCGGAAACTAGGGAAAGAAAATTAAAAACAACAGCTCGTTTCGATACATTACTAGTGCGACACTGCAAAAGAAATCCATTTTCTTTTCCAAATGAGCTTAAAAAGGAGTTTGACGCACCAATCACGAGTCGCACCAAAAGATCCCGGTTGACAGAAGGAAAACTTTTTGACAGATCCCCCAGAAAGGTTCCATATTTGATCAATTGAAAGATTCAAAAAAGATTGAATTCCGAGCGTAAACACCTCCATCGTGAAAATTGGTGCAACATGCTATGGTCAGATGAAATGCGAAAATATACGGTGAAGGTCTCAAGAAAATCGAATTGAATTCAAGTAACATGGTAGAGGTGACATTCTGGTCTGACGGTACTTTTCGGCTTCTGGAGTTGTT
Organism: Odontomyia ornata; assembly: GCA_963969285.1. Taxonomy (NCBI): domain Eukaryota; kingdom Metazoa; phylum Arthropoda; class Insecta; order Diptera; family Stratiomyidae; genus Odontomyia; species Odontomyia ornata. The sequence continues at coordinate 380,549,581 of OZ017738.1, forward strand.
CCAATTTTTTAAATAAAAGACAAAATATGTGCAGCCGACAAAGTTGATATCTTAAACACAATAATACTTCCATTCGCTGATGAGAACATGCTACTGAGGTGGGACTTTATACAAGAAAATGACCCTAAGCACATTTGTAGTAAAAGTGCGCTTAGTTGTAATCAAGTAGTAGATATCGAGCGGTCATCGCAATCTTCCGATCTTAATTCCATAGAACACCTATGGGCAGTTCTAATGCGCAAGATAAAGAACTGTAGAGCCAGAAGCAAGGAACAATTGTGGTTAAAAATGATATGCCACATTTGTTGGACAAACGAAGAAAATAGTGAAATTGCCCTGATTTAATTCAAAGGAGGAATTTTTCGGTAAAAAGAAACAAAAAGATTTAAAAATTTAAGGATGGTTGTCAAACTCGATTACTTGCCCCCATCGGCGTGTCATTATAATTTTTAAAAGAAAGTCAATTAGAGCCTTTTTGTATTATTGGTGGAAGGTATTAGGGAAGGTGAAAGGAGATGACCACAACATGCAAAAATGCATCGCAAAGAAAATGTTCTGCATAAATCATATGGTCCACAACAAAATGTCCTAAATATCACGAGCCACTAAAAATAATAATAATAAAAATAATTAAATGTCTATTTACGAATACATCAAGATAACTACAGGTTATTTGAAAAGTTTTTATAGCGGAAATTAAAGAATTTGTCTTTTTTAATTAAAATCGGAATTTTTTCTTCAATATAATCTCCCTCAACTTCGACGCATTTATTCCAAGGATCCTCCAATAGTTCTATACCACCTTTATAATGATTTGCCAGAAGCTCTGCAAAATACTATTCCACAGCTGCAACAGCTTTTTCATTTCACGAAAAACGCTTTAAACGAAGAAATCTTTTCAAATTCCTAAAGAGAGAACCAAATCTGGTAAATACAGGAGCTTTTTCATGCATAATTCTTCATGTAATATATAGAGTTCTTCTTTGCCCTAAATTCCTATGGCATTGGCAATTTCATGCTTAGTCGCACTTGGATCTTTACAAACAATATTATAGACTTGCCCAATCATTTCTGGTGTTGTTGCACTTTTTGGACATCCACTACGTAGCTCATCTTCAACGCTTGTACGACCACGTTTAAACTCTAAAACTCATCGATGCACACTTGAAAATGAAGAAACAGATTCCTTTAACACTTTCACCATTTTTATATGAATTGCTGTGGCTGATAAACTTCCAAAACAAAATATTTTATCACTACACACACGATGCTCTGTTTTATGTATTGTTTAAAAATTCACTGACACGTCAACTTCAAATGGCTTGTAAACGAAAAATTAATTGACAGATAGAAATAAAATTTTGTGTGTGTACATACAGAAGACCAAATATCAAAATGGTGTATAAATTTTGATTCCTGTACTGGTTAATACGTGTCGCTTTCAAACCCGTTCAACCAACCTGTAGAATTAACTTGAATTATAATTGTTCTAATAATCCATTTTGCAGTTCAACAGTCATTCTGTAAGTTGACAAAGGTGTTTAGCTTCCTCATTAGTTTTGGGCTGAAACCGAACCGCAACTGATGCTTTCGAAAGAACAAGTATCCATTTACTTGGACTTTGGTTTAAAGATTGTTTATTTTCAATCAACGCAAATTGGACTAAATCTTTTGTATAATTTTTATTTCCAACCTCAGTATTATATATTTTCTGCTATATTTTCTTTTGTTAATTTATGCGCAAAGAAAATGTATTTTAGGAGATTGACTTTCCGGTAATTTCAATTTGTCTCACATAATAATTTACCAAAACTTCAACCCGAACCGAGTTTCGAAATTTGAAAGAATTCTAGTCTATTCTTCTTTTCGCGCTGTTTTCAGAAACCCCTGAGACTTTCGCATTAATTTCGTAAGCTATTGAAGCTGACCTTGACATCAGCCTTAAGTTTTTGTTCATCTAAACCTACATATAATACGTTACTTGATTTTTCTGCAGTGCAATCTATCTCTCAACGTTTGCTCGAGAAGAATAAAAAATCGTATTTCCATCCAACCCAGGGGAACTTATTGCAAATGAACCATATCTTCAATCCAAAAATAATCATTACTTGTTCATTGAACCCTTGACGTATTCAAGTTGACAACTACATTAATTCCACATTAACAACTTACTCCCCCGTTTGAAAATGAAGATTTGTATTGAGTTGATATTTCCTCAAGTCTCCCATACGAGTATATTTTCATCTACTTGAATATAATCAAGATAAAAAAATCTCCACCACTTCATTACAAGTAATGAGAATCAGAAATTTCACTTGTCTTAACCAACAAAATTGTATTGTTGTTGCTAAGGTAATTGACGAAGAACTTTGCGCGTTAACTATCATTAATTTGTTTGATTCGAAATCTGGCCGAGTGAGTGACCATGATGGCGCAACAACTTCTAATTCATAATACGGAAAAAGGCTTAATCTGCCATTAGGAATATTATGATATTCCGGCTGAGGCTTATAGCACTGAAGTTAATTAGCTGTTGGGGTTGTTACCTGGTGAGCTATTTAAAGAGCTATTACGAATTGATCAGGTAAAATAAGTGGTTTGATACTTGATTGCCCAGTTTGGGTATGTTGTCTGTATTTTTACGGAATTTCACACTTTAATCCATTAACTTGGCTAATGGTGGTAGGTTCGTCTTGGATTAAGAAAATTCATTTGATTCTTTAGTTTTAGACGGTAAGTATCAAATCCGGTAGTAAAAATGCTTCAAATTCAGGCAAACCCGATCTTGACGTCAATTGCTTTGAAATTCTTTACAAGAGCTATTAGAAGTGCTAGAATTGATTAATTTTTTTGCATTAAAATTTAAATTGACAAATTAATCATTTGTCTAAATTTGAAATTCATAGAAATTTGGATGTTTTAACGATAAGAACCTGCTTAAATGCCATAAACCAAATTTATTGACTTTCTAAACATCTAGTCAAATTTATGCAAAGGATGTTGGATAAGCCTACTTTACTACTATGAGGCAACAGGATGCTCGGAAATTAAATCATAGCTTGATGGCCATGGGGAATGCCAAAATAAAAACGTTAAACTTTCTGCGGCTATGATAAAAATCCAATGTATTTTTAACATATCCACCTATTAACTTACCGGCGCTCATTGATTTGTGATTTTGTATTAAATTGATGAAATTTGATTGAATAAATTGAAGGCATGGGAAATTTTGTTATTATTTCCTTATTATTTATTGCACCTCTTTACACAACTCCGCGGTAGACAGTGCCAAGCCCTTTTGAGAAAGGAGGAGGGATCCCCTTATTTTCCCGACGTATAGCTTCTTTGATTCCTTATCCCAAAACACAGGACCAAATGCACATTAGGTTTACTGGCTCCCCAATGCCGAAAAATGCCAATAATTGCAAGTGCATCTACAGCTCTACTACTAAATCCTACCTACACCACCTTTGCAGTGACGTAAGAGGGTGAAACTGAGTATTCCGCCCTTGATAATAGAATCGAAAGTAATAACCATGTCACCGGAATGGAGGTTGGGCGACGGGCTAGCTCCCCGTCCCAAGAAAACCCTACATTCAAAACCTGCAACCGAACCTTGGGATGGATTGGACCAACGGTAGTGACATCTCAACCGAATAAGAACTATGGCATTGGATCCTGGAATGTCACATCACTGAACAATCCTGGCACTGTTAAAGACCTTTTACAACTGGTCAGTTAACATAAATTAAACATACATACAAGAACTGGACTGGAAGTGATATTCAAGGTATGAGATTACACACGCACAAAAAGGGAAGCCTGCTGGAATACGAGAATTCGAAGAGGCCTCTGTTGTGGAGCCCATTATTGATTTCAATGCAATGTTACAGTGGTTTTGCATGTAATTGGGGCCCTGCACTTGCTTGCCGTCGAAACCGCAGGTAATTAATTATGCTATATATATGGATGTCGTCCCGAACTGAGGTATTAACACACCCAAACTCCGAACTAATGATTATCACACTAGAGTATAGTGGAAACAGATATAAGAAACTGAAATTAAAAATTCTTAATGCAATAATGTTACAATTAGTTATTGAGGTTGTAAGTAGTATGAAGTGGTACGACAAAATACCCAGCACCAAAGGACACCATCACATATGATTCCAATGAAGCTTCACCTGCAACTTTCGATCAGTTCTATTTCCGTTTCAGCCATGGGTAAATTAACAACAATCACCGCGTCAGAGCACGTAAAATGCTTACTTGTCGCAACATCGTCAATTTACCCAGTGACTAATCAAACCACCATATCTGATCATATCATCAATCGTCCACCAATCAACCACAACCGTCAACAAGTAAAATAAATGGAGATTCAAGAAATGGAAAAGTAAGCGGAGTTGAGAACACTTCCAACAAGCTCCAACCTCGATACGAAGTGGGGAACTTTTAACGGCATCAAAAATCATGCACTCCTCCATACAAGGGCGGTCCAGTAAGTTCTTAGCCTCACCATCCGATGGCACTACTATCGCAAGAGAGATCCACTGTCATGTAGTACTTTCTTGTAGATGACTATTTACAAAATTTCAGCTGAATCGGACTCGTAGTTTTGTTTTGACCGCGTGTGGAAATGGGCTAGTCCGCGGGTTTTAGAAACATCAAAGAAAGAGCAATTTCGATCGGTGACTCGATTCTGTGTACGGTGACTCTGTTCCTGTGATGGCCGTCGCATGTCGGTTTTCGATGAGCCACGCTCAGGTGCCCCAAACACTGCTACCACGAAGGATAACGTAACAATAATCCATGAGCTCCTGTTGGCAGACCACCGTTTGAAGTAGGACGAATAGCCGAGGCAGTAGGCATCTCAAAAGCCCACGTGGGTAGTATCCTACATGAAATTTTGGGCATGAAAAAGCTGTCGGCGCAATGGGTGCCACATTTGCTCACTCCGGACAATAAATGCAACCGTGAGACTACTTCAGAGTAGTGTTTGACGCTATTTAAACGCAATCCGAAGGAGAGTTTTTGCATTATTTTATTACCGTCATCAAAACATGGCTCCATTGGTGGACACCACAGACCAAGAACCAGTTGAAATAGTGAACTTCGACCGGCGAACGTGCTCCGAAGGAGAAGAATATTGTCCTATCGGCTGGAAAGGTGATGGCCACTATTTTTTGGAACCACAAGGTGTGATTTGCATAGACCACCTGGAGATGAGCAAAACGGTCACGAACCTCTACTATGCCAAATTATTGGGCCAATTCGATTTTCGCCTCATATGGCAAAGAAAGAATTGGGCTACGAACTGCTACTCTATCCACCGTATTCCTGAGATTTGGCCGCGTGTGACTTATTTTTGTTTCCAAAATTCAAAATGTCACTCATCGAGCAGATATTTGAGCTGTATGAGGAGGTCATCGCCGCCACACAGGCCTACTTTGAAAACCTCGAGAAAACCTATTTTTCAGATGGGTTAAAGAAGTTGAAGTATAGCTGGCTTAAGCGTATCGCGCTAAGAGGAGATCATGTTGAGAAATAAATTGCAAATTTTCATAATTTTCGTTTTTCTTTTGTAGGCGAAGTACCTTTCGGACCGCGCTCGTACTTCCATGAATATGGAAACCTTGGCATGTTACTTTGCATCAAGGCCAGAAGTTTTCACTCAATTTTGGATGTAGGCATTCACCAGAAATAACTTCTCTTGCATTCTACATACATCAATTCAGACATGCACTTAATCTTTTTCCTCGACGCGCCACTGAGTCGTTTTGCAGGAGAAGTAAAATCGAGGATTTAATACATAATATTTCTAATAAATTATCATGAGCGATTTACCACGAAAGCGATGATCAGGATGACTGCGAGTGAGCTCAAACATTCAAATCATACGTCCCCCATTAACATCAAAATAATCACAAATGATAAAAATCATATGACCACTTGTCGTTGCCGACTCCCGTGAAGCACTTCCTCATAATCTGATGAGACCACCGAAATTCATCGCGAAGTAACAAACCAGACACACTTTCGGCCCGCAAATCCCTGCCACTTACAAATATTTACTTTACGGTTTTTCAAATAAACAGCTTGGGAACAGGTTTTCAAATTGAGAAGCGATGTTAGAACGCTCATGCGATGTTCCAAGCATAGTGATGTAGCGTCGCTAGACTAGCAGACAGTATAAAATGCCCATAGTTATAATTAGTCATAAAATCTTATCGCTGAACACATTTCTAGTCTGTCGAAAAGACCATCATTAATCTTTATTGCTAAATTTTATTTTTACAACTTATTCCATAACAGTTCTTAGTAAACCTTTCTTCAATGTTCAACCAAAGAATTTTCACACATTGTATTATTCCTTTACATCCTAATATTATGGCATCCTTTTCATCTTAGCTTCTTTTTTTGAATAATGATTAAGCTTTTGTAGTTGTTTTATGATACTTTTGCATCCTGAATCCTTTGTAATTATTTTATGATATTCTCCACATCTTATATGTAAGGATCACTAATCATCACGGGGCCAGTCATCCCGCGTCGTTCGTCAAAACGAAATCCATTTATTATATCGTATATATTATTTGTTTCAATAAAATTAATTAGAGAAACCCACCACTTCACTTTGCTTACATAAACTTAGAGAGCTAAATTCGTGACCGCGACATACAGAACAATTCGTTTAAAGTTTCTATAATTTACTTACAATAATATCTCAACGATGACACAGAAAAACGGTAAAGGAACTCAAGAAGGAGCAACAGTTCAGCCTTGAAAGAACGGTATTTCAAATTCCACCGTTTGACGACGAGAGCCCGGAATTATGGGTTAAAACTGTGGGTTTAATTCTTTTATCGGCTAATATTAGTTCAGAGCAAAACAAATTCTGCACAGTTATTAGTCGTGTTCGAAAAGAATTGAGTGACATGATATTGACGAGGTTCAACCCTACAGTAAGCTCAAAGAGGCTCTCATCGCAAGATGCAGCAACTTTTGGAACCAGAACAGATAGGTGATCGCAAACCAACAACATACTTGCGCCATTCACGTAGCCTGCGACCCAATTTTCCCCGAAATTGCATATCGCGCAATTTTTGACAGCCGACTACCTGCTTCAACGAGAGCTATTCTTGCACCACATAGAGACATCGAGCTTGATAAGCTAGCTGATTTAGGTGACAATATTTTTGATGCTTTGAATTGATCGACACCAAATATTTCAGAATCGTCCATCTGTAGCAATACGAGCGAAGACTTAATAAACTTGAAATTTTCCCAGCTAAATATGACAATCAAAAATGAAATAGCAGAACTGCGCAGAGAGTTCAACAACTAGTCATATCAACGTAATCGATCATATCATGCACGATCTCCAAGTCCTTTTCAACGCAGACCCTGACCTAGAGCCCATACGGCTAATCAGTTCGTAAGTGGAACGTGCTATTTTCACTGGCGGTTTGGTAACTTTTCTCGGAAATGCAAAAAACCTTGTAATTTTAAAAAAACTAGCTTTGAGGGCGCTGATGGCTGCCAGCGATCGATCTTCTATCAACACGCGTCGCCTTTTCAACACAGAGTTGGACACAAAAGATACGTTCTTAATAGACTCTGGAGCTTACCTTTGTGTATACCCAAGATCAAAAATACACAATACGGTCACTAAAACAAGCTACAAGCTATCAGCTGCAAATGGGTCAGGCATATCTACACATGGTACAACAGTACTCAAATTGAACAACGGCTTTGGCAGAGAATTAACATGGAAGTTCATTGTAGCTGATGTTGCGAAACCAATCATAGGCGCCGATTTTATATACTACTACTATCTTTTGATTGATTTGCGAGACCAACAGCTGGTGGACCAAAAAACAGGTGCAACTTCCTGAAATCACACGCTGCGACGGCAGAGCTCCAAAGGTCAAACACAATACCAGACACCACATTCATATAACTCCAGAATCATCAAAGGCTCGTCCTTTAGCACCAAAATCACTAACAGCAGTAAGAAGGGAATTTGAAGCTATGGTACAGCTCAGTATCCACAAGCAGTTGGGCTGCACCGTTACACATGGTTCACAAGAAGCAGAAAGAGGAACAGCGTCCATGTGGTGACTATCGCCGGCTTAACGCCAGAGGCATGCCAGATAAATATCCGGTGCCACACTTACACGATTTTGCTCAAAACTTCATGGTATGAAATTATTTTCGAAAATTGATATGGTGCGGGCATCTCATCAAAACCCAATAGCCGAGGAAGACATTCCAAAAACTGCAATAATCAAAATTTTGGTCTTCGTAACGCCTCATCAACATGGCAGCGGTTTATTGATGAAGTTCTTCGCGGATTAGACTTTGTTTTCGGAAACCAAGATTGCCTCCGAAAACGAAAATCAACATAAGAAACATCTTGAAACTTTATTTCAATGACTACATCAATATGAATTAGTAATTAATCCGTTAAAATCATTGTTAAGACAATCTCAGGTACCTATTCTTGGATTTCTTATTAGAAGCGCAGGGTTTCAGCCCCTTCCTGATAAAGTCAACGCTATTCAAAAGATAAAGCAACCAGAAGCAGCTAAACAATGCGATGCGTCTGATACCTCTATCGGAGTGGTGCTTCAAGAAAAAGTGAAAAGCCTATGGGAACCACTAGGATTTTTCTCGAAGAAACTAACTGCAGCAGAAACCAGATACAACAATTTCGATCGAGAACTATTGTCTATTTACACTGCAGTCAAACATTTCAAATACATGCTTGAAGGTAAAGTTTTCGCCATATTTGCAGATCACAAGCCGCTGATTTTCACTTTTAATCAGAAACTGGAAAAGGCATTTCCGAGATAGGCACATCATCTCAGTCATATCAGTGAATTTTCAACGGATATAAGACATATTGCAGGTGAGAAAAATTGTGTAGCCGATATACTCTCAAGAATAGAGTCACAAGAACTATCGTTGGACTATGGAGCTCTCGCAAAATAAAAATCTAACGACGAAGACATGAATTTCAACTTAAGAAAATTAAAGTACCGAATACAAATACAGTGCTATATTGCGACGTTTCTACAGCAACAATTAGACCTTATAAAGGTCGATTCATAACAAGTGTACACATTTTTGTCGAAAAAAAACATAGTTTTTGTGAAGATTGAGCTGTAATGTTTATTTATTATGAAAATTTGATCCCTTACAATTAAATATGAAACATTACTTCGGGCATATGTGCACCTCGTGCTGCTTTACAGACTCAAACGATGATTGTAATTTTCGATGACATTTTCGCACATTTCCGGCGTTATTAGGCGTATGTTGGCTCGAATATTGTTTTTTAATGCTTCAGTAGTCTGGGGAGCATCAGCGTAAACACGATGCCTCAGAAACCCCCGAAGGAAGAAGTCACAAGGAGTCAAATCACACGATCTCGCCGGCCAATTCATGGGTCCATTTCGTGAAATTATTCGATTTCCAAACTTGGTCTTCAATAAGTCAATAGTCTGTAAAGCAGCACGGGGCGCACATATGCCTGAAGTGATGTTTCATATTTAATTGTAAGGGACCATATTTTCAGAATAAATAAACATTACAGTTCAATCTTTACAAAAACTATTTTTTTTTCGACAAAAATGTGTACACTTGTTATGAATCACCCTATATTACTAAACCTTTTCCTGTCAATGCATTCAACGTATTGCACCATTTATCGCATCTCGGAATAAGAGCTACAGCAAGACTAGTGAGTCAGCGTTATGTGTGGCCATCTATGCAAACTGATTGCCGATCATGGACCCGAGCGTGCATACCATTGTCAACGTTCAAAAATTACTCGTCATACAGCGAGCCCCATTAGCAGTTTTCCAAAGCAAACAGGACGATTCAAACACGTGCATATTGACATCATCATCATCTGTTGTATAAATATTTCCAAGTTAAGTCATTAAAAACGTTTCCATGAAAAGTGTTCACTATTTCAGTTGCTACTAAAATAGCGAATTGCGCTTGCTTTCACATTTTTGTCGAAAAAAACATAGTTTTTGTGAAGATTGAGCTGTAATGTTTATTTATTATGAAAATTTGATCCCTTACAATTAAATATGAAACATTAATTCGGGCATATGTGCACCTCGTGCTGCTTAACAGACTCAAACGATGATTGTAATTTTCGATGACATTTTCGCACATTTCCGGCGTTATTAGGCGTATGTTGGCTCGAATATTGTTTTTTAATGCTTCAGTAGTCTGGGGAGCATCAGCGTAAACACGATGCCTCAGAAACCCCCGAAGGAAGAAGTCACAAGGAGTCAAATCACACGATCTCGCCGGCCAATTTATGGGTCCATTTCGTGAAATTATTCGATTTCCAAACTTGGTCTTCAATAAGTCAATAGTCTGTAAAGCAACACGGGGCGCACATATGCCTGAAGTGATGTTTTATATTTAATTGTAAGGGACCCCGTTTGGGAGCCGCCATTTTGAATGCATGCATTTAATTTTGGATTTTTTATGTTTGTCTCTTAGGGTCTGATCAATCAATGTGCCAAATCTCGTTCAAATCAGAATTTCACTCTAGACAGAGCAAAAGTAGTAAATTTTTATTGAAAATAGCAGTTAAAAATATTACGTTTGGAATTTTCGACTTATTTTTATAATTTTCTGCGCAGTACAAGAACCAAGCACAATTATCAATAACCGCAAGTTTCATCAATATATGTTGGGAAATGTGGCCGCTAGAGGACCTCAAATGTCTGAAAAAATGCATATTTGAGCCACCGCCATTTTGAAACTTGCGCGTGAATACTCACCAAAATGTCAAAAATTTTAGATCTAATGATTTTCTATCTTGAAACTAAGTTTCATACACATCCGATTAAAATTGCGACTTTTAGAAGCCTTTCCAATATCGCGCTTCAACTAGCCGCCATTTAATTTTTTGAGACCTGACCTCTAGTTTTTTTACATGATTCTTTAGATACTTATAGCAAAATTCGAGAGCACCGATGGGTAATCTACTGTCAACATTCCTAAGCGAAGTGTTCATGACCTTGATTGAATCGAGAATGAAAAAAGAAGGCTTAATTCCAAAGTTTCGGGTCCAATACCTAGACGGTATTTTTGTGATAGTGGACAACAATGATGCAAAAAGCTTGCTGACAAAAATAAACAGTATCCACAAAAATGTCAGCTTCACAATCGAGGAAGAAACTGTAAATAACGAGCTTCCTTTCATTGATTTGGAAATCAATAGAATGAAAAATGGCCTAGAACTTGACATGACTTGAATTGCTAAGACTTGATGTCAGTTTAATATAAAAACAGCAACTTACTCCCGAAATATATATATGCTGGAAGAAATATAAATTAAAGCGCTTTATGGGAACAAATTATTAAGGATTAATAAAAAAACAGTTTCAACTGAAGCGCAGCTTCTTGCACAGTGTCGCCTATAGACGATTAAAAGGACGGTTGGTAGATTCGATTTGAAAGTTAACCCTCTCAACATTCGAATATTATCTCAATATTTTTTTTTGCCTGTGCTTTTACTAGAGAATTTGAACGACATGCATAATTTTTTATATCCGTATGACAAGGATTTAAAATTCTGAAGGAGGAAATATTAAGTTCTACTTTACTACATTAATAGTGAACGGATGTAAATAATCAGATGCAATAAAGTTAGATTCTGAAAATTTTAATTAAGTTTTCTCTTGCTTCATTCACAATCAGGCATGAATCTAAATACTTTATAACTATACTGTTCGTAACAATTTCACATGCATTTATATATGCATATAACAAATAATACTGTACCACTTGCTAAGGCATTCCAGAACTTAAGTATCCAGGCTGAAAGAAAAGAAGCTGAAAATGAAAAACCGCTGAAACAGAACCATCTAACCAGCGTTGAAACATCTAGATCATCCAAAAGAAACTGAAAATTCATCAAACAAAAGCATAGCCAACATTTATCACTTTTGAAAACTTAGTCCCGGAACCAATGAATAAAAAAAGCCAATAATATTTTTTTGAAACTCAAGCTTCTTTATTTTCGATCTGTTCAGTTTGAGGTGTGGTGTTGTTTTTTGTGATTTTGATATTTTTGAAAAAAAAAAGAAGTTTTTTTTTTTAAATTTTTTTATAAAATTCGGATTTCACATTCTCTTTCACTTTTTTGAACTGTTTATAATAGAAAAACTCTTAAATGTAATAGTAATAATATAATATTAGATAATAATAATAAAAAAACGACTCAACAATACACAGTAACTATGATACACTTACATAATAGTACTTTCCATTTATAGCTTTTAATTTCCTTCCTTCTCTACTTTTTCAGTTTCTTTTTTCTATGAAGCATATGTTACAAAGATATTAAAACTAAAATAATTCGACACATACGATAGGAAATTTAATTAAACGAAATTTAATTTGTCTTCGGACTATTAAAGATTTTTTTTGGGATTTTTCAATGATTTTATAAACAAATGAAGTATGTATTAAACTAAAAAGTGTTTGTTAATTCTCACTTCGTTTCAAATTTCACGTATATAATTTGAAAAATTGTCATCAAAATTTTTGTTTTTATTTTTTATTTTGTTTTCAAATTTCTTTCATAGGAAAGTTAATGTCAAATTGCAACCAAATGGATTCGATTTGATTCAAAATTTTCTCGCATTTTCTTTTCCACCTTATCTTTAAATTTTATTGCTGACTTAGCCTTAGCAAAATTTTTAAAAAAGTGATGAAAGTATTGTGTGTATATATATGAATATGATTTGATGCTAAAAGCTTTGTTTGGCTCCGAATATTCTACACTCAGATGCAAAAAACGACGAGCGTTTGCTTTTACGGAAAGATACGATGAAACTTATATAGAGGACACGTAAAAAGTAAAAGTAAAAAACCTTAAAGTTACTTCTCGTAAAAAATTACTTTTCGACGACGACATAAACTCGTTTCTAACTCCATAACATATTATTATTATTATTTATTTACCACAGTGGGTTCAATCTTTATTTTGTAGTGTATATGTATGTATATATATTATGTAGGGCGTTTCTTATCTTGGGTAATATTAAAAATGTTTTCTTTATACAAATTTATACAAAGTTTTGCTATCGCAGTTGAATTCTAAATGACTACCTGAACTGGACGTTTCCGTTTGGGAATCGAGAAAATTGCTCAAATCTATTAGCTGGAGATCATTTAAGTTTACAAAATCACCATTTCCCTCATCCGGGAAGCAGCTGTTGAGATCACTGTTTTTTTGGCGTGCAGAACGGAGCATCTCCGAGTCCACCATTTGGGGCATCGACAGCATATCCGGGGTGGTAGCTGTGATTCCAATATTATTAATCACATTTGAATTACTGAAGAAGTTGTTGCCCGTCAGAAATTGCAGGGCATCCCCTCGGCCGTTGGTGATGCCACCGTGTGGGATGGCTGTTGACGCGGCTATTGTTAGGGTACCGTGCAACTGACTGGGCTGTATTGTTGCATACGTGCTGGGCGTGGACATCTTCAACGGACATTGTCTACTGGCAGGATTAAGGTTGGCATCATTTACAATACTAAGTTTGTGATCGTTGTCCACATTGTCTGCTTCAAAATTGGTGCATTGACTATTTGCATCTATTCGCATATTGTCGTCAAACACTTTCGATTCAAAAAGCGAGTCATCAATGGCAAGGTAGGTGTTGCCAGCAAAAATATCGAGATCCATCGACTCCATATTCATCGGGATTGCGGTGCCATTATCTAGGATGGTTTCTGTTAGCATCACATCATTTGGATCACCTGACAACAGAGAGCTTTCCTCAATAATTTTCGCACTCTCGGGCGAATTAGGCGTATTCAGTTGGAAAAACATGGAGTCGCTAGCACAATTTGGAGACGTCTGTCCAGACAGAATACTCTCCCATATGCTTGGCGCTTTTTCATCATGGTATGCTAACATTTTATAATCTTCATTATTGTTTGTGTCATTTATACTTTCAGATTTAATTGGAGTTGAAACGCTGGTATTACTCGTTTGACTGCAAGTACGTTGTCGTCGACTGTTTGAAGATGCGGCAGAAGATGAATTACTGTTGGCAGTGTTACTGTTATTACTCTTGCTTCGCTTAGACGATGATGGCGTCGTGGTATTGGTACTGGTTTGTGAATTAGGAGATGCACTACCTACTTTTTGATTTTTACCTTGCTTCTTCTTTGGACGATATTTATAGTCGGGATATTCTTTCGAATGGAGTTTACGCAAACGTTCAGCTTCCTGAACATAAGGTTCTTTCTCTTCTTTTGTAAGTGTTTGCCATCGAGCACCAAGCGTTTTCGAAATTTCAGCATTATGTAGATCAGGTGTTACCTCACAAATTTTACGACGCTCCATCTGACTCCATACCATGAAGGCGTTCATTGGACGCTTAATGTGACCAGGACTGTGTTTTTTCGTCTGTAAATTGAAAAGAATGAAAAAGGGTTATTAGTACACGATTAATATTATAAGAAGCTGAAGTAGGAAATAAGGTATTTTTTTGAAAATTATACACAAATAAAAATAAATTCATCGATAAGTTCATTCTAACCCAATACGCAATAAATTTATTTCCCAACAGGACGTTTCCCCTGTGCTCTACTCTTCGACGTTCGTCTGAACAGCCTTTGCTTTTCCATTCTCTAATAATAAAACAAATGGTACGCAGATCAAGATTGGGGAAAAAATGAGTTGCAACTTTTTGCTTGAGCAGATTTATTTTTTATGTGGTTACTCGAAAAAAGACTAGATTAAAACAAATGCTGTGTTAGCGACTTTTGACGATAGTCAATTATTTGCGTTCGAAAAACTTATACATATATCTATTCGAAGCCAATTTGGGGCATGACCTATGTTGGAAAAATAGTTGGTGGATAACTAAACGGATTATTTCCAAAAATGTGTTTAGTTTTTTACTGAGATCCACTATAAGGTTCATTTTTGATGGTTGAAAGGCAGAAACAAACTAATACCCTTGTAAACATCTAAATACCGAAAGAGTCTATGGGTAGCGTTTAGCAATCTGCCATCAAAAAATACAAAAAAAGTAAATTTTGTCCTAGCTTTAAAGCAAGTCACGTGCTCGTAAATAGGAAAGGGCTCTCTTCAGAAGAAGTTCATAGTTAACATACAGCGTATGTATTATTCAGAATATATTTCCGAAAAAGATTATTTCGATTCCATTGCCCACTAACGAAAAATATTGGGTTGTGTAATAAATTCCCGTCGTTTTCCAAATATTATTTTTTCTCTCAATTTTGCGTTCTGTTCAGCAAAATGCTTGATCTACATACATTTGCAAGCCTTTTTTCCACAGCAAATCTATCAGCTTGAATTTTTCAAATTCAATAGTTTCAAATTAATTTCCAGGCATTTTAAATGGAAACTCGAGATGGAAAAATAACCATTACCGACACTTGCTTTATTTCGCCTTTCGACGTGATCAAAAAGCTACTAAACCAGTCGAGAAATTTGCGTTATTTACGGAAGACGTTATGCAAGTATAGTAGCGGATCAGACTGCTCCAGGTTGGTTCAACAAGTTCAAAAATATCAATTATTCAATTTCGCTTTGGTAGATGCTCCGAATTCGAGGAGGATCATCCCAAAGCACTTCTGAAGGAAGATGGTCATAAAAAACACAAATTTTGGCAGAAAAGATGGACTGTAGCTTCAAGACTATCACTAACTATCTTCACTTTGTGAGCTTTACTCAAAAATTTGTATAATGAATGCCACACAACCTGAGTGATCAAAACAAGAAATATGATCGGGAAAAAGCAGCTCAAAATCTCGCTCGACATCGTGCGGTCACATGCAACGTCTTTTGTACCGATGAGAAATAGTGCCTCTATATCAACATGAAGCTAACGAAATAGCGGATAGCACCAGGTGACATATCAACGCCTAGAGCCAAAGAAGGTTTCCATCTCAAGAAAATAATGATTTACCCCTGGTGGGACTGGGAAAGGTTAATTTATTGAGAAATGTTGGAGAAGAATAAAACTGTCAACAAGAAACAACGTCTTGTTCAGCTTCATCGAATAAATGAAGAAATTCAACAAA
Organism: Odontomyia ornata; assembly: GCA_963969285.1. Taxonomy (NCBI): domain Eukaryota; kingdom Metazoa; phylum Arthropoda; class Insecta; order Diptera; family Stratiomyidae; genus Odontomyia; species Odontomyia ornata. The sequence goes on from OZ017738.1 coordinate 380,565,688, forward strand.
AATGAGCCGATCGATGTGGTCAAGTCATCTTTCTCCACGATAATGCAAGCCCACGCGCCGCAAACATTGTTAAAGAGGCTCTAAACGAATGGAAGGTTCTTCCACATCCATCATACTCTCCTGATCTTGCGCCAATGGATTCTCACCTCTTCCGCTTTGTGTCAAACCACATACCTGGCGGTACCTTCGCCAATGACAACGCCCTCAAAAACTGGCCCACCAACGAGACTCACCCCGCGATTTTCGGCGGAATCGACAAATTGAGGGAGAGGCGGAAGCAGGTCACGAACAACGACGGTGAATATATAATTGATTGAATTTTTGCTATAAACACTGTTTTTTTATAAACTGAAGTTTTTATTAAAAAACGGAGGGAATTCATTACACAACTCAATATATTGTCTTTGTAAAGTAATATTACAAGCTGTCTGTCCGTCCGCCCGTAATTCGTGCGTTACGGCAAATTTCCTCGCAAACCATATAAACTAGAAACATTAAATTTTGTGAGTAGACCAAAATTAGTACCCTCTTCAAAGTTTTACTACGAAAAAATGTTTAAAAGTTGGTAAAGGGGGATCTCCCCATATATTGGGGTAGCCATTAAAAAACTTTATCAAAGATAGCCAATAAATAAAAGAACTTGTTGTTTTTGCGTTAAAGGTTGCAGAGGGAGGGCAACTATACGAGCAAATTGGGTCCCTTTTTACGATCCAAAAAATCTGTAAAAAAATCATAAACTAGGTCTTTATGAGCACAAGGCCAAAAAATACCTCAGAAGCCAAAATTCGATCAAATTTGTGAATAATAGTATTATACGAACTTCACATTTTTGTCCATGAAATCAAAAGTGGACCCTTAAATTTGCCAGGATCGGTCTAGGTATCTTAGTAACGGATGTACCTGCGCTGAAAAAGTTAAGTTATAACCGAATGAATACTTAACAATTGCAGCAACACGTAATATTGGGGAAAAGCACGTTTGCAACGGACCTAGACACTACTGATATGTAGGAATTTTGATGAAAATTTTAGAAATGGCTTTTAATTTTTATATGTTATAATCACTACTCTAACAATGAGCTCAAAACACTGAAAATAAATTTGTAGACAATTTATATACATAGTAATCCAATTAGTCCGCATAGTGTAGTGGTTAGAGTGCTCGCTGCGGAAGCCGAAGGCTCCTAATTCGAGCCCCGTTGGCGAAAACGAGATTTTTTGGAGTGGTTCTTCAGATGGACTATATATAAGCCTATATAAGCGTACTGGTAAAAATTCAGAACATATCGCAACTGGCTGGACGGATATACGGCCAAGGCGTGGGGGTATAGTATCAGGCGTTATCATCTTCTTGTGTATGGATAAGCGCATAGACTGAGATATACTGTCCCTGTTTTAAATATTAAGAATACTCATAATTTTTAAGATTTGATGTATATGGATGGTGTCAAAAAAAATATTTCGTATTTTTTAAGTTTTGGAAATGAATTTTAGGCATAACAAGGAAAATTCCAACCGTTTGAAATTTCTCAGATAATTCCCTTTTTACTTTTTGACTATTCGGGTCGCTGAATATATCCATATATAAATCGGTTAAAAACTACAAACTAATCAGTTCTTCAACTGATTAGTAAGTAATTAACGACGAATTAATTAACGACCAAGCTGTGGAAAAGTTGCACTTTTACTCTGTTGAAGATTTCCGAAATGAAATTATTATCTTATGTAAAAACTGCTCCTTTTTCTTCGCTTTAGAGCAAAATATGTAAAATTTGACTCTTTTTCACATTACATTCAGCCAGACCAGACAGCTACCAGACCGTTCCAAAAAGATCTCATCAGGGATATGATGAAGCTTTTGGGTTAAGGATCATCAAACATACACCAGTCGGGATGATATGGTGTTGCATGTCAGCAGATGGATGTGGACCGCATACTTTGTGAAGGAAACAATGACTATTCATGCTAACTTTTATTCCATGTTTCAACTTCTTGAGATGTCGCTGAACCTGTACCAACTTTTTGCAACATGGTGATCCATGTCACAGCACCCAGTACGTTCAAAGCATATTTAATCGTTACAGTATACCGGTTCCTCCATGACATAACAATAACCTCAACCTGAATCAAACTAGAAATATTTGGAGCCTCCTAACACTCGAAGTTAATGCCTTTCCTAATTTTACTCCAAATGTCCTACAAAACAATAGCAACATATGCGAAAAAATTAAGGATATCATTGACAAGTACGAGTATATCGAAAATATGCTCACAAGAATACGAACTTTAATTAAAGCTAAGGGTACAGTCTTATCAAATATGAGTTTTTAAAACACATATTGTAATAAGCTTGTTAATATATAGATATTAAAGGAATTTAAATCGTTTTTTTCATTTTCATGGCGTTTTAAAAAAAGATGTTTCACAGAAAAATGAAGTGATTTACACAAAAGCTTATGCGTAATTTTTTGTGCAGGAATTGTAAAACACTTCGATATTAAGCTTTGGTGCGGCCTGCTCTTCAATTAGTATTTCCAAGAAAAAAACGTAAAAATACCGAATTATTTGAAATGTTAAGACAATTTTATAATAAAATTCATGCAAGTAACTTGTAGGTTAGCATAAATCCTTAATGCAAAAACCGTGTCAATGAATATATTCTAACTAGGTAAGACCACATTTTCTTATGTCAATAATTAGAATCTAGCTGTTATACGTTCAATCGCATCATTAATTCTTTCAATCACAACGCAATCACACATTTAAATCTTAAAGACTACACACGATTATTACATCACTTATCTCGTTGACAAGTTTAAAAAGGTGGAATAATTGTTTGTCGTAGGAGAGTAAAACCTTAATTAATAGCTAGTTAATTAAATGCAATTTATTAATAATAATCAAGTGCTCAACCTCATTGTTAACCGCAATAGCAAAATAGAAAGAAAAAAAATACAAACAAGAAAACATGCTGAATCTTAACATATCATGGATGTACCTAGTACGTAGAAAATAACAAGAATGTGCGCACAAATGTGTTCATATGTAAGAAAAATTCATCAGCGTACTTAAATCCATTTAGAAGAGGTACATACAAGTGCAAGTGCATGTGCATCATGTGCGCATACACGTATTCACATCTAATAATTGCAGTAAGTCAACAACTTGGCAGTTTCATGGCATGTTTGCCAAAGCGTTGAAATAAATGACGTTTAATCGCTACGATTTATCTGCAAATTTCAGAAAAAGACGTCAACACAACACACACCATACACGCGGCCGCGCGCGGCGTTCAAGAGAGCGAAATAGAATCGATGGGAATACTTACATACTTGTCTTTTTAGAATGTTTATTTCACATTCTGTTGATTCACTTTACCTTACACGCTTCAACGATTCCAATTTCTAATTTTATCGGATCTTCATTGCCATAATTTTTATTGACGCGATTTGTTGTACTCATATGCGTTGTTGGATGCAATTTTAGAATGGAATATAAAAATTTGCACATGCATTACGATTGTGAGAGGAAAAGTAGATTTTGTAGTCAAGGTTTTCAGATATGTTACATATGATTAGAAACTATTTAGATTTTCAGGTGAAATAGAGGCATAGGAAGCGAATAATAATGAATTAGAAATTAATTACTTGAGCAAGTGGATAAATTGTTGTTTTATTTAGAGTTATTGACGATCTATGGTAATTTGTAACAATTGTATGAATAAATCCTAAAGTTACACATAAAACACGTATTAAATCAGACATAATCCATGAATGCGGATAATGGCGTTCCACGTGAATTAAAGGCCAGCCACCTGAAAATTCCTACAAATATTGAAAAAGCTAAATCGTGCCGAGGTCAAAGTAGAACTCTCCCTTGAAATGCGCAACAAATGGATTAGCTACTGCTCATTTAACAGGTTTTAACCACATGACAGAAACAACATTTTTACAACCATATCACCATGCTGGTTCTACCCTAGTCGAAGTGATAAAACACAGAGGGTTCAAAAACCTTGTATGTAATATCTAGTATCTGTATCTACTATTCAGCACTTTGCACCTAAAACACTTAGTAATCAATATGGCAAGATCATAGCACCCCGGCCAGATAAATGGAGCCTTCTCAGTCCCCAGTTTAGCGAGGTATAGATGGATCGGCGGTGTCAAGCAAGATCCCAATGCAGTGAGGCCAAGCTAAACGTATTACAAGCAAGCCCAGTGCTGCTCAGTGAAACCTATCCATTATTTATTAATTGCAAGATGAATAGTGCGATATTAGCCCCCATGATTCTTTCGATTTTATTGCCATTTTCAATATATCGCCGAGCTAATGTTTTAACGGCAGGAAAGATAATCGAGTATATCCGTAACGAATGTATAATTCATAAGCGATCAGCAACGATCGTGCAGTGCGTAGATCACATAAAGATAGATCACTTCTCGGTTAGATGATTGGATAATATTAAGAAAATGAAAAACGACGTAAAATAAATGTTTTTCTATATATTATGCCTGCCTGAATCTGTTAGACACAAGTCCCAGCGTCCCGTACCTCGCCTCACACTTCATCGATACTCATAGATTGTATCTTGTTTTTGAATTCTCACTGTACACGAGCACGACTACCAGAAGCTCATGTAGGAAAAGTCGCAGATATTAGATACCATCTATCGCACTAGAACTATTACTAGTATACTGTAAAACGCTATACGATGCTGTATATATGTAGGTAGATCGAATCGAAATGCTAGCATTATATTAAAGCGCAAGTTGAGTATGATTGCAGCAATAGCAAAAGGCACTATTCGCAATATTGTTTACGTTTTTTGGTTTCGCGCCATAGAAAATTGTTTACACGAGGCAACAATTCCTATTCGAATTTATCAATTAATTTCGAATCATGATGAAGCTGTCGATGTGGCCGATTTTTGTATTAGGATGATTTGGGATTTGCAGAAATTGGAAGGTAAGTGAAATAGATCAGAAATGAAAATTAGATTTTCAGAATTTGAGAAAGATATGGGGATTATAGGGATGAATTACTCGTATTTGAGATGAACAGCGAAAATTTTAAATATTTAAAACAAGAAAATCTGCATAAATTGAACGAAGATATTTTAAAATTATTCAAAGGGAAATAGATTGCATTCTGAGTTTCTCATGAAATTAAATTTTTGAGGCAAGATATTAAGAAAATATTTGCTAGGTAAACATATGACTAGAAACACAAAATTTTTTAGCTCATTTTAGCACAAATACTGTAGCAATAGCTAAAGTCAAAGAATACGGAGGGTAAAGCTCGCATTTCACCCTAACTAATCACGCGGCTTCGGGTACTTTAATTTCACTAAGTTTGCTTGTTTGGTTTTCGTTTAAAACAAGTTTTTGTATAGAACCACGATATCCCACCGATTTCAAGGTGTTGTTAGAAGCTATCCTATTTATTCAGTGTCTAAAACAGGGTCATTTTCATTTTTAAAACTAGATCAATTTTCTAAAAACTGATTTAAATTTTTTTTAATTTTTATAATGAGAACTATGCGTGACAGAATTTTCGATAACTCCCAAGAAACAGTGTCTATTGATAAAAAAAAGGTAGCATACATTGTGTATTTATATAGCTGGTGGCCGATGCGTAGTTCCAAAGACCATTGCGATTTGATTTACCTGAAATTGTAAGCAAAGTACATGGTAAATTATGACTATGATTATGAGCTCGCTCCAGCAATAATTTTCATTGAGAGGAGTTTTTTATCTTTCAATTTTTAATATACAATAGGAAATCTTCTTTTCTTCAATTTTAACTTTGAATCTTACTTCAATGAGGGCCCTCGGAATAGCCCTAAAGCCCACCTCTAAAAAGTCTTTTTGTCGAGGGTCCAAACTAATTTTCGCAAAGGATTCAGATTCTGGAATAAAACTACGTTGCGAATCTGCTATTCAAGACTCCATCAAATCTATTCGAACATGCTCCTCAGTATCAAACTCTTAACGAAACTACGGTTGTGCAGGACTATTTGCTCAACCACCAATTTACACAATTCTCCAAGTTAACTTGATTTTCCCAACCCAATCCCGACATGAGAAGGCTTTGTTAACGGGCAGTTTTTCTCGTTTCGGCGAAAAGGGTATCCGCTAAGGCGAACATCAGCGGGTGCAGAACATACTAAAATTTCTAGCAAAGATAGTATTTTTTTCAAAAATTTCTTGATAGTGCTTATTTCCTACGACCTCAATTAAGCTGAGGCACAAACCCGACTTTGAACTTCGGTTCACTATCGCTCTGGCACGGTGGTATCATGGATTTAGGTTCCGTTTTTTGGTTTAAAAAAAACCCAAAAAAATTAAAGTGCCATGCAATAGTTTCCGATGATTCGAATAATGATTCTACAAATTTTCTATACTCTGATTTTAAGCGCTGCATCTGCCTCCAGCTTAGTTCCCCAGGCTATCCAACGTCCAACAGAAACCAAATTTTAAACAAAGTTGAACTGAATATGCATAATCTGGACGGCCCTTTCATAACTTCACATCTTAGCTAGAAGTGAATTCGCAGGATTATTATCATTGATATTCACGTTACTCCGAATTACTTTCACGGCTCGAAAGTAGAGTAATACTAGCTACTGAGGTGCGAGATTTGGTAGACACAAGAAATGAACGTTGTTTTTTTATACAGGGATTTTGCATGAACCATACTCTGGTGTAGTGGGTAGAAAGCTCGCCGTGTAAGCCGAAGGTTCTTGGTTCAAATTCTATTGGAGGCAACGGAATTTTATTCAAGTGAAATTTTGGACGGACGTTAAGCCCATTCGATTATAGTACGTACTGGTTTAAAATCAGAACGTATCGCAGCTGGGTTGCCGTTTCTTCGTTAATTCGTCGTTTAGTTTATCCAATAACGCTTCTCCTATTGACTGTTCTTCCTTCTGTAGATAATCGATGAAGGTTATTCCATGCGCATCCGAAAAACCGGAAGTCATCACCTTCCCGGTCAAACGCTGGACTGTTGGCCGCTTTAGTTCAATTTTGTGGCTTTTTAGCAACTCTGTAGACTACCCGGGCGTGTTGTAAAGGAGTCACGTTTTATTCATCGTGATAAAACGTCTTACAAAATTTGCTCGATTTCACTGTGGCCATTGAATCATCAACGCGCTGCTATTTTTGGTCGACGGTCAGCAACGCGGCACCCATCACGCCGATAGCGCCATTTCATCTTCAAAATATCGTGCATAATGAATGTATCCCACATATTCCTTTAAGATTCCCACGGCCTCAGCTAACACGTTCATTTTCACTTTACGATCACACAAAACTATTGGATGTACTTGCATAACGATTTCCGCATTCGTAACCTCTTTTGGTTTTCTAGAGCGAGGTGCGTGTTCGGTGCTTGTATGGCCCACTTTAAATTCACTATGCCACTGATAAACTGTTGTCCTCAAAGGAACAGATGTGGATTAACATTTTTCCATCCATTGCAATGATTGATGCGATGCGATACTTCCGTTTTTCCATTTTTTACGAAGGCGAAAGTAACATCACTCTAACGACTGTAGCTTGTATATGAATGAACGAAATGTCCTGAAATTTCATTCTGGTAATGGATGAGACTCTTGAAATGAGTCAAGTTTATCTTTCAGTGTTACCACCCACAGAAAAATACCGGGACTTATAAGCTCACGTATAGTAGATTAAGACTATTATAATACCTTTGCATTAGATCAAGATTAAGATATAGGGTTTTATAATATTTCAAATCTAAATTAATACATGTTATATATGAGCCATCAATTCTTTTTTTATACCGGTTAGTACATGTAATTTTACTACAAAGCTGTTTGGTTTTTCATCCATTCTGAGGGTTTTTACTACTTCCCTTTTGAAATCTGTTTTGTCTGTTTGTCAGTCAGTTCGTCTGTCTGTGTGCCAAAGCAGTCTTTCAATGAAATTATAGCAGCTACATGCACCATGCTGACTTTTTGAAAATTTGAGAAGTACAACGTTTTTCACAGGGTTTAAGGGGGTCCTCCTATATTGTAAGGAGGCTCTAAAAACATTTTTTTACCGCAGGTAGTTACGTGGGACGTTAAATGAAAGATGATAGCTTTCTAAAACAGATCTTTGAAAAGTTTCACCAGCTGTGGGATGCAGGGGGAGGAGGAATGTATGAAAACTTGACGTCCGTCCCCTCGTAATTAGACATGTCATCCGAAAAATCTGAAAAAATCATGGCAGTATGTTTTTATTAGTATAACAACGACAAATACCTAAAAAGTTGAAATTCGCTTTGCTTTTTAAATAGTAAAATTTATAAATTTTACATTAGTCCTGATAAAATCATATGAGCATCCATAAACTCAGTGGAATCTAATATTTGAGTATTCCTACGGCAGGTCTTTCTATTTTGGAAATTTCATAAAAATCGAATCATACTTACGATAGTTAAAGCCGTTTGAATTTTCTCCGATTACAACAATAACAACGTTGGGTTTTCGTACTTTATGGGTTTTGTATCAATCCAGACACTAGAGTTTTGATTGAATCTCCTCGAAATTTTCAAATAAGATTATTTTTTTTAAGATCTCATTCAGAAAACAATATTTATCATATTGTAGCAAAATGGCGGCCAGGTCAAATGGAGTAGCGATGATATATATATATATATATATATATATATATATATATATATATATATATATATATGAATTAGGCGACTCGGACTTGAAATTATTGAAGGGTAATTTTTCGGACGTAGATAGATAATCTTTCAAGTAACATTACATTCGAAAATCGGAAGCCACGAAGTTTGGGTTCCCCTCTGCTTTTCCTAATGAACCATGACCGCATTTCTGGTTTTGCAAACACTTCTATCAGAAATCCATCGATTACTATATCAAGTGATATCCTTGTGGTTAAGCAGCCCATATGCTACAGTTCTTTTATTGGTCTTAGAGCCACGCGTGTAGAAAGTTAAACCTGCCTCAGTTAACAGCAATTTCGAATATAACTAATTAATGCTGTCAGAAATTTATTAAGTAGACATACGAGTATAATATCAGGAACTGACATTCTTCTAAGCACCCTAACAATTTGAGAACACACGATTTTCTGCAGATTGTTTAAGCAGGACGTCACCCGAAACATAATTTGTAGGTGCTCCGTATTATTCTTCAAGTCAGACTGTTATTGTGTTGGCCGCTATGATATAAGAAGTTTGTAATACAACTTCCTTTTATAAATTCTCTCCATTCAGTGGAAATTGTCACCAGTATTTCGTTGCATTCACTACACTGTCTACACCATCATACTCACGCATTATAACGCATACATGACATATAAATTAGATACTCTAAAATTTTTTTAAGATAGAATAAATAGTAGGCTACAAAGAAAAAAAATCAATGAATGAAAAAATCAAACAGGATGTCAAGAATGAAAAACAAAAAATGAAAATAAGAGTTCAGTTTTTGGTCAGAAGTTAGCTGATTAGTATATTTTGAAAAGTGAAGTGAAGAGTAAAAAGAAAAATAAAAAGATTATTATTCTGGTTTTTGAACAGAAGTTTGTTAAACAAAAAAAATGTTATTCTGGATTTTGAACTCAAGACTGAAAAGACAAAAAGAAGATTATTATTCTAGCTTTTGAACAGCAGATTGAAAAATGAAAAGAAGATGTTTATTCTGTTTTTTGAACCGAAGATTGGAAAGACGAAAAGAAGACTTTTATTCTGATTTTTGAACTGAAGATTGGAAAAGACGAAAAGGTTTTTATTCTGAAATATGAACAGAAGATTTGAAAAGACTAAAAGAACATTATTATTCTGGTTTTTGAACAGAAGATATTTAATCAGTTAACAGAGATTGTGGATACAAACGAATTTTGAAGACCAGATTGAATGAAGTGTCACACTGTTCGAAGAAAAGATATCGACGTAAGTTTTTTTTAGTTTCATTTTTTAAATCAAAGAGAGAATACTTATAAATAGAAAAATTTAAAGATTAGCTAGGTAGAAAAATGTATACATTAGCTAGATTTAGGATAAATTATAATATAAGATTTTTAAAATTTATTTGCATGTTGATAAATTAATTTGTTTAAATAAATTTATATTTATTTTCTTTAAAATTCGAAAACCTATATTTAATTTATATATACACATATTAACAATACTCGTGACAATTCGTATTATTTTTCAGAGAGAGAGGTGAAGAAATATTCTCTTTTCTTGTCTTCCTTCCTTCTGCTGACAATTTGTATTTTTTTTAGGAGATTTTGAGGTTTTAAAATATTCTCTTTTCTTATTCTCCACTCCTCTGCGATATGAGAATTTAAATTCTCCTAGCCTAATGTCTGACGATTTAAAATTTATCAGCCATCTATGTTAACTAAACGAATGTTTTAAGCGTAAGACATTTACATCTTTACATCTCTTATAGGAGATGAATTAATCCATCTCATCTGAGTCGAAGGATGACAAATTAAAAAAAATGATGAGTGTTTAAAGTACTTATATAGGGTTTCCATTAAGGACATAACAATAAATAAATAAATTTTAATAAATCGATTGTGAGGTGTGCTGTGTGGCTAGTGGCACCGTCTTGTTGAAACCACGTATCGTTGATATCAAGTTCATCCAATTTTGGCCACAAATAATCTTCCAACATAATACGATAGCGTTCTCTATTGAAACAGTGACTTTTTGCGGCTGCAACGGTATCTAAAGAAGCATATGTGGGTTTGTTACTGACCTATAACGCATATTTTTCTTATAAACAAAGCCATAGAGCCAGACATGAGCTCCATCGCTGAAAATGATTTTTCGAGGAAATTCTTCATTTTCTTCGAGCTTTGCCAGAGCCCAATTCCTGCTTGTGAGCTTTATTATGATGAAAATGTTGACTTTAACTAACGTTTTGACATTGACAATTTATAAAAAAAATTTTAGGTGCGTTCACATAAAGATACGAAATTGTTACATCCCTAATGCAAAACCTTATATTTATATGATGTTTTTGGTCGGGGACGCAATGAGGTCTTCCTTATCATCGTACGTATTAATTTAGTAATAATACTATATCTATGCTATTTTAAATTTATACTTTTATTTTACAGATTGAACTTTTATTTTTATTACTAAATTTACAAAGTAATGAAATGGCTGAAACAATCTGAGTTAGATTTTACAAGAAATAAAGCAGTCAAAAAAATTCAACTGCTATTTGGTGGAGCTTCATTACAGATGCATGTCTCGTAAGTTTTTGTCGATAAATGAGGCATAACAACTTAAAGATTGCAACTTAGCTCCTGAAACTAGGAAATGAAAGGCAGTTTTACAGGATATTGTAAGTTATTATGTGCCTACAGAACTCCCTTTATTAGCTAAGATTTTTTTTTAAGAGAAGAAGAACATATTGGATCCCGTTTAACGTAACCAACTACTGTGTTAGTTTTTTGGTTTAGAGCTTGGTTTTATTCGAGCGTAATAAGTACTGAAAGGCAATGGGATTTCCGCAAAAGGTATGAGAGAGAAAATTTGAAGTCTTTTATTTACTATTTGTATGAAACTTAGCTCGGGTATATGGAAGTAATTTAATGTTTATATTTCTTTTGTAAGCGGTAGCAGTTTTTGAGAGTTAGATGAGTCAACTCAAGTCCACAACAAGAAAATATAGAGATAAAATTCACTCGAGAGTAGAAAAACTCGGAGTATTTACGAAAATATACGTAAGATCCCAATAAGCTACTAATTCCGACAGTTTAGCCATATTCACTATCAGATAGAAAAAAATCAAGCTGAAATTAAGTAGTGCTGAGTATATTGTGATAATGCTGGCACTAGGATAATCGTTCGTCGAAAACTACTCAATACGATGTTAACTGGAATCATCGATATGGGAACGATAGGCGATGAAATAAAATAAAAGTTTCATGTTTAGTACTTTAAGGCTCATTAATATTTTTTGGAATATTCCAACAGCTAACATGCTATACAACTCTACTACTGACTAGAAATGTATTTAAAATAAGAGACACACAGACACGATGTTGCGACCAATCTACAATTGAATGCAAAAATTTAGTATTGTCTAAAACTATTTCAACACAAGATTGATGTTCTTCACCAATTCGTAAAAATTATCCGAAAGCCAATCTATTGATTAACTTGAATATTACAGTGCTGAAATACGTTAAGATTTTTATTCAAGCACGCAAAATAGTTGAACTTGTAAATGTATTCGTTTCTGTGGTAGATAATTTAATCCTTTGGAGGAGCTTATTGCGTCTGCGGATATTATTGTCATCATCATTATGATGTAACCTCAATCAGATTTTGATCTTCCTTAAGTGTGATATACCGAGGCTACTTCAGGACTCAATGTAAATTTTAGACAATCTTTAATTGTGTTTTCAATATACATTTAAAATATTCAAAGATCATGAAAAATTATACAAATGCATAATCCCATTGCATTCAGTAATAATAAATCAGGGTTTTCACCAATGATTACATATGAAAAATCATATTTCAATGAAATGTATCATTAATTTCACATCAACCATTATTGTAAATCAGATAAACTAATCGGATTAGATATGATCTCGTTTCCCCTTAAAAAGTAATATCTGGCATTTTTCGAATCCAACTGTATATATCATATAGAACCACCACCTATGTACATATGCTCTCTGATAAAAAAAATACAATATATATTTATATTTACGCTCGTGGGTTAATCAACAAGGTAAAACCAATTTCATAACTTAATTCCAGATCAAAAAATCAAAGAAGAATTAACCATGCCTTATTACCAAACACTGCTTGATGATACCTTTGTGCATGCGCATGTACATAGATATTAAGGAATAAAATCGAAAGCTAATATTTATTTTTTAACTAGTAATAAATCTTTGAAATGAAATTGTATAATGCTTGAATGTTTCTAATTCATCTTTGAATGGTGGGCCTCCCTCCGAAAAAAATGCCTCGAAAATCTAACTCAAATCAATGGGTTGGAAACTTGGAATTAAGTCAGGTAGCGAACGATGATCTTTCTTCATTTATTTCGTGTAAAATCAAGATAGGAATGCCCCTAGAAATATTTAAAAACGATTAACTATCACTTTTGTAGCTATTTACTTTTCAATGTTGAATTGATTATGATTCGAAATCTTTTTTTTTTGAATTCGTGAACATATCGCTTAGTCGGAAATCATCAAAAAGTTTTAAGCCAGCTGATGTTTTGTACTAAGATGTTTCAATAATCATTTGGAAGATTATTATTGCTTTATATTTCTGAATTTGCTGATGATCATTAGAGACATGGGCCTTAATCACGAATTTGTTTTTGCTAGTTTGGAGAACGATTTTGATGAAATGTAAAGGGTGAAGTAGGCGTAAAACTACCATTGATTACACAATTCAGGTGCTAAATGACAGTATCAATGAAGGAGATCAATGAAATTACGTTTATTAGTACGTCTCGAGAGTAAAATTTTCTTTGCTGTCATCTTTTACTGTATGGCCTTATACCTTATTTAGGAAGGAAAGATAAATTGTTAAATGGACCTGTGCTGACAGTTTATGGAGAAAACTAAATTAAAGATAGGATAGTAGAAATTCTCAAAATTATATAGGGTTGGCCTCGTTTGCTATAATTTTAAAACCGTCTTTTGACATAAATTAGTTAATTCGACAAAGTTTACCTATAGATATCAATCTATTGATGTTTAAAAGTTAGTTTTACTCCAAAGAATTTTTCTTTCACAAACTAACTGCACGACAACCACAACGGGTGTTCGATTAACTAAAAGAAAATATAAATTTTCCGAAAAAAACCGCCCATAAATGAAAATATCAAAGTCAACTTGTCTATTGTTTTCAAGCAAAGACAACTTTATTTTATTATATTCAACATTTAAACTGTTGTCAGATGAGTTGATCAAACATGGAACACGAGGAGACATACGACAGAATCCAGCTTGCAGCAATAATATTGTGACGATCACAGAACAAGATGTATGAATTTCATTGCAACTGTTGCATTCACATTATTTGAGCTTGCTTACATAGAAGATCACGTTCGTGAATGGAAAACAATTGACTTGAAGGTGTCTTTTGAATTCAATTCTGACCTCGATGAGTTAATGCATTTTATGATGATTGCAGGAGACCTCCCGGCAAGATAATAGCTCCAAAAACGTATCTATAGATACTGTATATATGGACATATTGATTAAGTAACATTTTCACGATCGTTTTCCATTTGTCAAGATCAATCTTACACTTCCATCATCATCACTACAATTTTCAATATATGCCATTTTAGTTATTATCCTTCTGGCATTTGATAGTTGTTGTGGTATTTAATTGCAAAAAAATAATAATACGACACGGCAATTTTCTGCCGATATTGAAGAAACATTTATTGAAAACGATAATTTGTTTCTGTATTTCTTCATTCGTTCTTAGCTGAGCAAATAATGATTAAGTCATACGACATAATAAACCAGGATTTATGTGTAATAAAATCATACCACAAATGGCGATTAAGATAATGATCTGGCTGCATTGAAGATCCCCATAACATGGATGACGATCCTTGTGGTAGTACTGATAATCTTCATCTTCATCATCATCATTACCATTATCAACATTGTCGTCGTCGTCGTCTCCGTCGTCGCTGTTCATGATCATTTAAGTATCTTCACACCTTTACTATCATGTCAGCACGATATGTAATTATCTTCGCTTAATACACAATCCAAAATGCAATGCCAAACCATCACTTGGCCATGCAATTAAAAGCTATCTTACCAGTTTAAGAGTGAAGTGCAACGATAAAAGTATGCGCATTAAAGACGGATAGATGGATTGATGTTCAAATAACTGAGAGAAAAAAGTTGAATGTCTTAAATCAATCTGCATTAATAAAGCTTGCAAAATAATGTAATGTAATGCTACTGTACCCAACAGAGTATGAATATGGAGCCAAGTAGTAGCAGTTTCGATTTTTGCAGATATTGATCAAATTTCGTGCTTAAAGATTAACAGTTTAATCACGACTTCCTTAAGACGTATGTTTCGAATGGAAAACAATCTGTTAAATATTTCGCGAATTGCGATAGTTACTATTTTAAAATTAACAGAAGAGTAAAGAGAAGTAACATTCGAAAATAATTCTCAGATTGGAATTCAATGTAGCATTGGAATGCAAGTTTGAATTTTTTTCTGACTTTGGGTTGAAGTTAATGATCCTGTAATTGAATTCTACACTTCAATTAAATGCCATACTATTTTAAACAACTAATTAGATGCATTCACTTTTCAATTTGAACTCTGTATTTGAAATGAAAAGGCATGTAAATTGAGATGTTCAAGGAATACGACTTAAACATCCTTCTATTAATTTCGAACGCATTCATTTTTACATTTCAACTTTGGATTCAATGTATCATGTCATAAATATGTGCATAAATATTTTACATCCTACATTTTGCTTTTAATTTAACATTAAGTGATGAAAAGATAAATTATTTACCGACGCAGAGTAGAATAATAAATTAGAACATTCGTTGCGAAAGTTATTGAATACCATCTGTTAAAAATGTAACGAAATTCCGTAATAATGGCCGAACAAGAGGAGTCTGATGAAGCAATCACATAATTTAGAAGGACCAGTATTGTAAATCTAAACAATTGAATGAATTAGAGAATTAAACTATGATTTTTTATTTAAAAGACCACATTTGCCAAGTACTCAATCCCCCGCGAGTTCAACAATATGAAGGTTTGAGTGAACAAACTTTCGGGTAGGGAAGGGTGATCCAAAAGTAATAGTAATCGATTTTTTCTAGTTTGTATAAAATTAAAAAATATTTGATTCCTTATATATCCCCTAGGCCACTACACAAAAATCATATAAATCGTCCACGAAAATTTCGTGCACTTCCTTTTATCCTAACCCCCTTGATACTGATAAAGTAATTTTAAGACCTGTTTTGAAAATATATCATTGGGCCCTTTAATATGACATCTCATTTGATGAAAGAATTTTTTTAAGGGTATCTCTTCTTCTATATGTGGGACCTCCTCAAAACTCGTTGGAATTTTTTTCCCTCAAAACTTTCTAAAGGTCATAACTTCCGACCTTTCCACAAAGTTTCATGGCTGCAACTTCTATTTATAATTTCGAAGAAAAACTACCGTGACATACAGACGGACGCACCGACGGACACAGGTACCGATTTCAGAATTTTCTATATGAGTACAAAACCCTTAAAGCGGCCCCATGGGGCGAAGAAAAAAATGATGTATCATCACAAACGCATCGTCATATACGTCCCTGAAAGCGATGGCCAAACTGGACCAATTACGATTCAAATTGGTTGCTCACCCACCGTATTCTTCAGACTTGGCCCCCAGTGACTATTATCTTTCCCAAACCGCAAGCGGTGGATCCGAAAATGAGATTCAGATCGAATCAGGAAGTCACCACAAATACCGTGGCGTATTTCGAAGATTTGGCCGATTCGTACTACAGGAAGGTTCAAAATGCTGAAAATCGCTACTAAGTATATTGCGCTCGAAAGAAACTATATTGAGGAATAAATATAACTCTGCCCGAAAAACCCTTGTTTTCATTAAAAATCCCGGGACTTATTAGCCCATGTAGTAGAGGAATGTTCTCCCGGAAAACGGCAACCCAATTGTGAATTAAGTACCAGTGGATCAAAAACCAATTGAGTCGAAGCACTGACAATGCAACCGCAGTACTCATTTCCTAAAACCAAGAACATCATCTCGGACTTGGCAAAGAACTCGTCAACGAAGGACAAACTACGAATTTGGAACTTCGTATGTACATTTATTGCCGGGAGGGTTTTGCAGCCAAATTAATAAATTAAATAATATGGTCTGAATACTCAAACTAGGTACATACGAGTACTCGTAAGTGTGGTTGCCATGTTTTTTGAATTCATCGCCATTCTGCTTACAGTATTTTGACGTTATTGTTTGAGCAATCACTATCAATGTAAAATATCATTTATGAAAATCTGCAGTGTCTATATCCTCTGCGAACATGTGTCTCACCTGTATCACGTAATGGTGAAATTTTCAATCGGCTGAAACTTTGTTACTTAATGATTCATTATTAGAAGATTTTTAGAGTATGCACAAAACATGTGTGTACTCGTATCACTTAGACTGCTAGATATAACGTCATGACAAAATTAACCGTCTTGATTTTGTAGACAATAATGTAAAATTTATAAATTTTACCATTATTATGATCGTTTTTTTGACTTCTGACGTTTGTTGTTGGACACACGTTTTTCACATATTTTGACTCATTCACACCTCACCACACCACAGTCATCCCAATGTTGACATATGATCTTCAAAATTTCTTTTCATCCAGATCTTTCATTTAATACCCACATCGACTATGTTTATAACAGAAATGTCTTGAGTGCTAAGGATGACTTTCATACATTGCCCCCATGCCCAAATACCTTTCAAAACATTTTTTTAAATATTGAATAACTTTTAAGATCAGATGCCAAAAATGCAGTCGCAGAGGCGATGGAGACGAAGAACTCAAAATACGTGAAAAATTATGTCCCCCTCCCGCCTCGTGAATGGAAATTTTTGAGCCGAAAAATCGGAAGAAAAGGACCATGGATGTAGATCTTTAAAAGTATAAGAACAACAAATACATCATAAATAAAAAATTAATGATTTTTAGGGTTTTGTACCATTAACAAAACTCTATTAAAATCGCGACAAATCTGTTCGTCTGCGCTTCCGTCCGTTCATCCGTTTGTGTATTAGAACAGTTTATCTCGAAAAATATTGGAAAAATTTGGTGGATATATTAGAAGTGATTGCCTCTCAAAAGTTTGGACCCGACCTTTTGAGAGGCAGGATAAGTCAATTATTGTTATACCAGTTATTCCACAACTGATTTTGCAAAAATCAGTGTGCCTCCACTCAACAGAAAACTGACAACAGATCCGCCCTGGTCTACTTATTAGACCACTCAGAAAAATAATTTTTATACTGAGTTGTTTCTTTACAATCGTGAATCACTTATAAACAATGAAAAAACTTTTTTAAATTACGCATAGCTTTTTTTGAGGCAAGTCTGTTTTTTGGCTGGATCCCTATTTTAACCCTCATAAAACATAAAGAGTTCTTATGCAAAACACTACGAATTTATATTTGGCGCAAACTACAAAATTGCAGCTTAAAAAATGAAAAAAATTTCAAGAGTCGGTTAAAAACTGATCACAGCGAACGATCAAAGCCTGAGATCAGCTAAGAAAATGGACAACTTTTAGGAAAATCCATGGCTTTGATCACCTGGGCACCATAAAACACAGTATTCTCTTGCAAAATACTATACATTTATGTTTGACGAAAATTACACAATGGCAGCTACAAGATGAGACCAAAACTTTGACAATCAAATAAAAATTGTGGTCGCAAAAACCGATCAAAGTTGGAAATCTGCACAAAAAATGATCGTGTCCTAGAAAGAGCCATTTCTATGCCTCCTACATCCAAGAAAATGTGCCTCAAATATTTTACGACAACCAAAATACTCGTTTGGGTTAAAACTTCAAACTAAATATAATAACAACCCGAAATTCGTACGTTTAAGGATCGAAAAAGCGATTTAAAGTTTTCGTGTGGACACGTGAAAAACTAGATTTTTTTTTTCTTTCAGCCACTGAAACTGCCTTTCAACTTTTCCAAAGTACCTCAAATTTATACTGTTTGGAAAAGACGCTAATCAATCGACCAACATCAAAATGTTACGAATTTGTAGGAAATTGTGGCCACAGCAATACCATGAAGGGAAAAAGTTCCAAAAACCTGCCACACAAAAATATACTATCTCGCTTATTAGGCCAATCAAAAAACTAAGTTTTAATCTGAGTTGGATTTTTACAATCATGTATCACTTATAAAGAGTGAGAAAACATTTTTTATAAAGTACATGGCTTTTATTCAGACAAATTGGTTTTTTTTTGACTGTATTCCTATTTTAACTATTATAAAATATAATGCTCTTGTGAAAAACACGACAAATTCAGACACTTCATCAGTAATAAACAATCGCTACTTGCTGCGTTAAAGTATGAGTGGAAACAAATGTTTTCACCTCGTAGAGTCAATACCGAAAAGAGTGGCTGCTGTCGTTAAATCGAAAGGTGGACCGAGTAAATATTATTTATTTAATTGAAATAAATTATAATAACCATAAATCAAAATTTATTAAATTTTTTATCCTGAATCACCCTAAAACTGGCATTAATGTAGGGTACCTAATAATTATGCACGTGGCTGTATTAGTGCCTCAGTAGCATGTACATGTACCCTGAAAATTTCGTAAGAATCGAGCATTAAACAACAAAGTTACAGCTGATTGAAAATCCCACAATTACAATAAAGCTCGTGGTATTAGGAAAATACGTGTTTTCAAATGCCTGTATAAATTTTCAACGAAATGCCAGAAAATATGTATCACAACTACTCAGACAATTAGGTCAACACAACAAAATGGCGGCAATTTTAAAAACATGCAAACCACATTTTAGTTGTTCTATCTCGATTTAAGGAATCTATGTATGATAGTCCAGTCAAAATAGACAAAAAAAGGTTATAGTTTAGCCAAAATTCGCATCGAGCTGAAAATCGGTATGGATTTTAAATAAACCATTAAAAATGGAATGTCAAAAATCCCCTTCGATCCTACTTCTGCAAAAAATGTTACCCAAGGTCAAACCTATAGTCTTATACTTTAAAATACTCATTCAATTTGTACAAGCTTTAGTGTGTGAGTAACACAATCCAATAGTTTCTTATTTTTACTTACGTTGAACGTCCGATGACGTATACAGGCATCTTATAAGGGTATGTTATGTAGAATATGAATTTTTCAACTGTTAAAACCGTTATATCTCACGAATGGTGAGTCGTACGAAAAAGCGTCTGAACCGTTTTTGTAGAGAATTGTATGATCTATATCTTTTGTCTGACCTATTTTTATGATAAAACTTACCGTTTCCGAGAAAACTGGAAAAACCTGTATTTTAACGTTTGAAATTGGATAATATTTTTTGCAGAAGTAAAATCGAAGATGTTTGACATTTGATTTGTAATGGTTTATCCAACGTCTTTACCAATTTTTAGCTCTATGCGAATTTTAGCTATGTTAAATGTCTATTTTGACTGGAATATAAGCCTGGTTGTTGAAATTTGGATGACATTGTTTGATTTCATCAACATCTATGGCGCCACAGCCCAAGGCAGTCTTGGCCTCCAGGATTAATCTCTTCCAATCAATAAGGTTCTGCAACCTCGTTCGCCAGTTGATCTCTCCCAGCAACGATCTGTTGTAGGCTTCTATCGTGTCCTCACATCGAGTCCTCGGTCTTCCAGCTGGACTCGCTGGGTAGATACGATAGAAGCTGTCTGTTAGATTCACTAATTCATTTACAAAACTCTCGTGGAAAGATCACTCTCCTGCTACTTCGACTTGTTTATACCTGTTTTTTGGACATCTTAGTTGTCGATGATGTCGGTATTTCTTTGAAGACTTACTTGCGTCACATATACATATGAAAAGACATTTTGCACAATATTGATCATGCAGACTGGATTACACAATATTGCAAGGATCCTAAGAGCAACATTGGCCTCCTGCATACTTAAAAAAATCACAGGGTGGTATAGATTTTGATCAGGTATAACCATGGGCTCGTAATCCTTTGGTAGAGATAAGGGAACATTAATTACTCTATCAACTGAATGAATCTCATTGGGAAAAAAGCCCACGTTAAGACGCACGGAGAAGAAGAATCAGCTGCGTGAAGACCCAATTCATAACAGGTATAATATTTTGAGGCATTTATACATATGATAGGCTAATGGTAAACAAAAAGGTGATGCATGAACTCATTTATTTGAGGCAAACTATTTAATGCCGAAAAGAAATAGTTTTGACTAGTTAAACAAAATAAGATATAATTTGATTTCCAGTAACAAAAAAATATAATAAAAAAATTTTATATGAAGTGATTTGATGAAAACGAAAAACGTATTCAAATTGTAAATCCTATGGCTTCATTTTACAAAAATTACATGCATATCACACATCTTACGCAACAATCTCATTAAAAGCAAGCGCTCGCACACTACCGGGGGACATATGTCTTAAAATTAACGCTACAATTTAACAGATCCTAAAATTCACCATTTGTACAATTATAAAACCTTCTAAACAGTACATTCATATTATCATTTCCATCATTTCACAGACCATCAATATAAGCTTGTACGAGTATAGAGCTCTTGCACAGAGAGGTCATCGGCAACATGAAATTGGTACCATCTGTTGCTATTAACTAGCAAACTAGTCGCAATAAAGTTAGTATCTTAGATAGTAATAGTCAGCAGCGCGTATTATTACTACCGGACGTTTTCTATTTAATTAACATTAAAATTGCGTACGCAAGATCAACACAGCCCCAACAGCAGCAGCCAACAATAACGGCATTAACTTAAGATCACATAACATACAAGTGGCCCAACCAGGCAATTTGGTGGGATACCAAGACCAAGACTTAGTTGTTAGTGGTCTCATTTTTATTTTTTTTTTTCTTTATTTTTAATTTTTATCTGCTTTAATTGAAAATACACTTGAGTGAAAGAGATTGGAAAATTGAGAATTAGATACGAGTACATTAGATCTTATGCTGTACTATGCTAGGCTCTGGCATTTAGATGGCCTTGATGAGTATGGATTGGAAAATGAAGATTGAAGGAGTGGTTCAACGCTATGGGAGGTCTTGAAAATTATAAGGTCTATGCCTTCATAGCGACTCACGTGTCTATTAGAATTAATGATTAATTTTATAAATTTTTAGTTGGTTTTAAGGCAGGTCAATGTAGAGTATGATTAATTCATGGTAATTTTCAAGCGTATAAAATGATGTAGCACTAACATGACTCAGATTTGCTGTACTATCACAAGGAAACGAATCTTAGGCGCCAAATAAATGTGATAAGGCAACGGTCAAAGTAAATCAGGGACCGTGACGCGATTAGTCAGCTCTAAACCACAACATCTGGAAAACTGCTTTATTTTTCATGAGATTTTTTCTCAACATTAACAACACCACTATCAACTATTACATAGCTTAATCTGGGTTTGCCGCAATCATAATTTTATGCTGCCTGACTTTTTTTGTTTTGCGTTCAATTATATTTAGAACACAAATGCGATTCGCCCTTGACATTATCTACATATTTTTTCCATAAATAACTGCGAGGCTATAAAAAACAGCTTATGAAACAGTTTTTAGGCAATAGTAGTGAAAAATTTTTAGATATTAATTTGATCTTGGTCTTCTTTCGTTTTAGATAACAGAAAAAATTGCAGAATATATAAATACCAAAGATGAAAAAAGAGACAAACGTTAAACTGCTTGTATAATAACAAGGTGATATTTTGAGCAATAAAAAAGAATTAGAATGTGAAACCTATCATTAAATATCGCTCAAAAATGTAAATCCACTAGCAAACGCGATTTCTATCAAATGACCACTAACGTGAAATTTCGACTATTTTGTTGGCTTGATTGGTGTTGGTTCTTGGATATTCAGAGTCATATTATCTCCTTACTGAGAAATTTCAATTCTTAAAACAATGGTATTTGGGTCGAGACTAATTTTACCGGAAAATATTGTAACATTTTCGCATCATCGGGGCATACCTTTTCAAAACATGATCATCAAAAAATATTCATTAGCTTTTACTAAATTGCCGGACTGAAATAAATACGAAAATTTCAATATCAGAGTACACCGCAAAAAATCTACATTTGACAAGGGTAGGCTTTGTTTTTGTTGGCATGTTAATAGTATGATTTGACCTCTCTATTTGCCGAAAATACCTTTGTACACCGTTTATTTTCCCTAAGCAACAATTTATCGTATCCGACCATTTCCACTGACACTAATCCAAATCAATCGAAATCAGCTAGCGTGCTGAATTCCAATTAAATACCAAACTATCTTAAACCCAATGCCAGTAACTCTAACCTATATCTACTTCCCTCTAGCGTAAGCTTTAGTACCAACATACATAATTTTATCTACTAAGTCCAAACCAATCTTTCTGCATATGGTGTCGATTTTCACTTTTTTTCCTTCCTCAGGGTTATATTTTATATCTCAAATGTCCAGTCCGATAAATTTGTAGTCTGTACGTAATTTGAGGAGCAACAGTTACTGGTGATTTTCATGAAAAGGGAAAAAATTCATTTGGAACGCAATACGGCACTTTGGGGACGCCAATTTCTCCCTTCCATGAAATTATCGTTCTCACTTTTACGAGAGTCAGGGAAATTGTTTGAGTGAACGAATGAGTTTATTGGGTTGCATGGCATAGCACAAGTTTGAATGAATAGCAGGAATTTCTGGGCCCCAACAACAAGGATCGTCGCTTGAATGCCGGCCGGGGCTGAATTGTAGGACCATGAAGAAAATGGGTATTTGGGGTTGATTGCTTGAAACATGGCTGGAGGCCGTTTAGCTTGATATAATTTGAAAGAATTGAGTTGAGTTATAAAAAGAAGTTCTTTTGTTAAAGGCGCAGTATTGTTTTTTATTTCCTCAATACTGGTCGTGATAATTTAAAGCTTTTAAGTTATTAAGATAGGGAGTGATAAATGTTCGGATACGGAGTGGAGTTAGAAAAAGATTTCAAGGATGTTCGGGATTTACGGGATACACAAGAATTTTGGGCAGATAATAAGGCAATGAATAAATTACAAATTACTTTAAATAGGCTGAGATAAATAACATGCAAAATTCATTTCAATTTTTTTCTTTTTTTTTTTTTTTGCAAAATTGGTTGATGTAGACGAAGTTTGAAATAGCTTAAGTATGAAAAAAATTAAATTAAAAATTCAAGTGCTCGAATCCAATAAATAAATATTCAATCGCATAAATTTTAAGCACTTTGGAAATTCAGTTAATCATTTCAGCGCCATACATGGTCCCCCAGCATGTTGGCTTTTGCAACATAATGTTGATTTAAGTTAGGCAGCTTGCCATCAAGCTGATGGCATCCAATTTTTCTCAGCTGGATCGCAAAAGCCCGCAACAACAACAGCGGACGTTCATAGGACAAACCAGCTGTATTTTGTAGCCATTCTGTGTTGATATCTCTACAATATTTGCTACAACCAACACTTTGCAGAGCGCGTCTATCAATCAACAAGTTGGGTAATTTTTTTAAACGCTGGCATTGCACTACAAGTACGGACAGTCAGTAAGTAAGCATAGCAGGCAGTCTCTCGTAAGTAAGTAAGCATGCAGATTACCCAATAATTGGACCATCTGGAATGGTGAATGTTGAGATTAATGTACAAATGTATGGCAAGCATGTGATATAAATCACTCGTCAATATAATGCAATCACAGTAAGATATGGGAAAAGTAGCAACTAAATCAAACATTGCTTGGTTTTGGTGCTGCTTGCTTTTCAAATTTCGACGCCACTTTTTCCATGTAGAGCGTAGCGCCACTGTTTATGCGGAATGTGCGATTTGGTCAGTATAAATTCTATTTAAAGAGATAATTGAGTGACTATGTTCAACTTGTTTAAATATGAGAGTAGGTTTTAAACACTGAAAATAACTAGGGAAGCAAGGACGCAGGGAACTTACAAATATGCCATCCTATTTACTTACTTTGAAAATTACTTTAAGTTTCTATCAGAATCGCTCCAGCAAAACAAAAAAGGCTACCAATTTTTCAAACTTATATTCCTTTCCAGCATGCCTCGTCCCAAAACCAACAGCTCAAAAATGAACGCTCACTAGCCATCTAATAATTAACCATCACCATAAGCCATTAATTTTGAATAGATAACAATTAAAAATTGATTAAGCTCAAACAAAAACACTAGATAGGATACAATTACATATTTTCTAGTTCAACTGCAACAGACTATAACATAAACGATATATGCTATAAAGTCGCAGCATGTTTATAAGAAACATGTGTACAACATTCTCACATGTTCGTTCGTTCATGGTGAACGTGGTATAATTATCTGCACGAACTACACCATAGCCTTCTGGTTTAGTACTTTAAACTTTATGATCGGATAACATACTTAGTCGAAAATTATGATTTTTGAGGTGTTGAAACCAATTTTAAGATTCATATAAATTTATAGTGAATAGATTTGTTGAGTGGTTTAAATGAATTGTATTTATTAATAAGTTTGTAGTTTTGAAAAATTGTTCATTAATTTTGATGAACATTAAAGTTTGCTGCTTGTTTAAATTTTATGTAAGGATTTTTTTGGCGGGAGTCTATTTTAAAATTGAAAGAGGGTTTTTCTCATCAAGTTTTTTTAAAGGCAGCATATGTATCATATCTTAAAATATTACAGTGAAAATTTTGAATTGGGCTTAGCGCCACGACAATCTGAACAGAGGTTTGATCTGTACCTAGGGCAAGAAGGGGCCCATGATAGGTTGCTGGTACGACGTGCCAGTGATTGAAACATAGTGATTTTTTTGGGACTAGGAAGTGCATTTGCGCATAAACCAGTACGTCACGAATATTCTCACTCTGGTAAACTAGGACCCCATCCCCTAGGCGAGGAATGTTGGTTGATTCTAGATTCCACACTGTTTATGGAGACCATGAGGCTAGCTAATCTTGTCAGGTATACATGTTAGACATTTAGACTTACTGTGACATAGAAAATTGGAATTGCTTTTAGAAACCCGATGGCTACAGTTTTGGAAAGGATTACAAAGTAGACTATGAGCATCCACCGGTTGTGTTGTGGGCACCCAAAACTGAAATGAACCAGATATCTAGACTTCAGCTTTAGAAAAATGGCAAAAGACGGAGGTTCAAAAACTTAAGAACTACAAGGAACTTATTATACAGTATGTAATTATTTAGTTGGATATTTTACATTTGAGAGGCTTAGTAACATTACAAGAACTATAACGAGGCTTTCTTCAATCGTCGCATACTTTATTAGTTTTATTTTTAAAATTTACGAGTATAACACTCCTGTCTTTTCGATTTTTCTGGATGATCGATAAAGAAGATGAAGACGTAGGTTCTACACACCAAGGATCTGAGCCCGGAAGTTCTGCATTATAATTACACTCCACGAACATAGCAAACAGCAATAAAATCTCCTAATTTTATCAAGGTGAGTATCCAATTATCGTGGTTTAGTTACCGCCTACTAGCTTCTTTTTTGCGTATTTTTGAATGCGTCCCGAAAAAGGTTCGTCAATAAACAATATGCATGCACCTGCTATGTTTCCTTTGGAATTCATTTTTGCGGAAGATGTAGGCCCTGCTTGCTCAGATATAATATTCTTACTAGCCCGGCGACTACTTCGAGTTGATTCCGTATGAGGTGTCCATACTGTGCCATCTGTGGTCGTGTAATCATGATTCTGCCCGTGAGCTGTACTGGCAAGCAAACGGTGACCCCTACCTCTGCTATGACCAAGATTATTGATATCGCTAATGTGTTGTACACTAGCAAGTGGTATTTTGTCTTCTGGGTCAGAATATTCAATTTGAGAGCTGAAACTAAC
Source organism: Odontomyia ornata (assembly GCA_963969285.1). Taxonomy (NCBI): domain Eukaryota; kingdom Metazoa; phylum Arthropoda; class Insecta; order Diptera; family Stratiomyidae; genus Odontomyia; species Odontomyia ornata. The sequence continues at coordinate 380,592,350 of OZ017738.1, forward strand.
ACGCAACTCAAAACATCCCTATTGCTATGCACTACATTTTCAGATTCATATTTTGAATTCTTCGGGTCATTTTTCACCAATTTATTCACAACATTTCAAATAATAAGAACGATATAAACTCTAGTGACTGACAAATAACAGCAAACAATTCACATGCTTGCAAAAGCAGCATCACAATGCAATTATAAACATTATTACAATAGATCGTAGTAGTCCACGTGTTTAAGTGGTTAGAGCACTCATTCATTAAGCCGAAGGTCCTTGGTTTGACTCTCATTAGCGGCAACGAGATTTAGTTCGAATGATTCTTTGGACGGACTATAAGCCAGCTCAGTTATGATACGGGCTGGTTTAAAATCAGAACGTATCGGGCAAAGCGTGATACTGACCATATCACCTAGTGGAGTCCCCACATATCCGATGACGATAATGAGATACTCTATCTCTAAGCGAATGCCCGAAAGGGGCTGTAGTGCTACAACAACACAATTTCAATAGATTGTAGCAGTCAAATCGCTGTCAGTGTCTTTTTCGGTACATCGAGATTATAATAAGTACACAAAGAAACTAAGAATCTTTTGATTATATATTTTTAAGCTTCTTTCTTTATTAATAATAGGCACGAATTATCAGCAAGTTTAGTCCAAACGTTTTGGAATAAGCAAACTACTCGTATCAAATTAAAAAAGCGATTAAATGACTGCTCCCATCTTTCTAGTAGATTATATAGACCCTTGTCATGATGACCCCGAGTTCAGGCTTCATAGGGGCAAACTAAGTTAATTCGAATTTTTTTCTTTACAAACTGATATCTTCTGAAGAATTGTACGAGTATATAAAATTATCACTTTGAGGTTTTACCTTTACGATGAGGCCTACCAAAATTTGTCGACTTGAAATTGGCGGAATAATAAATGGCTAAACGCCTGTGTGCTAACTGCTTATATTTTTATATTCGTAAAATATCAATTGGCGTCTATGATAATCAATAATTTCATGATTGGTTTCGTAATATTTGTCATTCCCTGTCAATTTAAGAAGTAAGTATAAATTTTGAGAGAGTTTAAGATACTTACTTTTTGTAAGTTGCAAAAAATGACACTACGCTACATTCCAAGCAACACTGACACTACACTACCTTCCAAGCAACCCTTCAACTTCTTCATTCTTTAAAAACTAAATACTGTCTTTATCAATTGCTGTTTCGGAAAGTTCAAACGAAAATTTGGCAATTGTCCTTTGGCTACAGATTTCAACTTAATAAAGAAAGTGAATTGACAAACCAGAATCTATAAATGTAGAACTATGATCCTATGAAGTGTGTAGGTATCCAAGTGCATCATTTTGAACGCTAGGATGATCTGCTTTTTAGTCAATACTAACCATAGAATTTAACTAGGGACTTACTGAGTTATTGTCAGTCTAATCACACGAAAAGTCAAATATTATTGCTGATGATGAGACCTCCTCTTGCAGCGAAAAAATATTGAAAATTCAAGACTGAATTTTATTTCGGTTAACTTCGAAGTTTTTGAGCGGTTCTAAGGAAGTTTTCTTGCCCTTTATACTTGAAGTTTTTGAATAAAAAATTCAAATACCTTATTTCACAAAATATAACACATCAAGCAGGATATGAATCGATTGCTTACCTGAAAAGAAACGAAAAAAAAATTATTGTATACTTGTAGATGATTCTTACAACTAAATTTTAATATTTTAAAGATTTGTTTGGTTTCATAGATTTCTGAAATTACACAGTAATTTTCCTTAAGTAAGTTTATCGGCGTTGTCTAGAGTACATGTTTTGCCTAACATTAACTTCCCGCCTGGGGGTACTTAAAGTCTAATTACAATTGGGTTTTTCTATATTTAAATAACTAACAAAAATTTAAAACAATTTGGGTAGACAGAAGTACACTCCCGTGAGAAGGGGTTTCTACTCAACCTAGGATATACACAAAACAATAATACCGTTTATAAAAACACGAGACATGAGCCGGGGTGCAATGCTATAAGGTAACCAATCCAGGAATGGGGCCTTTATAACATTGACAAAATGTCTCCCGCTAGCTGTTCTCGGAGGAGTGTAGTCAGTGGAGAAAGAAGTTTTCCGGATGTTCCACCTTCCTCGGCAATAGGTGATTTGTCACTTGATAATTTTGAATGAATATCACGCAAATCATTTTTCTCTTTTAGAGCAAGAAAAAGTATCTAAAGCATATACCATCATGTTAGAAGATAAGCATCCGGATATTAAAGTTGGCAGAAAATTTTTTTTTAATTATTTTAAAGACTACAGCAAGCTAAAGTTTGGTACAACTCAGTCAAATATTTGTAGTACTTGTGAAGATCAAAAATTCACATTTAAGTGAGGCTACTAAGCGTGCTGCTGAGGTAAAACAACATTACAAGCGAGGGGTCAAAAAGTTTTACAGACAGCTTATAGCCAAAAATGTAGATAAAAACCCGAAGATTATTGCTTTATGTTTCGATTACATGCAAAATTTGACTGTTTCAGTGATTGTGGGGCAAGAAATAGACAGATACATATTTTGATTCCAAACTGAAGAAGGAGAAACAGCAAACTTCGCTTCTAAAAGGCTTTTGTGAGGAATGTGATCTGCTGTTCTATACTTTCAATTAAATGTTGGATACCCTTCTTTTTTCAAAAAGTTTTATAATCGATAATTTTGGGAACTACTTACTGTGGCCACCTTTCCATCTGATTCACCATATCGAATGCTTTTCATCTGACCACTTCCGATAATAATTGCATTAGATGACCATTTTCTTTTACTTCCTAGATTTATAGTACGAACACCATGCTAACCCCCTACGATAAAGCAAATCCGCTTACCAAACAGAGAATGTCAAACCACGACTGAAGCCTTTAAATGGCATGATTTCTGTAGATAGTATTTTCAAATGATGAACTCTGAGCTTTCCAGGAATTCTTTTAGCAAAGGCCAAAATTACAAATGTCAATATTATATGATTTCTTGAGTTCTTCTGAGACAATACACTGGAAGCCCTTTCATTTTATTTATGATATGTATATCTTTTGGATGTGTAAGTCCTTGAAAATAAGTTATATTTTAATCATACCTATTCTTAATACTAGTCATACCCTCACTGCTATAAACTCCTTGTTGATTCTATACCTAAAGAATCATCCTTCTTTTCAATTTATTTATTTTTGTCAAATTTGGATTATTTTCTTATTTCTAGTCTTATTTTTCCATTTTTCAGTTCTTATTCGCGGTATTACGATGTCAAAGAAGCAAGTTGTTTTATTGCTTTTATATTGAGTAAAGTGTTCACTAAACTCACTAAATCCCTTACAACATATTTTTATGCATTTACATAATCTCATGAGCTTCTGTGACTATTGTTTGCACTAATATAAAAGTAATCGCATCAGTAAACACCGGGGCCCCACTAAAATCAAAAAAAGTCATTTAAAACAAAAATCCTTATGAAACATTCTGTGACTATTGTTTGCACTAATATAAAAGTAATCGCATCAGTAAACACCGGGGCCCCACTAAAATCAAAAAAAGTCATTTAAAACAATAAAAATCCTTATGAAACATCATAACCTTTCTCCATGGAGATAGAACAATCTTTACAATGCTAGAATGTGCTTTTGAAAACTACTCATTGATTTCTACTACACAAAGGGCATGATAGAAATTCGGGTCTTTTGTGGATGTGGCACCTTCCGAGTAATCGAGCGCAGAAAATTATTACACAAAGCTTGAAATATTTAACTCGAATGGAATAAATAAACGTGATATCATATCGTTCTGCAATAGGTAGTCAAAAATTATAGTTTTAGTACGACCGACTTTGTTTCAGTCTTTCAATTTCGTGGCAATTAAAACTATAGGATAGCAAATAACGTTTTCTAAAGTGAAAACCTATATATTGCGTACGATAGCAGATGATTGCGGGCTATGACTGATGATTCCGGATGATGGTGGATGATGCTGCATGAAAAAGGATGTTGGCTGATGATGGAGACTGAAGGCGTATAATGCTGGCTGATGATGGCATTTGCTGAAGGATGATGGCTGATGATCGGGTATGATGACAATGATTTCGGGTGATGGCAGAGGAAGGCTGACAACAGCTGATTATGGCGTATGATTATGAATGATGCCTGATGATGACGTTATATCGTTGAGGATTGCAGGTGATGGTGAATGATTTCGTATGATGCCGAACGTTGGGTTATGAAAGCGTTTGATAGCGGATGATGGTGAATAACGGCGGACTATTGTGAATGATAACTGATGACGCCAGATGATATCGGGTGTTGACGGATGACACCAGATGATAGTCGATGATGCCTGATGATGGTGGTTGATGTCTCATGATGGCAGATGGTGCCGTATGATGTCGGATAATGGCTGGTGATTGCTGATGATCACTGACGATGGTGAATGAAAGCTCATGATGGTGCATGATGGCCAATTTTGGCTGAAGATGAGGATGACGGACGGTGGGTAATGCCGCGTAGCGAATAATAGTAGACGATGTATAATTGTTGATGGAAGATTAGGACGGATAATGACAAATTGTGACGGATGTAGGTTGCTGATGGCGAATGATGGTTTAGATGGCTGATGATGGTTAATAGCGGATAACGGACGAAAAATGGCGAAAAAGGGATGTTGGATGCATGCTGGTCATTTTAAAGATACCGTTTTTTCCACAGATTTAAGATTTCACTTTTATCGGCAGTCCTCAATAGCTGCTTTTTTTATTTCAAAACGTCGATAAATTGGGCTACACAGTTAAATAGTGGAACAACAGGGAGCACAAACTTATAGGACAAAACACTTTTGACTGTCAAAATAGTGCTTGGAATTACCGATCTTCCTTTCTTATCATACGAACGTAAAACAAAATACTAACCCAGAAAGTGTTACCCACACGTGTTGAATGCTGTGATCTTGTTTTCAAACATGTGAGGTCATATAGGTTTAAAGCTTAAAAAATTAAATAAGCTAAAACGGAAAAGAAGATCTACAGCTCGTGAAAAATTGAACTAACTTTTTGGGGCGTTAGATTTCACCAGACCTGCATTTGAAATGATAGAGGAATGATGACCCCAAGTTTGTCTACTTTTCCCCTTCTTATTCAATCCGTTTCTAGGAAACTTTGTGTTTTTTTAAAGAAGGATTTTATAATATCAGAATATATTCATAAAACTACCTAAATTTTGATAAGATCATGCGTTCTAAAAAGACGAAGAATTTTTGAGATGCCTTGATGTGGCGCGTAGAGATAAATTCAAAGAAAATTTGTAAAATCAGAAGGTATACGGAAAATATTAAGCATGCTAAATCGATGCACTTTGATATTGTTGACATGTAGTTAACATACGAGGCCTTTAAAATTCAACATTTTAACACTAGTCTGTTATTTTAAAGTGGTTTAAATAACGCTCGTACTTCTTCAAGTCAGTTTGCTATCACGACATTAAAGTAACTATGTACTTCCCATTGCATAAATCACGTAAAGCAGGCCTTAGATGATCTAGCAGCTTCACTAAATGGTTCAATCAAATTCAATCAACCCTTCAATCTTTTTTCCAAAACCAGTCAGTTGAGTTTTTGACTCGGAAGGTGGTTTTAAACGCTTCCAACAATGGTGTCTGTCCAACACGGATTTGACCCGCCCAGCACTGACGTTGGTTGCCGTGGGAGACACAAAAAAAGGAATAACCAAAAGCGAAAACGATCTCTGTACAACTTTATTAGGAGGCTGACTAACTTATTTTCAGAATCTCTGGGTGCTCGGTGTGTACTGACATAATTATTGATTAAATTCCGCCTAGATGGCAAAATGAGTGAGACAAATGCTTGAGTCAGTCACACATTCTATCGATCACCGCCTAAGTTTGGCTGAAGCGTCAAACAGGTTTGTAGACGGTCAATCATGCTTGATTCAAGCTTTAGATCAAAATGATTAACCGTCTAGACCCTGCTTGAGAAGCGCGAGAAAGAGTAAAGTTATTTTATGGATGAGTGAAACAATATCAAGACTGATAAATATCCCATTCATGATTTGAAGGCCGAATATTTCATTTGATGCAAGACTTATAAACCAGCTTTAAATTTAAATAGCATCTAACTCACCCTTTCCACTCTTTCCAAAAATACATGATACCGACCATTATCTAGGAAAAAAAATTAGAATTCACTTATCGCTATGCATGCAGCTAGCAAAACTCATTGTTTTCCCATTTAACCTACCATTCAATGCTTAAAAAATAATGACGATAATATTTTTTATAACAAAATATTTTTAATACCTCCATGTTTTGGTTATTCAACACATTTAATAAATAATAAGCTTGGCTGTGATGTTTGCGGCGGCACGTGCATGCAATAAAAGATACAGATTACAATTCATATAAAAAAATTTTAATGTACATGCATAACATGCTTCATCAGGTTTAAACTACATTGTCAATTTTTGAGGATATAGTGATGAGTCTCGAGGGAGTTATTTAGTTGCCCTGTTATGCGAATATGAGGTAAAATATTGATGGTAGGGTAAAGGATTGGCACAGAAGAGAGAAAATTTCATACATTCTACACTGATATAATGGTTGTTGGTAGATTTGGAGAGAACAAAAAAGCTAGAAATACTAAAAAAATTATGAAATTAGTCTATAGGAGATTTAATAATAAATCATCAAATAAAAAATGCTGAAATTGAACTAGATTTGACATGGAGAAACCAAACGAAATTCTAACAATAGAAAAACTTCATCATTCTATGAAAAAAAAATACAGAACCCCGTTGCATGCTCGAATGAAGTTTTCAATTCGAATAATAAATGAATTACCTTCAATACTTTAAAAATGCACTCCATTTTATCCTGAAATTTTACTGTAAGCTAAAATTAAAAATTTCATTTATTTCGTAATTGATGTTGCTGGATTTTGTGGTCTACGTCCCCGTTTTCCGTCATTCTTTGTTCTGCTTATTTCGTTGCTCCCACAACGAGCTGGACTATAATATTCTACTATTCGTGCTCTGTGAAGCATTTTCGTTTTGTCCATTAAAAGTCGAAATATAATTTATAACGTTGTTGGGAGATCCCATGGAGTGATTCTTCAGCATAATCAGGCTTTACCACGTACGGTGATGATGGAAATGACGGAGACGCAACGGCGGCGATGGCAGACAACCAACCACAACAGCAGAAGCACCACCAACAGCAGCAGCATCATCATCACCAGCAATTCCTGATATAGTGATGGCTGGCAAATAGTGATGAAGCCTCTTCGTTCATTGCAAACGAAGGGAGATTTTTATCAGGTAGAGTTCACGTTAAACATTAATTAATAAAATAATCGTACTGAGAGGGAGCTGAAAAAACATTCGACCATCGGACCAGGTATATAATGTACGTGGAATGTACGTGCAGAAGACTTGATTTTTTTTTTCTTTTCGTTGTATGACCATCATCGCACCCCATGATGACGATGACGACCATGTTGATGATGATGGTGATGATGATGATGATTTTGCTAAAGCTCTTGATGCGAACCAACTAATGTTTGGACGAGCTCCAATGAACGGGGACTAGGAGAAGAAGACCGACCGCAAGAGTTGGTGGTATTTACATAAAAATGGTTTTGTATTCAGATTGTGGTTAAATACCGGAAAAGACGTAAAGTGCGAAGATTTTAGCGAAACGATAAGAAGAATGAAATAAATGTACATTCGTACATTTATATTGTATACCTGCTTAGTTACATTTCCATATATTATATTTTTTTATAAGCTCTCTTGGTTGGTTGCGGAAGAGACGGCACAAGACGATGAATTAGTGAATTCCAACATGCTCCGCTTGGGTGGGAGTTTTTAACACGGACATTGAATGATATATGAACGTAGGTTTGCATGATATTTGCTTGAAGGGCAAAATGTATTTAGATTTTCCGTGCATATTTTTTTTAAACCATATTACGGCAGAAAATGAAAGAAAGAAGATTTATAACTTGCTATATTTAAGTCTCAGTAATGTCAGTGTTGGGTTAATGTATGTACCCTATGAAGCATAATAGATAAAATGTTGGAAGTACTGATATGAAAATTAGCTTTTATTTTCTCCCCCAACATGCTTCACCAGCAGAATCAAGAATTGGATCAGGAAGTTATTACATTTAGGCTTACATCTCCGTTTATTAATATATTCCTTTGTTTAATCTGCATTACATAAATAAATTTTCAACCGAAAATGGATTATTTCCTATCTTTTAGGCACTTAATAAATTAAAGTAGACAGGCTAATGTATTTTGGACAGTCAAAGAGTCTAATCATTGGGTAAATTGAACCAATAAGCAAAGATGTTCGTGTAATTATGGCTAACCCAGCAGGGAAGTTATGCGATATTGAGTATATATTTCGGAGTTTTAAGAAAATTACGCTTTGCAACAATATAAATTAAATTTTAATATGTATGAATATATTTGTGAAGACGACATCCTAGTAGGCAGATGGTATTTTCATATTAATGAATAAGAATATGAAGTCAAATGCTACGAGTGCTTACTTCGCGTAGGTACTGCGGTCCCTTTTTCAAATCTGGTTGATTGCAAAGAATTTGTTTCGGGGAATTACTCATAACTAATTCATGCATGGTACTGAACATATTTACTTTTAGAGTACCGTTAAGGCTATGAAATGAGATACTCTATCCAATCTTAATGCTAAGGTTTCGACCCGAACTTTTTCGCGATCGAGTAGCATTTATAAAAGCCTCGGTAATCAGTCTTCGCAGAGGTTTTAAGCATTTCCAACTATAAAAGCCTTTGCAATCGACGGCAAGTTTGGCATTCATTACAACGTCAGGGGAATTTTACTTGCACATTTAAGTTCTTACATTTCAAAATGTGTATTCCCACAAAGATGATAAAAATGATTGAAGAACTCAGAGAAGCCTTCCAGAACATAAAATTATAAAATAAAACTAAAATAAGATTCAAATTTACTTATAACATTCATTGGGTTTTATTGCTTTTTACGGAAATGCATATGTTTTTTTTTTTAAACCATTCAAAAGTTTTTTGCTTATTTTTTTTTAATGAAAAAAATTTAATGCCGTTTAACATTTAAGAATCATTTCTAGTAAATGGACACCACGACTAGCAGTTGCAAAGCGTGTTCGATTAATCCGATTTCTGAGCACCTTTTCCAATACATCTGGTATTATTTCGTCAATGGCGCTTCGAAAAAGCTCTCAATGTTAGAAATTTGTTAGTATAAACAAAGGAATTGACATACCCTCTGAAAATGAATCTAGAGGTGTTAAATCGCATAATTGTGGAGGCCAATAGCCTGCAACGTTTTGATCAAATAATTATGTTTCTAAATTTCGTTTTCAAAAGTCCATTGTTTCCGTAACTCAGGACCCCGTCTTTCAAAGGCGTTCAGCATATTTGCGGATGTTTGGGTTAGGGTCCATATTTCTCACCCATAGCATAACACAGGTCTTATCACAGATTTTTATAAATGGAGCTTTGTCTTCCTGTGTATGCAGCACGTTTTCAAGCTAGGCAAAACGGATTAAAATATTTTATTTGCGAGTTGTATTCTTTGGCGTTTTTCGTCTCTTTCATCGCTGGTTCTCGTTATGTTGGCGCCTAAGTATACAAATTCGCTCAAATTTTCGATACTACATTCGCCACGTATATTTTGTGTATTTGAGGTTTTTTTCCTCGACTGCGTCATGATTTTTGTTTTATTCTCATTTATTTGTAACCCTACTAGTTTTGCTTCGCTGTGGAGTTTCAGAAAGAGTTCTTTGCGGTTGTTAACGACCGTAACAAAATGTTGATGTCGTCCGCATTGGCTATCACTTGGTTCGACTTGTATAATAACATATCTCTTGTATCGAAAAAAAACGAAATTTGAAACTCCCCTACATCTGCCGCGTAACCTGAAATACAGTGGACTTTATTCAGTGGTAGTCAGGTACCTCTCCCCGCAAGTTTCATTCAGTTTCAGCCACGCTGCGAGGCCGGGTTCCTGATGTTGATCGAAGTCAAGCAGTATGGGCTATGCACAATACTAACATGGGAGCCTGAAGGTACTGCACCAATTTCTGGAAATCACCTTTTCAATTTGTAACTAATTTCAGTCACTTATGAGATATCTATATTTTGCCGTCCTAAAGCCGAGAAAAAATACGACGTACTCCGAGACATAAGACATCCATCTGTCCAAATTTTTGCTGACAATTAAGTCAATTTTGTAAAGACGCCTATATTTAGAAGGTTATGACTTATAGATGGATACATATTTGAAACTTTTGTGCTGTCTGAGATTCAATAGAAGATATATTAAAACCACCAAAAATAAGACGATAAGATAACGGGAAATTATTGGTAATACAGGAAGAGAGTTCGGAGAAGAATTGCTTGTATGCTGAAATCAGGCCGGTGCAAGGTATATATACAGAACAAATAAAGCATTACAAGAGGGAAGGAGAGGACGAACAGCTACACATTCTATAAAATATGAAGAGTGGAAATTCACACACAGTGGACAACTGTGATTTTGTGAACTATTATCATAACATGATCTCCATAAAGTTTGTAGCTTGCTAATCATGCAGGGTCTCTACGGAAAACATAAGAAGTCGAAGAAGCAGGAGAAGGCTCTTGCCAGAACGTTAAAGATTGACTCATCTAAAAGATTCAATAAATAATTTGAAAAAACTAAAATGATTGTTATAATGTATATAAATTCGACGCCACTTTGATTTCAGTGCATTGGCTTTATTGTTTGATAGTCATGATAAGATATAAATGTTACAAAACATTTCGAAGATTTTCATCAACATTCCTACATCTGTAGTATCTTGATCCTTAGCAAACGTGTACCTCCACAGCATCACGTGTTTTTATTTTTATTATAATTTAATATTTAACTGGCGGCAACTTACCTGTTTGTAGCTCGATTGGTATCAGATTTTGAAGGAACTTAGGCCTACTATCAAGAAACTTATGTTCAAATTTTGGGCACATTTAAGGATCCTCTTTGATTTTATAGGCAAAAACTTTCATAAGATGTAGTACTTTTTCAAAAATTGACCGAATTTTGACTTCTGAGGCATTTGTTTTCCTTATACTCATAGAGAGCTAGTTCCATGATTTTTTTTATAGTTTTCGAATCAAAGGTGTCTAATCGAAAGGCGGGACTCAAATTTTTCTTTCCTGGAAGCGAAAGTTGTAAAGACCTGCTTCGGAAAGTTCTCATTAAGACATTTCAACTGATATCCATATTGGCCCCCTATTTGGGGAGACCCTTTAAACACCTTATAAATTTTTTTTATAGCTAAACTTCGAAGAGATAATCTCTTTTGACTTGTTCATAAAGTTTAATGATTGTGCACTGAGCCAATTGGAAATACAGCGTAATGCGTTATCATATTGACTAAATGGATGTGTGAAGTTGACAGCTTTGAGTTAACCGACATGTTGAAGTTGATTTGATGAAAAAAATTTTTCAACTAAATTCAGAATACTTAAAGCCAAATATACAATAGTTAATCCAAGCAAAACGAAGTATGCAATTAACAGTCGTATTTCAATTAAAGAAATTGTTGCAGTTTCTGTGATAAAATATAGAATTCAGCCCAGTAATAAAATGACTAACTCACATACATAGCAAGTAGTTATAAAAATATCTAGTTCAATTCTATCAATGAAATATTTTAACTGTCAAAATCATATTTTTATTTGGGCTATATTACCAGTACTCAATCATATGCATGCTCGTTGAGGAAGGTGATAGATGGATAAATGCTTGAAAGTATGTAAAAACTAAAGGTTAACACCACCATAGCCTATGTATTGACATATATATATATATATATATATATATATATATATATATATATATATATATACCTATATATATTTGCAACACTTCAAGATAACTTGAAGAAGCATTGCCAACGAAACAAGCTCATTGATTGGCCTCATCAATTTACCATAAGCCAACCATCAGCTTACCGTTTAATCTGTGGTAATACAGGGTGCGGCAGCATAACTTCCTTTTTTGAAATGCCCGCCGGGTGCGGCAGCATAACTTCCTTTTTTGAAATGCCCGCCCTTAAAGTGCTAACTGTTATAGCGCGGCGCTAGTAGTCTCATTCGAGAGAGGTGATTTTAAAGTTTTGCTCATCCCTTGGTTAGTCGCTATCATGCGTTGGAACAGTGCGGAGCGTGCATTTACCGTTGATACTTTTCGAACGGAAAGTCGGTGAATTTTGAAAAAAGGAAGTTATGCTGCCGCACCCTGTACCTCTATTATGTTACATACACATATCGACACGCGCTGAGTGTAAATTATACTGTCAGAAAATTTCCACAATGAATCAAATGGTCAACTTTTGAAAAAAATAGTGTATCTTATGAATCCTGCGTGTTTGCCTATAAAATCAAAGAGGACCCTTAAATTTTCCTTGGCTCAACAATTAATTTTTCTGACGGAAAGCTATACGTTTTTCAGCGAACCACGCATGTATTTGATCGAATCTTGATAATATTAACTTTGTCATAACACCCCATTATATTTCACTGAATTGAACAAATGAAGTTGATTGCAAGAGTACGAGTTTGATTCAAATCAAATTAAATTGAGACAACAGTAGATCGCTTCAGCTTTTCTTGAAATTGAACCAACATATTCCTTTTTAGGGTTTTGCAAAATAATTTCCACAACCCTACTAAAATCGCGTTCTTTCTGTCCTTCTGTCCGTCCTTGTGTCAAAGCAATTTTTCTCGCAAACTACTTAAGCTAGAAACATCAAATTTTGTTGTAGGTGTAAAGTGATGCCTTCAAACTCAAATTACAAAAAAATTTTACAAGGTATTTAAGAGGGGTCTCTCTATATAGGGGAGTGGCCCCCGAAAAAAAATTCATCAAAAATAGTCGATAAAGGTCTTGATGAGAGCTTTTCAAAACATGTCCTAAACTGACATTTTTTGCGTGGAGGGGTGCACAGAGAGGGGGAATACACAAAGAACTTGTCCACCCCCTCTCCCTTGGACACCTGTGACCTGAAAATCTAAAAAAAAATTATGGACACAGATGTTTATAAGCAACAACATCAAATACCTTAGAAGTCAAAATTCACTTAACTCTGTTAATAATACTATGACATTTGAATTTCACATTTTCCCCAATAAAATCGTATAGGTACCCTTGAACTCAATGAAATTCGATATTTAAGTAGTCTTACAAGATTCTCATTCTTTGTGAGTTTGATGAAAATTGAGTGATCTACCAGAAATTACAGCCAGTCTAAAATCCATTTGCTCTAGCTAATGTCACCGGCATTGCAGATTTTTCTAATTCGCAAATTATGGGAACTATTAAGTTAATTGACAGTTATCTAACTCCTTTGGTAATTTTTATGGAGAATATGCACAGAGGACGGTTAACGTTCTAAGTAGATTTTCGTTGCTAATACCTAGAGTTTTAAACTTTGAAAAACCCACAGTATGTTTGAATTAATTGCTTGCCGGGTTAGATCGTGTGTTGCTGATGTATAACTGCTTGGTATTTCTGATAGTAAAGCAAACCTTATTTATTTTGCAGGCTTTGAATATTAAGACGTAAGTTTTTTATGTATAAAGAGAATACAGATGAGGAGTTAGTACAGATCCATTTTGGAAAATTTTGAAGAAGAGGTAAATGTGTATACACAATTTTTTAGCTTTTGTCTCAAGAAACCTTTATAAAATCAATTTAAAAGGGATATAGCAACATTATTTAATCGTTAATATTTGATCATTCAATTCGGTAATGACTGCTGTTTTGTAACTTGCCAAATTGAGACAAAAAATTCTGCTCTATTTTTCAAAATTTTTCAGGAAAGGTCAAAACGTATATTGGATCAGCTAGCTATTATTTTGAAACTTGAAACCCTTCTTCAAAGTCACTTTTGAGGAATTTAACACTACATTGTCGCTAGGGTTCGGTTCGGCTGTCTTATGATGGATGAAAATTCCAAATTCAGAAAAATATCAATTCGATTCAAAGTGAAGTTTTTCTGGTTTTTTCCGCCGCCTTTTATATATAATCTAGAAAGGAAGCATGTAGGACAATCGGGTTTATATTGAGTTGAGGTTTTTGTTTGGTTTATTTGTTGTAATCATTTCTATAAAATTTTGACTGATGGTATGTATGTAATTATTCCCACACTTTAAGAGTCCTGAGGTTTAGATTTAAATTGTCTTAATCATCATTTTTAAATATTTTTCCTCCAATCTCTGACGTTTTACGAGGATTTGCAAAACATGCTTGGAATGTGATCGTGCACAATCAGCACTTGGAAGGGTGTTATTTTTAACGTTATGTTTAAGTAGAGACTATCGATAATTACGATTTCTGCAAGAGAATGACCCTCGCTCCTTCGGTTTTTTGACATAATTTACCTAGCACAAGCTGTGTCAACAGACTTTGAAAGAAAACACTTAACAAATAACTATAATTTTCTATCCAGATTTCCACGAGCATCGGTGTTTAGTTTTAGAGCTTTAACTATTTTTAACAAATTCGCGATTCCATCCATAGTAATTGCAATACCTAAATCTATTGGTTATCTCATCAATGAACCATCAATGAATTATTATAACTCCAAATATTTAGATGAAACTTTTGGCGATGCTTGTGCGAAATATTAAATTTGGAATGCCAGTTTCATGAGCGCCATTTATCCACCTGCTTTGTCCCATGATCAAGTAGTTTCAAGACCAAAAGTGACCACTTACGTTGAGAAATTCGCGCGTTCTTTTCAGACGAATATCTTTCGAGCTTTCTTGATCTTGATAAAATTTCAATCATTAGGGAATATAACGGCTTTATTTTTATTTTTTATTGGAGTTATATTTCAGTAAATCGGTAACGTTTATTATAAACGTATAAAACACTTTTACGCATCTCAGCCAAACTGCATTTTCACGTATATGAATTCCATCAATTCAAGACCATTTCTTCTTATATTCAAGGCTCCATCACCTTGCTCTATATTTCTACTTATAACTGTTATACACAACAAATTTAACACCAACTTATCGTCTTCATGATCGTCTAATTGGATTATTTCTATCTAAATCACGTTTGTTTATGTTATTTGTTCGTTGAAATTGTTAAGCTTAGTAGTCATTTGCTGAGTCGTTGACTAATAATATTAATCTGCTGTTTTGTAACTTGCATACTCTGCATCTACACCATTTCTAAACATTCACCATCAACAATGTGGATGACTCTCAAGTTTTTCTCAACGACCACGACCATTAGTAATGTTCATAGTTTCAGCTTCCATTTGGCCATAACTCATATTTGTGCTCGTTTGAACGTATATATTGTAGTATACTGGTCGTACGAGTATGTGGCATTCATCTTGAAATTTTCCAATGCTAACGCAAACGTGTGCACTTTTTTCCACCTGCATATGCATCTCTCCGCATGCAACTCTGCCAACGAATGCAATTCTGCCACATACGAGTACACCTGGCAGTTTTGCTTATCTCGGACAATTTTTGTGTTTATCACAACCATTGGATGCACTCAATGCACATCCATCGATCGTATGAATTGATCCCAATTTGAAAGGACTGAGAGCCAGCTATCAAGAATATTGCTTTTGGATGCGTTCCAATAACAACTTGGCGGGCGATAGTAGGCGGAAAGTGGAACGGGAATGCCGCGAGGGTACCGATAGCGTGCGTAGCTTGCATATTCTGGATTTCGTAGATTGGTACGTATATGCCTGGCGGCGGGAGTAAGAGAATGTGGAAATGTTGTACAGCTATACTCGTATACTTAATAGTGTAGTCGGGAATGAGATTTACGAAGGTTTAAATGGGGGTCTTTTCTAAAGTGCCATCATATAGCACGGATGGGATTTTTCATAGTGGTACTCCTTATAACGAACGAAATGGAAGATGATATCCAGCCGAAGCTGCCACTTCTTTTGCTCAGATGATATGTGAGTGCATAAGCATTTTGCATTCAAACGTACACATTGCACTGGCTACAGCCTGCATGCTGTGTTTACTGGCCATGCCACTATTGGCTTAAATCATTTCGGATTTAAATTAGAAATGGTGCATGTGGAAAGCTTTGGATATTTTCTCGAGTGCTATTACGAGTTGGAAACTTGTTTGAGATAAAGCCACTGCCATTTGGTTTGTCCATGCACTCAAAGACGTTGATTCCAATATATTGAGAGCGATTTACATTTCCAGGTCGTTTGTGAACCTTTTCTAGCACAAAGCAAATCTGGGCACTATCAAAAAGAACTCATTTATTAAGAAGTGGAAAAGATGAGATTAAAGACTGACCTATAAATTTCTTTTGTTTTTCAATTAGAATTTGCCTCCTGTCGTGAGTCAATAAGAAAATATGAATAATTTGGTACCGTTGCATGACTAATATAAAAATTAATTCTTTTCAGGAGTTATTTTGATCAATGGGTTGTTTCTCCAATTTACTTGCTGCTCGACATAATGACACTTTTCGTGCACCAAAAATCTACTTTAAATAATGCCAAAGAACCTTTATAAGCAAATTATCTTTAATTATATTCATTTATTGTCATCACAAATAAATGACTTCTTACTTGTTTGTTTGCACTTCAAAGAATATTTCGAGACATTTCACTTTATTATTCCCAGAAAAATAACTCCATCCAATATATCAACTACAAGAAATTCAACAAATCGATTTCTAATCCATTCAGTCAACCAAAAGTTCTCAACATATCATCTAGTCAGGTTGTGTCCACTTGCCTTCATCCTTGTCCATATTACATGAACCCAAAGTTAAAGGGCAGCGACTAGGAGACCTTTGAAATATTTATGTGCTCGTATTTGGTAGCTAATGAAAATTGTCCAGACATGCATATTTAGTATTCACGAAGTTTCATATTACTGTACACGGTCGGTCAGTACCTCGTATTCAGTTTGCTTTGGGAATATATTAACAGAGAATGAGAATCTACCTTTACACATTCCGAGTAACGATATGAAACAATGAAAGAGACGATGATATTGCCACCTTCCATATGCTATCTATATAATTCTTATAAGAGTTAATTCACATACTCCAAGGAAGAATCCATTAGCACAAAAAACAAAGTGCTTGAATTTTTCCAAGCTAGCCTTACGAGTGTACTATAGTATCAATGGTTTTTGTCCAAATTAATTTATCATATATACATGTATCTACATGTAGATGATGATGAGGTTGGTTGTGTACTACAAAGGGCCAGACAAAGTCAATAGCGGATAACCATGGGAAACGAGAGTGGAATGAAGATGATAGCCAAGAAATTAGACCACATTCATTGCAGAACTTGTAGACAAATTAAATCAATGATTTTGCAATTTTGAAACTTGAAGAATAGTATAGTAACTTACTGATAAAATTCAAAGAAAGTTGGAGCAAGACTGCATTTTGCAGTGACTTTCACTGAAGTTAACAAATTCAATTCTACCATTCATTGAAGCAAAGATTGAAGTTTATTCGGTTAGAATGGTCTAGACATATTAAATTGTTCAGTAGTGTCAATTTTATAAGCTTACCCTTGTCTTAAACATTTATCACAAAACAGCAATCTTGAACATTGCCTTCCCCGAAAAGGACAATGTCCGTCTCGAACTAAATTTCACATTATTTTCTTTGCTTGTCCAAATTATGTGAGTTATAAAATACTACAGTAGCATGCGGTGCACACTCTAAGAACGAGTGTTAAAGGTCATTTCGATGAACATGTTGTACGATAATAAACCTTAAGAAAACCACCACGCGCGGTAAACCATTAAATCACATTGAGCTTTATCTAAATGGCTTTCCTTAAGTCTCCACCATTCGCCACCAATTCTTTTGCCCATACAGCGTTGCTACTTCTGCTGTCGTTGCATTTTTTCCTTATTTTTATTTGTTTCACTGACTTTTTTGTGTTTGGATGAATATCCATTCACCAAAGCAATTGTCGACATCGGCTAAAACTCCTGAATATCTGGATATTCCCGTACATAGTGTGTCGGCCGTTGGATTTCTTGTGTTATTCAACCGAACATTATCCTGAACAGACGCTTGCTAAGCCCACACTTTTCCTTTTTAAGGATCCGGCAGAGAAAATCATAGTTGCAACATAGACTGTGACTCAACTTCACACCGCGCTCGCTTGTTCATTTCCTCGGTTGACTGGCTCTTTACCTCCTTGCTCCTCCTGTCTCTTCTCTGTCTTTGTCAATGGCCGCGAAGAACACAAACCACCCGCCATCATAATTCCTCTATTCTATTCTAAGGGAAACGTATTATTATACGATAGAGCAAGATCATAAGGAATTGTTTGTAACAAAAGCCTGGGACAAGTTAAATCCTTTTGTGATGACTCCACTAGACTTTTGGTAAGTTATGAGGCGCTTTAATCAACAACCGTCTGTGGTTCTCCATATATAACGTACATACACATCCCGATGCTACTTTACACTTTTCCCTATATACGAGTACGATATATAGTACATACTTGCAGTTGCGAGAAGACTTTAGTGAAGCTGTATATGAAGCTAAAGGACGAGATAGTTGATGTAGAAACAGGAGCCATTATTCGAGATGATGGCGCTCTGCTGGTGTTAACTGTATGTGTAGAGATTTAAAACTTTTTGAACGGATTTTAATGGAGTCCGGATCAGACACAGTTCTTGTCTGTTATGAATGAACTTTAAGTGGAATATAGTTGATGATGGCTGTGTGTGCAGTTGAATGTTAACTTTGGATTAATTTTTCTTTTCAAACAAAAAAAAAATTAATACAGTTTTGGATCGGATCACATGGTGCAATAGTGTTGCACATTTTTGATAGAAAAGGAAGTGTGTTCATGAAAGTAAACTCATTACCGACAGTTTGTTTTGAAATTAGTTCGTGTTTCTTTTTTTGGAAGTTTTTTTTCAGTATGAACCACAATACGACAGCTTCTAAAGCCTGTTTACTATATTTTTTGAAGATTTATGCTTTCTCTACAGGCACCAACAGATCTCGTCAATGCCTTTTATTTCATACCCCACTTAAATTTAAACAGATAAACAACTTAAGGGGTCTTATCTTTATATGAAAATAGATTCAAATTCTTTGACATATTTGACATCCACTTAAGATCGCTAGCTCTGAGCTGCTCACAAAATTTGATGGTTCTAGTTTTAGAGTGAACGGGTTGACAGATACCGACTTTCAATGGATTTTCACAAACTCTTAAAAATGTTGCTTTCTTTCTTCGATTGATATTTCATTGTAAAAGTGGTAGTTTTGTTTCCTTTCTGAGATTGCCAAGATTGGATTCAACAACTGACCTTCGTTCAAAATATTGCTGAGGAAATTTCACTCTGAGCATATTTGACAATCCATCGTACCCTTGCGCCGAAATTGACTGCGATTGAATGTTTCCCATTTTTGTGCATAAACAATAACAAAAGAACATTATTATTTGTTCATATTTTATTTAAATTCCCACTCAATACAAAAAGATGTCAATTTTATCCTGTTGTATTTTCTTAGTTCATGACTAGTTGTGTACTAGGAAAATTTGCGGGAACTTGAATCGCAAACGCAAATAAAAAAGCATGTACGCTTGCGATGAATATCGTAAAGCTACCGAGATAAAGTACCTTCTCAGCCCTACGAGGACAGCACGGTAGCGCATTCACCAATTGTTCATAGTTTCTGTAACATCACTGAAGTCTCAGAGATCATGCGCGACCAACGGAAGGATAAGAATAATTTTCGGCTAAGTGTAATTTTCCAACTAAAATTTTATATTTCTGTTAATGTCCACATGGCGTGGTAGTGTCAACTCTAGTGTTGTTCTATTCACACCGTTTCAAATCGTTTTTTTTTTCAATTTGAGTTGATATGAGCGCAGCAAAAAAATTACTTTAAATTGATGAACCTTGGGGAAGATGAACCGTTTACAAAGAAAAAATAACATAGCATGTTAATATTTAAACATGCACACGGCTCTTTTTTATGAATATTTTCAATGCACTTCAGAATAATTCCTTCAACGTATTAAGCAAACGTAAAAGACGATCAATTTGTTCTTATGTGAGGAGAATCTTTTGATACCCCACCAGCCTTTCAATATAAGGTAATTTTTCATTCTTATAAAAAAAAAGTTTCCATATTTAATTTATACCGACTAGGCATCAAATGTACCTACGAGAACTACGGGCAAAACAAAAGACCATGACTTGACCTTGTGTAGACATTCTATGGCCTCAAAATTCTAATCTTACAAGACACGTGTTTGTGCTACCTGCAGTAATTCTTAGATTCACTCAAACTTAAATTTAGAAAAATAAATCGTTTAACTACCTTCCTGCGTAAAGTTGCGCAAACTAAAATGAGTAGGACATGTGGAGAGAATTGAAGACAAACGTTGGATGGTGGAGGGCAAAGGAAAAGTCCTGTTGGGAACCCGAGAAAACGATGGGAAGGTTCAATTGATACTGACAGCAAACCTCTGCTCGGGATTCCCACTTAACGAACGAGATCGCAGAACCGCGACCATTGGAAGCGACTGTTACTGCAGACAAACGCTCGAATTGGAGCTTTGCCATAAATGATGATGATTTGAGTATTTCACACTGTGGTTTCTCTTACATTTACCTTACTTCACAAAGGTACCTTATCATCACTTCTTTTTTCAACACTTCTTTCCTTTGCACAAAATCTACATAGGAGTTAATTTAATTCGGCTCCGTCAGTTCGTTGGAATGTTTGTGCTCGGTTAATTTTTTAATTTATTAAATCTGCTGTCAAAAATGAAGCAGTTGCAACTACAATTTAACTATGTTGATATTTCTCTATTTCAAAATAATCTGAACAATTTCAATCTACAAGTATGATTGCCAGGGAAGCAAGGCCATTGAATTAATTTACTGAAATTTCGATCGTTCCTGAAGCCCCCAAGAAAAATAAAACATCAACTACACTTAGGCATCGTGTTTTCCTGACATTCAATATTCATTTGAGACATTATCGAAGATTTTCGAATGAACTTGCCACATAACGTATTTACCTTATGTTCTCCTGAGATTCTGTTTTACAGCACAAATATAACGTAAAGGCAGCTTTACCGCCTGGATATAGTGTTATTCATGACAAGAAGAACGATCTTCTAGCGTTAATTTTCGATTGTCCTTATATTCTGTTCAATCGTCCAAGCATGTGCGCTTGTCGGATTCAATCTTTGCAAAGACTTTTTTCGACTATCTCCTTTCAATCGAATTTCATTTTTTTAACTTTTTTCCCATAAAACTTTGCGACGAAAATTCCCTTACGCTTTTCCTTTCATCACAGATTTATAGTGATTGGTCTATGATTATAAATCAATGCCAAAATAGGGCTTTCTTGCTGCAAAATCTCCTCAAATACGCGATTGAAACCTTTGAACAACATTATTTTCGCTTGCATTATGACACAGTCTTACAGATAACTGTCTCAGTTAAACTGCAGTGCAGACTACTTTTTAAAATGTCAGCACGGTTGCGCTTTTAGAGACTGTCATTCATTTTTTGTTAGAACGACTATATTTGATGGCTGCACTATTTCGTTAAATCTATGCTAAAACGCCCCAAAGTTTTCTATTCATTAGTCTTCCAAAAATAAAAAAAAATAAACACATTTATTTCTAATGAATTCAATAGATCGATCACCGCGGTATTTGTTTTAGTAGCGAATAGCTCCTTGCTTTTTCTCTGCTGTCTACTACTAAATAGGGCTCTGTTAAAAAAAAATAAGACTCCTCAGGGATGAATTTAACACTATTTTGATTAAGTTAATGCTGAGAACCTTTGAAACCAATGTTTTGTATCAGAAAGCGATGAAAACGTTTTTCTTTATTCACAAGTAAACTAAGATGACATTCTGCTAAACAAACATTGAACAACGATTTGTCTTCGAACTGCAAACTTAAGCTTTAAAAAGTTGGTATTATTCTTTTTTTTCAAGCGAACTCGGGTAAACAAAAATCCATATTAAATTCCTGGCCAGTTTTAGACCACGTGGTGTAGTGTTTAGAGCGTTCACACCGTAAGCCGAAGGTCTCTAGTTCAATGCCATTTGTGATAACGAGATTTGCTTCCAGTGATTCTTCAGACAGACTATAAGCCGGTTCAGTTATAATACATACTGGTATAAAATCAGAACGTATCGCAGCTGGATGGACGAACAGATGGCCTAAGCGTGATACTGACTATATCACTTTTTTGAGTGCCGATCGATATAATAAGATACTCTAACTATCTCTTGGCGCAAGCCCGAAAGGGGCTGTAGTGAAAAAACAACAAACTCCAAAATAAGAAATGTGGATGTATTACCGAGCGCAAAAAAGTCAAAACAGAGCCTATTTGCCCAATCAAAGCCCGACAAAATCTGTCTTAACAAGACCCACATAGGACCGAACAAGATGCAATTTCAATAAGATTTGCCTAAATAGGGCCCAAAAATAGCTGAAACATTGCTCAATTGACAAAATTACCTAAACAATGTCTTAAAAGGGCATAGATGAGCCCTGTTTGGGACTAAATCAGTCCAACAGAGGCCCAAACAGGACCCATACAATATTTTTTCCTTGTGCACAAAATAAACATTGTATCCTGTAAGATGTATTGAATTGTAGTCAGACTTAAATACCAGATTTCATTTTCTATTTTTGATTGACTTTCTTTGCAGCACTACAGCCGCTCTTGGGCCTTCGCTTAGAGATAGTTTGAGTATCTCATTTTCATGACCGTATTGATTTTTTCGGAAGTTATATCACCACTGAGTGAGCACTCGTAGTCTGTCCGAAAAATCCCCTAAACTAAATCACGTTGCTCCCAACGAGATTTGAACCTGGGACCTTCGGCTTATGCGTTCATGCTCTAACCACTAGACCACACAGACTTACTCTATACTATAGTAATTAATTACCCAAATATAGTCAAGCAGATATGATGACTGAGATTCCACGTCGGAAAAAAGAATTGGCAAAATTTCCACTCAGTTTTGATGAGTGGACATGGTTTAGTTCCGATCATGGTTCATGGTTTCTTTGATTACTTCGTTTAAAATTGGAATTTTTAACATTTTGTACATCCAAGAGTTATAACAGAAACGTGCAGGACTGATTGACGAGAATGACTAACGGTTAAAAACAAAGTTTAGTTTACTTTTTATGGAATTGTTTGCAGCTACATATAAATGAGTTGCATATTTTGAATAATAATTTTTCTGAAAAATTATTAGAGAAGAAAAATATTAGAAGAAGGTGGTTTTGACGTGTGCACTAATTCTCCTCAGGCCATCACTCTTAGATACACACCGGTGATGGCGACCACCATGCTCAGAGTTGAGGGAGTTAAGTTTTAATTTTTCTACTAATGCAAACTCAATATGTTTTTGTATCTGCAAGTTATATTCAAGGTAAATTTCTCTTGTAAGTACTTGTATTAGCTAAACTTTTTAATTGGATCATTTCACCCTTTTCACATCAACTTAATGTAAATCTATACGACAAATTTGCTCTACATTTGAAGCTTATCTAACGTCGCGTGGATATCGATCACTCTTTCGGATGGCTCCGATAGCTTTTTAAATTACTTTTTATGGAATTGTTTGCAGCTACATATAAATGAGTTGCATATTTTGAATAATAATTTTTCTGAAAAATTATTAGAGAAGAAAAATGTTAGAAGAAGGTAGTTTCGACGTGTGCACTAATTCTCCTCAGGCCATCACTCTTAGATACACACCGGTGATGGCGACCACCATGCTCAGAGGTGAGGGAGTTAAGTTTTAATTTTTCTACTAATGCAAACTCAATATGTTTTTGCATCTGCAAGTTATATTCAAGGTAAATTTCTCTTGTAAGTACTTGTATTAGCTAAACTTTTTAATTGGATCATTTCACCCTTTTCACATCAACTTAATGTAAATCTATACGACAAATTTGCTCTACATTTGAAGCTTATCTAACGTCGCGTGGATATCGAACACTCTTTCGGGTGGCTCCGATAGCTTTTTAAATTACTTTTTATGGAATTGTTTCAGCTACATATAAATGAGTTGCATATTTTGAATAATAATTTTTCTGAAAAATTATTAGAGAAGAAAAATGTTAGAAGAAGGTGGTTTCGACGTGTGCACTAATTCTCCTCAGGCCATCACTCTTAGATACACACCGGTGATGGCGACCACCATGCTCAGAGGTGAGGGAGTTAAGTTTTAATTTTTCTACTAATGCAAACTCAATATGTTTTTGTATCTGCAAGTTATATTCAAGGTAAGTTGATGTGAAAAGGGTGAAATGATCCAATTAAAAAGTTTAGTGATTATATATTGCTTTTGGGTCCTATTTAGGCCAAAATTCACTTTTCTAGATTTTTTTATGCCATATTTAGACCGTTTATGCTTGCAAAATCTAACTTTTCAATTTTCGGATCCCGATTCAGACCAACTTCATTTTTAGACCTACTAGTTTCGCGACCTGTCTGTCCGTCTGTCCGTGTGTCACAGCTAATTTCCTCAGAAACTATAGAAACTAGAATGCTCAAACCTTGTGAAAAGATCAGAAGTGATAGTCTCTCAAAATTTAAGGTCTTAACAAAAATTTGAAAAATTTTTAAGGGGGGTCCCCCTAAAAACGAATTGGCCCTTAAAAAAATTTTTAATCAAAGGTAGTCGAATGGGGTATTAAATGAAAGGTCTTGATTAGAACTTTTGTAATCTGAAATAGAAAAATCATTTTATGAATTAGGGGGTCCAGGGGAAGGCACAATGTCCCAAAAAGGCAGGGAAGGCACAATTAGTCAAAAAATACTAAAACAAAGAGGATAAAGATGACTCAAAGAGTCAAAATACATCTGCTCACTCCAAAAAGCAAGGAACGACGGCTTTTCAAGAAAAAGAGAACTGACCAGCGGATATCAAAGAAAATAATTGGCTAAAGAGGATAAACTTCAAATAAATTGATTTATCTGAGTCAGTGGCCTTGAAATACCATAAATGACTCTCGTATACCATACAATATACAATAATTTTATACATAGAACTTGTTTTGACGAATAATCAAACTTGTAATGTATCTGTTTTCTCCCAGGAACGAAATGACATGTTTTCCTTACAGACTGGAATTAGTGCGAAGTGAGTGCTTCCTCCATGCATAGAATAAACTTCTGGCTTAGGATATACTTACAATACTTTTACAATACTCTACTAAGATCGCGTTCTGTCTAACCGTCCATCCGTGTGTCACAGCAAGTTTTTTCACAAACTACTTAAGCTAGAAACATGAAATTTGGCAAAGTGGAGACCTTTTAAAAGTTTCAGTATAAAATTATTTTTATAAGGTTCAAGGGGGAATCTCCCCGTATAGAACCCTTAAAAAAATGTTTACTAGTGCTAGTCGATATGGGTATCAAATCAAAGGCCTTAATAAGAACTTTTCAAAACAGGCCTTAAACTGGCACTTATAACTTTAGAGAGTGCCGAGGGAGGGGAAACGTACGAAAAATTTGTGTCCCCCCCTCGCGATTGGACAAAAAGATCTGAAAAAATCACGGAAGTAGGTCTTTATGACTACAAGGCCAACATATGTATACTTAACAAGTCAAAACTTTATCAAATTTGATAATAATAGTACATCCTATTAATTTGACGTTTTCATCCATAAAATGGAAAGGTGACCTTTAAATTTGCCAAAATTTTGCATCTGTTTTTTTTTGCGAATCGCATGTTTTCTGAAAATTTCGTGAAATTCGAGCAATAAAAAGCGAAGTTATAAACAATTAAAAATTTATCAATTGCAATACACGTGCGGAAAAGACCCAAACTCTACAGATGTGCAAGGATTTTGATGAAAATTTTAGATATAATTTCTTAAATTGATGCATCATCATGACAACACAAACATAGCGGGTCAGCGCCCTGAAAATAAAATGATGGCATATCAAAATACATAATACCCATAGGTTAATTTTCCAAACACAATTATGTATGAGTCAAGTTTTAATATTCAGAAGTTTGATTTTCTAGTAAGTTAATAATTCTCTTCTGGCAGGAGCACTCTCCTGCTACCTTTACTTTTTTAACTATAACAATTCAACGGCTCAGAGAAGTCATTATAAAATTTTGGGTAGACTTTAAAGAAAGCATTGGTACATAGATAGAACTTTCATCTTACTTCTCAGTTTCTTCATACATTTTTATAGAATTATTTGGCAATATTAGTTATGAATCAAGAGATTGAATAGTTTGGAAAACGAAATTGCAACAGGAATAAACAACTTTACGGGTGAAATATTTTTGTTACTATTCAACCTTCTTCGTGAACAATTGAAATTCCACTTTATTTTCAATTAATTTCCAATGCTTTCTCACCAAACATTTCATCTTGAAAATTCCATTCATTATTTCTGACCATGACACCATCCCAATCTCATCCCCTGCATCCAAACAATATCCATCCACTCACCCATTCCATTGCAATGCACATTTGCATTCTGGGTTGATTGTGTCGGTTAAAACGTTTCTCTTTTATTATTATATTTATTTAATTTTTATTGAGTTGCACTTCCTGCTGCATAATCCGATTGACGTCGTCTCGATCGGATCCATTTAATGTCTGTGTGTCTATGTCTAAATTATTAAGCAGTTTGTGTGATTTGACTACAAAATTTATACTATCCGACTAAGACGCGGGATGGGTTTCGATATTCGTTCAATAGAGACAGACGCATGATAGACAATCATTATTTAGGTGAACCGCTCTCAGCTGTTTATTTTTAGATTTTTTTTCGAGCTAGACTATAGTGCACACACATGAAATTCAAACGTAATGTAAAGAGAGATAGAATTGAATGAAACGCACCGATAACCCTGAGATTAAAGGTGCTTAATGCTGACGCTACCATGTGTATAAATCCAATGATAGTAGTTTACGCACTTTTTTAATACGGCTCATAAAATACAAGGTAGTAGACTTGCTTCACTGACTCTGCTCGCGACTACGTTATTTTGTGATCTAAGTCTTACTTGTATATTAGGCGCCGGCGCAAAGATAGGTCTATAGCGCCAGTGTTTGAACTAAAACTATTGAACTTGTTTCGAAACATTGAAGCCAAGGTTGTAATGACAATGTTGTTGCTTCTTTGCTTGTGCTTCGATGGCTTAAGGCGAAATGTATTTAATATCTAACATTTGTATGCTCATAATAAAGACCAAAGACCTGTGTTATTTTTAACCCTAAGATTAGGTGGATCAAGTCTAGAAGTCAAGGGAAAAGTCATTTGTTGAAAATCTATACAATATTTATGGTGTCTATGCAGACTGAATAAATTATGTTAGATAAATGATGAGATGTAGTTTCAAGTTAAGTTCACAACGAAATTCCCATTTCAACTTAACATGCCGGAAATGACGTCAGGTTCAGGGTTAATGTATCATCACTTCAGCTTACGATTTATACCCTTAGAGCTATTACAAACAACTAACATTAAATTAGTTTTTAGTTCAATTGACATTATCAATTAAGTCCACTTATAACAACCAATAAGTGTTACTCTAGTTAAGCTGCGGGCACCATAGCATACGAGTTTGAGTACATGTGGCGTCGTGGAAGTAGTCGACAAAGATTATGATTGCCTGCCCTGCCTTTAAGAAAATTATTGCCATTTTACAGTCGATGAGGCTTCGAACGTCCAACGACGACAACGACATTATAAAACTGTATCATAAAAACTTTCGCCTTAGATGAAGATGAAGAAGGTCCGGAAATACTTCTTTTCTCTCTTAATTACTCGTACCCAAACGTTGTTTCAGCTGTTGTGAAGATGGAAACTGGATTTGGGCCGTTCCACCCTCTTCATCTTGTTTCAACCATCTCTTGTACGTGCCAATTGCTTTCCCAAAAGGAAACAACCAACCACGAACTTTTAAGACAAGACAGAACATTTTTCCAATTTTCGTTTCCTTTGAAGAAACATGGCAATGCCCGTTTGATCTAATTAATTTATACACTGAAGGTTTTAAAACGTACTTTACTACTCTTTTACTGAAGAAGAGAGATATTCAGTTGAAACATAGACGTTGTCGTACATTCATGGACGTACAGATCTACAGACATTTTACAGTGTTGTGTGGTGTGGTTTATTTTTGGGGTAACATCCGTGGCAGATTATGGGAGTAATTATTATTGAGTTTTAGACTGTCCAAGATGCCATTAACTTAGTCAATTAATTAGGATTAATCTACACAACTTTTAGGACAGTTGCTGCTTGCGGAATTATATAGCTTTTAATTTCTTATTCGTGGAACAGCCTCTAAATAAAGCTATTGCTACAATTTGCTTTAGGCGGCAGCAACGGAAGGAAGAAGACGTCGAGGCTTACTAAGTCAAATTGGTGGAGTCGAGATATATTCCTCAGGAACTGAGTCAGGCTGAGAGAAGAACGGCCTACTAACGTGGGCGAGGGTTATCAGGAAATATCGTCGAAAAACAGAAATAAGATGGTTCATTTTTGTAGTAATTCCTAAGCGAATCATCATCCTCTTTCTGTTGTGCTCCATCGTCATCATCTTTGTGTTAGCCAGAAATTTTCGCTGCTTACCAAAGGGGGAGAGATTCATTGAAGCGTTCATGTTTAATGATGTCTTCGTGGTACATTTAGTCAAAAGATAATTGCTTCGTATTTTGCACGTTAACCATGAAAATGAAAGGAAGTTTTGCGCCGATTTGGGATTTTTCCTTTCGTTTGTATTATGCTGAACGTTATTAAGTTGATTATCAATTTCGTGAGAAGTCTGGGGTATTTGGTTGATTCATTTTCCTCGGTAATAAGTCAGCAAGTGATGTGATATAGACGTTTTTGATGATGAACGCTAGTGATGATTAGGAGGATTTGTATATTTAATCGTTTTAAATAGAACGGTTTAATATAGAAATTTGATTTAATTGATTACGAAGAAAATTTTATTTTGGGGTTCACGTGGGTGAAATCTACTATCCTTGGCAGCAAGGGTAGTTGTATGAGTTCATATTTTTAAACCTGCTTTAAATTCAAACGATTTAATTTGAATAATAATGCTAATTAAAACCGACTGGATAAACAGAGCTAGAGAACAGGAGTCAGAAGAGTTTTGTACTCAACTTACGATGTGTACCTGTAGACAAGAATACTGAATAACATCAAGGAAAAATTTCATCGAGATGTACATAAAAACTCTGTTTAAAAAAATCGATAATTGCTCCATTTTAACCGTTTAAAATGGAGCAATTGTCGATTTTTTTAAACAGAGTTTGGTTTTGGTTTGGCATTTGGTTTTAATACAATACAACAATTATAATTGACTGGAAAGAATTCGCAAAATATTCATGTCATTCATCTTATGTGAAATTTTGGCGAAGATCCGATGAAAATTGTAGTGTCTGGTTCGATAGAGAGCCTGCCCATATAGTTAAAAAACCGTATGTTGTTGTTATCGTAATTCTAGAAAAGTTGAATATAACTTCCGTAAATATGAATCGATTTTCATAAAACTTTTAGAATAAAAGGAACATATATATAATTTCATGGAATTAAGGATATATATACGATTATCTTGAGAAAAATGTGAAATTTACATATCATACTATTATTAAAAAAGTTGTGTGAATCTCGACTACTAAGGAATTCGTTTTTGTTGTGTTCATAATGAACTACCTCCATAATTTTTTTCAGATCAATGGTTTCCAATCGCCAGGCATTTCTCCTTTCTCTCCACCGGTCAATACAAAACTGCTCTTCTAAGATCTATTTTGGAGAGTTCCCTTCTCATTTTCATTTGCCAACCCCCATACACCCAACTTTGGTTAAAAAAAAAATTGGAGGCAGCCAGCTCCCTAAGAGAAATCTAACATCTCAGAAAATGTTTTTGATACCCAAACTGCCAAGAGGCAATCACTTTTGGCACAAATAATAAATTTGGTGACTCTAGCTTCTATTGTTTTCCAGATAAATTGCTGTGAAACCCAGAAGGACGAAAATACATACAGATCGCGATATTAACAGTGTTCCATGTAAAGATTTGGTGAAATATTTTACTTAATCAAAAATATTCTAAATAGACAAAAAAGTTCTACGACTGATGATACACAAGCCGTTAATGTGTCTATAAATATACTTCTATGTACTAACTAAACTTCGAATCATGGATCAATGATTGAGTAGTCAAAATTTATAAAACTGATCTACTTTTCATGTTTTCCAGGATTGTTTCATGGCTTATTTAGTATGTCATCCACGTTCTATTGTGATTTAAGCGCTCATCTCTTACGCAGCGGCTCTCAAGTTCAAAGCTCACTGACGATAATGTATTTTTTTCAGTTGCTTTTGCTAGCGAGGTGTGCGCTTCCGCAGCTGTAATGGGTTCTTTTCTAAATTACACGGTGAAGTGTACCCTGTAGATTCTTTTCAGGATATATGCATCAGGAAAAACATTTGGGACTTCAATGATAGTATTTAATGAAATCTAAACATTGAATATGCTTCAGTTATGACTCTGAACATTCAAACTCTACACTCAAGCCTTTCAAAATCGCAAACTAAAAAGTTAATATAAAAATTTATATAAAAAAACGTGTGTCAATAATTTTGAATTAAGTTCCACTGATTCCTGAAAAAGTAATTTATTATCTGTGGCCATATAGCGTAGGAAATTATTGCATGAAAGATACGCGACGGATTATTTCATGAAATTGGACCATTAGACAATTTTCAAGACAACTTTTCTAAATTTAACCATTAAAAAATTATACATTTTTTGTTTTCTTGAAAAGCCGTCGCGGCTTGCTTAGTGGGATGAGCAGACGCGTTTCGACTACTTGAATCATCTTCAGTGCCAGTCAGTGCATTTATTTTGTTTTAACACTACATTCTTTTTGGGCCGTCGCTTAGAGATGGTTAGAGTATCTCATTATCTTTATCGTATGTATTGGCACTTGTGAAGGTAATATTGTCAGTACCATGCCAGAGCATATATACTAACTAGCACCTGCAATCGAGGAGCTGTCGAAATGAAAAGAGAGGCAAATAAATGTATAGAAGATGGATTAAAGTTTACCATGTATTGGTTCAGTTGCTTGCAAATTCAAGTTTTAGTTTACCATACATATGCACTTTTAGTCTAGTTCTCTCTACTTTATAAGTACCGTACGAAATAAAATTTGTTCTAATTGCAGCTGCTATTTAGTAGATATGCTCTGACCATGCTTTGGCCATGTGTCTATCCACCCAGCTGCGATAGGTTTTGATTTTAAACCACTGCGTATCTTAACTGGACGAGCTAATGATTCTTCCTGCGAATAACTCGAAACAAATCTCGATGTCGCCAACGGGGTTGAACCAGAGACCTCAGTCTTACGGGATGCAATAGATTTTTGAGTTTTTTATACTTTTGAACCGATTTGAAATTTATATAGCCTGAAAAGAAATATTCGACAGGTTTTGAAATGCACGAAATCGAAGCTAACGATAATTGCAACCTCTGAAAATTATTTTCTGATTTTAAAATCGCTCAGACCGATGACTGATTTTCCAATTGAATTAGAATACTTTGATACTGTTGCTCAAGCGTAGGTGTACTTATTACAATTTGTCAAAGTATACAGCGCAGTACTATTTAAGCTTTAAAAAAAACTATAAAACTTCCAAAATTACTATCCTAACGAAATAATTTCGATTTAACATTGAATAATACACTTAGGTGTTTGAAGGCCTGACATAGTCGAACTCGTGCAGCGCGGGGTAGATAATGGACTGAGAATTTCATGTGGGTTTAGCATAGCGCGGGAAAAAATCTACGTAGTTATGTTAACTAAGACCTTACTTCATCCCGATTCGAATTGGAGAACTGACGGTCGTAAAAGACGCTTCTTGATGAGGGCGGTTCAAGCTATTAGTTGGTAGCAGCGACGATCGGAAAGTGAAATGCATGGAAGGTGGGCTGCTTGCCTCATCAAGAATCTTGGATAGTCAGTCAATTGAAGACACTGAGACTAAATGGCCATGGGTGCTTTGAGCCTTAGCTGCAGAAGATTGGGAAGATACAGTCCCCAGGAAACGTGATTTTACTCAGACCCCTACTATTTCGGTACGAATAACGGAAGAGCCACCGCGCGGACTCGTCCCAGATTATGAGTCGACTCTCTCTAGAGAATGTAATATATTGTAAATATTGACAAATAGAATTTTATGACGCATTGCGCTCGGTTAGCTTTTCAAACTAAGATGGGCATCCTGGATTGCTTTGGAGTAGAGATGGCACTCCTTTTTCCGTTTTTTCTGACCAAAGGAAAGTAGCTCCTAAATTCAGGGGCCTTTGATGCAATGTTGAAAGAAGCTTAGCCACAAATATTGCCCAAAACGGATTTAGGTTAGAAGCTCTTCATTGGAAAAGGAGATAAGGCCTTACAATTAAGTCTTATGGAACACTATAATTAGACTTAAAAGATATAAAGTGCAATTAAACTTTTAGCATCAGATGTCAAGAATCTTGAAGTCTAACATTTTTGAGCTAAATTTAATGTATTTCAAGATACTTCTTTAAGATCCTCCCTTGTGAACCCAATTCGACAAACAAGCACAGCTTGTCAAGTGTCTTTATGAAGTTTCTTTTTCACAACTAAATTGTTATTAGATATAATATCATAAACATTTTTCGAGCAGTGACTTTGACTTTTAAAGCAACTTCTAGTCAGGCTTATACTGTGGAACATCACGTTTTTTTTTGGCTGTAGGACATCATGTTTTTCCTTTCAAGCTTCTATTTCAGTAGAGTTTCGGAGGAAAATAAATATGACAGTTGCAAAGCATATTGTCATTTATACAAAATTAATTAGTATTTGATGGATGAGGAGTGAGTGAGTGAGTGAGTATTTAATTTAGTAGAACACCTTCATAATAAATTTTAGAATACTTTCCTAAATTAAATGATGATGAGTAACCTGTGAATTTATGTGAAGTCTAAGCCCTCGAATGTTATTTATTCGTTTTTTTTTGTAATGTTACATTAGCTTTTTTTCTCGTTGTAGGTTAACTACAAGACACGAGCGCCAACAACTAGATAAATTTCTTACGAAATAGCACACACCTTTCCACCCCAGCTTTCTTTAAATTTTTAGGTTCAATAAAATTTTCTAAACGAAATTGAAATTTTTCGTTTGTTTTATTTAATAATAAAATTGAACGCGTTACAACTAGGATTGGACTTAGGTAACAACGAGGCCTTTGTTAGATTTCGCGTTAAATGACTGAAATGACATTGAGTTAGTATCACGCCTAACCGTTTGACTATTTCACGGTTTTTTATTCACGATCGGACTGCTTATACGAATTTCGTTTCAACTTCGATGATATAGGCCAGTAAACTTTAGGTCAAAACGACGAGCGCCACTTCAACTCTTGATCTGCAATTTATAGTGGAACAAAATACTATTTTACTGTGAGTATAATGGTTCAGTCGTTACTTCAAACCTTCTTAACAATATTTTTAGGGGGAAAAAACGAAAGATTCTGTTAAAAAAGACCGGGTCACAAAAGGACCTCTTGCT
Source organism: Odontomyia ornata (assembly GCA_963969285.1). NCBI lineage: Eukaryota > Metazoa > Arthropoda > Insecta > Diptera > Stratiomyidae > Odontomyia > Odontomyia ornata. The sequence goes on from OZ017738.1 coordinate 380,626,024, forward strand.
ACACGATTGTGAATTTTTAAGATTGCATCACGAGTACAGTCTGGTGATGGAAAAGTGGTAGAGGTGATAGCTTCTATATAATTTTCAATCATATGAAAATTTTCATGAACACAATGGATCGAATTAATGCTGGACTGTCTCTGACTCTGTGATGCTGGTTTTCTTGCGAGAAATCTTACTTGCACAGAAACGCCGCTCGGCGATTGGCAACAATCCGGGGTAAATGACGCGAAGAGCTGCCTCTTCCGCTGGAAGAGGCGTGCCTGCAACCCGATGCCACCTTGAGGCATAAAAAACGAGGCCTAGTCCATATTACGTTCGGGCTTTTCTAGCGCTGCCTCCTTCGCTGGAGGAGGAGTGCTTGTAACCCGATGACGTCTTGAGGCATGAAAAAAAGAGGCGTTTAATTGTTCAAAGCTAGAATCTCAGGTTGACAGGGGAGGTGATTAATGGGTATTCCAAAGTCTCTGAGAGCCCCCACTCAAGGTGTATATAGCCTTCACCTTCGAACCACAAAAAGTTGGATTATAATGCTTATACGAAAATGACCCCAAATCATTGCAACCGAAGTTAAGGAAGGTCACATTGGTAGGTCCTATATTTAAACTAATAAGGCAGGATAAAATATCAACAAAAAACTATGTAGTACAGAAAAAAAAAGAAGTTTGGGAGCCCTTATGAAAGTGACCTCAATTATAACATAGTTCACCAACCAAAGAGCGATGAAAGTATCTTCAAAAAATGTTTAACAACTTTTAAGGTTTTGGATTGTAACATGCCATGTAAAATATATTTCATATATTTGGACTTCTTTCCTAAAAATTTTAACGACCATTCGACGATAGAAAAGCGATATAATGACAAGTGGAAACCAAACACGCTGGCAGCTTATCCTTAGCGATGAACACGATAACAGATTTGAACAGGACATTTCGACAACAGAAAAACGAAATCAGGACAAGTGGAGCCCAAATATGCAAGGAAGCTACTTTTAAGGAGTAGAATGAGTCGTCCTTGAAGCAAAGTACAGAAGAAAATTGTGAAAGAATACTGGAATTAATATTTTAAAATTATATTTAACTTAATTTTTAGGTCTTTGTAAAACGAATTTTCCAAAGACAGTGCTTCGCGTCTTATCTGCCTGGCTATCTGTCCGTCCGATAAAGCAAGTTTTCTCAGAAACCATAAAAGCTACAATGCTCAAACTTTGTAGAAAGGTCAGAAGTTGTGGTCTTCCGAAGGTTTAGGTCTAACCGAAAATTTCAATTTTTGAAGGGGCTACTCTCTTAAACCCAAGTGACCCTTGAACAATTTTTTTTTATCAAAGATAGTCGAGTGGGATATCAAATGAAAGGCCTTGATTAGGACTTATAGAGTCTGAAACAAAAATTTCAGTTTGTGTATGATTTGCCAATTTTGCTTGCTCCATAAAATCGAAATGGTACCCTTAAACTTCTTAAAATTTCATAATCAAATGAAAAATAGCCATTTCAATTTATGGAAATATAATAACAACAACACGCGTTGGTGGTTGGTGAGTATTACAAATCGACCTAGACACTACCGTTTTTTTTCGGATTTTCATGAAAATTTCAGGAATATTGATTAATTTGAAAAGTTCAAAGAAGTTATTTAAGTTAAAAAAAATCCTGACTTTTATGTGCCTATGAAAGAAACACTCGATCTTCCGGATATATTTGAACGATTTCTTATCGAAATAATGAATGCATAATTTATGTTAATGATTCATCAGAAAAGTTGTTTCGAACACAAGGATCATTACACAGCCCTTCTGGTAGTAGCAATCTCCTGCCCCTATTCGATTTGATATTTAAAAAAGATTGTTTTCAGGGGAAAAGTAGAAAATTCTTCTTCAATAAAACTATTCGTATCAGAAAAGCTTGAGCATTAATCCTACTTTACTACTAGACCTTGTATTTAATTTAATCACATAAGACATTTTTGGGCTACATACATACGTAAGGGGAATTTTTGTTAATTAGTATAATTCATGTTAGCATTAAAAAGCTTTCTCTTATCTAATGTTTGATACAAAGTTTGATATTGAATTTTAAAATGGATAAATCAAACAAAAAGCCATATTTTCCGTAAGCATTAATTTTTCTTGAAAGAAAAAATGTATTTTGAAGAAAAAGATAACTAATCAGTTATTTTTTTAGTTTGATATCCGTAGGCAAATTCTCTTATTTCTTAGAAAGCCATCGGGCCTTGCTTTATTCAGTGAGCAGACGGTTTTCGACTCTTTTGAGTCATCTTTAGTGTCTGACACTGAAGATGATTCAAAGGAGTCCAAACGCCCACTCAAAAAATCAAGGACTGACGGCTTTTCAAGAAAAATGAAAAGCTAGCTCTAGGAGAAAATTTAAGTAAGAAGTATCTGGTATCAGAAAGATATGAGGAATTGAACATTGCCGGAATGATTTGACCACTGAAGTTTAATATCAAGTCCGATAAATCGTGAATGGCAGGTTATTTCGGCAATTTTGAGTAGGTTTAACGGCTGCCACCCCTGAGACACTCAAGAGAAGACTAAATAAGTCGAATATGAAGTTGAGTAAGATGAGTTTATATTCATGGTAGCATGGCGATGTAGTGCAGGGAAAACACCCGCAAATTTGATCGGAGCATTAGGAATAGGGTGTAATCTATTTATTGTGGTTTGTCTTGGGTAGGTAATTTAAGATTGGGGAAAAAATAAGAGTGGTGTTACATTCAAGGTAGAGTTTAGTTTAGAATCAAACGGCTTAAAATCGTCGCTGAGACCGGAACGACTATCACGGCGAGATTGTGGGTCAAGGGGGGATGGAGTCTAACTAAAAATAGGTTGCAGTGCTTATTACTCAAAACTTTTCTCCTATATTTGCAATTCAGAAAGGATTCCTTGAATGGCAGTCATCACAACTTCGGCTTTGTACGCTGATGCGTTTTTGAACCCCCTTTCCGCGCGATGTTGGCCCTACTTTTCATCCATGATAGCTTCCCATATTTTTTTTATTTGTTTAGCATAGTAAAAACCTGTAATAGTGGTGTGTTCTTCTCCAGATAATTTACCATTGCAATTTTCTTAGCGTACCAAACGTTTACTCCGAACTTGCGTGAACAAGACCTTCGTAGACTGCTGTTTCGCCTCAGGTTCAAAACGGTGGATCCAGGTCTCATTCATGGATCTAAATCACCTTAACATTCTGAGCGGGTTAACTTGGTAGTCTTCATGATTTGCTCTAAAAATGTCAACTAGGTTTTTTTTAGTTTCATGATTAACTTTTTTGGTAATGGGATATTCATGTGAAGTAAATTTTCGAGAATCATCTGCTGCCATCAGAGATCTCTGTGAAATGAACTAAATGCCAGATAGTCATTTTTTTGTCAACTGGCATAATACTATTGTTAAAAATGGAGGATATGCATGCCTTTGTGGGATATTTTTTCAGTTGGTGATCCTTAAAAACGGCTTGGACCTGATGAACTCAATTTCCACCGATAACTTTTTATTCTTATGATTTTTTTATCTGGAGCTAATGACGCTATAAGTAAGCCACCAGAATTTTCGCCAATTATTACGATTACGAAAAATGTCCAGTAACCATTACTTTTGGATTATCCTTCCTATTGATTGATTGGTTTCCTAGAGATGTAAAATCAGTATTCAGTAGAATATTCCATTTTGACCTTAGAAATCGTTTGTCCATGAAGGCGTATCAATGAAGGTAAAAGATTATTCGTAAAATTGCAAATTTCGAAAAGTACCAATTGAACATTTTGAATGTAAATCCGCTACTTCATAAATGGATCAAAACTAGGAAGTGCTTTAAAAAGTCAAAGTAAAGTTGAATTTTTTCATGAATTTACGATAAATCTGTAAATGCATAAACTAACTCATACTAACTATCAAAACGTTTATTTTAGGTAATTAAATTAATATTTCCCATATACACGCATCTAAATACATAGTTGCTATAGAAGGAACAGAATCGCATTCAAACGACATTTTAAACGTTGCTAATATATTCCAAAACACTGTAAATGTATCTCTTCAAGATACACACGCCTATATATGCATTCATACCAAACAGAAAAACTGATTTGCTGTTATGAATTTTAAAGTTGTTACTCACGTACGAGGTAAAGGTGGATTATACTCGCGTGCGCGACATGTAGATGCTGTCGCGCGATTTCAATTTAAATTGTCGAGGTCAGTCAGCCTAACTTATATGGCATTAAGAAGGACAAGCACGATTTTTATGAAATAAAAATAAAATACTGACTTGAATGTATATACAAGTATATAACATTTAAGGTACGCAAGGTGTGTAAGAATATACTTCCTAGTTATACAAAAAATGTTTATGAGCGTAGAATGGTACAAGAATGTTTTTTTTTTTTTGATTCAAAGTAGAGAGGAGGAATATAGTAACAGCATTTAAATTTACATAAGTCGAAAGTGTAGCTTTCAACGTCGGTTATAAGTTAGGATTTTACAAGGACCACTATGATTCCGACAATATATATATTCTGTTGATTTTACCCTTTTCGGCTTATGGCAACATGAGAAGTTTACATAGAACTCTTATCCATAGGTGGCTCAGTTGTACTTGACGCAAACGACGTGATTCTGATTTACATATGCACACATCAGACGTCTCATACCAAAATCGGCGTTTCTACATACTTAACAATTCACTGTTGCTGGCTAGCGATAATCACAATGCCTGACGTTATGTATCGAATTATATTCCGCACATGTTGAATTTTCATGCCAATAACGATAAGTGGTAGTTTTCATCCCAAAAGCCAGTTCTCCATATACTACACATGGGACTAAACTTATTATTGTACATATGGGATTTGACGAGATTGTAGAATAGTATCCAAATCTATATTTATATACGTAATCGTACGTATAGAAACTGGGCAGTAAAGCAGTTGGGTGCGTAGCGATAGTGGTACGAATATGAATGTATGTGCATTAAAATCATGGCGTTGTGTAGGCGGAAATGCATACTGAAATGCATTTAGTTTGTAAATGATAATTACCATCGTCGTCATCACATTGCACATTCTAGTGGCTCTACTGTTGTGGCGTCTATTTTATCGACCAGAATTCATGTTGTGTTGTGCGTACAGCTCGTTTACTATCCCACACGCATTTCAAATGCTAATTTTTATTTAACCAGATATTTAATTAATGACTTTATGCAATTGTTGTGGATATGAATGAGTTTATCAACATATGAATAGGGGAAAAAATGCTCTTATCTTTTCATGGAAGTATCATTGAACATTCAAAGTGCTATTATTTTAGCCAACCATAACTCATCATTATGCCTGAAGACCCATTTACATATAATGCATTCAATTAAATCACACCTTATCCTTAATCCAAATGAACAATACTGAAAAATCATATAAAATAAACCCCTGAATACTTGAAACGCTGTAACAGTCCGCACGTGCATCCGCTAAATACTTGTACATATAGTATCAATATATCTCTCCAGATATATGTACTTAGTACTAAACTTTTCATTTCCTATTTATTTGAATTGAAGTTTTTCGTTTATCTCTTTGCATAGAGATATAGGATTTAATAAGTAAGTATGACAATTTAGGATTAGAAGGTTCCAAATTGACCTACTTTAATCGTGTGAGTGAGCGCGCGCGCGTTCGCCAACAATTGTGATCGTTAGTTTTCATCGTCACCGTTGGTCTGTAATCGCGTATCGAAGTGAAATATAGGTTGACGCATGTTTGGTAATCATGGCTATAGAAAATTTTGAACACCTGGAAAATTATGCAATCGAGTGGAACAAGGAAAAGTTCAATATTTACACTTGGATTCAAAATCGAGTGTCATGAATAATTGTTCAAAAGGGTATAAATGTTGTTACTTACACGGTTATATGGATTTATGCTTTAAATTATGAAATCTCATTAGCTCACCTGGAATAGAAAAAGATAAATATTGTTAAATATATTTACGATAAAATTTAGATATTTGATTTCTTTTATATAAATATAACCAAAAAAATTTATGAGTGAAAATAAATGATAATTTTTTACGAGCGTTTTAAGATTTCAAACTTATACATCATAGATGTTAATAATTATTTTTTTTTTTGCATTTGTAAAGTAGTGAAATTTTTGCATAAATAGATTAAGATTCTACATACACTCTTTTGAAGTTATGCTTATCAAAAAAATATTTTGAAAATTTGTTTCAAAATGTCTGGCAATTAACTACCCTAAAATATTTATTGCATGTTGAGTAAATACTTCGACTGATTCAAAAGGATAAGATGCCTAGTGCTGACCACAACTAGCGTTCATTCAGTTTTGAATTGGTACAACAATTCAAAAAGATCTAAGTGACTCCAAAAAAGGACAAATAAACTTGGCAGTAGATTGAGAATTGAATTGAAATCTCCACATGCTATTCGGTAAATTTCGCTTCTCTTCATCTTGTGCACAGGGTCCTTTGTTGAGCCTAGTAGATTCTGCAGTATTGTTGCTCTACTTGTATAGACCAGATCAATGCCTAGTTTTTTCAAAGCACACCCCATTCTCGTTTCGTTTTAGAGTTGCAGGCCGTCGCCAGTCGTCTTCTTTTATCTACTATCGGAGTCAGTGTTGAAAATGCCCTATTGGAAGTTGGAGGGTTGTTAAAAATTGCCAGAAATTTTGGAATCGAGAAGACTCTCAGCCGGCTTTAAGATCACTTTTGGTTTCCTCGTATGCGCCACTTCATAAAATCGTACATTCTTTCTTTTATAGAGTGCTGTTAAAACAAATCTCCAGATGGGAAAAGTGAAGAGCATCTAGTTTACGAGCAAATCCACCTTATTCCATTCAAGGTACTTCACATTAGTCATATAGGACCGTTTCGTAGGAGCCGTCAAGGAAATTTTCATATTGTTGGGATATCAGATTCACTTAGCAAGTATGTCATGGTGCAGGTAGTAAAACCACCCAGCACCAGACCGTTAGTTGTGATGCTTCGAGACATCACACAGTACTTTGGCTTACTGGCACGAATAATAACTGACTGCGGGCCCGCGTATACGTCACGATTGTTTGAGAGATTTTGCGAAAAATATGATATTCAGCATATTAAACTCGAAGTCTACACACCGCGAGCGAACAGGCAATTAGAAAGAATAAATCAGACGACTCTTCCGTGTTTACGTTGCTCGAAAGGTGAACATACTAAATGGGACGAACTATTACCAGATCTACAGTGGTCTCAGCAACAGAATTTGCTCTAAACCAAATTGTCTTCAATTTTCGCTTGCGGGATGTCACTGAAAATCGCCTCATCTACTCGTAAGCACTATAAGATAAACTTATGGCAGAAACCTTATTGAAAATCACGGAGACTCGACAAGAGGCTCCGAGCAATATAATGACTGAAAGAAGACGATGGGAAAACGCTTTCATCAAAAATATAAGGAGATCTCGTCGTTATAGAGAACGCCTCTGGTGCAACTGCTCAGTCGCGAAAACTGAAACTCAAAACCGAGGCTCTGAGGTATTAAGAAAGAATCGCTGCGTTATCGACGACCTGAAATATGGGAAAAGAAAGAGCTCACGGTTTAATTCTGCTTCCTTTAACGATAAAATGAAATCATGGTATAATTTTAGCCCGGACTTGGACGTCTACCATGAAGATGACAATGATGGGGACAATGAGGAAATCAGAGAAGGGTGGTTTACTGATAGCTATTATTCTGGCGCATATAGTCTTCATAATAGCCACAGCTAATCAGAATTTCCCTATTTTAAAAATTTAATACATAAAATTGAGCTGGCTGAGAATATTTTTGATATTCTGATTTACAGTGTCTTGTTAGACATTTTCAAACGATTATCAAGTTGAATATTTTGCAGTCATCGTTTGACCAACCGAAAATTGAAAGTCTGTAGGGATAGTTTAAGGTACCAACAATCATTGCGTCTATCTTGGAACCTTATGTTTGAGATTTGTTTCATGAACTGATTTTAGTAATGGTCGTTTTTAGGGCTTTGTAAAATGAATTTTACAGAGATCTACTAGCTTCGTGTCCTATCTGACCGTCTCACCGTGCGCCACAGCGAATTTCCTCAGAAACTGCTGAGGCTATAAAGTTCAAAATTTGTGGAAAGGTGTGAAGTCGTGGTCTCTCAAAAGTTTAGATTGTATCGAGCATTTCAAAACGTTTCAAGCGGTAAAGGTAGTCAAATGGGATACCAAATGAAAGGTCTGGATGAGATGTTTTAGAATTTTAATCTGAGGCAAAATGTGTACGGAAAATTTATGTAACGATGTGAACTCGGTTCGCCAATTCGCGTCGTAATCGAAACAAACGTTTTTGGCCAGCAATCAATTAATTATTTCGTTTATGACGAAATTGTGTATGAATATGTATGCAGAAGATCACTAGAACTAAATTTCGTTGACGCCAACGAAACTAGAACCAGAAACCTTTGGCTTATGGGCTTAGTGATCTAACCACTACACCACGTGGACTACCAATTACCGTTCCCGATTCCTAAAAGTGCTAATATTACTGAAAATATCAAAGGAAGGTCTGAATCTAGAACCTTCTAATTTCTTATAAAAAAGATAAAATTAAAATGTCACTCGTTTGTATAGAATCTACTCTTGTCGTCTTCCTAGATTTCGAAAATAATAGAAACACGATGGTTTGGCATAAATATTTTTTAGCTCATCGTTCAGGGTTTATTGTGCGTCGCTGTGATGAATTCAATTTGAATCCAACGGATTTAGGACTTCAGGCTTCGCTTTCAACCAGCAGCAAATAAACTTATTTTCCCCATTTGCATCTCTAAAAATTATGAGGATTAAATATCATTTTCATAGCGAACAAACCGAGAGTGCTGGCCCTAAACATGGAAAAAAGGATATTTAAAGTCGAAAATCTCCTCCCAAAGCAGCATGATACAATAGGGTTTATTCATTAATATATTCATCAAATCAACTCGATACTGACCATATCACCTTCTCGAGTGCCGATACATTTGATCAAGATAATGAGATACTCTAACTATCTCTAAGCGAAAGCCCGAAAGGGGCTGTGGTGCTAAAACAAACAAACAAACTAGCTCTAAGCGAAGTTCGGAAAGGGGCTGTAGTGCTATATCAAAAGAAAAAATGAACAGGTACGCTTCGAATTCCAGATGTGGTATACAATAAAATAAAAAACACCTTGCTAATTTCACTAAATGCAGATGAGAATTTTAGAAATATGGATATTTTAGCTTTACAGACGATTTTAAGGCACGGTTACACCTGCCACACCATCTCTCAGGGTTATCATACTTTATCTCTTTTTTATCGGCAAATTTTTTTCCTTTTCTGCCATTGAAACAGCAGTTCACACGTGAGAAAACACAATTCGATGTCTGTTGCTTCATTTCACACAGAACTGAATGTCCTTGTTTCGGGATCATTCGTAATGCTTTCAAACGTTTCAAGAAGGTTCAATACTTGTAATGATTTTGCAAGTTCAGCTAGCATCTGACATGGGTCTTGAAGGAGTAATTCCTCTAATTCTTCGTCTTCAAACTTGTTCGGTGACCCACAGTGCTTTTCATCTCCTTTCCTCGCCACTACATGTCGAGCATGCTTACAGTAAGACTCGACAAAAAATTTGCGTACTGCACTGGCTCGGATCGCATTAAAGATAACGAGATCTTTTGAATGGACAGGAGAGGTATCTACATATATGTAAACGAGACAAAACTAGCACGATTGTGTTTTTCTAGCTATTTCACCGTGGAGAGCAGCGTAAGTTTCAACAAATCAGATATTCAATCGTGTTTCAGAGAAAAAATTCAATTTGAATTATGGCATCACTGACTAAATTCAGTTTGATTAAATAGCAGGATCTCAATTCAAAAAGGTGTACATTGTGATAATTACCTATTAACAAATCAATCAATATAAACAAAATAATTTTGATCAGAATCAGCCCTCTGCCAGGTGCCTAAAAATTATCTTTTATCTTTCCTTTAAATAAAATCAGCCACAACAATTTCGTATCATACGCCAACGTTGATTGCTGGGCATTTTATTTTTTCATTGCTTCCCAAACCACAACAAATTATCAACTTAATTAAATTGAAACCACCTCGCTCTCTGACATCTTGTCTAAATCAAAACTCACCGTCATTTTTATAAGAACAACCCAAGTGACTACAAGAATCTACACATAACATCAGCCATTAAATTAGTCTTAACTTTTAATAACTATCAATTCCGACATTTGTCACTTGATATGGGATCATGTTTCTTGATGACTTTGCAAAACCCACTAATAAGGTAATTACAGAGTGGAAGCTGCTACAAAACACCGAGCTACTGGCCCTGATGGTGTCAAAAACTGGTACCTATCTCGATGTATCCATCTATACTTGTGACAACGAAAAAGCTAACACTTGGTTAGATACTATACTATATGGTCGCGATGGTTTTACGTCATGCAACAAATGAAAAATTGTTATTTATTCATTTTATTGTTGCTGACTTTTGGTAGTATCAAATCTAAATTTATCAAGCTCAAGGCTAAACAATAACCCAGAAGCTGAAGTGGTGGTTGAAGTGAAGAAGAAAAAATAAAGAACCTTCTATATTTGAAAAATACCGAGAGTATAAGAATAATTCTATCTTTTTCAACTCAATTATAAAGTGACGGCAATTGTATGTCTTAAGATGACTTCGGTTGAGCAGACAGACAGGTATCTATAAATCAACAACGTGCTGATTGTTGTTGCGCTCAAGTATCATAGTCACAATCCAATTATTTGTAATTTTTAAAGTATCTTTTTTTGCTTCGTCGCTGCAATATCGTTGATGCGAGTAGGTATGGACAAATACGTAAGAACGCGAACGAAAAATTAAGTGTTAGACGTTTTGAAAGTTGTAGAGGTTGTTTTTTTTTTGAAAGATACTTGTAGATATATTAACAGACTGGTACGATAGTGTCAGCGAGTCAAGAAGTGGAAACTGATTTTTGGATTTGAAAAGTAAGTGTTGATTTTTTTCACTACCGTCCGATTTAAGAGGTTAAGATTGGCTGGATTGAATTACATTTTAACCCTGTGATTAAAGAAAGTCGTAGGTAAGGTGCTACACATTTTAGATGTGGAATGAATAAAATCACGAGATGAAATGATTACCAAATTTATCCATTCTCTGTCATATTACCTTATGTACTCACTCAAATTATACGATGAGATTTTCAAATTTATGAACGAACTTTAGAAATAATTTAAACTCTCATTCCTTTTTCAGGGTCAAATCGTTAAGATGATAGTTCACAATTATTTTTATTCCAATGCATCATTTCAAGTTCTTTACAAAACTTGAGAGTAGAAGTGATATTCATTCTTCAACAAGTAATCACTCCTTTTTTCAACACAAATCGTGACTGATACTAATTGGATATTCCAACGAACCATATAAGATACTTTTTTTCAGTGTTGAAAAAATTGACTCACTCAACTTTTTTTGCCTGGTATTAAACTTCACGTTCATATAAGAACATTTTATCGAGTACCACTAATGCATAAGTATATTGTGTGCGACTAGCGAACTTACTTAAATAGAGAATAAAACTCTTGCGTTAGCTGCTTTAATTTTTTTCCGTTAAAACTTTATTACAAAGACCTTTACGCTGCAAGCTTAATTCATTGTTTTTTTCTTGCTTTTCTATCCATTTTCCGCTGCTGCTACACTATAGTTAATTGGTTTTTTTTTTAGTTTAACGAGGTGCTGACAAAAGAGTGCGCTAGTAAGCGATAGATTATATCGGAGATTAGTAATTAATTTATATCAATTGCTGACGAGTGTCTCGACACGAAGGAAAGCGTTAAATCTTCAACAGAGCGGTTGTAATTACAATAAAGTCTGAGTAAGAAAACTTCTTATGCAACTACTTCTTATTTACCCGTATTTTCTGTAGAAACATTCTAGCATGACTTGCAGACTATCAACTGTTTGCACATTAATTTCCTCCTAAACAAACTAATCCCAATATTATATCGATAAATTTAGCTATGCCTCTTTTTTCAGCTCTTCAACTTCGGATAGATTAAAAATATTTTTTTTTTTCACTGTCCTTTTTTTACGAGATTGATTGACTTACTTCCTGAAATTTTCGTTTGAATGAACATTTTTTTTCCAGAGAGGAGGATGTTTGTTTTTGCTATTTTTACATTCTATTTTATGTCTACATCTAAACTTCTCAAATCTACTCAATGTGCTTTTATTTTTCTCCTTTCTGCATTATTTTTCATAGAGCAAACTTTGTTTTGTTGTTGTTGTTTTTTTTTGGAAGCATAAAATAGCAGTGAACATTGTTTGATGAGATAATCGTATTAAATTCACCAACAAGTGAGTGAAACACAAGTCGTGCACCTTCCTGAGCTATGTAAACATTGTAAAAGCTTTGTCGTCTTTTAGTTGAGCGCGCTCGCTTTCTTGCTCTTACTTCTCATTGAAAATTTAGTCCTTAATACTTAAATCCACTGAACAGTGAAGTTTTGAAGGAATATATACTTTTACAGGAGTGTAGCAAGTACTTTTCCATGTTGCCGATTTTAAAGGAATAGGATTTTAAAGATTATTATGGTGTTTGAGAAGTATATAGTAGAAAGATAATGGAAAATCTACTTGAAAATGATAATGAGAAATGATGGCTTGGAAAATTATGAATTTTCATTAAGTCGTGAAGATTATAAAAAGTTTCTAGAATATTTTGTATATCTGCCGGCAAGATGGATGAGTGTTATATGAAAGTTTTTGAAACCAAATTTTTGTCGCAATATAAAATTTTTGTCATTCATCACTTCAAAAACAAGGAACACTAGAGTTTATTTCAAATATTCTTTGCATATATATAATCGCCACTTATCATTTTGAAAAATGAATTTTATGCAAATTTTCAAATTTTGATAATTGATTCAGACTAAGTTTTTATACTCCACTACAATTGCCAAACAATTGGTTGAATGGTCATTTTGGATTCACTTGTTTTCATTAATCAGCTTCTACCCTCAATATTTTGTATTAACATCAATTGTAGTGATTGAAGATGTTCAAATGTCCGAAAAGGACTGCAGCGATTGTCTGCTGCCTCAGCGAGCAAAGATATTGGTGCTCGCCGGAATTGGCCTTGTCTGAGAACGCATGCATGCGCTTGCAGGCTAGCGTTGCAGTGTCATGGGGCGGGTTCTTCTTCCCCAGCACAAGGGTCCACTACAAAAAATTTTCGCATTCTCGAGTTTGCAGGGTTTCCAAGGTGTATCGGTTCGACGGCTTTGTGGCCGAGGTAACTTACCAAAGGAAATTGACATTGGAAAACGACGTCGATGCTTGATTAACGCGCGCGGAAACAAGGCGATTTCATCTTTACTCCAAACACTTGCGATCCCCAACTAAGAAGATAGAAGCGATAGCCCCTCGCACTGCCCATCCAGATCAATATCCATTGCAGACGTGGCCATCTATTTTACATTTAAACGAAAAATTCTTGCAAATCAATTTATATGAACCTTTCCGGTATATATAAAATGAAACGTTTCAGATTTATATTAAAATTTTATATGATCGAGTCATAAAAACATTTAACATAAATAACAAACCAGTGTGGAAGGCCACTCTTTCCAGCAGGAGCCCTGTAATCAACCACAAAGAAGGAAGGAGCTAAAGCACGAGGCTAGCTCAGAAGAGGAGTGCCTAGCCACCGTAGCGGGTCCCATACCCGTTAGAAATTCTCCAAATGAGAAGACCGAGATTTATTATTTAACAACTCATTTTAATTTTTCATTCAGCAGTGATTTTTACTCTCGTATAATATACCTTTTTCATCATTTAAATATAATATATCTTAATTCATTTCAAATATTTCGTAGAGCATATTTAAACGAAAGCGAATAATTTACATAATTATTACATATTTCTAGTAATTTCTATTTTTGTTTAACCTATTTCTGAATGTTTTTTTAGATTAACTTTATACCCTAGATATTTTAATTTTCCTTGTAGTTTTTCTCATTTTGCACTATGTTTGTGTATATTTTTCTACTAATTTTTATTCTTTTAATTGGTTCCTTTTTTAATCTAAAGTATATTTTAATAAAAATTGAATTCTTGAAATTTACAGTATGATTTCAGCATCAACTATAAACCAACAATACATGCTTTCTATATATTCTTATATTAATTACAATTTCAATCTCTTAAGGCAGGATAAAGATTATCAATTTTTTTCATGTTTTTCCCTCAACATGCCAAAGATAATATTAAAATGAACCACTCCGGCAACAACGCTACTGTCTTGCTTGCATGTAGATCAAAATTTTAACCAAACATAACTGTTTTTGCTAATCCGTTTCGAGCGTTATTTTGCGATGTTGAAGGTGTTTGTAGATGATAGACTCTACACTACCAATACTGATGCCGAGTTCAGCCGAAATGTCTCGAACATTAAGTAAGTTGTTCTACGCGGCAAATGTTGCCTGGTGTGATGCTGGCTCATTTTCAACAGTTTCGCGACCATCCTTGAATGCTTTGGCCCATTTAAACACAGCAGCCCTACTCAGGCACTCACTATCGAACTAATTTCGCAAACGCAAGAAAATCTCCGTGGGTTTAAAGCCTTCCCACGCTTCAAAAACAAATGACAATACGCTGTTCAACGGCGGTCGGCACTCATGGTCGTAGCACGCGCGTGAAATATGCACTCCCGACGAAAACTATGCCACCCTGTCCGTAAGGGACCTCAAGGGACCATACTCAAGCCACAACCTTCAAAACATACATGCGCGCCATCTACAGCGTTTGTCTCCATCATATAAATCATATATATTTTACTCGTATAAGTTTCACCTCAATTAAACATCCAAAACTGCGAAAACCAATTGGCAGAAAAATGACAAGTGATATATTCTGATCCTTTAGTTTCAAGCGCAATTGGAAAAAGAAACCACGAAATTGTATGTCTTTAATCATATGTGTTTATCCATTTTTGCATCCAATGTTTAAGTTTCTGATCACAGATTTGAAGTTTTGATTTTACTATTCTATTGGATTTTTTATTTATTTTAGCACTACGGCCCTTTTCGGCACTTCACTTAGAGATAGCTCGAATATCTCATTATCTTGATTGTATGTATAAGGACTCGAGGAGGAGATATGATGAGTACCACGTTTTGGCCGTATTTTCGTCCACCGAGCTGCGATACATACTAATTTTGAACTGAACGGGCTTATAGTCCGTCCAAAGAATCACTCGAAACAAATTGAATCAAGGGCCTTCGGCTGTTATCTGACCGTGCATGGTATTAATTCAAACAAATGGTTCATTCTGCCACCAGCTCTTTTCTTTTCTTTGCCGCTAACTCGGCCGGTGTTATCGATTAAAAGACCTTTTCGGTTGAGGTATTAACCCAGACAACTGTAGCGTTTTACGATGCAACTTGATTACTTTTTTTTTCTACGAGTTGCTACTTTATTATTTATTTTAAGTTGATCAAATTTAAGCTAGTTTTTGGATTTTAGAGGACAAATAATTTCAACAAAGGATCCAGAACTGGACGGAAAATTAGAGTTTTGCATAAGAAAAATATTTCGTTTGAGTTTGCAGCCATGAACACATTTTTTTTTCTTTTTGAAGGAATGTCTTGTCAAGGACGACAAGTTAAAATAAGGTAGATTTTAAAAAGATTTTCAATCGAGAGATGCGAAATTCATGATTTCTTCCATAAAAACAATTTGATTTGCGTTTTTTTTATATCAAGCGCTGGTATTTATTAAAACTTGACGAGTCCTGGCGATTACTGCGATTTTTTTTTAACTATGCATTTTAAAACATTTTTTTCAAATTATAATTAAACTTTTTTTTTGCTGTTTCTAAATAACCTTAGAATAATATTGGTTTTCATATTGACTTACATAATTTTTAATTTGTAATGACATCATTCCCATTATAATCAATCTACCAATTAATAAAGCAATGACCAACTTTCTGCAGCCATGAGTCAAATCAATAAATCAAATATTTAATAAAGCAAATTTTAACTACTTGAATATAATTAGAAAACATAATGAGCTACTGCCCCAAATCGAACTTATATGTTCTACTTTTTTTCAACAATTCTACCAATGATTTCATATTAATATTGACAATATAAATTTTATGATCTTAAACTATCCTCAATTTGTGTCTGATGCAATTTACAAATGATTTCATATTAGTCTACTTAATTTTACAACGTACTTACATTATCTTTTACTATAAATAAACACGAAAAGTGATAAAATATGAGAATAAGGGAATGTAAACATGTAAAGTTTTAAATTTAATATTGTGATTAATATACTCTTTGAAATTACAAATGTAATTCTATTTACATTCAAATTGTCATGAGTTGATGATAAATACAGAATTTCTACTGTCGACGTAAGGCAAACAAAATAATGCGCCACAAATTCATTTGTTATCAAAAGTATTCAATATAATGGTTGATTAAATTAATTATTTTGCGTCCCATATAGAGACGCAATGATTGTAAGTCATAATTTTTACTGTTGCTATTTGAAGTAATACATCATTCTGCATGTAACCGCGAATTAATCCTGCACTTAATCACGTACTCAATTCTTAAAGTTTTTTGTCATTAAAAGTGTTGACTTTGAATTGCTTAATTTATTCATACAATATTTGAACATATCCGATATTTTTTGAGGTTAGTAATAATATATAAATCATTTCTGTAAATCGCGGCCTATTTTACAATCCGTTTATTTATTTTAATAATTCCCGAAAAAGCTAAGTTTTTGAAACTAGATAAGAAAATTCCCATCCACACATCCTTTTGGCATTGAAGATGACACAAAGGAGTGGAAACGCATCTGGTTACTCAATAAAGCAAGGGCCGATGGCTTTTCAAAAAAAATAGAGAAGAAAATTTAGAAAGAAAAGGAAATCGGTTTCAAAACCTTCTTAAAACGATAAAACACATTCAGTAGAATCGGTGCCAATCATTTTTTCCGCTTTACTGTAGTTACTATTGGTTGAAAATGATAGTCTATAGAAGAAACTGAATTGACATCGATTTCATGGAATTTATTTCGTCATTTTTAGGGCGTTTAGAAGATGACTTTCCTTTTTTTTATATTATTATTTGATGATCTGATTTTCATTTGACGATTATAAGAGGCAATTGATTAACCTCCTAAAATATGTCGACCGGAAGCATTTTAAATAAATATTTTTTTTAACTTAAGGAAAAAGTTTTCCACTCCTAGTATCGGATACTTTGAAAAGCATTGAACTCCTGGCTTCAACTTGTCAGGACATTTTCATTTTGAGAGCTAACATTCAATCCCTATTGAAAACTTCATGTATATTTAAGAAGGTTAAAATAACTGCTAAAACTTTTCACAACTAATATAAATTTTACATGAAAAGAAATTGTCAAATAAAATTTAAACATAAGAATTCCAGAAATATGTTCTCTAAATCGTCGTTTTTCCAAAAAATCGTCTGTGAAAAGTTTTTAAAATTTTTTTAATACGAGTATAAATGGGCATTTTAGAAAGGAGGCAATTCCAAGCCACTGAAGATGACTCAAAGGGGTCAAAATGTATCTGCTTATTCAAAAAAAAACAAGGGCCGATGGTTTTTCGAGAAAAAAAAACATAAATTATATCTGGTGCGGAAATAAGCTGAATACGTTCCATGCAAACACTATCCATGAAGTATTAAGCAAGGACATCTTTGAAACGGGCAAAAGAGTTGGATATGTTTCATACATTGAGGAACAGGAAACGGAGTGGCTAGCCGCAAAACAACTTCTTAACAACCTCTCTCCGTAAACAATATTTAGAGAGAAGTACAAAGGCGTTTTGGATGCCTTGTGGGAACGGATAAATGTTGAAGGTGTATTTGGGGCCAAAGTTTAAAATGTTTATATATCTGAAAAAATTTTATGTCTGAATATTAGATTAAAAAATTTAAAAGCTGCATTTGTAAAGTTATCTGTCAATTTTGACGTTACGTTATAAGAGAGAATTCAAGAGAGCCAAGTCGTACCAATTTGACAACACGCTATGGAATATTGTCAAATTGGTATGGTTACACATGAAAGGATACCTCAACAAAATTTTAATATCAAGATCGCAATACGATTCTGTTAATAGATGTAGCATTCCTTATTGGACTGCCATACAATTTTTTTATAATATGCTTCCTGTTACTTGAATCCTGAATCATTGAAACCGATGCATCATACTATTACGTATTGCAATAGTCT
This sequence comes from Odontomyia ornata, assembly GCA_963969285.1. Lineage (NCBI taxonomy): Eukaryota > Metazoa > Arthropoda > Insecta > Diptera > Stratiomyidae > Odontomyia > Odontomyia ornata. The sequence goes on from OZ017738.1 coordinate 380,644,360, forward strand.
TTTCGGTTTTTTTCCATATGGATTTTTTTGAGCTGTAAATTATAAATCCTTGATTCCATTTGAGCAGTAGGAACCGTTTTGGAAATCTTATTATCGTGCCTATAAAAAGAAATCACAGTTGCATTTGCATTTCAGTTTTCAAGCAAAAGTGGTAAGATAACCATGGAAGCTAATAAAGTGCAAATTGGGCATTGTTCACTATACGAGTTATCTTGGACAGTTTATTGTATTGTACGACTTTCATATAAAACCTTAGTGAATGGAATCCATAGGGTAATCTACGAGGTGTGTTTTAAAATTTCGCGGGCAACGTACATTTGATTACCCCTTTTTTTATTTTGTTATATTGATACATTCGACACGAGCATATACTTACAGTTTCAGCTATAAAAATATCTTTAGTTTGTTTTTGAGAGGCATGCCGGTTAGAAGTGTTTTGCGTGCTCGGCGGTTTTTCGCTATCGAAAAAAATGGATCAAAGATCAAGGATTGTTGCCAAAAACAACACCACAATCACGCCCCAGCTACCATATTCACCGGATTTGGCCCCATGTGACTTTTTCTTGTTCCCTATGAAACCTATGAAAAGATAGAGATTTGCAATGATTGAGGAGATAAAGACTGCATCGCTGGTAGAGCTCAAGGCTATACCGAAAAATGCTTATGAGAAGTGCTCCGAGGATTGGAAAAAGCGTTGGCGCAAATGTATTGACTACTTTGAAGGGGACAACATAAATATTGACGAATAAGTAAATACTTTTTCCTAAAAATACAAAGTCACCTTACTTTTTGAACACAGCTCGTATTTCTGGTAACGGGAATTCGGTACCAATGTAAATGAATTCAACTTTACCGAACGGAATTCATCCATTATCATTGTTCGATCTACATGTCCGTCAGATGGGAACGCTTTGGGTGAGAACTAAACTCTTTTGCCAACCGTCTTACAAAAGTTATACGCGAATATGAATTTAAAAAATATACGTAGTTATAATGAAAATGATAACTTTTTAACCGACTTCCATAGAAAAGAAGGTTATCGGTTTCATGCGCATTTGTTTTTTTTTCTATGTATATTAGCGTACAACTTTAGATCGGGGGTGGGAAAACGCTTCTGTTTTCGCCAAACTGCTAAGCTTTCTTGTCGTTGTGTCCTATTTGAAGCACATTTAAATTACTAACGGTAAAGGATAAAATTCTTCAGATTAAGTTCAATTTTCCGACTTTGGCAACGATTTCTCTTCACTGGAAATTGACATGTGGGTGGATTCCAGTTATTGATCTTGCATATGAAAGGCAACATATTAAGGTATAATATATTAAATTTAATTATATATTATACCTTAATATATATGTGATTTAATGTAATTCATTGACCGTTCTGGCAGATATTAAAATAGCATTTTTTGAAATTTTGCTATAAACTAATCGTTACTTTTAAACAAGAGACTTGAATTCTGTTTCAGCAAATTGTTGGGTTTGCTTTAGGTAAAGTTCCATGCAAAGGATATGTTATTGGACAATGGAAAAGGACATTAACCGTTACAAAAAAGTATATTTTTACGTGCATTTATCTTCATCATCGTTCAAAACATGGGTGAATTTGAATTATGTTATCAAGGATGCCTATTATAGCCTGAAACATAATTGGAAGGATTTCCACATCATGGCTGGCGAGGGTAGTTCAGAACGGGTGCCACATAAATCCTGTGTTTGATACATCGGTGTTCATCTCGATCAGTATCTGTACTGTACTGAACATGTGAAAATCATGCTCAGTAAGGCACTAAAAGTAGTCATGGCCCTACGAAGACTCTTTCATTCCAGATACATTGATCAAAAGGTCAAAATTATCTGTTACAAGACTCTGGTTAGACCAGTTTTGACATATGGATGTCAGATCTGGTACAACCAGAGTGCTAGTACTATGGAAAAATAAAGAATTTTCGAAAGGAAATGTCTTCGTGCATGTACTGGTTTGTACAGAAAGCCTAAGATGGATTGGAAGCATTATATATCGAATAGAAGAATTCACCAAACTGCTCAAGTAACAAGAGCCCATATCTTCATATTGAAACTTCTTCGGAATCATATCGCATATATAACATATGTAACTGTGAGTGAAAACCCTTGGATTTCACAGCCATTCCACCCTACAGACGGGTATTTTGCGACTTGCCTCGCTACTGGCTTCGTCCCTCCAGAAGCATTCGTGTATTTGGACATGAATCGTTATGTTTTTGATTCTGACGGCGTCCCAGTCATATATCACATATATCGGCGGGCCACCGATAGCAAGATCAAATATCCGCCGAATTTGAGTTCATGAGACCAACAATTCCAATAGAGATACTCATTTGCTAGATTCTTTGAAGCTGATCGAGCTGAGACGAGGCAATCTAGGTATTGGTGGCTGAATGACAATGTCTAAATTATTCGTGTTTATTTTCAGTTTTGCGTTTTTCGTTACCTAGTTTTTGAGTTTCAGCTCATTATTGCTACATTCAGTGTTGTTGTTTATTTGTGTTAAAAATTAGGGATAGGTTAGGTATATGTTATGTTTATTTTATAAGATTAGAGATAAGGTTAAACGCTTAGGCTAGGAGCATTGTTATAGAATTTTTTAGTATAAGGTAAAGTTTTTGATTGAATTTTATTAGAATTAGTTATAACATATTAGTGTAGGATCAAAGTTCACTTTTGTGTTTAAATTATAAATGATTTTGAATAGTGTAGGTTGGTTTTTTCTCCTTTTTCCAATCAAATCATAAAATATATAATACTCTTAATTAATTTGAATTTGCTATAGTTTTTTTTTTTTTTGATAAAATGTGTTTAACTGATAACGTATAAATTTAGAGAGTCATTTGGGCCATTAAGTTTTTGTATGTTTATTGTTTGGAATTTGCTTTATATTCTTTTAAAATTTATAACGATTAGCTAAAACATTCTGGTTGATTGTGTAAAAATTTAGTTGCTCTATAAAGCGGGACATCACTGATAGTAGCAGCACCATTTAGAAATTTACATGTAAAGATAGTATTAAATTGGTTATTAACATTGCAATTTCGATAATAAGGCAGACAGGGGAAGTGGAAAAACGTGACAAAGTTGTGCAGCCGTTTTAAATGAGATTGTTAAGTAAATTTGTGCAATTTTCCCAACAACATTATAAGTGCAGGCTATTATTTCTTGATGAAAGTGCCCATTTTGTAGGTGACAAAATCACGGCAACGATAACAAATGCCTTAGAAGTCAGAATTTATTCGACTGTTTCATAATAGTATTATTGTAGGATTAGTAAATATGACATTTTTCCAGGAGGGTTCACATGGATACCTTTAAAGTCACTGAAATTCTATATTCAAGTAGTCCTATAAAAGAAACTTATATTCTTATAGTTTCAATCAAATCAAATCATATTTACGGAAGTTATAGCCGTTTGAATTTACTCTGATTATAGCAAAAACAATCTACGGTGTTCTACCATTGGGGCTTTGCATTGAACCAGATATTACATTTTTGGTTAGATTTTCACAGAATTTTGAGATAAAATGAATAACAACATCTTTAGGACAGTTATTTTGTTTTTTTTTAATCTGCAGGCCATTTATTTTTTTTCCATCGGGCCTTGCTTTATTGAGTGACTCACTCAATAAAGCGAGGCCCGAGGGCTTTAAAAAAAACCATCTTCATTTCATTCAGTCAATGTTAGTTACTAATATTGCATCAAAATGGTGACCGGTTGAAATGGATTGTGCGGAGGTACCATTAAGAATTTTGTTTTAGGGACGGATCAGACTACTATATAGGAAGTTTATTTCTGAATATAGAACCAATTTTTAATTCCTTTTTGCAATGCGATATCGACTGCTTTTCGCCAAGTTCAAAAATGAATTTCCTTTCAGAATTTTCATTATGTTCTTTAGACCGAAACATTCTTGAGTCAGCTTTAATCATTTGACAAAAACCATTTATTTTACCTCCCGAATTTTCTAACACAACTTACTGTGGCAACAGAAAGACGTAAAGACTGACAAACAGTTCATAATTTTAACAGGCTTTTTCAAAAATTTTTCTAGAAATCCCGAAAATCTATTGATTTCAGTAAATCAGTAGTTGAAAGATGTTCCAGTGTACAATTTTTCATCGCAATAATTTTGTGCATTAAAGATCCTTACGGTACACTAGAAGGTGATACGGTGTGTCCCATGCTTGAGCTCGTTATTATGAAATTATTTTAAGGAAAACACCAGTAATGACCACTGATGCTAAAGAACGACTCGTAAACGTTTGTTCTATTTTGACTTCAGAAAATTGTGCTTGATTCATAAATAAAATTGACTTAATCAAACAAAAACCAACTAACTTTTCAAAAGCCACTCTACCCACAACTTGATCCTATTTTAATGACATCAACTTTGAGAGGCTTTCTCCATTAATAGCATTTCCTATGAAATTAGCAGAAAATTGCTATAGAAAATCAACAAAATGTAGGCAAAATATAAACATTGCATGTGTAATCATAAGAGGATAATAATAAATCAAAAGCACCTAATAAACGACAATTTCGCGTATAAATGAAAATTACATGACCCACCACAGAGAGTTCATTTCAAATAGATAGATCTCCGTAGAGAAAGAGACTTGAATAGAAAAGAGTGGGTGTGGTATACATCACGTTCTGCATTACGTGTTCATTTTAAACTCCCTTCAGTAATTTTTTTCTGCTGCTTTGCAAATAAAATATCAACCGAGTCTAGTAGTTTATCCTAGACTACACTTGAACGTACAGTAGCCATAAAATATACTAAACAAACCGACGTACAGAGGTAGTTTATGCACACACTCACAGATCGTGTGAGAGGAGTTAAGTACTGCATTGCATACATTGAGTAGCATGATTATAATAACTACCTTCGCCACACACCCAATTATTAATATTTTATAACACATTTGCTTTTAATTCAAAATTCTCAACCTCCTCCACCTGGATGGAAGTCAACGGTACTCGTGTGTCTGTTTGTTTACCTCTACCTACCATCTCCCAACATATCGCGCTTATGTGTGATCATATCTGCTTACTATCAAATTTATGTTCACACGACATGCAATTTATAAGGAAACAGCATACGTGGAAAACTTTTTGCGGGTGTTTCAGGTTGGGTATCCAAAGTATTTTAGTCATAGAAAATTGATAGCATTATGTACTTGAGTGATTGCATATGCAACATGGTCAACATCATCATCATCAGTAGTGGTTGGTGGTTCCAACTGTTGTCGTCATTAGTGAATAACTTCATAAACTATTTATTGTTACAACTTTTGCAGGTTACGTATGATGGTAGTTTCAGGGTTTAATTTTATTTTCTGTATATAAATTGCGCATTCCTACTGGCTCTTAATTGAAGGAATATAGGTAAGACATGTTCTCTGGTTGATCTAGTAGTTATGGTTTGTGTCCTTTGCTTTCAAGTATCTTGACTGACTGGAAGACATATGCGGCATACTGTTGCCTTACCACGATTTCTCAAGAAATCCCGATTTAAGAATTCTGTCATTTCATGGATTTGATATTATAAAATCTCTAAGAACAGTTTGCTAGCAGACTGTCTCCTCCTTATCTCTTTACATCAATAATTCAAGAACTCAATTTTCTCAACTCCAATAAAACAACCTACACAGCATGTAAACGTTCAGTCATGGCATGGTTCAGTTGCAATTAATTAATGTTGGAATATCAATTTTTCAGGTTGCATGTTCGTACAGCTTTGCAAGCGCTGCCTCTGTCTCCTGCATGCTTGCTTACTTACTCACCTTCCTGCTGATCATCCATTTTGCAAGCAACAGTCCATAATGTTCGCACGAAATTTAAATTTTCTTTCATTGCAGGGCGGGATGGCTGCTGGTTGACTATACCTGGCTGGCTATATTTGTTGCTTCACTTTAGCTGGAGTTCATGCAACGGATGGATACTGGAAAGTATCTGACCAACATGAACGGATAAGACTAAACTTAAGCTTTTCGCTATGACCAAACGACATAGCCATTACGTGCTGTTATACAATAACTTGCAACAGCAGCCGCCGCAAAGCGGGCGGGGGAGAAGTGAAAAAATTACATTTTCGCACAAAAGGTCATTAAAACTAATGTCCTCACACAATACTTAAATGATTGTGGCAGGTAATGAACAATTCGTGAACAGGGCAGTGGTTTTGAGATTGAGACGAGACTGTAATGGCAGCGCAAATGCATGACCAGACAATTGGCCTGAATTAAAATGACTGGACGTATTGGGTGTCTACGTTTCAGCTTTCAACAGACGACATATACAATACTATTACCATAACCATGCAGTGTAGTAATAATTTAAGTTTTTTTGATGGGCGATTTGCGAATAAGCAGAAACTATTACTAATCAATGCGATCTGCTGAATTCCCAATAATAGAAGCCCCTGTTCATTTAGTACATTAACAACTCAATAGTCCTTGAACGCGCAAATCCGATTATTATGCAATCATCCCGAATATCCGAGCGTGTAACTTTATTAAATAGATTATTTTTACGACTTCCGCACGATTCAATTATAGTAGCTTAGTTGCCGAAATTACGAACAAATACCGTTCTTATTTAACTCAATTTGTTGTTATCCTTGCCAAATACAAGATTTCCTCTATTCCCCATTGGCCTGATATCACTTATGTAGGCATCTCGTCAATGCCTTCAATTATCGGTTCCATCATTTACGACCATTGACCAGCACGACTCTAATTAAACACCCCCCATTCCCAATTAGGACGAAATGCTCGAATTGATTCAATACTAATGCCCTGAATAGCACCCGATATTGATAGTAATCGTGCATAAAAATGTCCCATTTTCTTCGATAATAGTGCGCGGTCAGCAAAACCAGGCGAGCACAGCCACGACATGATAGACGGACGAAGAAATTCGATCCAATCGCCATTAAACAGCAATAGTACGATATTTGCTCATATGTAGCACGGTCCGTGTTCACCTCTTAATATACGTACTATATCCCCTGTTGAATTTTCCTGTCGCAATCAAATGGCTAGTACTAAATAATATCTAGTGTGTTACACATTCCAGACTTTTTGATACGACGAATTCGAATTTTGGTTTGGAACGCTGAGAAAGTGTGTGGTGTTCGTTATCATATTCATGAATTCTAGTCTAGGGGAAATTGATGACTGATGACACATTTCCATTCAAATGGGTTTGATGTAAGGGGGACCCCCAGGACGATGGCTATGGGGCTGACGGCGAGAGTTGATGGCTCCCTGACAAAGCAGAGGCTTTATCGTCGTAAATAGCGAAATCTGAACTGTTCTCTGTACATACCTACCGACAATGTATAAAAGATACAATCGAGTCTCAGCGAAAAAATGTGGGGTGAATATTTGTTGTGAATAACAATGTTCTGCAACATTCAGTAAATTGAATTTTCATGGAAGAAATTTGGATGTTGTGTATGTTTGTATGTATTACAATATTTTTGGTTAGTGATGTTGAAATTGATTTTTTTTATTCGATGTCTAGGGCGAAAGAGAAGATATATATTAGAATGGGATGAGAATTGAGTTTAAATCAAAAATTTAAATTGATAAATATCCTCTTTTTCAATGGAAAAGTTAGTAGTGCCATTGGTGGAATTTTCAAGGAGGAAGTGCATTCAACTTTCAATTCCATCCCATTTAAGCAGATAAGCTTTTTTCTCAGAAATGAAAATTTATTGAATTTTGATTTGAACGTGTACTTGCAGTAACTTAGGAGAAGGTCTTGATAATATTAGAGTTGCCTGGCAAATAAAAGATCAGAATAACAAATGAAATTAGATGTTATGACAAAAGAATCATTCGAATGCGTTCATACATCAACATAAATTACAGAGTTACTGCGTGCATAGATGACAGTGTTATTGTAACACACCGCGTGAACTCAAGTGTCCTTAAAAATTTTTGAAATATGATATTGTATTTCTATGCACGACACAAAGTCGACTGATTTAGTTAAGCATTCGCAGTATGATTTGTCGACAATAGCTGAATAGTGCACGGAAGAAGTTAATCATTTACAGGCCATTATGAATGGTGATAGCTTTCACGCTATCTTTGAGGGGTAAAGAAAATTACTTTGGAAAACTCCATATCCACTATTGCAAAGGTATGAGACAAAGAGAAATCACCAGAAATGCGTGGTCTCGGGAAAAGGAATCAATAAAGTGGAACAGAACAATAAAAAAAGAAGCTGTGCTCCATGGAAATGACATCTTTCTTTATTCTTTAAATAGATCAGAGAGTGAATCTTTTATTTGTAGACCTGATACAGAATTCATCTGTAATCACCTTTAACAAATAGACTTCGACCAGAAGAATAAAAATTTGCTAATGAAAACCGTATTCAAAATGCCTTAAAAAGAATGAATCATTTTCATGGAATCGACCCCAGTCAATTTTCGCCTTATATATTTACCACGATTAAATCAACGAAGGAAATTGACAGGCAGAGAACAGCGTACACGTCCAGTGAGAAAATCGAGGAATCGATGGGAAAACACTGTAGGCGCAGATCAACTGGGGAACAATGTCACAAAACCGTGATGATTGGAGGAGATTAATACTAGGGGCCCAAGGCTCAGCTTGAACCATCGCCCCACAGATGATGATTAATTCAGCAGGCAGTAAACAGACTTGGAACTAGTTCTATGAAATTGATTTTATTCACTTTAAGCCGTTTTAAAATTGGATTTTCAAAGCTGATTTTATGTCTAGCTAAATGGGTTCCAAATCTCTTTCTACCTTTACACGAGGCAATGAGCTCACTTGAATCTCCACACTTTCCCAATACCAAATATATAGCACCTCTTACATGAAAGAGGGTATTTAATGCCTAAATTCGGCTTTCAAATATCAATTTCGAAGAAAATAATACAAATAATACTTTCGAGATTTTACGTACCAACAAAAAAGAAACTAGCGAACGGATCACAATGAATTTTTGAAAATATTGAAAGTAGGTACTTTGTAATTTATCTAATATTTTAATATTTTCCACAGTAAACGTTCTTTTGATCTTAGCGTCACGTTTCAATAGAGGGGAAAATATCAATTTTTTCCAACATTGCCGAAAATTAGCCCACTCCTACCCCCAAAAAATTTTTCTGATCATATTTATAGTATCTAGTATTATTAATCCTTTTTGCAGGTACAGTAAAAAAATGGAGTAAATATCTTGACTAGAAAAGGACTTCATGCTATCCAAAAGTGTCAACTAACGGTTTAAATGGGAAATTTGTTCAAATTTCAATTTAAATATTTATTTTTATTTATTTATTTACCAACGAAGATATGTTATACAATTCGTATTTTTTTTTTCTTCTTTAACATTTCACATACATATAAAAATCACAATTTTCAAATATATATTTTTAACATACACATTCTAGGTATAAAATCAAAGGATTAAGAGCAGAGGGACTTGGATACATTGGATTTAAATTATAATAAAGATGGCTTAGTCTGTTAAAAAGTTTGACATACCGGTTTATTGGCTCATTATCATCATACTCGTAGATTGTATGATGCTTACTTTCTACCAGGAGGCGTAAATGTCTCGTAAATCTTACAGGATCATTTAAGGTTACTTTTTCGATTCTATTTTGGACTTTAACGGTACCTCTGAGGATATCAAATGCATAGCAAGAGCAAACTACATTTTTGTCACGTTAAGAATCGATTATCATACAAGGGCGGTCGGATAAGTACTTAGCCTCACCTCTCGATGGCACCACTATCGCAAGAGACATTCACTATCCTGTGCTACATTCTCCTAGACGGCTACTGTCAAAATTTCAGCCGAATCGGACTCGCAGTTTTCTTTTGACCAAGTATGGAAGCGGGTGTCCGCGGATTTTAGAAAAATTGGATCGGTCGTCGATTCGATTCTTGTTTTTGGAAGGAAAATTGCCCAGCGATTAGATGCTGTATACGGTAACTGTGCTCCTGCAATGGCGACCGTAAAAAATTGGTTCACGATCTGGTTTTTGATGAGCCTAGCCCAGATGCCCCGAAAACGGCTATCACGGAGGATAACGTGACAAAAATCCACGAGCTCGTATTGGCAGTCCGTCGATTGAAGGTGCGCGAGATAGTTGAGAAAGTAGGCATCTCAAAAGACCGCGTAGGTAATATCCTCCATAAAGTTTTGGGCATGACAAAGCTGTCGGCGCAATAGGTACCGCGTTTGCTCACTGCGGAGAGCAAACGCAACCGTGAGACCACTTCAGAGCAGCTAGTTAAGCGCAATCCGAAGGAGTTTCTGCGTCATTTCGTAATCGTCAACGAAACATGGCTCCACTGGTACACAACAGAGACCAAAGCAGTCGAAACAGTGAACGAAGACTGTCGTATCGGCCGGAAAGGTGAATCTGGGATTCACAAGGTGTGATCTGCATCAACTACTTGGAGATAGGCAAAACGGTCAAAGGGTTCTACTATGCCAAATTATTGGGCCGATTCGACGCCAAATTGCAGAAAAAATACCCCATTTGGCGAAAAAAAGTGCTCTTCCACCATGCCAACGCACTGGCTTACACGTGCACCGTCGCCACGGCCAAATTGGGCTACGAACTGCTACCGCATCCATCATATTCTCCAGATTTGGCCACGTGCGATTTTTTTGTGTCCAATCTTGAAAAAGTCACTCGCCAAGCAGCAATTTGAGTCAACTTAAGAGATTATCGACAACATGGAGGCCTACTTTACAGACCTTGAGAAAACGTATTTATCAGACGGGTTAAAGAAGTTGGGAGCATCGTTTGGTCAAGTGTATTGAGCTAAGAAGAGATTATGTTAAGAAATGAGCCACCACTTTTCCAAAATTTTCGTTTTTCTTTTGTACGCTAAGTCTTTTATATTTATATATAAAACGCAGATGAAAGTGGTTTGTACTGGATCGTCCTTCCTGGAAAAATGCTGACAAGTTCGTAGGAAACGTAAGGCAAGTAAGGAGTGCGTCACATTTTTAGTATGCGTCAATGAAACGCGCACACACTAATGGAACTACTGGTGATTGCGAAATATCGAAAAACACGACCTTTTGGTAATGTTCATTTGCCAGTAATACATCACGCAACTTTAAGTATCCAGGCACTGCTTCAGTTTTTAAGAATTGGTTTCAAAATTCATTTATTCTTGAAGCAATATATGCGAAAGTATGGTTTATCAGAGAAAGCATTGCTTTTTATTGACTATGTACGGAGTCATCCTCTGCAAGAAGAACTACAAAGCGAAGATAGTGCAATCATTGCAATGTTTTTGCCATCGAATCGTACGGCACTAATACAGCCGCTAGACCAGAAAGTAATAAAGCTTACTAAATTTGAGAATTGGAAAAGTTTGGCGGCTCTTGTTTTATCTATAATTACCGAAGATATAGCTCAACATCTCAAAGAGATAACATGAAAATATGCTATTTTTTTTGGAATAATGTTGGGAGGGTGAATAAGCCGAAAGCCATAAAGAAAGGCTAGAACCTTTTAACTTCGGCAAACACGATCGAATGCCACTCTAAAGACGAGCTTTCTCTTGACGTCATGAGAGAAGAGATCCACGAAAGGAATGCTAGCATTGTTGCATTGTGGAGGGCTGTCCAGACCTTATCCGCCAACCCTATCACTGAAAATGATATCCTTGATTGGGTTCAGAACACCATTTCGAAGCAAATGAAAGCGAAGAAGAAGAAAGCGATGACATAAACCTAGTGACCAGAACCAAAATTAATCATGGCCAAGGAATTGCGGTCCTTTCTACTTCAATAAATTGGGCAATCCAAAATGGTTGTCCATCTTCTGATAAATTGTGCTTCTAAAAATTAAAGGAATATGCTGTATATCTCTATTTAACTAAATCAAAACTAGCGCTTATTACTGATTTCTTTTCGGGAACTTGTATTTTGTATAATTATTTGCTTGTACACTCGAAATTTCATTACTTTGCTTATTTTTTCTTAGAAAAAAAAATGTTTCAATCTAGGATTGTTATCATCAGGATTTTTCGTCACCACTGCTAAATTTTTCCAAGTCAATTTCCACTCAAAATAATTTAACAATGTTTAATAATATAAATAAGGTATAGACAATTGGGACTTAAATTGATTCTATTGAAGATTATTAGAAATCTTTCCAAATAAATACGAATGTTTTGTCTTTGCAGTAAATGCTCTCCCCCTTTTTGAGGGCTGAAACGAAGGCAAACTAGCAGTCCTTTTGATACTGCTGTGTATTTTCAAAGAGGCATTGTGGAGACCGAATCGGAACAATTTTTTCTCAAAAATTGATCGCGTTTTCCCGATTTTCCGAGATTTCGAGTTGATGAAATTCATGAACTTTAAAGATTAACAAACTTTTCAACAGATTGCCCCTAATATAATGTACGTGAGATGAGCTTTATGCTCTAAAAAGTTCGAAGAGGTATTTTGGGGTGCTATTTTTTTATGATCCACCAAACTTGAAATCCTAGAAAAAAATCAAACACAAACAAAGAAATATCAAATATCGGTAAGTCTGAAAAACTCCATATTATTGTGAAAAGTCAATTTTGTAAGTAGTGTTCTACGTGGGCTGGAAAAGAAGATACACCAGAGAACGATTGTTTTTTTAATGACACGCAAAACAATGTCAAACAAATCATGGAGGTTCTTCAGGAAAATTGGAAGTAGACGGCGTAGCAGAAATGTTCCAAAGATCAGAAGTTATGCACGATGCTAAGCATAAGTATTACATCGGTGACGGCGATTCTTCGTTTTTAATTTGAATTTTGTTTAAATAAATTATGAGCTATGTAAAACTCACCCATCTTAGCATATCGAACTGCAAAGATAGTATCAACTCACCTGAAATATGCAATGAAAAATAGATTAGATAAGTGAATATTCTATGATAATCTTTTTGAATTGAAAATTCAAAACGTAAAATTCAAGTAATGAAATTATTTTCACAGTACATATAAGTACCTTGCTGTGTATTTAAATTCAATTGACAATTAATTCAGTAATAATTCACAAAACTAATACACCACAGTTTGGAAGAAAACAAAAAACGATGTCCTGTTGTGAATTGAGCAAAACACTGGTTTGGAAAATCATCGAACGCACTTTTGCCAAAATCGCGCACTATGTATTCTTTTTCCTCTGATTTGTACTAATATATTGTATATAATAAAATATGGAAAATTCACGTAATCAAATATTACTAGTTCAAAAAAGGACTATTTCTACATTATCTCCTTTGGTCTGTTTTATATGAGGACAACTATATTTTCAACGAAATTCAATTAAAGTGATTGTTGGTATAATTCAAGTTTCACACTTGTATAAAACACTTCAACTCCGTTTATGGACTTTAATCTTAATATTTTTTATGCTTTTATTTATTGATAACTTCTTGCCAATTTCCTAAGTAAAAAATTTAAAAATTAAATAATAAATTTTTTTTTTATTTTTATCCATTCTTCGCCACATTGAACCTCGACTGAGCTGACGGTTGTTAACTTCCGCTTCATCAGTATTAGGATTTCAATTGCTAAGTCTAGCTGAAGACAATGGACTGCCATCTATCGCATAATTTTTTTAAGTCTAAGTTGGGCAAACTTACCAGATTTGGCAATGATAACCGCTGCGGCATCATAAGCAGAACATATCAGGAATACATCCACAGGCTTTTTCTGACCACAGATTATCGTGCACGATGTTCCAAATGTCAAGTTCCAATTTTATTCAAAACTATAGGAACTTCATTTTTGGTGCGTGGATCATAGGTGCGTGGATCATAGGTGATGACCACTTGATAAAGACGGGCGGTCAAAACATTTTCGAAGATTCTTACAATATAGGAAAAAAATAAAAAAAAATTACCAAAAGTATTTATGTGGGTTATCAAACAGAAGGTATTAATGAGTGCTTCCCAAAACTTAAACAAATTCATAATGCAAATGATCATGTAATCTTGAAAATAATGTCAAGATAAGCGATCACAGGAGCTTACTTCAGCTATTAAAGTCTCTTATTCATGTCTTACGTTCCACTATGCAGCTAGGCAGTTTCTTTGAATATTCATAGCCTAACCTAACCTAACTAACTGTATAAAAACTATTTCATTAAAAGCGTTTTATAACTATTACATTCTATCTGTCCGTGTGTTACGAAGATTCGTTCAGCAACTGCAAAAGCGACCACTCTTGTGAAGCGCTATTCTCGCGAAAGGGTTTTCTCAAAATATTTGGAACACTTTTTTCAAGAGTGAACTCTCAAAAATGGAGGTAAAGCCATGAAAACACTAATTTATCAAACGAATAACGTTCAGGGAAACACTCCAAATTGGATATTGAAAGGGGATAATCTGCTCAGCGGTTCAGACGGGAAGCAAAATACAAGGTGCTTTCCAAAATGAACGAGACTGAGCTAAAATAGAAACGACAGGAGTTTTGTTCAGATAAATTCGAGTTTATTTATTCAAAATAGTCTCCTCCGGTCTCGGTACACTGTTTTGCGCGATCCAAAAGCTTTTCGAACGAGTGTTTCAGATCATTGACCGGAATGTCCTTCAGAATGTCGGTACAAGCCTTTTGGATGCCCTCTACGCACGCAAAGCGTTTTTCTTTCATGGCCAAATGCAATTTTCCGAATAAGTAGAAGTCACAGGGAGCCATATCAGGCGAATACAGTGAGTAATTGATGCAATTTCTAGTCAAAAAATCAGTTACAAGAGTGGATTTTTATGACAAAAGTCTCGTTTATTTAGGAACGCACCTTGAATTGTGCGGAACAAAACGTGCACAGATCTTTCGAAAGCTCAAATGATCAGTTAAAATGCGATAAATCGATGTTTTGAAAATATGGAACTCCGATTCCATGAATTTCAACGACGATTTCGGCTCATTTTTGATAAATTCACGCACAATTTTGATGCGAGTTTTCGGTGATCACTGATTTTGGGCGGCCCATATGTTCATCGTCATTTATGTCTTCACGACCATCTCTGAAACGTGTAAACCACGCATGAACTCTGGCACGAGATAGACAATCATGGCCATAAACTTTTTCCATCAATTCAAATGTTTCGGTAAACGTTTTACAGATTTTAAAACAAAATTTGATATTAGCTCTTTGTTTGAAACTCATTTTTGTTCCGATGACACAAACATACTGTCACATTAGACGCAATAACTTCGCGTCCACTGAACCGAATTGTCACCAAATTTTCAGTGGAACTCAGGGAAGGATGTAACACCGCCAAAAAATTGTATGATAAAAGTCTCGTTTATTTTCAAACAGATTTTGTATACAAAAAAATTCTCGATTGGACATTATTTCCCCAAAATTAAAAAAAAATCGGTTATTTGGACCTGAGAATTCTATATTCTGCATAAGCTGATCAATGTGTAGAACATTTAAACCTTTTTTCATTTATTTTAACAATGAAAGAAATAGGTTAACTTGGTTGAATCCTGAATAAGGCAATATCAGGCCTGCAAGATGCATTCCTAATTTGAAATTGAACACCAAGAAGAATAAATAGGCAGTTATTATGCTCCGTTTATAATCCTGGAAGTAGTCAATTGCAAAGATATATTTTTTATTTAGGTTATTCTGTCATATATTGAAATGATATGGATATTATGGGCATAAAAATACTAATAAAATTATTTTTTCTATCAAGGTATGTTCTAGGCAATACCAAAAGTCCTGAAGTAGTAAATACTAACTGAATTGTCATGGAGATGATTCCAGCAGATCTCCCAAGAGATTATATTATACACCTAAAATGAACAATAAAATTCTTTTCTCGGCCTAACAATAAACGACATTTTCACAATAATATGTTTTATCTTCGTACCGTATATTTTATGTTCTTCTATCTCTCCCATGTTTTTCTTTTCTTCTACCCTCAAAAGTGCAACCAACTTAATTTCCAAATCATTAAATCTCCAATAATTACCTATTACCATCTCGTTGTCTAATACAGCATACCACCATAAATAAATCATCAACTCGAACCATAAACTTGAGTGCTTTCCGATTCAAATAAAAATCGTCTGTTGTATACAATTGTTTTCTTACGACCTTCTTCTGCATTCAATACAACCCATACTCTCCCCGGGCTTGCCACTCATTCCTGAGACACCGAGTCCCGTGTACAATAGCACAGCAGAAGCATCCAAATTGACATGCACGTCGTCCTTTTAACAACCTAAAGCTCACAATAAAAATATATTATTTATCGAAAACTCTAGGCTACAAAAAGTAAAATTTGTGATTCACTTAAAGTCCATTGAATTATACCCTAGCCGCCGGTTGGTATTGTAAGTTTGAATGTATCTTTATCTTTAGCCGTTTTTGCGTAGATATAGATTCCCAACATGCATGGTTCGTGTACGTACTATCCGTGTATAGAAAGGTTGAATTCAAAAGACGATCGGTAAAGGTGGAAAAAATGAGGGTTCGTTGGACATCATGGCTGAGTGGTGTGTGTCGATGTCGTATAGTTGTCGATTGGGAGAGGTATAGTTTATTACTTCTGACCATTTTCCAATACGTGCATCCATACATAAAATAGGAAATTGCCATTGACGCTTTATATTGACGATGGCTACGACTTGGCAAGTTAAGTATAATACAACACCATGCTACCGCATCATTGTTAAGTATAATATATACTCTACTATTCGTAGCTACAGTGAAATATAATAGTATAATATAAAGATAAACGAAGGTGCGCTCTGCGCTGTGCTCCGCTGCCATCAACTTAATTTTATAGGATGTTAAATTACTAGTATGGTGGTGGGCCTTTTCATTTCATTTCTTTTGTTTTTTTTTACTTTTTGTTAAGCTATAATGGGATGGTAGCGAGAAAACTGCATTGCAAGTGAAACATTTATTGGTAAACTTGCAGTTCTGATGGTATGGAACTGATCCTGGCAACGTAAAGTGAATTGAATTCGATAAAAGGGCAATGTGGTCATGGTCGGTCATTCCATGAGTGTTGCAATTTCAATAAATATGTTGTTAAATAGTTTAGCTTTAGGAAGAGATATATGAAATTGTTGACGCGAGTCATTAAACTTACAGGTGAAGCTTTGCATGAAATGGTAATGAACGTACTCAAGGACGCACAAGCCATGGTTAAAAGAATCGCCTTATTGCAATTACTGCTCGAAAACGATTTATGCTACTTCCTGGGTCTATTTAATTTTAAATTTCCACCCCAGCGCCACGGTGAAAACTGAAATTTATCTTTTAATCTAATTTATTTTCTATTCTGCACCGCTATCAGGATGGAGGTACAAACGTTTTCTTCTTTAATAACATCTTTTGCTAATATTTATGTTATTATTGACCGAATTGGAAATTGAGATAAAATTTAAACAAAGGCAAAGTGGTTTAGTCATGGTTGAAAGAATTGCCTTATTACCAATACCACTTGAAAAGCGCTTAAGTTGATTTACTTTAAACCTGAAAACCTTTCACTTCACTTACTGTTTCTATTTCCTTTTAAAATTTCCACTCAAAAATTTTGGGGGAAAATTGAAAATTTCGATTTATGTTTTAATCTAATTCCTTTTCTATTCCATATCGCCTTGAAGATAAAGAACCAACGCGTGTGCTTGTTTAATAACATCTTCCGCTCATATTGATATTGCTATTGACCAAATTTTGAATTGGAATTAAATTCAAAGGAACGCAAAGTAGATGGTCAAACGTTTGATCGATCCCTCTTTGCTACTATCTCCTTCAAGTCATGCAACAAAACTCATCAGGCAAACAATCTAGCCTCGTTGGGTTTCCTGTCCACACAAAAGCAAATGCGTGGCAAATAGATAAAGCCACCCTTGTTAACGAAGCTATAATTAAGTTTGCATAGCATTTGAATATCTGATCTGATACGATCCAATCCAATCTAAAAGCTTAACGATTAAAAAGCGCCCCCCATATAACACCCGGTAGCGTACTTTGTTGCATATTACATTATATTGTAATACTTAGAATGAGGGGTTTTTGCCTTGGGGTGGTTTGGAAAATGTCATTGTAGTGTAGATGAACGTATGATTGAAATATTGTGACCTAGATTATGTGTCGTTGTCAACTGTTTAAATATTGTATTGCATGTACAGGGAGGGTAAATTTGTCCTTTTGCTGATTACATTGAAATGAAAGGCGAAGGTTTTGGAATTATGCAAATATAATTATTGACCATTCGAGTTCTTTTTCAATAGCGTATTTACGAGAAAATTAGAGCAAAGATAAAAGGGCCATCCCTTCTTAGAATTTAAAGTCAAATAAATAAATGTTGACTTAATCAAATGGATTATTTTTCTTTGTAATACATAAAGCCTTCATGGCCGAAATCTCATGGGAATCTGTGTCTTGTTAGCGATCTAGAAAATGGTTATTGACTTAAATTAACATCTAATTAAATAACTAGAGTTGTACGTGAGTCGTAGTACCTAGCTGAGTTTAAAACCAATATAGCAGAAAAACCGTGTATTTTTGCTATAGTTGGAAATGGCTTTGAATCCATTACAGTTCGATCTTTCGAAACTTACACGTCCGGATAACCTTACATTAGAGTTCATGGGTAGACAATTTTATTGACTTAAGGGTGTAAATTTATTGGGGAAAATTATACTGTTGATAGAATTGAGCAAATTTTCATTTTCAAGTTATTTGTAATCGTTGTTCTTATAGCATTTTTTTGAATTTTTCGAATCAAAATTGCCTAATCGCGGGGATGGGATCAAATATGTTCTCTACATTTTCCTTTATCTTGTATCTCGCAGAAAAAATAATAATGCTTAAGAAACAACTACTTACTATTCCCCAAGAAAATTAAACATGCTAATAAGAAAGGACCTTTAAGACGATAAAAAATGACTTTAAGTACTCTTCCATTCTGTATAAAAAACGATGCTCTTACGATCTGCACATGCGTAGAACTTATCATCGCAAAGAGTTGCATAGGTTTAATGAAAAGTAAAATTTTTGAACATTTTTGAAAAGATCCAAAACGTTTGGAAACCAAACAACTAAACGTTTTGAAATAGCAGTCCGCGTGGTGTAGTAGTCAGAATGTTCATCCCGTAAGCAGAAGGTTCCTGGTTCAAATCTCGGTGGTAACAATTCTTTCTTTGGACGGACTATATGCAGATTGTTATGATATGCGCCGCTTTAAAAATGAGAACATATCGCAGCTGGATGAACAAATACACGGCCAAGCATGGAACTGATCATATCATCTCGAGTGCCAATATGATCAAGATAATGAGATACCCTTATCTCTAAGCGAAGACCCGAAAGGGGTTATAGTGCTAAAACAAAAAAAAAAAATCTTCTCGAAATGCGGCATTTACAATAGATCGATGGTTTATAAAACCCCATTCTTTTTTTTCAATTGAGTAAGTACCGATTGCATAATCTTTAGGCCTCGAGTTACCAATTTTGGCACAAAACTCAAATGTGGAATGACTTTAAAAGTGGATAACTTATTGCATAAAAAGCAGTTGACAATAATGTAGGATTGATGTTTATCAACCATCTTTAAATGTTTACTTTAATCTATAAATATACAAAGATTAATGACTTGAAAACATTTCTTCGCCACGGATGAATACAAATATATTTAATTAATGCTAAACCAAAACCAACTGTCTAAAGTGACATATAAGAAGTTTTGGGCTGAAATCGGCTCTATATATTATTCAATAGAAATAATGTCTCAGGTATTTTTGCCTTCATTTAATGATTAAAAACTCCCTTAGCTATGGAAGAAGGCTGATTGTTGGACCAGTTCAATAAGTCAGCTCCAGGACCTTCGAACAATCAATCACGTTCAGTCATTCTTAGTGTTGCAGCTTGAAAGGAACGAAGTAATTTATATGCAAAAAGCGCAAATTCGAATACTATAGAGAATGTATACATTTCATAGAAAAATTTACAAATGAGGATATACTGTGTCATTTTAGAACAAACAAATTTCTACATCACACAAAAAAAAACGTATCCAATTGGTCTCCTGTAAATCCGTCAATTTGTAGGTATCGTCATATTTTTTATGTCCTTGTACCGCTACCCAAATTATATATCCTACTTGGGAAAATATGGCTTCGATCATTTATGGCAGGCGATGACGATAAATAGATTCGGGAAAATAAGATCTGTAATTCATTTAAGATCTTATTTTCTTTTTCACAAGCCAGTTAGACACCCAAACCATGACCGTCTTCAAAAACTAAGGCCTGTTGTAGTGCACTTGAATAATTTGTTTGTGAGTATGGCACCATTTGATCAAAGGCTTTCTCTAGATGAGCAAATGTGTTCCACTAAGGTAGTACATATCATAAGGCAATGCTCGAGTTTATTTTTCGTTCACTCTCTGGATATGCTTATATTTTTTAAATATGCTAAGGTAAGCAAGATGTTGACAACTTATCTGATGAACCAGATGTCGGCATAGTTGGTAATACAAGTACAGTCATTAGATTGTGCCGATCAATCCCATGAAGAATGAACATTCTACAATTTCCTTGCATCTGTTCTTATTTACTGGATTAACTATGGATTCAAGGAATATATGGATTGGGTACTATTCAAAGAATTCGCCTCGGAAAGATATTGACAGCTGCAGAAGATTTAATGAAAGTCTATGTAGTCAGAGGAACATATGAGAAATAATTAGCGGATTATGAAGATCTTTATATCTCAGTAAATGCTGGAAAACAATAAGTTTGACACATTAGCGTCAACTCTTTTTGGGCTCTGATCCAACCAAAACTGTCAACAGATATGATAAAAAAACAAAAAATCACCATAGCCTGTCCAAAATTAGAGAAAGATTACAACGTCCATATGAAAGGAGTTGACCTCATTGACTGTTTTTTGGGTAGGTATAGGATCAGAATTCTGGTTAGAGCACTCATCCCGTAAGCCGAAGGTCCTTGATTCGACTCTCTTTGTCGGCATCGAGATTTAGTTTGAATAATTCTTCGGATGGACTATAGGCCCTTTTAATTATGATAAGTGTTGGTTTAAAAATCAGAACGTATCGCAGCTGGGTGGATGGACTCACGGCAAAAGCGTGATGCTGACCATATCACTTTGTGGAGTGCCGACACATTCGATCATTATAATCATAAACTATCTCCAAGCGAAAGCCCGAAAGGGTCTATAGCGTTACAACAACAAAAATAGGATCAGCATTAGAACTTGCAAGTTCAGTATAATAATAGGGGTACCGGTTAATTCGTGCGGTTTTCTAACAGATGGCGTAACTTGATTTTTATTCCAGTGATTCACCTTTCCAAATATGTGTCGGAAAGCTACTGTAATATAGTTTCAGAATCAGTATGTGTCATTTAGCTGAAGCATAAACAACAATACTTTTTTTTACGCTGAAAATGTCGAATTTTGTGCCGAATAAAGTGTTTTTGCGGGGAGTACTTCTTCATTGAAGAAAAAGGCTGCCAAAAGTCATCGTATTTTGGTGGAAGTGTGTGGTGTGCATGCGTTAGCTGGGCGTACGTGCCAGAAGTGGTTTGCACGGTTTAAAAGTGACAATTTTGACTTGGAGGACGATTCACGGCCCGGACAGCCAAAAAAATTTGAAGATCACGAATTGGAGACATTGCTCGACCAAGATCCATCCCAAACTTGCAAAAAAACCGCACCCTATTAAATAATCCAAAGCTGACATTATGTGGTTATAAATAAGAACATGCAGACATTATATTTTTATAAAAGAGGAAAACCCTTAAGTAGTGATGTAAAAAAGGAGATGGAAGCTAAAAAATACTGAGGTTTCACGATCTTTCCCGCCAAAATGTTGCATAGGATTTTCATGGACTGAGTGCATTAAATGCAAGGTTGCTGCATGTCATAATAAAAATCGCAATTGCTTGCGGATATGAAATAAACAAAATAATTGACTGCAATATGAATATTCCTTTACTAATAAATATAAATACAAGGTAATATTTTTTATAACTTCAATAATTTTAGTAATAAATACACATTGTTGCCGAATGTCACCGTACAAGCTTTTCCAAAATACACCATATTATTACCTGGATTTTTAAAATTATTTTTTAGTGTAACCAAGAGACTATTTTTCGGTAATAAACGATTTGATTTAATTCAAAACAAATAATAATGCACTTTAGGTTTTACTTTCATATTTCATAGAAACACATTTTGTTTTTTCTAAACCAAAATTGTGTCCTTTTCTAGTCTTCCCACTAATTAAATTATATATGCGAAATCATATATTATCTCTTTGGATATTTCGCTAAGCTCCAGATTTTCCGGATAAAAAATAATCACTCTCTCAATTAATAAGTAGTTTTATTGTCTCTCGAAAAATTAAGTTTGAGTAGTATGTGATGTTTTGCAAATGACGCTTTTAATTGTAATTACAGCGACTGTGTGGTTTAATGTCAGAATTTATTGTTTTCAAGGTTTAATTTCTTATCTTAGTATCCTTAGGTGAATTAATCCATGAATATATAAGTTACACCTCATTTGATCTTGGTTCCAATTCAAGTGCAAGGTCGCTGGCCTATTGTGAGTTTATTTATTTTGTGTTGAGGCAAAATGATTGTTCAGGCTGGTCTTAGCGCTCAAACGTTGATCTATTACACCAGAATATCCCTTCTTTCAGAGCCGATTCGTTATTTTGGAGTAACATTCGTAAGCGCATTCCAGTTCACTGCTGTAAGACCAAATATCCACACCCTGGCATAAGCAGAGACATTTGCGCCCTAGTATAGGGTTGTCCTATCTTGTTCTAAGTACCACGGGTAAATAGGGTCACCAGCAATAGTTGGTTCAACTTAAATCCCGCACTCTTCCCTATTTGGTTTAAGCAGGAAGTTTGCTAGGTTCTGGTTAGGCTCATTTACTAGGGATTTTTAAAGGGTATAGCTATTATATCCTCTTCAAAATTTCGCCGACTTAGCCTTTATTCAGCAGTTCATATGAGGGTGAGATTATATAGCACAGCGTAGTTGTCAAATTGGGATTTTGATGACTGGAAAATTTCGGTTGTCTTTGTTAGATAGTTAATTTTTGAATATCTGTCCAATGAGCAAGATAACAACTCAGAAATCTTCCCGACATAGCTCGACAGAATCAGATGGACCTAACTCCTAAGATGATCCGGATGGGGAAGAGATAATAGGAACATGACTACCCTCCCATGAACATCTTTGTAGTGATATGAATAGGAAAGAGATGGATAATGAAAGGCTTCAATTTTATGTTTATGGCTGATTTTATTATTTTATTGCGAAAAAGCAGTTATCGTGTGCTAGAATTATTATAATGTTATTTATCGATTTTCTTTTGCGATTTTAAGAGCCTAATCATAGTAGAAGATATATTAAAGTTAATCTTTTGGTTGCACATTTTTTTGTAAGCTTTAGAGTAGGATATTGTTGCGTGAACCACCAAAAGGCCGGTTGAGGATCGCGGCGCAAGCTAACACCTCACCCCTCACCATTTCGTTGAACACTTCTGTTTAAAAATTCAGTCGCGTAATTACACGTATGTTTAAAATAATGAATGGGTAGCAGCAAGCTTTCTGATAGACTCGAACAAGATTGCTCTTCAGTACTCCATCAAGTGTTTACATATGGTCGCGAAACGAGGTTTTGTTCCATAATTCGCCGAAATTTGCCGAATATCGAACATATGAGCTCCCATTCTACGGAAGCTTTTACTCCCCGTTTTGTTTGTAGATTTTTACGACAAAATTGGGGAAATTAAGCGAGGGAGAGCTTTTATTCGTCTTTTGGTTCTCTCTCTCTTCGGTTTTACTTCGCTGGAAGCACACCCCAAAGCTTATGTGCTTGATCGTAGTGAAGCTTATCATGTACGTCGTTCACAATGTGGTGGCTCGTATGAAGTGAATTGCCAATTGATCTTTGCGTATGCTCATTGGACGACAAGTATATGCTTTGATACCAATGGGCGTATGTGCTTGCTTGTATAATTTCATTGACGAAGCGTGATTATATAGGTGGTATTTGTTGGCTCACAACAAAATTATGTGTGAAGCACTAAATCTAATATCAGTTGCTCCTTTTAAGGTTCATTTGGCCATTTACACATTTAATGATGAAATAATATTGCTTTTAAATTGCTCTAAAGTATGAATTGTACCCACATACATACGCTATCTTTCGCACAGCCCAACAAAAAAGTACAATATCATCAAATTCAAAGCGTGGTACTGGCTATATCATCTTCTCGACTGCCGATACATTCGATTAAGATAATGAAATACTTTATCTCTAAGCCAAGGCCTGAAAGGGGGATGATTTCAGCGAACAGTTGACTTCACTGAATCACAACATTATGAATCTTACTAATCCCTCACATTAATAAGCCGGAATTGGTCATTAGTGATGCAACCTTGTTGGAACTAAATATCTACTAAGTCAAAATTTTCAATTGTAGGCCAAAAAAGTCAGTCGTCATATACGGTCTTACAGCTTTATCCTACGTTAGCGGTCATACCTTCATCAGTTTTCGAAAAACAAAAACGGTCAGTTGACACTTCCAGCTAACAATTTGAACCATACTGTGCCTTTTTGTGAGTACAATAGCTTTTTTTAATTACTTAACAAAGAACCCAGGTCCCCTAGAGCAACAATTTTCTACGCATCTGCTGAGTGAGAAATTAGTGCATTGGTGTAGAAAGTAGCCATTGTGGATGCACAACTGGTGCGTCCAAAAGACAGCAAATCAATCTCACAACTTTTTCTGATCACAACTATTATGACTTTCACTCAATAAGACTACTGACCTACACGTTAAAAGCATCTCGCGGTAAACAGGATCGAGAAATATTCATGACCAACAAATATACAATATAATGCTCATAATAACTCCTGAATACGAGGTGTGTTCAAAAAGTATCGCGAATTTTGAATTTTCGCGGGTTACGTATATTCGAATTTCGATTTTTTGTGGCGTTATGTTGGTACTCATGTCTGTCACTTATGCCGACAAGCTCGGCCATTTTGAATGTTCACTTAATTGGTGATAGCTGCTTTACTTGCACGTGTTTTCAATCGTCTTCGATTTTTACTTATTCAAAAAAATGGATCAAAGAACGTGTATCAAATTTTGTGTGAACAACGAAATTTAGTGCGCGGGTGCATTCCGAATGTTGACTGTGGCATACGGAGAAGCTACCTTGGACCGAAGCAACGTTTATCGGTGGTACAAAATGTTTTTAAAAGGCCGAGAAGATGTGAACGACGAAGAGCGTGCCGGACGCCCGAGCACTTCAACAACAGACGAAAAAATTAATGAAGTGGAGAAAATGGTATTGGCCAATCGTCGAATCACCGTTAGAGAAGTTGCTGAGGACCTAAACATATCGATTGGCTCGTGCCATTCGATTTTTATCAACGATTTGGGCATGAGACGGGTCGCCGCGAAGTTCGTACCAAAATTGCTCAATTGCGACCAAAAACAGCAACGCATGAACATTGCTAATGAGATGTTAAACTCTGTCCGCGACGAACCAAATTTGCTCCAGAGGGTCATAACTGGTGACGAATCGTGGGTTTATGGTTATGACGGGGAAACCAAAGCTCAATCATCTCAATGGAAGCTGCCGCATGAACCAAGACCGGAAAAAGTGCGCCAAGTTCGGTCGAATGTGAAAGTTTTGCTGACAGTTTTCTTCGATTGCAGGGGCGTGGTGCATCATGAGTTCTTGCCACAGGGAAGAACGGTCAATAAGGAATATTACCTGCAAGTTATGCGCAATTTGCGCGAAGCAATCCGCCAGAAACGCCCGGATTTGTGGGAGAACAAAAATTGGCTTTTGCACCACGATAACGCCCCTGCTCACACATCGTTGCTTGTGCCCGACTTTTTGGCCAAAAACAACACACTAATGATGCCGCAGCCACCGTATTCCCCAGATCTGGCCCCTGTGACTTTTTCTTGTTTCCTAAACTGAAGAGGCCCATGAAAGGACGACGTTACGCTACGCTTGACGAGATAAAGACGGCATCGAAGGAGGAGCTGAACAAGATTAAAAAAAATGATTTTTTGAAGTACTTCGAAGATTGGAAAAACCGTTGGCACAAGTGCATAATATCTCATGGGGATTACTTTGAAGGGGACAAAATAGATATTCATGAATAAATAAATAATTTTTGAAAAAAAAACAAAATTCGTGATATTTTTTGAACACACCTCGTATATGAAACATCTTCGGCATCTTCATACTTAAAACAGAGACGTTAAATTGGGGAATATACCAAATACATGCTTCAGTAAGATCTTGCCTCAAGTACTGGTATTTTAGTCCACGTTGGATATAAGATCTTAGCATAATTTTGAGTTCTATCCTGAGTCGAAATTCCAAACAATAGAAAACGATTTTTCCATCTAATTGACACTGAAATGAGACTTTTTAACCCAAATTCAGTCTTGAATTATCCATAGTGAAGCTCCTGCTAGATTTAAATTGAATGTTAGCCTAAACATATGATTTACAAAGCCGAATTAGGACCTCTGGAAACCTTATTCACCATTTAAATGCGATCATCCAAGGCATAATTTTTCATTCGGATATAATTTGTACTTTGGTCATGTAGAGGTGCCTAAATAAATACGAGTAACCCTTTGATATCTGAAGCTTCTGCGGTTCAGTAATTAATTTAGCGTCGACGTGAAATGGAAAACATCTCGAAATAAATTGCACGGATTGAATTACAAAAACAAATATATAAAGCTCCATTTTATTTTTCTGGCAAGAGCTTACAATGAGCCTCCACTGAAAAAAATATTTTTGAACAAATTTTTGAACAAATTTTTGACCTACATATTGGTAAGTTGTTCATTTTGCAAAGTATGTAGGATTAATGTAGGGTAAACAATGCATAAACTCAAAACCTACTTCCAAGTCTACAAAGTATGACTTTGTTCATTGATAAAAGGTTTGAAATTTGGACTCGGGGTTTGAATTGAAAGTTTTATGAGTGTATTCTAGCTGACTTTTCCGGAGTCTTTTATTTCAGCTTCTGTAATTTCGCATGCAGGGTTCACTCAATGTTTTGCATTTTTTGAAAACAAATCGTTGTTAGTGGCTGTATTACAACTGATTTCTTCTGCTTTTTTATCTAAGCTAGTAAATTTTATGGGGTCATTCTGGTTTAAAATTTTGAAAAATTATAATTTATACACGATTTTTTTCAGGAACAATAAAGACATCGTTTTGAAAATTAGCAGCTATATTAACTACAGTTGAAAAAACACAAATTAATCTTTTTTAGACGCATTATTTGGACCATACAAATTAAAATTAACAACACCAAAATCGGGGGTCGCCACGATTTCAGCCGTCTGGATCGTCTAAAAACAGAAACTAACACGGGATATTATGCTGCATTGGAGCCGCTATAGCATGACTTAAGATAAACTATTTGAATCAAAAACTATGTAAAAAATCACCCGACGTTTTTGTGATCAGAAAATCGTGTTGAAATTAGTAATTTTCTTCTGATCACTTAGATCCTAAGTGGTGTGACAGCCATATATGTCTAGAACAATATATTAAAAAATCAGAGCGATCTGTCGGGTAGTTTTTAGAAATCGTGGGGACGAGGCAGAGAAATATGTTTTCGTGAAAAACGCATTTCAAGAGCGAGATTGTTCAAAAAGCTCTCAAATGATGACATACTATATTACTATAAAAATTCTTTAAATTTGAATTTCGCTTTGAAAACATTTGTAAAATAGTTTCAGTGATATTATCAGTCATTTTTATTTAAAAACTGATACCAGAAAGACCCATTCAAAAAAGTGCTACGATTCTTTTCATTGTACCCATAATACTTAAAATATTAATTTCTGGTCCTCAAACAGCTATTATATCGCTCTTCAAACATTTACCAGAAAAGACCACTCGTTCTACATATGGACTATTGTGATAAACAATTTTTCAATTTTCTCTGGTATTATATATTCACCCCGGGTTGAATTGAAAACTTTTTTTCATTGAACGATAATTTTTAATGAATAATTTGGTATCCGTAGGGAGAAGAAAGGAAAGAAATCCATATGCGCGGGCTACGATAACGATAAGCATTTTCTGTAATTATGAGGATGCAAGACAGACGGAAGAGTTTGCTTGTGTCGGGATTCTTGTACAGCTATAATTATGAGGGTGGAAAAAGTTGACAACAACGATACCTCATCAATGGATTTCTTAAAGTGAGGCATTGACAATCAATTGATTACTTTGAAATCTTGCAGAACTTGACTAACCATTTCGAGGGTAAATTGATTTTAACAATCAAATGCCAGAGCTATGGACACGTTCTGAAAACGTGTTGCGCTTTATTATCTTATTAGTTTAATGTGAATTATCAGATGACAACCCTCTCCCTGCTTCTTCTCTTCCCAGGTGAACAGTATAAGGATAATTTTCCAGTTCAATGGATGAGCAATCCTTCTCTATAATTGATGGATATTTTCAAATAAACTTATTTATTTACTCTCTATTTTAAGGAAGTCAAATAAAAGACGTAGGAGCACCTTGAGCTTTTAAAGCCTAAAAATCATCAATGGTACTTTTTTTAAATACAACTAAAAGATAGGAAAGGATCCGAACCGAAGGATATCTTGAAAACGCGAAATCGCAAATAACGCAGATCACCAGATCATCATTCAAAGATATTAGAACCACTGGTAGGACAAAGAGCATGTATGGCTGGAATTCAGCTGAACAGCAAGATATACAAGTAGCCAAAGCAAAACCAGTCGAGGAAATACTCGTCAAAATAAATACGATAATATCCTAGAGAGGGAATGCCAATGCTATACAACTTAACGTTATGATAACATTTTTTTTCTTAAAAACCGTCGAACCTTGTATAACTACAATAGTTGAGTGAGCAGATGCATTCTGACTCCTTTCAGTCATTTTCAGTGAAGAAAAAGATACGCGCCTGACTCCCCAACTAAGCAAGGCCCAACGGCTTTTCAAGAAAAAAGAGAATTGGGCTGCGGATATCAAATAAATAAAATTTTCGGCTATGATGACGGTAAAGGATGCGAATTCCTGCAGCGCAATTCTGGTCAACTTACGTTGGATATATCCTGAAGCGGGTTTAAAATAAGGGAAGTGGGGTGACTAGATTGACGACTAATATTGAAGGATAGACGAAACTATGCTAAGAAAAAAGTTAACGTAAAAACATGGTTAGAAAATAGGTTGAACTGAGTTGAATTAAATCAGAAATCTGTGGATTTCCAGAAGAAAAAAATGTCGAAGCTTTGAATGTCAAATTTCAGCTTCGGGTCCAAAGAAATTTTCAAATCTTTGACAAGCGATTAGGCGCTTGGAGGTATATTGCTTATAAAAAATTGGCAGCAAAAAGAGTTAGGTTAAGATGAAAAGAATTCATGCATAAATTTGCAAATATTAAGAGGTAGCTGATTGGAACTTCATAAAAATTAACCATAGAATCTAGAACAGCCAGCAGCAGATCCTGGTATAGATGAGAGGTAACAAACTTGCAAGACATTAAAATCATCTGCATAAAGCAAACATGGGAAAGTAATGACCGAAGGAAGGTCGTTATTATAAATTATAAATAAAAGAAAATGGGGCCTTACGCGATTGCCAGTAGTCAAGACACCGAAAGAAGAGGCATACCAATTAAATGTAACTTAAAATCACCAACTGGACAGATAGAACTAGAACCAATGGATGAGGCAACCAGTTGCGCCCAAAATTTAAAGTTCTTTTATAAAAATATCATGATTGACCGAATCAAACGTCTGAGAGAAGTTAATGGTTTCTACTTGAAATGGATTCTCTAAGATTTCTGCATCACTAGAAGAAAATTCCATAAGATTGGGCATAGTGGACCCATGTTGCCCTAATACCAAGTTATGCTGTATTGCACAGGAATATTTCGAGTAAGCATTACGCCTCAATAACATGGAGAAACTGGAAAGCAAAGAGATGGAAGGATAATTTCTAGCAGTGAGAAGGATAATTTCTAGTAGAGGATGCATAGTTTCCCTTCCAGTAAAGAAGGAAAAAGCTGGTTGACAAGCTTTTATTGAAACGAATATATGAGGTAACACCGAAGAAATCGTCATCAACAAAACGAATAGAGACGCCAAAAGCATTAATTAAATTTCTGGCTTTTGAAAACTGGCGAGGTTGAAGTACTGCAAGGAAAAAAATAAGTACCAAAAGCTATCAAATATATCAAGGGGAAGAAACGAGACGGCCATATCAGTGTAGAGAAGAGGGGATTTTGACGAAGACTTAAGGGATCGGGGATTGAGAAAACTATGTTTAAAAAAATTTGCAACTAACGTTGGGGCCAAGTCTACTAAAGAAGACACTTTAGTAGTTGGCACACATTGGTGAAATGAGTGCACACATAGAGATAAGAATACTTTTAAAGGAGATTCAAGGCAACGTTATATATAATATGTCTACAAGTCAAGAAGACAGCAGTAAGCTCCTGTCAGAAGGGTTATGTAAGTATATGCAATGCAAGCATTTACGTTACGTAAATGTTCGAGTTTTACGAACCGTCTCTCCCAAATTTTGACCATTTTTATAGTGAATTTTAATAATTTTAATGCGTTGTTGAAGATTGTATCGTTCCATTTTTATTAACGGCGTTGTTTCTACTTGTCAAATGTCAACAAATGACAGCTTTAAAAGTGGCAGTAACCGAAATAGCGGGCTATTCAAAATAAGACTCCTTATTGGAAAGTCCTGTACAAAGTCCTAAGTAAAAGTTAAAGAAAATAACATAAAGGGTCGCTAATTTAACGAAAAATCTTTGTCTGCACTAGAAACATTATTTCTATTTTTTGAAATTTCTTGGAGCTGGGCGTAGATAGGCAAGCTCGCAAAACTTGCAGTTTAATGTTTTATCTAATTAGTTATATTTGGTATTGATTGCACGAACTCCTTACCACTGACCGCTTTTGAAAATCAGAAGGTTAGCTTCTGTAAAAGTACATTACCTGAACTGGTAAATAGTTTTAGATAACAACAATTTCTTCACAATTTAAATGTTATTTGCTATAAGTAGATTTAATCAATTCTGAAAAGTTAACTTTCTAATTTCTAGCTAGATTACCTTAAATCGAAAACTTAATGCTTTCAGTTGATTTTCAAGTCCGTATTATATCCTCGATATTAATGACATGAAACTCGTAGCATTCAAAGAAGAAGTGTGCTTCGGATAAGATCAAGGCGATTAATACCATAATTAAGCACTTTTAGTGCAATTAACTTAAAATTACCTTTTCTAAAGGGCAAACGCAATCAAGGCTTCTTCAAACTAAGTGTGTCAAAACCTCAACAAACAGTAAAATTCTCATTTTACAATACCACACAATTAACACCCTTTGAAAATTTCTTATTGCCTAATCTACTACGCAACTGCTGAAGGCGGATTTCCTAAAGCTTCATATCTTACCTTCGCACCTAGCAACAGTACTACGCACACGAGTATTCCGCCTTTCTTAAAATATCCATCTACACTTCAGCCGCGTTTTCATATCAAAACAGACAATCTTTTTGCATGGAGAGAATGGAGTATAAAATTGAAATTTCCGTGATTGTATCCGTGCTGCAGCAGCTGCTAGCAATATCTTATTATCTACTATACTCGTATATACAAACAAGTAACTGGTTGAAACTCCACTTACTAAACTTATAATCTTTATTCCCTGGGTCTTACTCGTTTGGAAAAAGTGCGTAATCGTGCAATAATTTACACTTTATTTCAACTGTGTCTGAGCTTTTTTATTCTTCAGTTTGCTGAACAATTTTTTTTTCTCTTCATTCTGTATCTTTTGGTTTGTTCAGTTGAATCGTATGAGTTTTAAGTTCTCTCTGGAATTCTTGTTCAAAAACAAAATGTTCTTCACACGCTCTGAAATGAAAAACTCGATTTTAAAAGTAATTTCATTCTCGTGGTTGAACTATCATAGAAACACGACTTGCGGAAGACTATTTAAAAATGCCTTAGTCATTTATAGTCAAGGTCTGCTAGCACTCTCAAGAATATATTTAATTGTAGATACGCACAATTGTTACGATTTTTTGCGGCGCTCACACATTTTAAGTACCCTCACGTAAGAATACTTAAAAAACTAGTTTGAGTAGAAATTATGTAATTTATGAAGTTTGAATTAGATTTTAAATTCAATTCTTTTTTTACTGGTCTCATATTGCCTTTCACTTAGTTCTTCGGTTTGGATGCAAAAACCCCCATAGGAATAATCCAAGAAATAAAGAAAAATCGTTCACGCACCCTTAAATCTCAAGTATGTGGTATTCCTTCATTGAATAGGTCCTCAGAGCCTTTTGAAATGTACTTAGATTACAGCAAACAGGCGATTGGCAGTCAGACAAGAATGAAAAAGGAACTGCCGAATGCTTTTATTGTTGGTTTTCTTTGTTTTTTTTTCCTCTTGGATTCATCCGTTCTGAAGTATTGTGAAAGCTATTCAAGCAATTCCACAGAGAGAGTGAAAGAGGAAATTACTGTTGAAATTAATCCAAAAGAGGGTTGCAATTTTCGTGCTAGTAATCCGTTGTGTATGCTATAATTATAGTAGTTATACATATTGTGCGTGTATATTTGAATTTCCTATTTCTTAAGAGAGGGTGATAGCTAATATTAATATCATCCATGCTGATGCACAATAGCAAGCCAAAACACCAACAGACTGACTGACAGACGGGCGGGTCGGATTGGCAGTGGTAGCAATAATCGCGCGGATGGCAGAACAACAATAATTTTGTATTATAAAAAGACTAATAATAACAAGTTTCGCTGTCATGACCTTAATAATAATACTAATAAGAAAATGGCATCGCTTTCCATTTTCCGCAACAACCATATAATTTGGGTATATTACACGCATTAC
This sequence comes from Odontomyia ornata, assembly GCA_963969285.1. Taxonomy (NCBI): domain Eukaryota; kingdom Metazoa; phylum Arthropoda; class Insecta; order Diptera; family Stratiomyidae; genus Odontomyia; species Odontomyia ornata. The sequence continues at coordinate 380,677,370 of OZ017738.1, forward strand.
GCGTGAATACTTATTGTATGGTTGGTTGTTGGTGGGTTATTCTGTTGAAGATAAAGCCTTTTGGATTCTGGTGTGGTATGATTCAAGGAAGAACTATTAGCACGTTTTTTGCCTCCAAAAAAGCCTAAAATAAAATTATATAAGATGAGTAGTATGTATGGTGGTGAGGGTCGTAGAATGAAGAACATATTCGACGCTATAAGGGTGTATCTTATCCATTTCCAAGTGTTTAACATTTTCTGGATATTAACACGCACTTAGTTTTACGATGGTTTATTTCATTACTTGCGTGGGTATTAATATAAATTAATTGCAGTCGCTGGGAAAACCTAATGAACTTTTTTGGAGAAATTAAGGATTCTAGTTTTGTGGCGTCAGTTGGAGAGTAATTATGAATTCCAGCTGAGTTAATCATAAAATTTAAAGCCTTTTAGACAATTTAAAATTTTAAGATGTATAATTTGAAAAACCTTTAATGCAATGAGTTTGGCTTTTGAAGTAATTGGTATTATAATCACGAAAGCCATTATCACTATTCAAAACGTGATACTATGCTTACCAATTTTGTAGAAGAGACAGACAGCTTAGCGGAATTCCTACACATGCGTTAACGTGTTTGCACTTATTTAAAAATTTTACACTAATTTTAAAATCATGCTTTTACTTTAAAGCGAAAATTTTATACTCGTACATTAGTTGGGCTCCACGGAATAAAACTAATTGTTCAGCATCGCAACATTACGGCACCCACCCCTATGTTCAATTTTTTGGTTTGGCGCTGTGGCAATCAGTGAATGTTGCACAGTGATTTTGAGAAACTAGGAAAAAAGTTAGCATGGCATAGGATTGCTGGATTACCACGTGCGCTAGGGCGGAATAAAATTTTCTCAGGCGCCAAAAAATTTTTGATACTAAGTTATCAGTAAAAAATCGATTTTTCCTTCTTCAAATCGTTGGTTAAAAAATGACCAAGTTAATGAACATAAGAACAAATTTTTATCGTTATAATATGACCAACCATGAAGGAAACTATAAGCTCGAATAAAGAATCAGGGCTCAAAAAAGGACTGATTGCGGCTGTTCAAAGTTTCAATATGGCCCATAAGTTAGATTGAACCTAAGATTTGTTCTAAACCGAGAATGAAAAAATGACGAATGAGATTCTAGAGGAGAAAACGGCCTGAATTTTGCAAGAAAGTTCCAGAAAGGCTTTAAATAGGCGTAAGAGATAAATCAATGCAGCATTGAAAAATATACCTGGTCACCAAGAAAATCGAAAGACGCTTTGAAGGTCGTACAGAATTAAGCTAAATTGCGGAAAACTGGTGATTTATATTCTGTTCCAATTATGGTATTCTCAGACTCTGTAAAGAAAACAGTCAAATCACATTGTCATTTTTAACAAGATGGGTTGAAAACCAGTTTTCACACCAATGCCTGAAAATGAAATAAAGGAACGTATTCTGCGTCTAAATAGGTTGCTTTATGGATTGACACCACATTCATTGAAGAGAGCAGTATTGCATTTGAGTATGCAGAGAGGAATAAAATCAAAAATCCATTTAGTAAAAATTTAAGTGAAATCGGGAAGGATTGTATACATGGTTTTCTGATAAGAAATATTGAAGTCTTTGGTATACGCCCAGAAGCAGCAAATGTTAATAGGGTCCTTGCTTTCGATTCCCAAGAATTATATTTGTATTAACTATATTTCGATAACTTAAACTAGTCCATGATGAAACAAAAGTTCCTTTCACATAGAATGAAACGGGAATAAACAGCGATCAGAAGCATGATAATATCCTTGCTGAAGAAGGAAAAAGCAGTTTGGAGCAGAGAAGAGCTAAGAAAGAGGCTACAGGTCAATACATAGATCCCATGATAATATACCCATGTCAGTGTATGCAAGCCAGTCTAGGTGAAAGTCCAAATAGAAGCATTTATAAATACTCAAAGACTGGGTGGATGAATGAGGAGATGTTTCTCGATTGGATAAAATATTTCAAGGAACACACAAGATCAGCTTCTGAGAATCCTGTGTTATTGATTCTTGATAATCAACACAGTCATATTTCCCTCAACATCTAAGGTTATTGTCGTGAGTATGACATCCACATGGTAACTTTGCCACCACATACTTCCTATCAAACAAAGCCCCTGTATTTAACTGATTTTAGGCCACTTAAAAAATCAGTGACCTAAATAGTGCCAGCTGTCAATGGCTTAGACCTGCATGTGTTTGGTATTTCGATTCAAATATTTTTGAGCAACTAAGTGAAGAAGAAAGCGATGAGCCGCCAGATGAATTAATTTTTCCTGAAGCGGTGGTAAATGCAGAGTCAGAGACACAAGGTGCATTAGCGAACTCTTCAGATAACTTAAACCTAGTACATCAGGAACGAGTAATAGAGTTTAATTTGACGAAGATATTGAACTAGAGATTATAATTGCTTCTGAGTTCACTGAAAAAGAGTAAATGTAAGATAGAAGCCAGATCCTGAAATCTCCTTAATCCTCCATCCAAATATCTTTCAGTACTATTTCCCCATTACCGGATAGGAAGAAAAAACAAAAAAGAAAGGGACAAGGTAAAACAATCAAGCGGCTCTCAATAATGCTCACTTTTAGTCAAATGAAAGCGTTCCTGGAAAATAAGAAAAGTGATGAATAATAAAAAATAGGAAGACTGAGCAAAGAAACTAAAGGTATGCCAAAAAATCAATGAGAACTCCTAAAATAACCAATTCAAACAAGAATCAAACAGAATACCAAGAATTATTTAACTTCATATTCTAACGATGAAGTTGATGAAAAATTATTAACATATGCGACGATGATTATTGTGATGGTCAATTTTATGATGAAGCCAGGAGTTAATGGATCGTACATAATATGTGATGAATTTGGTGAAAATAAAGAACTATGGTGCAGACGTGCATCATGTGGAAATCGGGTACATTCTTTGGATATTAGCACGAGTTCTGCAATAAATTATATTTGTGAGTTGATTGAAAATTGTTTCATTCTTAAAAAAAACGTCTAATTGTTCGATTCGCAGTCTTAAAATTATGTAAGTAATTAGACGATGGGATTACGGAGCGACACGCAAGTGTCAGGTAGTGCCGTAGATATAAGCTTTTTAAAACAATTTGTTTTTGACGTTTTCACAGTAGTTGCATTCAAATGCACCTCATCCATATAAAACAATACTTAATTTAGGACGGCTTGACACATAATGCTTGGTCCTGTATTAAAAGCATAATAATAAAAGGATATTCAAACTTAAGTGTACGATATTACCCTCCAGTCTTCTACCATCCACTAATTTTCTGTTTCAGGATTTTGTGGTAGTATGTACTGCAGATGCATCGACGATTAAAATTTTGACATACTTTCATAAAAAAAAACTTTTAATCTAATAACTAGTGTTACAGCCATATTCAAACTCAGTTTAGCATATTTTTAAGCACGGTTTTGGCCCTACTTAGGATCTATTAAGACCCTGCTTGGTCCTCCATTCGGCGTGGCTTACCTGAAAGTGGAGAAATATTTTCGAATATATTCGAATACTAGTATTGAAATAATAATAATTATTTGTCCTATATCTTCCCGAGAGTAATCAAATAGATTAAATGTAATAGAATTGTCGATGGTCAACGAAAGGTCAGGATACGTTGGCTATCCAACTTCAGTGGTGGATAACGCAACAGCGAAAACACCTACCATAACAACCCAAAATGCCCCAGGGGCTGGCAATACAGCAACAATACCCACAGATGGTCTGCCCGCCAACGTAAGGGTTGTGCGTAGAAGGCACCACCACATCCATCAATAATAGGTTGCAACTGGAAAAAGGCATTTCCAGCGAGTGGAGCTTTACAGACGATCTAACATCTTTTGAAATACTACAATATTAAAGAAAAATGCGTCAAAAAGGAAACCACATAATAACATTACTCGTCCTTCAAGAAGTAAAAAAATAAATTTTGTTTAAATCAATTTACTGTAGACTTCTTTGATGAACCGAAAATAGAGTTTAAAAGTAGATCCACAAGAAAAATCTTGAGCGAATCCGTAGATGTCGTTAAGGTTCTTATTAAAGAATTTGCAGTTACAGTAATTGCGTAGCTCATACACCGCTTTCAGGCCTGAACCAAATTTAAATCCCGATGTACTTTAATACGTCAAACCAGTATTCAAAAGTATTGCTAAATGGAAATAATATGCAGAATACTAACAGAACGATTTGGTCGCTTGCTTCCATGCAACATTTCTCTGAGAAAAATATTGTCGATTTGGCCACCGCAACGACAACCTGCGCACTCAACGAAGGTCATCACTTGCTTCTAAAAATGATGACGTCATGGGAATGCCAATGATCTTGGTCAGCTCTACATCGTATCCTGGAAATCAGCCAACCTATTTTCACTTGGCTTTTCTCGAGAATTTTCCGGCGTCTTTTTCGTTCGGTTCAAAGATGGCCATGGGTTGCTTCCTGTTATTTATCCCTGTTAATTTTTTCCTTTACCCTGTTTAGACTAAAAAAACTCCTTATTAACTATCTCTGCCACCTCGTTGATGCAAAGTCCCTAATTTGTAGCTTTGGTGTAGGCTCTAGCAGCTTTTGTATGTGCAAGTAAACGGTTGAATTCGATACGTCGAGGTTCTCTGCTATCAAATGAGTTGTCATACGCCGGTTAGTTTCAATTTACGCCTTTATTTTGTCGTCATCAGTATCTGGTGCATCGTACACATTAAAATTTCCAGAAGGAAAGTTAGCAAACCAACGCCGACACTGGCGTTCAGTAAGGCAGTCCTCACCATGAGCTTCACACAATTTCTTTCGATCATGCACCGCGTTTCTGCCCTTTCGGAAGTAAAACAATAAAATATGTTTTTGAATGAAGATAGTCTAAAGTCTAATCTTTAAAATAGTATATAACAATATAAGCGACGCGATCAGTACTACAAGAAATATGCAGCTCAGGTCATCTATTATGCAGTTCAGGTCATCTATTATCGAAAAACCCAAGAGTATCTCATTATCTTGGTTGTATGTATTGACACTCGAGAAAGTGATATGGTTAGTACCATCTTGTAGAGGAATTTTTTCAGGATGTAATTCATGAACCAGAGTAAAAATTATTCATAAAACTGCGTATGGGTTAGTCAATGAGTAAATCAAAATGATAGTGTCGTATCTCATGACCCAACTTGAGTTTGCATTCAGAAAGATTGATAGGCATTAATTCAAAATTCAATCCAAGAACAAGCTACCTTTAAATTTTGAATCCGGTTCAAAAAAGAAATCGATGACCTAAACTCTTACCTAATCCAGTTCCGCTATAATCCTAACTGAACTACAAAAACTGGTCCTAAAAACTGCTTAAGGATCAATCTGAAAACCAGTGCAAGGTCAAGGCTGAAAAATTATTCAGTGGTTATATCAGTGAAAAATTTAAAGAGCAATGTGGAGATCTATAGAAAAAGTAGTTAAAACTTAGTCCTACTACTTGCGTCAAATAGCAGGTTAAGTGGTAGTGTATGACACTTTTTAGGGCCCAGTCCGCGATAAGATCATACTTGGAGGTGGCTTGCCAAATGGACAAGCAACAGAAGAAAATAAGTAAGGAAAACATAATTAGAACTGCACCGAACTCGAGTCCACGACAATAAAATCGTGAGCTTGCAGAATTTAATATGAATGAGTAACAGCGCACCTCAAGCATTTTATCAAAAGCTTATACTTTAATATATCCTACAGCAATTTTTTAAAGATTTTTAGGCAATGTTTCTATTATTGACCATATTACAAAAAGTACTCATATCTGCGCGCTGTAAACGCTGATGAACATTTCAAAAATCTTGAACAATTTTTAGCTTTCAACTAGTAATTTTATGTTCTTCTTGATTACATTCACGAAAATTTTAAATATCAGCTAAATAAATTAGAGAAACTTTTTCAAATTTGAAGCGATGGAAAATTTCTATTTTCAACTTAATATTTTATTTTGAGTAGGGTCTATTGAAACATTATCATACGTGGGCAAATTTCTTTGCAAAATATCAGGTAAGACCAATGATTTCATACGATAATGACAAAGTCTATCGATGTAACCCCAAAAAGGCAAAACGTAACCAATTTGGCTGCATAATAATTGTACGGAAGTATTATATATCGAACATTTTGACGTTTTTGGCGTCATAATAATTGCTCGAGAATAGTCTAGAATAGTCTTCGTACTCTTGAAAACTCTATGGTCAAAATCGTACATTGCTGCGTGGTTGCAACCTTACTTTCGATCATTACCCACCACAGAAGCGTGGGCTGATAGTTCAAAACATTTCACTTTGATTCGTAAGTTTCATCCTAAAATTTATTTGGATTTCGGTGACCCCTACGTGATTTTGGAAAATGGTATAGGACGCGAGCAAATGTTTGAAAAGTTGACAATAAAAACCGTTAGCACAAAAATCCATCACATAAGAGTTCACAATACTTTAAGCACTTATTCATCGTTAAGTAAGGAAATGTGAGCAAGAAAGCTACATGGAAGCATCACGCAACACAAACCTAGCATTTATCACACCATTAAGATGATAACCAAAATTTCTAAAAATAATTTCAAGAAGCTTTAAAGTTAGCCTTTTTCAATTAAGATTTCAATTACGTACAACATTAATAAATCCCCAAAAAACATTTTTGCAGTTTACACTCGTCAAAAGCGACCCTTCTAGCTTTATTAAGCCGCCTACAAAAAAAAATCTCAATTCCATGCCAAATAAATTTCAAACATATATATCAATGACATAATCCAACGAAACACACAGGCAAAAACAAAATAAAACATTAAATTCTAAATTTCAACAGGAAATCCAAATGGACAACAGGATAACCAAATAAAACTCCCATATAAAGTAAGGTCAGATTGGCTTGGCTTGACCGGGAGTTTCGTATAGGTTTTGGTAGTTGGTAAACAGGATAGGAATAGCTACTAAATATAAATTCACGTATTTTTACGCATCCATACACATGTCGTTGTGTCCAAGAGAGAGAGCGAGGAAGTTGAAATATATGAGGCATTTATATATAATTATAGCTTTGGTGGCAGCTTTTTGCCACAAAACTCCCTTAAAAAACCTTAGTCAACATGTATGAACTTTCCTGTGTGTAATTTCTGTAGGGCCTGAGTTTTCTGTGCTCGGCTGAATACTCGTATAACATATCGGTTGTGTGGACCCAAATCCATACTTATCGAGAGGATGGCGACAAATACGACTGTAGAAAGGAGAAAACACGAAGGGATCCCGACCACGTAAAAGAAACAAATTGCGGTTTTACCCTTTCAGCAGGTAGTGCAATTAATTTGCAATTTTCCACCCTTTTCTCATCTATCCCATGTCCGCATGGATGTTAACCAGGCATAGGAGTTTTAAGCTACACCGACGTACAGGATACAAAACATATCTCAATGTATACGAGTCACAAAAATTGGAAAATACAAAAGGGACTTTGGGAGATACTTATAACTATGTACCTTTATATGTCGGTCTAATGTGATGAGTATATTTTTTATGTAAAATGATATATGTCGAGCATGTATCCCTAAATATAGCTGTAATGCTTAATTATATGATTTTATATCGTATCTCAAGTATTCAGTGAAATTCTATACGACATACACATTGTATGTTGTACACATATTGCGGTTTTCCGGCTTTTCAGAGTATTCAATTTTTTTCCCGCTTGATATTTTTTTATATCATTTTATTTATACTGTGGAGGGTGGAGTTGCACAATTTTCAGCTTTAAATGTTTCAATTTTGTGGAATGGCATTTTAATGTGGAGTAGGATTACACGTACGAGAATAATTATATGTTTGGCAGATTTTGATGTGATGTTGGATTTTTGCAATTGGGGGAGACAGATGCATTGAATGGGTAGGATTTATGAGATAGGGTGACATATCAAAATAATATTGGCGAGTGTGGATAGATGGCTTGTAAATGTATAGAAGGCATAGTAACCATCGCTTTGATGATGGTGATTTCTGTCGGGATTGTTTTGTTTCAGAGTTGTTTGATATTTGTCGAGGGTTGACAAAAATATGGCTTATTGAAATTCATGTTGCATATCAAGCAAATATAAAATTGACAGGAAAGGTTGGCAAAAGCACGCATGTGTAGAGGGAAATGTGTGGATAGGGTTCTCTATTGATTTTGGCAGTGGGAGATCTGCAGGAAATTTATATTAATTGCGACTCTATTATAGATTTTAATTGAATAAAACTCGTTTTGCACTTACTCTTCACCCTTTGACTCTGGAGAAATTCATTGCGCTGAACTAGAAAATGTGCAATCGACCAGATTTTTATCTATTATTCAAGTAAACTGGTAGTACAACTGACATTAATATCAATGCAAAATTTGAAATTGCATGAGAAAAAACACGGCGAGTAGGATAGATTTGAGTAAAGTCTAGCAACAATCCTGATATATATAAAAATTATTTTATCAAAAGGGACCATAGTTTAAAACGTACCGTTAGTCTAAAAGATTGAAAACATGCACCCTGTACATCAACCACGAAACAATTAGGAAAGAAGTTCTAAAAAAACAAAAAAGAATTGTATATGTCATGTGAAAGCATACTAATATACTAGGCAAGAGGTATGTACGATCCTGTTGAAATTGATCATATCCCTGATTAAACAGCCATAAAATTTTCTCATAATCAGCAATAATATGTGACCATCACGCCATCATTTTAAATATTGAATCTCCAGAGCGTGCAATCCACCAACAAAGTTGACTGGCAGCAGGCAAATGACTTTCTACGCTCGTCTCTCTCCCGCCACATTCTTCCCTAACAACCTTCAGATACTCTGAATTAATTCAGGAGTACATCGAGTCATGTATTTCAAAGCGAAAGCTTGGATAAAAAACCATGATTTCCCACACACCAGAAATAATATACGACAAACAGCGTAACAAATTCCTCAGAAGGCGCCTTTTCAGACAGTAATACGGTGCGAGGTTTGATTTTCTAAAAAGTTAAAGTCATGACCTGAGCGCAACGATCGATTTAGAGATCAATGCGCACATTCAACAACATCATGCCCTGAAACTGGGTAATCCAGGTTCAGAAACATTCTGAGAGCTCCGGAAAGTCTGCCCGAACCTAGGGAGGTCGTCTTTATGTAGCTCTCTACGATTCCTACAACAAAACCAATCTCCAGCGAAAAAAGTCTCGCCACGCACTTTGCTTTTGCATACTCCACTACAAAAAACCTCTCTGTCTCTTTTCGGAAAACCTAGTAAACTCTCAAATCTATACAGGCGACCGCCTATTGTCCGAGATAAAATAGATTCTCCTGACTTGTTCTACCACTCACTTGGCTCTCCCTCCCAAGGCAGTCTATCGTTTACCGTCACCCACCCAAATTAAATCCCTTATCCTATCTAGACCCAATAGAAAATCCTGCGGACTAGATAAAATTCCTGTAACTTTACTCAAAAGGTGCAGTGACACTCTCTTCCCTTTTCTTTCAAGGCTGTTCAACCACTGCCTCCTAAATGCGTATTTTCCAAGCGCATGGAAGCGAGCGATCATAGCCCCTTTTCTCAAAAAGAATGAAAGCCCCCGCCTCCGAAATAGCTACCGCCCTATTTCACTCCTTTCTGTGACTGGAAAGATTTTCGAGCTCAGTCAGGAATATTATTCCTCCTTTTCAGTTCGCCAACCAACAAAAACTGTCGGTAGAATACCCTCTACTTATCCTAAAGTTCAGCATTGCAGACAACATTTGGAAAAATGGCTTCGGTTGCTGTCTTGCTTGACATTAAGAAAGCATTTGATTCTGTGTGGCAACATGGACTTATATACAAATTAGCCGAAACCCATAGACTTCACCCCCCATCTTTCCAAAATATTACGTTTCCTCTCCAATTGCTCCTCACAAGTCAAGGCAAATGATAACTTATCTCTGCCATTTGCAAACGATGCAAGTATCCCTCAAGGAGCTGTTTTATCCGCAGTCTGCTTCTCTGTATATGCTGCTGTCTTTCAACGTCTTCCCGAATACCGCACGAAAGTTCTCTCTGAATATTAACTGCACGATTATACCCATGAAGCAAAAAATTACCTATCTTGGCGTCTCAATCACCTGTCGTCTTTCCTCCCACATTTGAGGCACAGTCGGCTATTGCAAATGCAACTAAAGCCTGGAATACGCTCCCCGCAACCATCCACTTCGACTCCCCATAAACAATATCAATTGTATACGGATTCACTTTCTGGTGTCTCCGTCACACATGGAAAGCTCCGCAGGACCGACAGGCGATTTCTTAGACAGTGCTCCAACCTTCACAGACCTGCACTTCATTCCGAATCAGCATCTATATGACGAAACCAAAATGGCAAGGACAGATCTCTTTGCCATAACCAACCTTTTAAGATTTTTCAGAGTCCCTAACCTTAACAAAACCCTTAGTCTAAGAGACGATAGCCAACTCTACCGAAATGATCGAAAATTGCGATCACCTTGAATTATCCCCCACCACCTACGATTGCATGACAAAGGGTAAGGCTTTGACTAGGTGGAAGAGTTACCAATTAAAACACCATAATAGGAAATACTTATTCATATTCTCACGTACAATAGCTCATAAATTAGTCCCACATAGTCCTCCCGATACAGCCAGTCAGTTCTTAAATACCTTTTTCTCGTCTTTTCCCACTGCCCGCCCACCAGCTAGTTTCCTGTCCCAACTACGAACAGGAAAAAACTAACGATATACTTTCAGGAATATCAACATGGACCGGGGCATCTTTATCCGGACACCATTAATTCAGTTAATAGCTACTAAGATGAAATGTAATTTATTATGTTATTAAGTTACTTTAGATAATATTGTCCATTAAAATAAGATTAAACTAAGTGCTATTGTAAATATTTACGGAGTTCAATTTTTAAAAAATGCTTAAAATGTAAAATTTTAAAACTTATTTTATATATCCTTGATAGTTAAAATCCATAGATATATCGAATAGTGACGGGGAAAATCGACGCTTCAGTCGCGAAAACAAGCTTTTTCTAACGGTAAATGTCCTCTGCCGCTCTACAATAAACTTTTACTTTATACGGAGTTTAACCTTAAGTAAATCAAACAGTTTGACGTAAGCAAAATTCAACTCTCTATCCAGGTTACAAATTGGCGGCTAGTTTCATGCTAGATATTATGGAATTTATTGACCATTTTTGCTATATGGTATACTTAATATATGTGTATAGTATGCACAGGCCACCTAATTGCTACCGAAATCGAATGTAATGAATTGAATTGCTACCATAATCTTATGTATTACACTACAATATATTGTTCTTTGTATGCAACTTCAATAATTAGGATCTACGAGATGTGTTCAAAAGTAGGCTGACTTTTAAAATTTTTTTTTTTTTATTTTTGCATGTTGGTACACTTGTCACGAGCATATATTTACAGTTTCATCTCTAAAAATATGTTTAGTTTGTTTGTGAGAGACATAACGGTCTGAAGTGTTTTGCGAGGTTGGCGATTTTTTGCTATCGACAAAAATGGATGAAAGATCAAGAAATTTTTGGCCAAAAACAACACCACAATCATGCCTCAGCCAACACATTCACCGGATTTGGCCCCATGTGGCTTTTTCTTGTTCCCAAATCTGAAGCGATCAATGAAAGGACAGAGATTTGCAGCGATTGAGGATATAAAGACTGCATCGCTGGAAGAGCTCAAGGCTATACCGAAAAGTGCTCATGAGAAGTGTTTCCAGTACCTCCCACCTCAATTCCGATATTGTATCGAGCGTGAGACGCGCGGTATGAGGCCGGGCGTTGTCCTGGAGAAGAGTCGCACTTCATGCTGGAATGCTCCCCGTTTCGAGCGTTATTTAACGATATTGAAGGTGTTCCTGGATGATAGACTCGACACTACCGATACTGATGCCAAGTTCAGCCGAAACGTCTCGAATATTCATCGTACGGTCCTCCATAATGAGTTGTTCTACGCGGCAAATGTTGTCTGGTGTGATGCTGGTTCGCGGTCAACGATTATATGGGTCATTCTCGAAGGTTTCGCGACCATCCTTGAATGCTTTGGCGCATTTAAACACAGCAGCCCTACTCAGGCACTCACTACCAAACTGATTTCGCAAACGAACAAAAATTTACGTGTTTTTAACGCCTTCCCTCACTTTAAAACGAATGAAAATATAGTACGTTGCGAAACGGCGGCGGTCGGCACTTGACGTTCACTCATGAATGTAGCATGCGCGTGAAACATGCACTCCTGACGAAAACTATGCCACACTGTTCATAAGAGACCCAGCTATCACATACTCAAGCCACAACCTTCAAAACATACATCCGCGCCATCTACAGCGTTTGTCTCCATCATATTTGAACCATCCTCGTATTTACCGTTATCCAATTGACATTTCCTACAGATGAGAGCTAATGAATAGTAAATACTACACTCTGTTGAAAACAGAATCTATGTATTTATGCTCGTTCAAAAATTATGCGTTAGTATACATAAATAAGTCGAGTAGACAGGAATATGCTCCTGTCAGTAGGGATTTCTCCTCAATATATAATATGTAGAAACTTTTGCTACGCATCTAATGAAAAAATTCAAAAAAAAATACTTCCAAGATATGCATATTAAATAAAAGGTATAAAGAAAAACCTACTTTACTTCAATTTAAGCGGCCACAATACAGTTTTTCATATATCATTCAGTAAAAAGAATTCAAAAGATATTTAAGTTATTCACCTTTCTTAAAGTTTTAAAGAAAATCCGATCGGAAACTTAATGTCCGATTTGAGCAAGGGCCAATATGGTAGGGAAAGCGAGAATTGTTGTTGTTGTTGTGATACATATGAAAATTCAAATGCCCATAATTTCACAGAATATGATCGGTTTTGATGACACTTACAGCATGGTACAGCCTTACATTTGTCAAGCTAGATATAAAATTTCGTTGAATTTAAGGGCACATATACGGTTTTATAGGGCAAAATGTCAAATCTGTAGATCCTAGTATTCAAAGGTAGGTTTTTTTTTTCTGGAAAAGCTATCAAGCCTTACTTTTTGGAGTGAATATACTTCTGAAGATACTCAAAGTTGTCGGAACACGTCTGCTCACTCAAAAATGCAAGACCCGACGGCTTTTCAAGAAAAAGAGATGGCCTGCAATATACAAGCAGTTTAGTCTATCATTTTGTTCATTTGACATCCGCAGGCAAATTCTTTTTTTTTGTTGGAAAGCCGTCGGGCCTTGCTTTGTTGTGTAAGCAGACGCGTTTCGGGCTTAAGACATTTAAAATGACTCAAAGTGGTCGAAACGCGTCACTCACACAACAAAGCAAGGTCCGATGGCTTTTCCAGTAAAAAAAAAATTAAAAAAGGATTTGTTATTGTTGTACTAATAGAGAACTTCTTTCAAATTCTTTTCAGATCTTTCGGATCAAAGGTGTCCAAAAGCGTGTGAGTGGTACATTTTCGTACATTTCCCTTTCCTCTGCACCCCTCGGTGCGAGTAATACTGTTTTAGAAAGTTGTTGTCGAGGCCTTTCATTTGATACCATTTGATATTCGGTAAAAACTATTTTTTTAGGTTCTCGTTTCTATACGGGGAGACCTCCTTAAAACCTTTGAAAATTTTGTTGATGCTCAAACTTTTAAGAAGCCATCATTTTGAATACACATACCAAATTTTTCGTATATTTTCTCTCCCGCTAAACTCCACGAAACTGGTAATAGAGTTTTAAGAGCTGTTTTGGAAAGTTCGCATCAATACCTTTCATTTGGCACCCCACGTGAATACCTTTGGTAAAAAAATTTCTGCGGTTCCCCTTCCGATATGAGGAACCCCTCTTTAAAACCGTTGAAAAATTTGTTGTTACCTAAACTTTCAAGGAGTCATCACTTCTGACCCCCAACAAACTGATATAGTTCCGGAGAAAAACTGCAGTGACCCACAGACGGATGAACGGACAGACAAAACCGATATTTTAATAGAGTTTTGTAAGAAGTACAAAACCCTAAAAAGTAATGTCTGAGCTAATTTTGAAGTAGATCAAAATTGTTTAAATAACAATTTTACTCACTGTTATATTGTAATTATACTACAATTTAGAAGTACCAACAATCTAAAATTTCGAAATCAAGTAAAAATCTATAGCAATCGATCAATCAATTATTTCAATTCAAGTTCAAATTCTCCATATTTATTTTTGATTGAATTTCCTCTGAATTATTTATTTATTTTCCGATCACTTGAATTTTACTTTTATAACAAACCGACAAACAAGGTCAGTGAATTGGTTTTATTTTTTGAAACTCTTTCGATCAGCTCCAGCTGCTTAGTTGCGTGAACTTTCATATCTTCTTTCGAATTTCATGCGACAAATACATTGCGATTATACTTGTACTATTCATCTTGGCAAACAATTTGAATATTATTTCATTGCATAACGCTACCAACGTAATAAGACTGCAATCTGTTTCCGTATTTCGAAAAAAATCTCCAAGCAAAATATCAAAATTATTTAAAAAATTAGGCAAAAAATAAATACAAAAAACAAGTTGGGTAAACAGACCTACGCTCATGTCAGAAGGGTTTTGTATTCAATTTACAAAATGCAGTCACCAGATCGAATAAAATCAAGAAACATGTCAAAGACGATTTTATTGGAGAAAATATGAAATACGAAGATCATACTTTTCTTAACAAAGTTGAACGAATTTCGACTCATGAGGTTCTCATAAATATCTCCCTTGGTAATTATTTTAGATGTCCATCCGCGACGGAGAAAACACATTTAAAAACTGTCAGTTTAACAACTGTTTTGAAAAGCTCCCATGAAAACTTTTATTTCATACTCATATCGGCTACGTTTGATGTTTTTTTTTCAGTGGCTACTCTCCTGTACTGTTATCATCGATTAATGGCCAATTTTTTCGAATCCTAGAATGGTTACAAAACCCTTTTGCTAGGAGCTCTCTCCCACCTCCTTGACTTGTTTCACTTATGAGCATTAAATGTAGGTACTCATCTTCAGTCATTCATTAAATTGAATCAAGTGTTCAAAGCATGCACCTTAAACGTTGATATTGGGAAAAAATAACTCAAAATTATTCAATCTTCGCATTTTAAACAGCCACTATTTTGTTTTACGATTACTCATACCACTAGCTGAACCGATTCTCAAAGATATTCATGACACCTATCATTCCTGAAATTTTCATGCAAATCGTAGCAAAACTGTGGTGTCTGAGTCCGTAAAAAGCGCATGTTGTTCCATAGCCATATGTTGCCATAGTAATAAATGCAGCGCATATTGTTCCATAGTAATACAGGAAAATTCAAACCGCTATAACTTCGTTAATTATGATTCAATCTTTATGAAACTTTCAGGATAGATCAATCTTATAAATAGACATCTACGTACTGAACTTCATTGAATTTAAGGGTACCGTTAAGATTTTATTCAAGAAAACATAAAATTGATAAATCATACTATTACTAACAAAGTTGAGTGAATTGCGACTTCTCACGTATTTGTTGTTGTTGTACTCACCAAGGCCCACATTCCTGATTTTTTTCAGATTTTTCGGATCACAGGTGTCCAATCGCGAGGGGGGGGGGACACCAATTTTTCGTGTATTTCCCCTCCCTGTGCGCCCCTCGAAGCAAATTTTGCCAAACTAAGACCTGTTTTGAAAAGTTCTCGTCAATACCTTTCATTTGATACCCATATCGGCTACCTTCAATGAAATTTTTTTTTCGGGGGGTCACTCGCCTATATGGGGAGACCCCCCCTTAAATACCTTATAAAATTTTTTTGTAGTTGAACTTTGAAGAGATCACCATTTTACACATACACACAAAATTTGATGTTTCTAGCTTAAGTAGTTTCCGAGAAAAACTGCTGTGACACACGGACGGACGGACGGACGGACGGACGGACGGACGGACGGACGGACGGACGGACGGACGGACGGACAGACGGACAGACTGGTCGCGAAACTAGTAGGGTTTTGTAAAATTATTTTACAAAACCCTAAAAATTGAAAAATAGTTGAAACGCTTAAATTGAATTATGTTTTTGAAACCTTGAAATTAGATAAATTGCTCTATTGGTCGATGCCAAAAATCTATATATTTATGGGATGTGTGTATCTTAATTGATATTTTGTTTGGAATAGATTGATTGCTTTTTAAAAAGCAAACATGTTGCAAAATCATTATGGCATACGCAGAGATGTGAAAAAAGTCTAATTTTAAGTGAATGTTTTTTTTTCTCTTCCTTTTATGTTGGTTTTGGGGTCTTAATTATGAAAAGTGTATGTGTAGCTTTATTTAGAATTGGCGGAAGTTGTTAAAGATGTTGCGAAGAATGCGTTTGATGCGTGTCTGAGTTGAGTTTTCGAATTTGGCGGAAATGGGAAAAGCTCAGTGAAAGTATGATTAAAATGTATTTTGAACTAATAAAGGCGAGTTGAAAATATGTTTGTTTTTTATTATTTAGACAGTGTTATTCGAGATTGATTTTTAAGAAGTATATGACAGTCATATTGCAATAGATATGAATTTAAGGCCCAATCTTTTTTGTTTTATCCAAGATAATTATTGTTATAAGTAGATACAACTGTAAAATATTCAATAGATCTTAAGAAGCTCCCTGATTAATTATTATTTCATATTATTCATATACCCATATCAATTAAATCCAATTCGTTATGACATTGTTCCTCTCACTTCAAATTACGGCAATGTAATCATTTTAACCCTCAAATTGTAATCATTCCTCTCAATTCCACATAATTGAAATTGAAACCTCGAAGCAAAAAACAAACCATATGGCAAATTGGTCGACGGTAGCGCGGCATCATTGATCCGTTCAACGTCACTTTCCCAACAAATATCTAAACGTATCTAATTTTTCACGTGTATCCGTAATACACAATTGTACGTAGATACATGAAATACTTTTTCCCCCCGTCACTTTTTACGCAATCCTTAGAAAACGATACATATTGCCTGTAGATTAGCCGACACGAGATTGACCAGAAAGTTGTAATATGGTTAAAAACGGGAACACAACATTTGTACAACATCAATTTAACTAATTTACAAAAGGTAAAGTACAATGTACATAGATTTTGACCATCACAACTTGTAGGTTTTGTAGTCCCTCTCTCTTGTCATACCTCGTACCCTACGTAATTTTATTAATTTTTTTTTCTTATTTGAATCGAAATCACGATCTGAACATTTTCCTTTCCCCAATTGCATGGCGTCCAAGCCCGTCAAAGTTTCTACTTCCTCCAGGGCCTCCACACGATTTGTACTCGTATAGCAAACGCGAAAATACTGCTAGCTATGTTGGCTGCTTCGGCTACTAGCAGCACGGCACTAGCTGGATGACTTGCTCGTTTTGGTTAACTTGGTTGGGTTGGTTGATTTGCTCAACATGATTCATTTTCAAGTAAAATGTTTGATATTGAATCAACAAAACGTTTAGATGTTATATTATGCTGTTTGTACTTGATGCTAAGCCCGCTTCCTTTCGCTATTATTGAATGCTATACGAGCATTGTAGCGCGGGGTAGGTTGTATCGTGTGCTCACTCACTTCTAATAGCATTAAAAGGTTGAAATTGGTTTCGAAATTATGTAATTAGCCATCAACAGATAGATTGATGAGCAAAAGATAGATCGCTCGACGGATAGATAGATATAGATACATGAGTATACATTAAAGAGCTAACGAACATCTTGTCGTAATAGTAAATTGTTAATGGGTATAAAATGCTCGCAAAACAGGGTGATATTTAATGGGAAAACATTTGAATTTGTCAGTCATCATTTTGAGATCTAGAATGATTAATTTCTGATGTACTGAGAATTGTAGTTATATATTTGTAAGAGCCTTGAAGGAGCCGGAATTCACTGTTTTAACTATCTTAAATAAGCTCTCAGCAAGATGAGGATGAAATTGTGAACTGAAATTGAATTATTATTGCGATATAGCTTGTCATTTCTTGGTTTCAATTCACACTGTAGGTCATATTTAAAAATAAGTCCAAATATCAAGTGCACAACCCACCAGGAGAATTTAAATCTAGCCAATGCATAAAACCACTTCCGAACCACCCTGCATAAATTGCAGACCATTGTTGCATGGTAGTAATGGTGTTTAGTTAGTTAACTGAACTTTCCATACTACAATCAATCCAATTTATTGGAGGTCAGTTCATCAGCCCGGAAATTATTAGTCATCCATGCTTGAAGACATTACATACTATATATTCATACATATATAATAGGTTGGTAAGTTGCATTAACAAATTAACCAACCAATTTTAATGGACTCTACTCAGGGCTTTTCTTTAATTTTCATACCCTCTAGTCTGCTTGTCGCACGGCTGGATAGTTAGGTTGGTTAGTTAACTAGTAAATTAGCTAGCCGCCTGTCTCGTTGATATGTTGTCTGTTTACCGCGAGTATCTGATGTATAAACGTTTCTATATATTTACATTCAATATCAAAAAGGAGATAATGAGACACAGTGACCACGACAACAATTGTAACAATAGTCGACAATGACAGTGGCCACAAAATGCGGGTTTTACCGCATGACCGATTAAATTACCCAGGGTCCATGTTCCCTATTCTGTGTTTATTGACTAATTGCATGTTGGTTATCAGAGAAAAATATAAGAACAAAAAAATAAATTAAATGGGCAAGCGACAAAGCAAAGTTCGATCTGGTTTGTCATATGATCGTGTTCAATTGGGCAACTGTTCACTATATTCCTTGGAAGTTTTCTTTTTTCGCCGGTTAATGCTGGTCATGCATTGAGACTATAATTGGACATTATTCTTAAAATATAGTTTAAATAAGACATGTTCAGTGTGCTTTGCAACATAATTTAACATGTGACTAAGAGGCAGTTAAGCGGAAATACTTGCTTTTGAATAGTTTATGACAATTAGGGATAGAGCGTTTTCGTACCATATCCAGCTGGTTCAGTACATCACTAAAATGTTGAAAGCTGTAAAGTTGAAAAAGAGAAGTTTTTCTTGCAAAAATAAACCAATAGAAAAAAATCATAATACACTCACAGGCGCAATTAACCGCCCGCTTACACTTTTTGACACCCTGCTTGTTTGCATTAAGTATAGCATATCTCAGGCTTTGTTTTGTATTGACTGCATTATTGGGAAGAAAAATAAACAGTTAGACTTTCGAGTTGGTTTTAAAATTTGTGTCGCAGTAGGTTTTGTACGAATAAGTCATTTTTTGACCTCATTACCGTGACGTTGCCGAGATAACATTTCTTATTCCATTTTCACCGAAAGTGTAAAAGCTGTTTAATTTGTTTCTTTATGATTGTGCTTAGTGTTTGAAATAATAAAAATGCCATTAGATGCGATTTGTACGGCTAGGGTTGTCGCTTTAGCATCGCTCGAATGCTCGGTGTACCTCGAACCACCACGACACGGGAAGTCATTCGACGGTATCGAGAGACTGGATCATATACCCGGAGGCCAGGTCAAGGCAGACATCGTTGGACTTCCACCCGAGACGACCGTTTTATCGTCAGCAACGTGTTGAGAAATCGCTTTCGCACTGCTACAGAAATTCGTACGCGTCTCTTCGAAATGTTGGTGCACGTGAACGTACGATTAGAAGACTGGATGAAAGTGATTTAAGGGGTTTTCGTGCAGCTCACACTCCATAATTTCTCCCACAGCAGCGTAGAGCTAGACTTGGTTTTGCGCCAGAATATTATGATTGGACTATGGAGCAGTGAAAGAACGCACTGTTTTCAGATGAAAGCAGAATAGCTTTATGTGGTACAGATGGGCGTCAGCGTGTCTACAGACGTAAAAATGAGAGGTTTGCTCCCTGAACTATAGCCGAAACAGTGCGTTATCAGGGCCTTAATGAAGTCGAAATTCAAACTTTGTCATGGCCAGGGCGTAGTCCCGATCTCAATCCTATTGAACACATTTGGGACAACCTCAAAACACGTTCGGGCAAGAGTGACAGTAGTACCTATTACCCTGGGAGAGCTCAAGACCGCAGTTTTAGAGGAGTGGCACAATATCCCGCAGTCGGACATTCAGAATGCCATGAATGGTCTTCTAAACACGCTTCAAGAAGTCATTAGGGCCAGAGGTGGTAGCAACCGTTATTAAATGTGAAGTCAGTGACAAAAATAAACTTTTTCTTGAATTAAACAAAAATAATCAGTTGAAAGAAATCTTGGAAAAATTAATTTTGTGGAGGAAAATTTTATTAAATAAATTTTTTCATTTGTTTTGATGTATCGAAAGTTGCTTTCAACACACCATTCATCAAAACTGTGGAAAATTTGATAGTTTTGGAAAACTATAAGAATTACAGGGTGGGCGACTAATTGGGCCTGTGAGTGTAGAAACACATTTATTTTTCATTTCGAACAATCATTGGAAACTATTGGAAAGTTATCATTCACTCGTTGCTGCGAGCGTAGAGTAAAAGTTTTTCACGAAAGCCAATTATGTGATTAAATTGTGTAAAAACTAATTATTATGAAATTTTCTAAATCAAAATAATAACCTCAAATTCAAAGAGCTAGTTTTCATAGGAATCCGACAGCATTTTCAGAGCAAAACTGATCAAGGCCCAAACATGGCCTAATTGCAATTTTTTCAGCCGTTCAGGACCCAAGCATGTGTCAGAAACTTGATTAAAAATAAAATTGGCCTAAAAAAGGGGTAATTCATAATAATCCATCGCACAACCATCCAAATCCGAATTTCGGCGTTGAAATTTATCATTAGGGTATTTCATTCTATAAACCCGAAATTCATATAAATTAGGATTTGCGGGCGATATTGGCCTAAGCTTAGCCTAAAAATTTAAAATTTTATTTTTTCTTGACTAATGTGAGCAAATAATAAACACGGCCTAAAATGGATCCGTAAACAGGCTAAAAAATAAGCAATCTGCATGTTAACATAAGAAAAATACTCAGGGCCTGAAACTGGCACAAGCAAGGTCTATTGATTTTTGCGTTCAAACGCTTTAAATTTCAATTCAAACATAACTCTTTAAATAAAAGCAAATTATGTATGTATGGTTTTTAAGTGATAGTGTGTGCATTCCTTGAAATGCTTCATGGAGTGATATTCCAAAATTCAGACATGGAATGCGAATTCATTGCTTGAGCATACTGGGGAGCTACAACAATTTATATTTGACCATAAGTTCGATATCATAATGATCCAAGAAACCTTTCTGAAGTCTAGGAGACGATTCCGCGTCCCTAACTACATAATGTACAGAAATGACAGAATGACGGGTAGAACGGACATTCTTGTGAGACGAAACGTGAGTCATTATCTCATTAAGACACTTATCTTTCAAAAACTAAAGGTCACATTAATCAAAGTGCGAACTGGTTTTCTAGAGTTCAATGTGATTTCGGCTTACAATTCTCCAGGAAATATAAATTTCTTGAATGATCTGAGAGCACTTGCTGCATTTGGAGGCCCTATCTTCACCGCGGGAGATCTAAATGCACCCTGAAGCCGATGGGGAGCTGTGAGAAGCAATAAAGCGGAGACGTAGCTCAATATATTCACCACAGCCAACTACTTCAGCCTGCATATTCTCAATGAACCAACACATTATGGATCAAGAAATGGCTTTGCACTACACATGGAATATCAAGAGGTTTCACATAAAATGTTCGGTTAAATGTTCTCAACGAAGAGAACCATACGGTCATCATGCCGAGAATGAAAGTGTGTCCCTATGAACTTCCTCAGAGCATCAAACAACTGATAAGGAGAAGGAGTCAAGTTCGGAGGAGAGCTAGGTACACAGGTGACCCTACGCTACGGACAAATGCTACTCGGATGACAAATGAAATCTGTGACAAGATAGGGGTATTCCGCAACGAACAATGAGAGAGCTTTGTAGAGTCTCGTGGGTTGGTAGTTTCTGGAGAATATCTAAATACTTTCGAGT
Organism: Odontomyia ornata; assembly: GCA_963969285.1. Taxonomy (NCBI): domain Eukaryota; kingdom Metazoa; phylum Arthropoda; class Insecta; order Diptera; family Stratiomyidae; genus Odontomyia; species Odontomyia ornata. The sequence continues at coordinate 380,699,446 of OZ017738.1, forward strand.
AAACAGTAAAATTGTGGTACCACCCATTCACGGTCCAAATGGGGTGCAATTCTACGATGGGGGTAAGGCCGAAGCATTTGCAGATTCTCTGGAAATGTAATTTCATGAAAACTCTTCAGACGAGGAAGACTTTGAAAATGAGCATAGAATTGAATCTTCTGTCAACAGACTCTTGAGAGATAACATTCAAATTGAAGACAGGATTGAACCAACGGGCTTAGACGAAATCAAGAACATTATACAGACACTCAACAAACATAAAGCACCTGGACATGAAATCATTACAAAAACAATGATTTATTGTCTACCGGACTATATTTTACAAATACTTACTGACATTATTAATGCAATATTCTGTTTGTGATAGTATCCCAAAATATGGAAATCAGCGGTTATTATTGTTTTTCCTAAACCTCACAAGGACCCACTATTTCCAAAAAACTGGAGACCCATCAGTCTCGTCTCACCGCTGTCGAAAATTGCGGAAAGGGTGATTTTGCACCGCCTCAATGAGGTTGTATCCAAAAAAGGTGTTATACCGGAAAACAATATGGCTTCAAAGCTAAGCGCTTCACTGAACTCCAGTTAGTTAGAGTGGTCCAACACATCAGAACAGGCTTAAATCTCAGGAATTTAACAGACCTAGTTATGTTTGATATAGCTAAGGTATTTGATAAAATCTGGCATGCAGGACTAATCTTCAAAATGCATCAATTCAATATACCACTATAGCTCAATCAAAGTATTGGCTTCTTCTTAGAAGGCAGAATATTCCGTGTCAGAACTGACAAACAACTCTCAAGCCTGAGACCAATTGATGCTGGAGTTCCTCAGGGCTCGCCCATCTCACCGGTCCTATACAATATATTTACTGCAGACCTTCCTACTCTGCCTCGAAAAGTAAAACTATCACTCTACGCTGATGATACCTGCATATTTATCACAGCATGACAAGCAAGAATCATCACTTCAAAGTTACAACGATCAATAAATATTTTATTGGAATACTTTCGTAAATGGAAAATTAAGACTAGTCCTGACACAACACGGACACTATTCATCACAAGGAAAAGACTACAAACTCCACAGAGACAACGTATACAGGTAAATAATAGACTAGAAACCAACGGCTAAATACCTTGGACTTACATTAGACAAAAGACTCACATCAATACAACACATACAAGCCAAATGAGGACGCTGCATTGGAGTTCCTCCCTCTTTATACTCTCTCACTAAAACCAAAAGACAGCCTTAAAAATCGACTGCTCATATACAAACAAATGATACGACCGAGGCTACTATATGGTAGTTGTGCTTTCTGCCAGACGAAAAAGACTAATACTAGTCTTTCCAAAATAGAATTGTTAGAAAGATCTTCAGAATCCCATGGTATATTAAAAACACAGACATATACAAGGACCTAAGAATTGAGACAGTTGAAAAATGCATACGCGACAGGGCACTGAATCTTTTTGACACAATTGACAACCATACTAGCAGCACCCTGGCATTCCTTTGAACTTTACGAAACAGGGATGAATTAAGGTTCCCAGTTATCCGCCAAGTAACACTGTAAAAATTATTTCTTAAAATTATATAACAACTGAAACTGGCGCAGGAAGGTGGATGGGTATACTCACAGATATGAGGGAGTTAAGGTGCTAAATTGCATAACTCTAGACCCCCCACATTAAACGTAAAATTCTAAAATTATGATACTCACGAAGTAGTGAATAAGATTAAGTTGGCTGAAAGGTAAGCTACAATTGTTTTTTTCGCGTAAGTTCTAAATTAAGGTGAGATCTGCAGAAATTGGGTCGAAAAATCGATTTCTCAAAATTGTGATAAATTCAAGTTAAAACTTATCCTGATTCCGAATATACAACACATGTCATATATACAACTGCATTTAATGCTGAAATTCAGCCTTGTGTTTTCGTATGTGTATCATTCTTGTAGAACTTTACAAGTGTTCTAGATAAAGTCAGTGTAACTTGGGCCGTTGATACAAGACAGCAGATAGTGTGATTGCATTCGCGGATAGCGGTAAAAAGTTCTGAAGGCTATTCGGTTGCTTGTTATTGATTTTTTCGTAAATGCGTTTTTTGCGATTTTATAAAGGAAAAGACATAAAATGCCACGAGTCCGCATTTTAACAAAAAAAAATTTTGCAGAAAAAGATCATCCGGCGTTGGTACGAGATCTATTTGGCAAGCTTCTCCGGTAGGGGGATCATCGGGGCAAATTAGTTTAGCTATAGTTAAAAACCAGACTTTTGCTCTCATGTGAAGCCACCCAAAGTGGAAATTAGGGTAAATTTTCCGGGAATATTATTGTCAAGAAAGACATTCTCTCCAATATTGAAAAATTCAAAATGTGCTCATTGTAACGGTAGTGGCTGCATGCAATTCTTCGAAGATCTTGGTTCTGAAATCAGATTAGCGTAAAAATTAATGATTTACAGCTCTACGATGTTTTGGCAATTAGAAGAAATGCTTGAAATTTAGAGGAAATGAAAAAAACAGTATGGTGCTCGTTTTTCATAAACTCTCTACAAAAGAAAATCCCAAGCAAGGGTTCTGCCCAAGTGGACGTAACTCCTGGTATGGCTTTCAAAAAGCAAAAGCTGGGGGATTTCCGTTTACACGTGAAAACTTTCTACCGGAACCCTTAATAAAGGAAATAAAACTAGTTTACAGAGATTTACCGCAAGAAAGTTTACTGAAAAAACACTTTCATGGGGTACCCAAAGTGCCATCGAAATTATTTGATGAATCCCAGAAAACAGTGGCAATCACCTTTTCGGCCGATATGACAGTATTCGCCGGGTGAAGTCCACTGTTTCGACTGCTGCTTGGTCTCTGGAATGTTCTTGTGGCATCATGTTTCGTTGACGCTAACGAAACGATGCAGAAATTCCTTGAGGTTGCGCTTAAACAGCGACAAACATTGCTCTGAAGTGGTTTCACGGTTGCGTTCGTTATCCGGAGTGAGCCAATGCGGTACACATCGCGCCGACAGCTTTCTCATGTCCAAAACTTCTTGCAGGATATGACCCACGCAGTCTTTTAAGATGCCTACTGTCTCAGCTATCTCGCGTACCCTCCATCGGCGGTCTTCCAATACGAGCTCCTGGTTTTTTGTCACGTTATCCTCCGTGATAGCCGTTTTCGGGGCACCTGGGCTAGGCTCATGGAAACCGACTTGCGACCACGCTGGAACTTGTTAAACCAAGTTTTTACGGATTCTATCCTAGGAGCGAAATCACCGTAAACAGCATCCAAGTGCTCTTTAATTTTGCTGTGCAATTTCCCTTCCAAAAGCAAGAATCAAATCACCGACCGATATTACTCTTTCTCCATTTTCTAAAATCCGGGGACACGCCCGCTTCCACACGCGCTCAAAACAAAAGTACGAGTCCAATTTGGCTGACATTTTGAATGTAGCCATCTACGAGAATGTAGTACATATGTACTACATCTCTCGTGCAATAGCGGCGCCATCGGGCGGTGAGACTAAGTACTATGCTTATCGGACTGCCCTTATATACAGCTTAACCTTTAGAAGAGAGACGATCAACAACAGCCCAGGAAAATCAAATTCAGAATCTTGATTTTCCAAGGCCTTAAATTTTAAAAATTTTCTGGATTTAACACGATAAAGCATCTTTTATCAGAAAGGTTGCAAATTTTGTTTTTATAAATTATTTTTCAGAAATTTTTTTGACATGGTTTGTTACAAATGCTGAGTTCTATTCAGCATTACCTCAAAAATGCCGGTAGTCGAAAGTTGGAACAGTGTAAAATGTATTGAATACGAACATTCCCAACTACAATATTTTTTAAGAGATTTGAATTAACTTACAAAACCCTATTGAAATTGCGACATGTCTGTCCGTCTGTCTTTTAGTGAGTCGTAGATCTGTTTATTTTCGAAATTATTAACAGCTACAGACTCCATACTTGCAGGTAGTTCTTTATAAGTACAACAAATACCTTGGATGTCCAGATCACCACAACTTAATTAATAACAGTGTGATTTGTAAATTTTACATTTTCTATCATAAAATTGTACGGATATTCTTAAAATCGGTAACTTAAGTACAGTTTTTGTAGGAGGTTCTTGAATTCTGTAAGCTTCATTAAAAGCTATTCATGCTTTCCGAGGTTATAGCTATTTGAATTTTTTCCTGGTTACAACAACAAACTTTCTTCGCGTTCAGACTTAGATAAGGTGAATAATAACAATATCTTGAAGATTGAATTCAGTTATATTAGTTACCGTCGTTGCAGAACAACATCCCCTCACAGGCGTTGGTTTTGTCATATTAATTATATGGCGACAAAGTTCTGGGTGATTGAATTGGGGTAACAATTGTTTTTCTTTTAAACCAAGTATTTGATGCATATGTCTCTGAAATTCTTCTTAAGTTTATACATTAGTAGTCCGCGTGGTGTACTGGTTAGAGCATTCTCCTCGTAAGACGAAAGTCCCAGGATCGAGTCTCGTTGACAACAACGAAATTTAATTCGAGTGATTCTTCGGACGGACTATCAAGTCTGTTCAATTATAAAACATACTGGTTTAAAATCAGAACGTTTCGCAGCTGGGTGGACAGACACACGGCCAAAGCGTGGTACTGACCATATCAACTTCCCGTGTGCCAACAGATTCGATCCATATAATGAAATATTTTAACTAATTCTAAGCGAAGGCCCGAAAAAGGCTGTAAAGTTAAAGTAAATTCACTATTGGTATGCATATGTGAGTACAAACCCCTTCTGACTTGACAACGCTTCTGGCTACCCAACTTGTTTTCATTTGTTAAACACCGTTAAGTCTACTTATTCATAAAAGATCGCAAATTTTCCAAGCGGAAAACTAGTATTTAATTAAAAGGTCAATACATTACATGTTTCTGTGTATTGTTGGAGAGGGTTTGAAAATTCCAATGCGCAATTATTGATTCTAACGATAATTATATTAAAATTTTGATATTTGATTATGTTGTATCAGAAGATCACAAGAAATCGGGCATCCAAATCAATTTGTGAAACATTCTGGAAAATTTTTGTTTAATTTTCCATTTGCTTGCATAATCAAAGATACTAATTAGCTTAGAAAGGACTACTAGAAATTTATTTCATCTATTTTGAAAGCCTCTTTCAAAGGTGTTGTTTAAATTCAATATATTCTTAATTAGGGTTTCTGTTTGCTGTTCTATTTATTGAACTCCCTCCAAAAAATTAAAACTAACAAAATTTCTTAATGAGATATTCTTTGATAAAGATAAATATTCTCCACGAAAATGCCCTAATTTCATTCCACACCCTTCTCAAATTCTTGACTGTTTAATCAACTACTCATGTAATCAATCTTAATTTAACTTTTCTTTCTCCCCAATCCATATACACACACCCAAGTGTAATTACGGTGAACATCTGTTCTAAGATTTACAAACTTTAATCATCATACTCTCTGGCTTTAATTCTATCTTACCAACTTATTCGTCCTCTACTTGCGCATGATGTGAAGCAAAGAAAAAAATATCTTCGTATAATTGAGACATTTTTCATTACATACCTGCAAAGAAACGGAAAAAATTGAAGTGAGTAAAAAAATCACATCATCAGGAAAATTATTACTTAAGATTAATCATAGCAGGCAATTTAAGAAGTATTCTTTTATTGATCCAAAAATAGGACCAAGATTATGTGAAATTTATTCATCATTTACTTCAAATTTATAGCACAAACGAAAAGACATGGAGAAAAAAACAATTCAATGAAGTTATAACTACTCTAATTGTAAATAAAATCTTTTAAATTCAAATTTCCTTTCTTAAAAAATTAATAAATTCGATTATTACATATTAAGACAAAATAAAGCGACAGCAAACTGGAAAATTTGAATTTTTTTCAAATTTGATTTCTCATTCAATTTCCATTATGGGCACATTAATATGTTAAGTTAAGTTGTCTTTATATGGTTGTTTTTATTGCTTTTCTAATGATGGGCGCCAATCGATGTAGGGTGTAAATAGGAAATTTGTAGTCAGCCTAACGACTTTTTCCACTGTCGTAAAGAGGTTACATTTGAATAATGTCTTGGACTTCTCTGTTTTTGTTCGCTTGGTTTAAGTTGGATTTGGATTTAAATTAGAAACGTTTTTGTCGGCTTGGCACGCTCTTTTTTAGTGAATGGCCCTTGAAATGGTTTCCGGATCACATTGACAAATTGCTACTGTTTAGAAGGGCTTCGCTATTTATATTATTTAATGGGTGTAAGTGCTTTCCTAATGTTAAATGATTCACACGATCTAGTTTTACGAAGCAATAATAATAATTCTTAAGGGAAGTAGTTTGTCAAAACAAAAATTATAGTTTTTGTAATGGTGACAGGAGTATAGATTAATGGGTCAATTTCCATTAGTTTGATATCAAACAGCAATTCATAAAGACGGTCAAAAAAGAAAGTTTTCAAGCAATAGCAACCAAGCAAAGTTTTAATTGCGCGAAGGAAAGTGTAGGAGACCATTAAAAATCAGATTTAGTCTAATGTTACCCAAGGTTCATCATATAAGCTAGACGTCGTCTCCCCCATGACATCAACGAAATCATTACTTCCCCCCCTTACTCAGTAACACAAATCGAAAATCATATCGTATAATTGCAACTCAAAGCAAGCAAACATATCAAAGACATCCGAAACAGACAGTGAAGCAAGGAAACCTGAGACTAATTAGCAGACTTGTCAAATCCCAACCAATCTCACTTACCAACTACCTAGCAACTCTGTCTAGGATGATTGTGTACATACACGAATAGTACCAATATGTACGTTGAAAATGGAGACTAGTGCAAAGAAAACACTTGGGAACCAACAACGTTCTATTTTCACCATACATTTCTTCGAATTGCTTTAGATGCTACCATTTCATTTCTTAACTATTTTCTTACTTGTATGGTTTTTGTTCTTGTTTCATTTTCTTATAACTTTCTTATATAACTTCTTCCTTCTTGTTATGTTACTTCCAGCTGAGCACCAGCAACAAATTCACTACCAGCTGAAAACCCTCTAAAAAACTTTTCTCTGGAAAATGTGAATCGTCATTTTGGTGGTACGTTCAAGTTTGGCTCCTTGCTTTCTATACTTTTTCTTAAGAAAATCTGCACAGGAAAAACTAATGCCAAGTAACTCGAGTCAAGCAAAAGAGAAAGAGGATGAAAATCTACGTATGAAAGATAGACGGTCTTAGTACTACTACTTCACTCTTTTGTCGTTGGTGGAGAAAGCTAAGAAAAAGTAAAGAAAATGATGGAGACCTAATGTTTCAGGATAGTACCGTAGTATTTTGCAAGGAGCAGTTTTTCTCTTAGTCTTACTTGTGTTTGTTTACTAGTGCAAGGACTTAAGTGTAGTTAACACTATGAGTACAGTACGACATACCCATTGTTTGTTCTTGCAGCAATGGTGAAAAGTACAGTACCAAGTACGTTATGTTAGCTAGTTTTTCTTTTGCTCCAAGAAGTTCAAAGTGATAATTAACTTTTTGATGGAAGACAAAGCAACGCGCGACAAGACGTCAAATGAACACTCTCTGCTAGTCTGATAAATTGGCAATGTGGTGTTTGGTTAAAGGACACGAAACAAGATTAGTTAAGGGATGTATCTTTTGAAGCTTGAGGTTTTGAAAAGTTCACGTTTTAATTGTAATGGTAATTACATAACATAAATAAAATCGTGTATTGCTTTCGATTATACGTGTATCAATTTAAACTGCAATAATTTATATCATACAGGTGTTGAGATGGTAAAAGATTGGTATCAGGGTCCACCACAAAACCCTAGAATAATTGATTTAAACTGGCAATTTTTGAGTTGAAATGTTATAAACTTTATTTTAACTAAAAGCTGAACAAGAATAAACTTTCCTACAATACATAATATTAAATGAGTTTTTCTTTTAAATTTCTGAAAGTCCTTGAAATCGTTTCCCGTAGAACAATTTATTTACATTTTTTAGTGGAAAAGCCTACAATTGAATAAATTTCCCTAAAAATATGTACACATATCCTATAACACCACATAATAATAAAATACACTCTTTCCACTTGTTTATGTTCTTATAAATATTTAACAGGCTTACACTTTCTTTTATGGTATTCCTCCTCTCAACGCAGCACGCCCTCCCTATCTCTTGTTATCTGCCTATATTTTTACCTACAGTGCATACTCAACAGTTCTCAAGGATTCAAATTGTTTACTAAACAAACGTCGACGTTGTTGCTATTGTTTTTGTTGTATAGTCATCGTAGTCTTCGTCTTCAATGTCTACGCATACTTTGTGTATGAATTGTTCAAAGGAGGAGTGATATTGTAAAAGAACACTTTTCATATGGGCAAGCAAGCAACATTACAAACATATGTTCCTCGTCCTCAGCACACGGGGTTCACTGTCTTCATCCATGCAAATAAAGAGATAGGACTTGGATAATAGTCCATAGATGATAAAGACCTTTCCCTCAACGAAAGTATGTAACATATCTATTTATGAACATAGTCTATACTCGGTATTGTATATTCAAGCCCTTAGCCTATAGCATAACCAGAGAAAATGGTATTGAAAAGTTCATATAGGAAAGAATCAAATACGTTCGTTCTCTATAACGATGCGTCTCAATAGTAACGCAAACAGTACAGGCCATTGGAGTTGTGTGGATACGATCAGCAAAGAAAAAACTGTATGCATAGACATAGTGTGCGTAGGCATAAAGAGTAAGTATGTTGACTTAGTGTAGACTTTGTGCTGACTATTTCTGATTTTATCAGACTATCGCTCTAATTCAAAGATTCAAACGTGAATATCAAAGTATATACTCCAATCTGTGTCAAAGATGCCAAGTGCACCGCTGCTCACGAGTAAATTCGAGTATAGTACATAGCTAGTACGTAAGTTTGGTCTACATAGATTGAGCATTAACGACGGAAAAGTGCAAGAGTAAAATTATCGAAAATCATATCTTTGTTTTTGATATGTCGAATTTGCGCATATTGTCTGCAAATGGTTGCACGAATGATATTCTTCATTATATAGTGATGCAATTTTAATCATTTTCTGTTGATTACACTTAGCCTTTAATTTTGCAGAGTTCTTCAAAGTATATGCAGATTCCTTTCTATACTCTAATTTACAATTAAACTAGGCCTTAGTGAAAGGTTCGCAAATACTTCCCAAACCTGCAAAAGAGCAAATATTTGTCGACCGCCTATCTTACTAAGGCCCTGGAAACCGATGGAATAACGTTCATTTTTTTTTGCTTTACCATTTCAGCCATTTTCGGGCCTTCGCTTAGAAACAGTTAAGAGTATCTCATTATCTTGATTATATATATTCGCACTCGAGAAAGGTGATATGTTCATTATCAAGTTTTGGTCGTGCGTCTGTCCACCCAGCTACGATACGTCCTGATAACGTTAACCATACTTTGCTGCAAATAGTAGAACATTTTTGCAAATTACAATAAAATCTAGAAAAGTTGAAGTCAGTAAACATTGACTTTGATTGGAGTGAGGAGTGAGCCTAGAAAAAGCGTACCGAACGGAAATAAGTCGAACGTTGTGCGCTATATATATATACGTTTAAATGGGTGAGCCCAGAAAAACGTACAGAACGAAAAAATAATTCTTCCTGCGCAATACACTTTCCACACCACTTTTCGCCAACACTGTCCCAGCACCTCAAACGCTATCCCAGCTCCTCCAACGCTGTTTTCGCTCGCCAACACTATTTTCGCTCTTGCAACGCTGTCTTAGCTTGCCTTCCCTAAACACTCCAAGAATGATCCACCGCGTTCACTCGTCCCAATGTCGCAACACTTCCACACCACAAGAAGATTACGCCAAAACAGCAGGAAGACACTCTGGGAGTGTCCGGTGGGAAGTTTCGCTTCGTTTTGCAAATGATTATGTCAAGTTTTTTTTTCTTAAAAACCGTCGGGTCTTGCTTTGTTGTGTGAGCATACGTCATCTTCAGTGTCGGTTCACGGCATTTACCACCAGTGAGAGCGACGACAAACTTCAAACAAATTAGATCTGAATTAACTAGTACAACTATTTGGCGTTCTTTAAAATTTTATGAACTTACTTTTTATGGAATTGTTTGCAGCTACATATAAATGAGTTGCATATTTTGAATAATAATTTTTCTGAAAAATTATTAGAGAAGAAAAATGTTAGAAGAAGGTGGTTTCGACGTGTGCACTAATTCTCCTCAGACCATCACACTTAGATACACACCGGTGATGGCGACCACCATGCTCAGAGGTGAGGGAGTTAATTTTTAATTTTTCTACTTATGCAAACTCAATATGTTTTTGTATCTGCAAGTTATATTCAAGGTAAATTTCTCTTGTAAGTATTTGTATTAGCTAAACTTTTTTTAATTGGATCATTTCACCCTTTTCACATCAATTTAATGTAAATCTATACGACAAATTTGCTCTACATTTGAAGCTTTATCTAACGTCGCGCGGATATCGATCACTCTTTCGGATGGCTCCGATAGCTTTTTAAATTACTTTTTATGGAATTGTTTGCAGCTACATATAAATGAGTTGCATATTTTGAATAATAATTTCTCTGAAAAATTATTAGAGAAGAAAAATGTTAGAAGAAGGTGGTTTCGACGTGTGCACTAATTCTCCTCAGGCCATCACACTTAGATACACACCAGTGATGGCGACCACCATGCTCAGAGGTGAGGGAGTTAATTTTTAATTTTTCTACTTATGCAAACTCAATATGTTTTTGTATCTGCAAGTTATATTCAAGGTAAATTTCTCTTGTAAGTATTTGTATTAGCTAAACTTTTTTTAATTGGATCATTTCACCCTTTTCACATCAATTTAATGTAAATCTATACGACAAATTTGCTCTACATTTGAAGCTTTATCTAACGTCGCGCGGATATCGATCACTCTTTCGGATGGCTCCGATAGCTTTTTAAATTACTTTTTATGGAATTGTTTGCAGCTACATATAAATGAGTTGCATATTTTGAATAATAATTTCTCTGAAAAATTATTAGAGAAGAAAAATGTTAGAAGAAGGTGGTTTCGACGTGTGCACTAATTCTCCTCAGGCCATCACACTTAGATGCACACCGGTGATGGCGACCACCATGCTCAGAGGTGAGGGAGTTAATTTTTAATTTTTCTACTTATGCAAACTCAATATGTTTTTGTATCTGCAAGTTATATTCAAGGTAAATTTCTCTTGTAAGTATTTGTATTAGCTAAACTTTTTTTAATTGGATCATTTCACCCTTTTCACATCAATTTAATGTAAAAATTAGTGCACACGTCGAAACCACCTTCTTCTAACATTTTTCTTCTCTAATAATTTTTCAGAAAAATTATTATTCAAAATATGCAACTCATTTATATGTAGCTGCAAACAATTCCATAAAAAGTAATTTAAAAAGCTATCGGAGCCATCCGAAAGAGTGATCGATATCCGCGCGACGTTAGATAAAGCTTCAAATGTAGAGCAAATTTGTCGTATAGATTTACATTAAATTGATGTGAAAAGGGTGAAATGATCCAATTAAAATAAGTTTAGCTAATTTTATGAACTTACCCAGGTAACGCGGCAAAATGATGTCCTATTTTCTAACTAAAATTGATATTGAAGAAGTATTAGAACCAGATCAATTGCAGCTCAAAGAAAATAGATTTTTCACTAAAGCAGAGGCTCAAAGATTATATCCTGAAGGAGTCCGCTTATTTTTGATAATAAGAAACCACGTGGACAATATATTGAAAGGAAAGAGCCAAAAATAATTAGGTATCGTAATTATGACAAAACATCATTGTACTGAGTATTTTGTCATATTGTATACAAATGCATTTAGCTATATACAAGTTTTTAACCTTTACATAATCATTTGCAAAACGAAACTAAACTTCCCACCGGATACTCCCAGAGGGGCTCACTGTTGTTTTTTTTTGTTTTTAAAGGGTAACTTTATTCATACGAGTATTAGACCATCATAATACGACACAAAATATAACATTATTTTATGTCTTCGATATCAGGACTATTCTCAATTCCTATAAAAAAGTCGGTGACAACTAGTCAAAACAGATTTGGAGCAGCGTGAATTTTTAAACTAGATTAAGAGTGGTAAGAAATTTCAGGACAACTAATGCCCTATTTTGTGGTGAGGAGGTGAAGGCTATTTAAAGATCTGAGTGTGGTATTTCCAGACGCGCAAGAATACTAGACCACCTTCTAAAAACTTCCCTTGCTAGCGTAGGAAAATATTTTGTCGATTTACGGGTGGTTAAAATCAATTATATTGCCCAATTCGAAATAAATCCTTAAAACAAAAGCCGACAAAAACAAGATTTGCAGTTTTTACGCAAATAAGTCTTTAAAAATGTCATTCTACTCTAGTTCTCTTTAACCCTTTGAGCCTCAATGTTGCCTACAGGCAGCCTAGATATGTAAGCAGTGTAGGACCCACAAAGATTTGTAGTGGAGTGATGTTTAGACTTAGCAGATTAGACAGTTGTCCGCCTTTGACACAACTGGACATATATTAAAGTGCTATTTGTTATTAAGTGATCAACTAGTGTGCTTAATACAGAAGTGTCTTTGGCAAGTTGCTTTTTATCTGATTTATTACAGACTATAAATGCACAACAAAATATACTTCGCTTGAATATATTATCAAGAGGTGGAACAAATATTTTATTAAAATTTACAACCTACAGATTGTTTATAATACAATAGCAAGTATGAGATCAGTTGCTCATGGGCAACAATGGGTCTGAGTGGACATATCTGAAATGTAATATGTTATTCTTCTTTTATTCTGTGACACATAATGCTTTATGTTGCTAATTATTTAAGGTGAATTATTGTTTTTAAATTATGTACCTCAATATGGAGTCCTTCAAAATAAGTCAATAAATTGGTTGGAGTTTGAATGAACTAGACGATATTTTATTTGATCCAAATGATATTGTTGATGTGATTGAGAAAGTGGATAAAATGTTTAATGATTCCTTGGAAAAGAAGCATGTTAGTAATACTGGAATGTAATAGCACAGATGAAAGGCCAATATTTCTGCCCTAGGAGGTAATGTACAATTTGTGTAGTTTTTTTTTCATTTCATCCTTTTCAGCGCTCGCTGCACTCAGGTTGGCTAAGCCAAAAGACCATGAAAAAAGCGTATACACTTTTGAAAGCGAGTCACAGCTAGATGTACAAAATTCACAAACCTCAGCGTTTTCTCTATAACTTAAAATGGTTGTTTTTATTAGAAATTCATGAAATCGTTAAAAATAAACAAATTAAACAAACAAATGCACAAAATTTCGAATTCTCGAAAAGGTCGGGGAGGGACATGGCCAGGATTGATCGTTTGAATTTTAAGTAGCCTCACTAGAAATAATAATCACAAAAGCATACAACCTTTACGGCACCGAAAAATGGATTGATATTGTCAATAGAATTATTGTAAGGACTTCGCAATTGAATAATACGGGCTGTTTGAAAAGTGAAGAAATCCTGCAGTTCAGTAGAGAGCATCCTTTATAAAAGTTCATTATCATGTTAAGACAACTCTCTACCAATTCATTTGTTTCTGCAAGAAAATGGGAGATAAATGGGTTCGCCAAATTCGTAGGCTACTAAGGACAACGAGCAAATTTGAAAGGAAGCACTTAAAAAGGGCATGTTAACAGCTAGAATTAATGTGAAGTAGTTCAAAAGGATCCATGGGAGCTGGCATATTATTTTAGGTTTTGTGAATAACTGTCAAACGGGAAACGAATTTTGAGAGGCTACTGACAAGCACCTATAGGTGCAACTATTTAAATTTTGCATACGATAACTCTCGAACCGGAGATTTTAAAAAAGATAGATAAAAGTGTATTCCAACTTTCCGTTCAGCACAGAGTTACAATGTGACTTCCAAATAATTTGAGGAATCACTTAGAGAAATTCAAGTTAAACACTGGAATGAATTATTTTTAAGGCCGACGACAAGCAATCAGCTTTAGAGTAAGCTGCAAATGTCAAAGCGGCTTCTGGATAGCCCATTGCATTGTCAGAAGTGGTTTTGTTTTTTCATCAGCAATTTGGGGTCTTCAGATAGGAGAGCTATGTAAGGAGGTAAGCATTTAATGCCATCATTTGATCGCTTGAAACATTAGGCTGCAGTATTTTAGAATCCAGAAAGCACCAGATATCTTTGCTAAGACACTTAGTCAAGAAGTAGTCAAGAACTTACGCTAAACCAAATTAGAAGGGATATCTGATTACTAACTAAACGATGGAGCATATAATTTTACTCTATCAGTATAGGGTCCTTGATGTATGTTGGGCATACCAGGAACTGAATGCTAAACTTCGAGATTTAACTAAAAATTAACGTGTTTTCCGTAAAGGGCGCAACTGGAAACGCAGATCATGATTTCAGAGCGCTAGAACAGAGCTGCAATAATTCAAGGTCAATTTTCTTTAAGGTTGCTCCTGACTTAGAGATATCAATGGCTTATCATAGACTAAATTTAGGATTCTTGAACATTTAAGGCATATTTTCAGGCATTATCTTAGCTTACACTAATCACTGTTTGATAACAATAGGAATCAGACGAAACATAAGCTCAAAGACTGGAGCTAATCAAAGACAAATTTTGAAACAAAGATTTTCACAATAGCATACATTAATTTGGAAATGCTTAAGGAGACAATATTTAGCGAGTGTCTAGACGGTATAAAAAATTGCATAAATTGGAAAAGTTTATGCAAATTTCTAACTTTTTGATGCCTCAATTGGAAGGCATTAATGTTGCTGACTTAGTTTCAGCAGGACTACGCCGCATGCCGCAGAGCACGCGATTCAATTAATTTTCTGAAAGACACATTTGACGAACGATTAATTTTACGAAAGTGCCATGTTAACTGGCCATCGCGTTTGTGCGATTTGACACCGTTAGATTACTTCCTTTTTGGGATATAAAAGTCGATTATCTACGTCGATAAACCAGGAACAATTCAACTCTTGGAAGCCAGCATTCGACGTGTTATTGCCGAAATACCGGCTGATTTGCTACGAAGAGTGTGGGGAAATAAAATCTTTAGATTACGCTAGCGTTTGACGTGTTATTGCCAAAATATCGGCTGATTTACTGCAAAGAGTGTGTGGAAATCGAACCTCTAGATTACGCCACAAACAGCCGCGGCGGCCACATGCCCGAAATGATCTTTGAAAATTAATGACAAATAAAGCCAATCTCATGGGTATTAAAACGATTTTACTTTGTTTTATTTCAATTTAAAGCTCTCCGCCTCTGAAAAAAACCTTTTATTTACTTTTAATGGTTTGTAACATAAATTTTCCGAAAGCCCTACTAGTTTCACGCAGCGGCTGTCAGTCTGTTCGTGCGTCATAGCAAATTTTCTACAAAGTTCCAACTTATTGGAAAGAACAGAATTGTCAGTCTCTCAAAAGTTTAGGTCTAATCAAATATTTCAAAATTGTTTGAGGGGTCCCGTCTTATGCTGAAGTGATCCTTAAAATTTATTATCAAAAATAATCGAATGGGATATCAAATGAAAGGTCTAGTTAGAACTCTTAGAATATGAAACAAAAAAGTCATTTTGTGCATCAGACGGTTTAGAGAGAGCCAAAATGTACCGAATAATTGTGTCCCACTACGCGATTGGACACCTTTGAGCCGAAAAATCTGAAAAAAATGACTGAGGCAGCACTTTATCAGTACAAGGACAACAAATTCCTCAAAAATCAAAATTCACTCAACATTTTTAGTGGCAGTATAATTCACTTTTTACGTTTTGCTCGATAAAATCAGAATGGTATCCTTAAAATTCGTCAAATTTCACAGCTTTTCTTTATGCCCACAAAATTTAATAGAAATCGAATCATAATCATGTGAGCATAGCCATTTCAGCAAAAACAACATGTGGTGGTGGATGGTATGTATTTCAAATCGTCCTAGATACTACAATTTTCTTAGAATTTTCTTAAAAATTTGAAGAATAGTGTTATATTTGAATATGGTCGACTAATTAAGTATTCCGAAAATTTATTTAAAATGAAACAAAATGGCGACGGTTTATGAAAGAAACCCTCGACTGTTTGCATATAATTTAGCGAATTTATGTATCTTCAACGGATTCGTAATTCAAGTTATTGAATAATGCTTTTAGAAAAGTTGTTTGGAGCCCTAGAATTGATATAAAGCCCTTCTCGTAGGAGAACTCTACTTAGATTTTCAATTCAATTTTAGCATTGATGATACCAAAAGTTGACCCATCATTTCATCATCGTCATCGTCCGTCAGTTACAACAAACGATTTTCTATACAACATATTACACGTCGTGGCGACAAGGTGTCTGGGGACCTTCTCCGTGAGGAGCTTAAACATTAGTCCGTCTAACGAAACCGTATTGAAGGCTTTCTTCATAATTGAATACTGACAATGCTTCAATTATATTTTTTGCCCAGGTATAAATTGGGTAATATTCCGAGCTAATATATAGTGTGTGATCTTCAGCTTCGTGAATTAGTCGCCTACATATGTTTATTTTTTCTGTAGAAATAATTTTTCACAATATTCTGACGTAATGAATAAGCTTGTGTTGACTGCGTAGGTTGGGTTAAACTATATTCGGAGTAAAAATCTACTATGAAATTTCCGTTTGGTTACACCTTGCAACAGTTAATTCCTCTTCAGAGGAGCAGTCAGCCCCTGCCTAACTTTTCTCAGTGATAATGTGGACCTCTTCTTCCAAATCGTGGTCAAACTTGAGTCGGTAGCTTGGCATCATTTTTTTTATTGCTAATCAAATCCATCTAAAGCAAAGTGATAATGCCATTAGCGAAATGCAAAGTAACACTACCGTTTGGTCTAGTAAAAAACATTCCACATCAACGTTAATATAGGGTTTTCCAATAAAAAGTGTTATTTTGAATAGCCCGCCATTTCGGTAGATGTCACCTTTGAAGCTGTCATTTTTGACATTTGACAAGAAGAAACTACGCCATTAGCAAAAATGGAACAATACACGCTTCAACAATGCATTGAAATTATTAAAATTCACTATAAAAATCGTGAAAATTTGGTAGAGACGGTTCGTAAAACTCGAACTGGGTCGTCGTGAAGCACCTTGTCGGACCGCAATACAGAAATTGGTGGAAAAATTCGAGCTGTTGGGACAACTTAGAGATGTGAAGAATAAAACCCGTGCACGTCACTCAATAACAGCCGAGGATATTGCTGCTGTAGCCGAAAGCGTTGAAGAAAACCCAGGTTTGTCCATTCCTCGTCGTTCCTTGGAATCAGGCATTCCACAAACGTTATTACACCGTATTTTGCAAAAGGATTTGGGTCTAAGGCTTATAAAGTTCAGTTAACAACAGTACTCAAGCCGGTCGATCAGCAAAAACGTCGTGTATTTGCTGATTGGGTCCTTAAAATGCATGAAAATGATCCAGAATTCCATAGAAAAATCATCTTGAGTGATGAGGCCCATTTCCACCTCGGTGGCTTCGTCAACAAGCAAAATTGTCGCATCTGGGGCTCGGGAAACCCAGGAGTTATTGTTCAAAAGCTTCTCTATCCTCAATGTGTGACTTTTTGGTATGCGTTTTATGGTCCGGCGGAGTCATTGTACCTTACTTTTTCGAAAATGAGGCCGGAGCAACAGTTACGGTGAATGTATTGCGCTATCGAGAGATGATTAATGATTTTTTACGGCCGGAATTGGATGGTATTGATCTGGACAACGTTTACTTTCAACAAGACGGCGCTACGTGCCACACAAGCAACGAAAACATTGATCTTTTACGGGAAAAGTTTCCGGACCGTGTTATCTCTCGAAGAGGTGATTACAATTGGCCACCGAGATCTTGCGACTTCTTCCTTTGGGGCCACGTGAAAGAGAAGGTCTACGCCAATAGCTCAGCGTCGATTCAAGACCTCAAAGATGGAATTCGTGAGGCTATCGAGGACATAAGGCAGGCACTTTTCGATTTGGTTATGGAAAATTTCATGAAAAGAATATGGTCCTGTAAGCGTGGTCGAGGTGGTCATTTGCCTGATGTTATTTTCCACTATTAACTGCGTACCTTCCTCTTTATAATGAAATAAACATCCGATCATTTATATTGAAAAATGGCATTTTTCTTTTAATATCAAAATAACACCTCTTATTGGAACACCCTGTATTATGAATTCAATAAAAATGTATATAATGAGTTCATAATTAAAACTAAAGGAACAAAAAAATTCCCATCATACCTCGGTTCACCTTTCATACCTAGTCACAAATATTAGTCGGAGAAACTAACTTTTCCCGGAATTTGCGCACCCGATAACACACATACGCAATAAACATGCGTTGGTCACTAACTAGCCGATCGAGAAAGCCAAGCAAGGTCGTGATGATGATATTTTGGGAACATACCTAGATGTCAATTACGTCTGATGGTAAAAGTCTCTAAGACCAATGATCAGTAATCTAGTGTTATACTATAATCGAAGTTTAGTAAGAAGTCTCACAAAACATGAATTATTCAAAATTTACAAGCCCAAAGAACTTCACAAAAATCGCACTATATTTTAGAAATAAATTAAAACATAATTCGTTCTTCATGAAAAAAAATCTTCGTAACGACCGTTATTTCCTTTTGATCTAATAATAAATTTATGCACTTGACTTTAAACTAATAAATAACGCTATATCCCATTTGTTCACATGAACATATGATTTCCTTGCCCATCATACGCATTAAACACCATCATTCATTTATCCATCGACGCATCCACCAACATCAACCATTTGAAAGGGTAAGAGGTAAATATAAACCAAACATATGACGGATGATGATGTGCGATAATAACGACCAACGCAGTACAGTGAACCAGCGGCAGCTTAGGTTGGCATATACATATATTCACATTCATACATACTGATCTAAATGTATATTCTGTGTTTATAGAGAAAGAAAAAAAAACGTTCTGAAAATAAACATAAACTGCAAGGGAACATAACATATAACAACAGTGCACTTATAAACACTTTCATAATTAAAAATCAACATAAGGAAAATCACATACGATCATCGTGAGATGATGATGAGTGCAGCTAGCATATGAGAAGTGTAGGAACTCACTTTTGGTACATTCGTTGGGTATAATACAATAGAATCTATAAATGCATACATATCGCTATATTGTATGTACAGTTTCGATGATTCTAGCTCTTATGTATGTGGAAGAAGTTAGATTTCAACGCGCCTTATTTGTTATTGTTGCTGGGCTAGAATCAACCATTATATGTACCATGAGTATGTACTATCGTATTGTACACAAAACAAGGAGGCTCTGCTTAACTCCAACAAGTCAACTTGAAACTTGTTATGAAGTGCAAGAAGAATCAAAAGATGTTTAGACGTACATATAACAAACATATCCAATAGGCACATGCATATATCTATGTTACATAGCATAAAGCTGCAAGCAGAAGAAAAGTATAGGCTTCAGAGAACTGCTGGATTAGACTTGTTTGCTTTACTTTTGATACACATTCTCGCTATATGTGCCTAACTACATATGATGGGCTCGCACATGATAGCCAAGTTAGTTCTTCGAATGTGAGATGAAAATGAAATCATATGTTGCGATGCTGGATTAAGGTTTATATCAACATCGTCTGCATCGCCTCTAACCGAATATACACACGCATTTGTGTATCTACAGTACTTCTTGTGCTATGGAAAGCATCTAGAAGAGGTGCAATTGCATAGGTATACGGGTTTTTATATCTCTTGATCTGGTCAAACCAGTTCCATGAAATTCAGTATGCATGCATAGGTGGTGCACGTAGGCCTCGTGGAAGTAGATGGTATATTCTTCGCGTACAGCTCAACACACGATCAGCTGGAAGAAGGTGGAAATTGTGCATGCATGAAATCGAACATAAGCTGTTGCACATTAGCTATTAGTTTTGCTCTTGACCGTTTTATCTGAATTAGTTGAAAGAAGTTTTCATGCACATATAGAAATAAAGTTTTGCAGCACATGGGGGGATTTATGCAAGTTTGCAAGTTGCGAATGTATCTTTTAGATTTCCTTGGCAAATGTGCACACCCAAGTCATGTAAATTATATTTTATAGGTTTATAGGTAGAAGATTGCTTTTAACTACCGCTAGGAATAGTGAACGAAACTATTAAATTATGACTAGGGAGAGAAAGTGCAAATGAAAATACATCGCGCTAAAGATTAGCTGCAATAGTGGGTCAGAGCTAATATTTCAAGATTAAGACATGTTACGACGCCTACAAATGAATAAATATATCATGTTATTTCGACCCTTTTATCGAAAGAGACGAGATTTCACTTCAGGACGAAATCTTAATTCAATGTTAATAGTCAACCTCCTCCCTATGATTAAATGGCATTCTTCCATTAAATGGAAATGTCTTAATAAATCAAATACGACATACCGAACTGATTCTTTTTCAATCTTTTCTCGGTCGACCATCTATCTTATTCAGGAAGAAGACGTTGGGCATTTATTTTTTTCCAGTCCTCACATCCTACAAAAAAGACTTCCGCCATGGCCAGTCGTCCGATAACAATTGTCCGAACCAGGAGAGAGAATACAACAAATGTTTTGCAAACCACGCACTTTTTGAACTCGTCCCAAAGATTTGTAGTTGTTGAGTAGAAATCAGCTGCTTATGTAACCTGAATGTTCGTCCGTCCTTCCGCCCACTCCCAGCATAAGTTTTAGCCTTTCCATCTTAATGACTAATGGATACGTTGGAATGGAGATGAATTTTATGCCAAATTACACACTAAAATGTGTGTGCGTGTTAAAGGCATGGCATGAAGAGGGTAAAAGCCTATAATCAGCAACATACTATCTATCTGCGGTAACGAACTTGAGTAGTAAATTTTGTGGCAGTTGAACTAGTCTTAAACATAATTTTTATGGTGCAAATGTATACTTTAAGCCATTACTGGAAAAAACTATCTAATGAGACGTATTAAGTACCCAGTACTGCTACCTGCTCTACGCTGGCATAAAAAGAGTTACTTTAGGCATAAAACTCTACTCGTGTGATTTATTTAATCCACATCTATAGGTTGATTTGTTATTGGTAATGAATAACTTACAGAACCAGTCAAATTACCGTTGCTTCAGCTTATTCGTAGTTGCTGCGAGTATATCAGCAAACGAGTACTTCGACCCAAGCTATTTCAAATGTTCGTTGATTAGGACTTTTCGCCGTGACGACGAACTTGTGCTTGCAGCTATTGCCATCTATCAAAGGCATACATGTATTTGCTCTCCCCAGACGAACGACTAGAAAAAAACTCGACCACAACATCTCTTAGCTATTAAATGAAGAAAAGCGCTTTAAATCGAATAACGAGATGAGTGGCATTTAAAAAATATCCATCATTTGTACTGTTGCTATTACAGCATTCGTTAAATGTGCAATTACATAAAAATGGGTGTTTTATTTTTTTCTCCTCCTCTCCATCTGTATTCCTTCATTTCACGACCGACCGGCAACAACGCACCAGGATTGTGAATAAAGTATCTATTTTTTCTACTTTATCAGACTCAATTACAATCTAATTGTAATTTTCCAATAGATGATGGTTGTTAAGTGCAGAACACAACAGCAATGATATAAAATATTGATTCATAAGATTTAATCGTAATAAGATTGCGACGGAGGTACAAGGGAGAAACGGTTGCGAGTCGTTTCTAAGGTAATGAATAAACAGCGAAATTTTGTTGGAAAAGTTTAGGAGAGACTTTGATTTATGGCCCTGAGGTAATTTCTGCTAAACCACCGCTTCACATATACTTTGGTACATGAATCTACTATTCCATTACCAATAATCATTATGGCACAGTAATTTGTGTAAAATTAGTAAGAAGTAGGTTATCGATTCGATGTCATTAAATTTGTATGAACTTTATGATTTGTTTATATTTACGTGGTTATAGCACCAGACCAGTAGAGGAGAGACACAGAAAACATGCATGCATGAATACATATGTAGCATAAATGGTAATGTTGTGATCATTGAGACATTGAAGAAAATTAGATATTAATTGAATGGTGCATTTTTCATTAGAGTGTGGGTTGTTGCATGTGAAATTGCTCCTTGTAAGTGGTTTTGTATATCAAATTAATTATTTAAATTGCTTTAAGGCGTTGAAGTCAAAGAATTTATAAGGGAATTGATAGCAGAATATATCTAATTGGAAGATACGAAGGTATTGTTGACTATTTCGGGAACTTTAGATTGATTACCTTTAATTAATATTGGTATTGGGTAAATATTTCATTATGTGATCACATATGTATATCATTGATGTTATGAAGGACTAAGCCAAAAGAATCATTTACCTTAGCTAACAGGAAAATTAATTAGAAATGCCTCTAACAGGCTCAGGTTGTTAGGGGAGCATTCTGGTAAGAAATAGGTTGCGTATTAGAGTAAAGCTAAATCATTTGCTTTAAAAATGAATTTCGATAAAAAAGATCAATACGGCTCGTAGAAAAAATCAAATAAATTTCGATAAAATAACTCAAAATTAATTTGTAGAATACAGTTGAGTGAAAATTCAGATGTAGATGAAAGTTTACACTATTGAGAAATGCGCAAAGCAGTCAAAGGAAATAAGGAAAAGCCATAACAATCTTTGATGATAAAACTTCCGAGTATAATGGCCCTAGTAACCTCTTATAGCATTTTGATGGGGGTTTAGGGGCTAAAATTGGCCTGAAACTTAATTGCAACTAAAGTTAGCCTAAACGGGAACATGGCGGCCATTTTGATCCGTGAAAAAATACGGCCCAATCGCACCTCCTGCATGAAAACCGCATCAAACGGTAATTTTATACGGGTGTCTCAAGAAGCATATGTGGGTTTGTAGACGGCCATATTTTGCTTATGACAAAGCCATTGAGCCAAAAATGAGGTTTATCGCTGAAGATGATTTTTCGATAATAGTAATTAACAGTAATTTTTAATGATTTCCAAACGTCGCTGAACTTCACCATGATGAACATGTTGACTTTGACTAACGTTTTGACATTGACAGCTCATTAAAAAAGTTTAAGGGTGCGTTCATATAAAGATACGAAATTGTTATGCCCTTAATGCAAAACCCTATTCATTACCACCCATTAATTTTTTCCGTTTGCATGAAAAAGCTATTGTTTCGACGTTATTTTGGCCCATTTTTTGTAAACTATACACTGTTTGGGTCCTGTTTTTTCCATTTCATTTAGCAGTTTTTGCTTTTTTTCAGGCCCAATCTAGGCGAAATTGTTGATTTTTGCTTAGTACAATAGTGAAAACGGTTGAAACACGAGTTTAATACTATTTTTTTTCGAAAGGTCAGTTGACACACACAATTGATGGTAAATATGGCGACGTATAGCTATCAGAGAGAGGGAGAGTGACACTTTGACGTAATCTGTTATGCGAGCAGTACTGCCTAGGAAGGATCACTGATACTGATCATTACGAATGGCTTCTCTTTTATCGAGTTGATACTTGCAACGTATGGTTTCAATGAATATCATGTAGAGTCTTCCCAAGTGGCTTCATAAAGATGTGTACGGGGTCTTTCTCCGGCTTCATGTACTTCAACTCAATTGATCCATCTATTACTTTCTCTCCTACAAAATTATATTTATCGCAATGTGTTTGTTTTGAGAGTTACTAATGTAATTTTCTGCATGTGCGGTGGCAGCCTGGTTGTCGCGCGATATTTAAGTGCTATTTCAAATTATATCCCCGAGGCTGAGCGATTTGAATAGTTCCCTTATCTAGGTAATTTCCTTTGCACAGGCAGCCATCGCTACGTACTCGGCTTCTATCATGCTGAGTGCGGTTATCGTTTGCTTTGTACTTTTCCAGTGAAAAAGAGATCAGGCTAACGTTAAAATATAGCCACAGGTACTTTCGCGACCGTCCCTTGAGGTTACCCAATCCACGTCCGCGAATGCTGAAAGCTTGTAACCTGTGGGCTCGTATCCCAATTTGTAGTATTTTGTATTCTTCAGATAACGAAAAATCCTTATAGCCAAATTCAAAGTTTAGTTAGTTGGTTTGGTTACGACGAAAGTAATATTTGGGAGCGTTCTCAGCGACAGATAAAGAAGTCCATCTATGAGGTCACGATAAGGGAGATCCACGAATTCCTGGTTGCCTTTGTCGAAGCTTGTTTTGACTTCCATTGGAGTTCTTGATCCATTGGATTCTGAAGTCTAAGTTGAGCAATCATTTTATCGATATCATTCTTTTATGATAGTGAGATACAGCCGGAGTTTTACTTTTCGAATATCAAATCAAGTATTTGAAAGACTTCTCAAAGATATTTGATCTCAAAGAAACTTTGAAGTAACATATGTGCTTTATTTCTCGATGTTATGGAGCGATACCCGACAGAGACCTGTCATCCTTGCACGATTGCCATACAGTTGACAAATGTCAGATCACTGTCGGTCAACCGCGACGAGACGTCGAATGTGACTGAATGGTGGCTGGGCGAACAACATACGCACACGACAATGAGGGCCATTTTTCATCATGGGCACGGAAAATTGGATGTTTTTAAGATTCAAAGAAATTTCAGAAGAAACCCTCAATCGCCAAACGATCGTTTCATTGAATGAAATCTACACTTTAAAAAAGTGGATTATGATCAAAACCATGTAGCCATATTTATTGAAACTCTGTCGTGCCTTGAATCCTCCGGGAAAATCTCTCTTGTTAAAAAAATTGTATCCCAATTGTGCAAGGTGAAAATTGTTGCAATCCAATATTATACAGTTGCCCCTAATTTCCGCCTTGAGATTCCAAAGGTCGTCGATATCGCAATTCATCCATCTCCGTTCTCTTGATCTGATGACGGAGTGATGAGTACCGTGATTGTGCGATGGCCGTGAGAAAATTGGCTGCGAGCGCGTTATACAAACGGTGAAACAGTGAACATTTGATATTCTCATAATGATCTGACAAATTATTATTTCTTGATACTTTGATGTTATACTAAACCTAGAGGGGGTTTTCTGATAACGATGGATCAGCATGCATTCATTTATCAATCATTTCATATAGAATACCTATGATGAATGTATGTTAGTAGAAATGATGATAGATCGTCGTCAATTATATGAAATAGAGTTGATAGGTGGTAATCGTATGATGAATATGTATTCTAGGATATGAATAGAACAGTAATAGTAGGCACAACGAAATTTCTAGGAGTTATATTACTGCAAGTAGTGGCGAATTTATTTCAAACGATATGAATACGTATAATTGCAATAATTCAATGTATGATAGTCTAAGACTACGACAAGTATTGAATAATAGTGAAACGATGAACGATTGTAGGAATAGTAGTATCGGTGCAATTAATAATGATAATGTCCATGAAAGTTCATATCGAAATAGGAAAAAAGACTCGGTGAAACCTCATTACGATCGGTGCGTAATACACACATTCAGAAAAAAAATACAATAAAACACAAAAAAAAACAATTTCATCGTAAACATGCGACTCATCTTTCAACCATAGAACATTTTAAATTTACATTTCAAACAAGAAAACGGACCAAAGGATTAAAATATTCATTTGTTTTACCCTTGCATTACCAAAAAAAAATTCAATGGGCTCTTTCACACGGGAATGGTAAAAACCCATATCCAAACAGGTTTCGCGCTTACGCCCTTATGTTTACACGTTGCATAGTTCAGCCAACCTATTTTTGTATACGATACACGTCTTGCGAGTGTATGTGTCAAAAGGATCACTTGATCGTTAAACGTCGTGCGGACAACATGAAAGCGAAGACAGAGAGATAAGCGATTGAGAATTGATGTTTTAGCCTTAAATTGTGCACGAGGTAACAAAAACTGGAATGAAAAATATATTTTATGATTGTTAAAGTTTGTCGATTCAAACTTCTATTGGATTTATTAGAACCTCCGTGTTTTCTCGCTTTCTGAAAAACATATTCCAAATTTGAATATCCTTTTTAGTCGCATATTTTTCTTGTGTTGTCAACTGGCTTATTATAATGTCATTCTATGAAGATTATGCGTACTGTTAATTTTCTATGGATTTACAATAGGCAATTTAACTCTATTGAAATCGTGATATTCTGCGTGTTGTTTCCTGAAATTGAACATGGCCTCCGCTTTTATAAATTCATTAAATAACGCGTAGCTTCTCGCGTCCACGCATCCATTTTTGCACGCAAATTAAAGAAAGGCAATCGTTTCATGACGACTACCTTCTTCATCGAATGTTCAATTCGGAATGATATGTATAAAATTTCCCCGACCAAATGATCATCAAAATGCGTTTGTGTATGTGCGTTACGCTCGTTCACCCTAAAAATTGTTGGCTTGTTTTTACCATCAGGTCCCCTCAATGCCTCTCACTCTTCTTGCCCATATAACCTGTTTACCGCTGACTTTTAACGCTGCGTCTGAAAAAGCCCAATAATCACATCTTAAAACGCCTATGATAAAAAGAGCCGTTAGTCATGCCTTTTCGAAGGCTAACATCTTTCATCGATGGCGCAACGTGGCACTTCTTGTACTACGATCAAAACGAAAGCATCGGTCGTTATAAGTTGAGATTATCTAGTTCTCGTTCTGCACGTGGTGAAAAAAAGAAAGTTCCATGAAAAAAGACATGATGCTGTAAAAAGTTCGGATTTTACAAGTGGCTCAGTGAAAAAGTTGAAAAGTAAGGAAGAGCTTGACTTGAATGTCGAACCAACTTTCCAGTACTGTTTCATTCAATGTTTAGTATTTTTACCGCTTTGCAAAACATATTGAAATGTAACAAAGACATCAAATTTTCAAAAAAGGACGAAAGAGTCTTAGGTTGTATTCTTTTTGTCACGTGCCAGTGCGACAAAGTTCAACTTCATTCATCTCCGAAAATCGAAAGAGCATATGTTACGAACTCAATCGCAGACTCGTATTTACAATGAGACTACTCGGTGTTGATTTTGCTGGCATCTTGAATTTCATTAGAATTATCGACTTACAATATTCTTTTTCTCAAATCACCTACTACAGCTGTGTAAACAATATTAACATTGCCGTTGATACCGTCTTGAAATTTGTCCCAAAAAAAGCAGCAAATAAGGAAAAAATCTAAATAAAGCTGCAGGCAATGGGGAAAATTTATCAACAGTTTCAGGTGATGGCTCCTGGTCAAAACGTCGATTTTTTTCTTTATTGTTTCATTGATAGGAAAATATACTGGAAAAGTGCTCGATATTATTCTGAAAAATAAATTTTGTAAGTAGTGTTCTATGTGGGCTGAAAAAGAAGATACTCCAGAGTACGATTGTTTTTTTAATGAACACGAATAACAACGTCAAACAAATCATGGAGGTTCTTCAGGAAAATTGGAAATAGACGGCGTAGTAGAAATGTTCCAAAAATCTGATCTAAGTATAAGTATTGCATACAGGTAGGTGACGGCGATTCTTCGTTTTAAATTTGAATTTTGTATAAATAAATTATTAGCTATGTAAAACTCACCCATCTTAGCATATCGAACTGCAAAGATAGTATCAACTCACCTGAAATATGCAATGAAAAATAGATTAGATAAGTGAATATTCTGTGATAATCTTTTTGAAATGAAAATTCAAAATGTAAAATTCAAGTAATGAAATTATTTTTCAAAATGTAAAATTCAAGTAATGAAATTATTTTTCAAAATGTAAAATTCAAGTAATGAAATTATATTCACAGTACATATAATTTTCTTGTTGTGTATTTAAATTCAATTGACAATTAATTCAGTAATAATTCAGAAAACTCATACACCACAGTTTGAAAGGAAACAAAAAACTATGTCCAGTTGTGTATTGAGCAAATCGCTGGTTTGAAAGGATCATCGAACGTACTTTTGCCAAAATTGCAAACTGCAAATTCTTGTTTTCTCTGATTTTTACTTATATATAATTTCTTTTGTATTTCTGATAACAATGCATTTTGTGCCACTGTTCCGTTTACTATGACTTCTCTGAGTTCGTAAAATATTCCCCACTTTCAGATGCTCGAATTATTCAACTGTTTGTAGCCGACGCCAAAAACACCATATTCTTTTGAAAGTTCATAGTATAAGCTAAAGAAGCCTTAGACCGTTCTTTTTAAATATTCGTTCATAGTAGAGTTAGAGATTTTTTAACAAAATTTTGATTTTCCCGCTTTTTGGACTATTGTTAAATTTTTATTAACAATATCTGGGTCATGTAGTAAACACTTCTAAAAGTAACCCAGATTTTTAAAAGATTTTTTGGAAGCCTGGAAAACTTTGAAAACAAAACCGTTCCGTAGAAGACCCAGTGACACCTTGCCCTCAAAAATTTGGTGTACACATGCCAGGTGAAATAAAAGACTCAAAATATTTTTTTTATAACTTGTGAATAAATGCTTTCGTTTCAATATTTTAATATAAACACGCAGATGCCTAGGCATTACATTCTTTTTCTACAACTTTTATACATGGGTATTATCTACTCTAAAATATCAGTATATAGATTTAAAATATTTTAGCCCAAAGAGATAGTGAGTTTTAATATTTTAACTTATTTTAAGATGCGATATTGTTTGGTTGTCATACACTAACTTAAGCATAAAATTTTCATTTAAGGCTCAACTTTTCTTATGATTCGGATATTTCAGCAATCTAAATGAACATAACTTGCCAAATGTTCATATGGTGCCTTCTGTGAGAGCGTAATATCGTTTAAAGCTACCAAAAGTTGGTTCAGTGTCTATCAAACAAAATTTCATAATTCTTCTCCAACAACAAAAAATACACAAAATTCCAAATGGCATATTCCGAAATATTAACACTCCTATTTTATTTGCAGGCGCACCAGATCATACAAAATACTCACAGTCTGGACGTATAAATTTAGAATTTGTTCAATACAGCTCGTTGTTTCATCGGCTTAACTGTCAGCAAAGAAATGTTAGCAACGCTTGGCTTCTGGGAAACTCCCTCACTAGTGTCTGACCATCAAAAAACACAAAACATAAATGGTCGGACAACGATCAAGCAGAATTGGAAATTCATATACTATCGTGAAAAATATTATATTTGGAATGAAATTTTTAAGTGACCATGTGGCTACAGCAATAAAACTTTGGAGATAATGCAGTTTGCCACCTCAGAACTATTTTCATGAATTTCGAGTATAATTCCACAATTTTCAAGAGTTCTGAAAATTATTTTCAGAATATATCATCAGCTCACTAAGTAAAAAATTCAATGTGGACCGCTTACCGCGTATACTAATGCGCACAAGCTTAAGTCACGAGTAGGCATCGAGCTACAGCTTCGAGGATCTTAGGACTGGTTATGCGCAAGTTCAATTTTGAGGGGTACTGATTTTGAAAAAGGATGTGATGATTGCATAGTCAAACGTGACACCGATCATATCACCGTCTAGAGTCTTTAAAATTTCGATGCAAAGGTTAAATCTGAGTATTTGGGTGGTTGATTATTACTATCTTGCAGATATGTATTACATTGTTTTAATTCGATTTTGCTCCACAAACAAAAGTTGGTGGGTAGAATGATTCACAAACTATGATGCAAAAGAAAACCTTTGTTGACAACTAACGTTTATATTTTTAACGTACATAGACGGTATTAATATTTCCGTCGTACCAACCGCGAATAACTCTAAAACCACTGATTTTCAGGAGTTATTCAAAATATCAAATAAAATTATATCCATGTTGTACTTAAATCCAACAAATTATTTTTTTAAGTTTTGCCAAGATCATAAACTTCGTAAGCCGAAGGCCTTTGGTTCGAGCCCCGTTGGTAACAATGAATGATTCTTCGGATGGACTGTCAGCTCCTTCAGTTATAATACGTACTGGTTTAATTAGAACGTATCTTAGCTGGGTGGACGGTTCAACTACCAAAGCACGGTACTGACTATATGTAACATATAACCTTCTCGAGTGCCGATACATTCGATCGGCATGATAGTGAGATACTCTATCTCTAAGCGAAGGCCCAAAAGAGGCTGTTGTGCTAAAGCAAAAAAGGTCATAAGCAATTCTAGGAATTTTTTGTTTTATCTGGAATTTTAAAAGTCACCCCCTTGAAATGAGTGATTTTCGAATTATCGACTTATTCACGACTAGTAAAGAATGAAGCTTTTTCGCGCAGTTCTAAATTTGCTTTTTTGTATCCAAAATAACAAAATCCGGAAACACATGATTTGACTGAATGGAAGGTTGGCTTTTATCTATCATCCCTGACCTTCTATTCAAATCATTTTACAACACTGCCTCCTAGTTATCTTCTTTTTGGATAAATAACTAATAAAAATTATCTCCGATTCACTTATTCTTGCTTATCTATACACAAATCATCCAAGAACAAAACAAAGCCCATATACGAGTAATCTAGTATGGCAATAAAATACTGGAAAATACTATTGTTTAGTTTATGTGTTATTATATTATTCTTAAAGTTTCTATCATATAAAAGATAGCGCAATATTCACGCTATTTAATCACAATATGCTTCCGCTTCATGAATATTCAATCGTTTAGAAACTTGAATCTATTCCAAATACAACAACTATGCATATATGGATATCTCCCTTAAAGTGTATACCCGTAGAGAAACAAACAGCTTGGTTTGTTTTGCAGCACTTTAGCATATGCTCAATCCTGCAGATTCTAAGCGTTCATAGTTTGGTTGGAGTTTTTGTGTCATATGTATATCATCAACAAAAGTACCAAACAGAAGATAAACATTAGATAATTAGTTTCTTAACTTTATCATCCACCATATCTGACTCAATATACTACATGTATAGTATGTTCTCCTCCTTGGCTACTCTGTTCCGTCGCAAGCAGCACACGTTGGCTCGTCGTTATTTGCTACATTGGCTAAAAATGGTTTTACCATAAATTGCTCAAATACAAAATATTGGATGTGGCGGCAGCGGGTGACCTCTTTCACAAGTTCAAACTACCGTGTGTGCTGTGCAACTTTTCGCTTAAGTAGGTAGTGTATGCACAAATCCATCCGATTTGCACATACTCAACTCATGTGTCTAGTATGGATAGATACCGACTAGCAGAGGCAAGTAATAGCACTAGTTAGATAGTGGTGATGCCATTGAATTCAACCTCAGCTGAACTATCACCGCAAAACTTTATCTTACAATATGTAGAAGCTAGCACATACTCGTATTCTCCGCCGAGCACAAAGTAGTTAGAGCACAGTTTCCAACTAACTAGCTCTGCACGTATAATGTTAACCGAACTCAAGTACGATATCTAAAATGCTGGTGGAAATATAATAAAAATCGTTTAAAAAAGTTAAAATGTGCAATGGCAAAGTTAGATTGTATATCTCTGAAATAGCTGGAGGTTGTTAGAGATTCTGTTGTGGAGTGCTGATTCGTCGCTAGACATACCAAACTGGCGGAAAATGTTTACTTGATACGAGAGTAAATGCAACCGAATACACGAAAGTCAGACCATTACTGCTGGTTCCATTACCGTGTGGTTTGTTAGTTACTGCCGCCACTACACAACGCAACATTGAAGATATTACAATGCTGGACACATTAACATTAACAAGATTCGCTATGTTCGTCTGCTCCTTCAGCTCAACGCAACTCCATTTTCAATTCAACTTGGATTTGAAAAACTTTGATGATAACCTTAAAATAGTTTTCCACGTAAGGCTAACCATATACACGGGCTATGCGTTACATTGCTATTTCTATTTCAAACAAAATTCTGCTTTTTTATCGCTTCAAATTGTCTGACCTTAACCTTTTTTTCTTCATCCACCAGTAATGGCAACAACTACTAACAAACTTACATTTTCCTTGTTATAGTTACGTTCATTTTTAGTTGAGGGTTAGGTGTTGCCAAGAGTAACGTTATAGTTTCAGACACGAGAGTGAATCGAAATTTGGCGTTTTATAGCAAGGTGAAGGTTGCATTTAAAATGGAGTATGTGATGATGAGATATAAATTGCACACCGTATGTTAGGTGTTTTAGAGACATGTTTTATGGATCGTTGGGTAATTTGACTTTGAATGATTTTTATGGTGAGAAAAAGCTGATTTGAGATTTTGTTTGCAAATAAGTTTTTTTTTAGAAGAAGACAGCTAGTTGACTGTATAAGACGAATTTGCAAATTTATCTCCAAGAAGTGAGAAATGGATTGTTCTTTCTGTAAATGGAGTACACGTGCTTATATCGGAATAACCTTCAATTTTTTTTCACGTCCGTCAATAAGACATGGCGGTAGTTGAAAAAAACTTAAGAGGAAAAAGATCGTATTACAATATCATTGCCATGAATTGCTCTTTCTAGTATCATAGGTACTTGACGTAATCAAAAATGTGTGTTTCAATCCCTCAAGCTCAACTTGTAAGTTCATATTGATATTTTTTGGTTATCCAAATCTGATTTTTGATTCACACATTTCCCTCTATTTAACATAATTTTAATTTTATTCCACTTTCCTCAGCTGTATAAGCATAATCATGCTAAATCAGCAAAACAGTAGCTCTGCGATATGAATATCTTCTTTACGTTTGAATCATGATGTATGGTCTTGCGGTTTGAATTTTCGATATACGTTTTACCCGCAGGAAGGGAGTGAATATGCATTCGAAAGAATCATCGTTAAACCATATGGATGATAATGTTCTCCAACCACTAGTTGACATAATTTATGTACGAGCTGTCACAATGACAGTTGTACCGTGCTCATCCATCTTTTATGCACTCTTGGAATAAAAACACAGTAGCGCAATAGCCGCTAGCTACCACCATATCAGCAATGTATGTTTGCATTTGACTACCGTAAGTCTTCGTCGTCGACGACATCTTCAGTTCAGTGTCACATAAAATGCATTGGATGTGATAAGATGCACTTTGCATTGAATTGCTCGCTCTAGCCGTTGTTGCCGTTATTGTGTTGCTATGTTGAGTATATGTAATGTACAAGTGCATTTGTATGCTTTGGAATGCTCATGCTTCCTTTCTAGATTGTTGTTTCGAGCTGGATATGGTAGTGTGTGATAAAAAAATGTTTCAGCGATATATATAAAATCAGTCTACAACTGTGAAAAAGATAAAATTCTCAATTTTCGGTAAATTTATTTTGCTTTCTCATATATCACCCTTAAAATTAACCAATATTATATAACTTGCCAAACTTTCAAGGTACCATTATTGGAGCCAATTAAGACTGAAGATACGCAGTTTTGGTAAATTACATTATAACAGTACGCAAACAACTACCCGATACATATTTGTTGTATGTGCATAGTTTTTAATTTGAAAAATATAGGGGTTCTTTGAGTATGTTCATGCTTTTTGCGCAGTGCTCCCAGATTCGAATTTTATTAATTTGAATTAGTTCTTCTCTCGCATTTGGAGCTAACCTAGTTGATGACGTACTTATACAAAATCTAGCAATAACCATGAAGTGTTTAATTTGCCTCATTGTTACGTTTCTACAGTCAATTCCAACGGAGGCTTTAGGGTCCCGGCTAACCCGTAGAGACGGGGTAGATTCGCACCGGTCTCTAACCCTTGAAAGCCCCCAGGAGCCGATTGGCAAGTTTAAGCCTCCACAGAAGAACTGTATCACTTACTGAAAACAACCCTATGGGTTTTTCCTCACTATCACTAAGAAGCTAGAACACCGAAAATATTTCCTCCACTCGAGATTGGCAAACGATAGATACAACCCAAATAACAAGCAGCTAGTTTGATTATTGATATTGATGTACAATTTGTTTACACAACTTTACAATTTTTTTAATTATCTTATAAAAATTTGCGGTGAGTACCTTTCGTAGCATGCTCTGCTAAACGCAGATGAGTTTGCCGCCTTCTAACGGCTTAAACAATCTGTAGACAGCTATTTGCTACTCCGATGTTATTCCAGATCGCCGATTCCAATTTAGCGTTCAAATATAACGCTGAACTCTGTTTAAGTTCGCTGAACGCTGTTTATTTTGAGTCAGTCGAAGTTTTAATCGCTTTAAGTGCCGTCCAAAATGACCAGAAAGAATCCTTAAAAGATACCGCTCCATCCGTTGTTGACACTTTTATCACTTCTGCCAGCAACGGCTCTTTTCTTGGATGAAGAATCCAAGGCCACAGCATTTACCACGGATGCTCAATCTCACAGCGTTTTCAATACTCAAACCAAGTCTTCGATAGCCACCTTTATTTCGCACAAATCATCTGCATTATCTCTGAAAAAAAACTACTCGTATGTTTTGGTTGCAAGTATCGTCGGTTCTGATTTTAAATGGTTCATAGAGCACATGAGCCTGATGCTATGACAAACTCTATGAAATTGCTACACAAACAAAACAAAGGACCGAGACTTGACATCCTAGAAAGGCTTGAAATTTATAAACATAGAAAGACAGACGGTGACATTATCAACGAACAACTTGTTACCAATTCCGACGCAATTTTCTCAGTCCTAGACCACACTCTTAGACGAAAACGGAAACGAGATGAAACAGAACAAACGGACAGCCAACAAGCAAAAAAACAAAAACATAATATCCCCCTACCTGGTATAATTGAGTAATTAACTTCCTGACCTCATTACCCATCCACTAATTACCCATCCGCTAATTACCCATCCGCTAATTACCTATTCGCTAATTACCCATCCTACGACTATATAAAGTCGCTCCCTTCAACACATCCTTTAGACACTGAAGATGACTCAAAGTAGTCGAAACGCGTCTGCTCACACAACTAAGCAAGGCCCGACGGCTTTTAAAGAAAAAAAAAAATACATTTATTTCTTTACAACCGGACATATTCGTACGAGGATCACATACTGGCTCAAACTTATCCGGTTTGTGTATTATTTGAAAGCTTTATTGCCGGGCGATAGGATGTAACTTTTTTGCTAGACTTTTGTGCATTGCGATTTAAATTTCCTGAATGAGGCACAACTTGAGCGGTATTTTGTTTTTGGTAGCCAATGTAATTACAATCGTAGTCATTGTATAAATTTGGTTTGCTGTATTTATACTCTTCTTCATCATAGTTGTCCTTATTGTCGTCAGCCGATTCACTGGAACCTGCGGTGCCTGGGCGGTTTTGAAGTTCCTTAAATATCTCACACTGGATTGTGAGAAGTTTGGGGGATTCATCAATTTGGAGTTGATCAATTTCATCACAACGATAGGAGAACCTTGACATATCCCTGCTATTACTTGACCGCTTCCGTATGACGTAAGATTCATTCCACCAAAAACGCCTTAGGCGGTGTCGGTTTGCTGAGACGGAGTCTCGGTGTTTAGAGAGTATATTACGTTGCGAGTAACGATATGGGTTGTTAAAAAATTACAACCGATATCAAAAATGATTAAAGAGGTGCATCCTAGAATTATTCTTTGGAGGATTGTGCTTTCCTAACTCCGACAGCTTCGGCCAATTCTCATTATGGGAACGGAGCTTGAAATTCAGTGGCAATGGATAGGTTGCATTAGCTGCTTTGTACTCCTTCATTTCGACCTCCTAACTCTATTATTCCTTATTAATAACAATTACGATCTTACAGAACTAATTAATTTACTCAATTAATTAACTCTCCTTATCAATTATTCAGCACATGGAGTGGTTTTTTGACGTTGTTCAAATAAAAAAATTGGAGTGTGATGATTCCGTTTCTTCCAAAAGTGGTTTCGGATCATTTATTTATTCATTTTTTAGTTTCGTGATACCATCACTTGCAAAAGTACTGTTATGTCGCGCAATGACACCCTCGAACAAATTTCATTAGGGAGAAGCACACATTTTTTTTGTACATTTCCCCTCCCCCTACATCCTACGAAGCAATAGGTAGCAGTTTAAGATCTGTTTTGGAAAGCTCTTATCAGTACCTTTTATTCGATATCAATGTTGGTTATCTTTGGTAAAAAAATGTGTTAAAGAGCCACCCCTTTTTTAATATACCAAGGCTTTGAAGAGATCATAACTTTTTTACTTTTTCCGAAAATTTTATATAGCTTATATAGTTTCTGAGAAAACTTGCTGTAACGCACGGACGGACAGACGAACACACAGGTAGTGAAACTAATAGGGTATTGTAGGGATATTATACAAAACCCTAAAAAAGCATCGAAACTTGATTGAAGGCATCAAATCAAAACTGATATTAGTTGCGAGTTCCCTAATTTCGGCTTAAAATTATGAGATCTCACATACAAGTAAATATTTAAAAAAGGGCGAAAGTACTTGAATTTGTTGCGGACTGGCCCATAGTTATCCTTAGTTTGATTGCACATTTCTAATTCAAAGCAAATTATTCGTTAAAATTCAACACATGACCCTTAAGCCTTCTGATACACAAATTGACGTTTTTGTTTCAAGTTCTTAAGATTTCTAATCAAGACCTAGCTAGTAACTAGTAGGTCATTGCTAGATTCGTTTTACTAAGCCTTAAAAAGAGAGCAATACGAGTATGTCAAAGTTATTTCACTTAGGAAAAGGTAGGAAATTTTCAGTATCTTTAATAGAAGCAGCTGTTCAGGTTTTTAAAAATATTGTGGATAATAGTTTAGTTAATAAATAATGGCGATCAATTTGGCTAGCTAGAGTAGTTCGGTGGGACATTGCAATTCGCTAACTCTAATTGGCTTGCTCAAAGTTTTCTATTGTGGAGCAAACATAAAGACATTGACATTCTTTGTACATGCACTTTTGTTTCATTCACTTGATCAATAACGAAAAATTGAAAGAGCAAGATCCAATGAGGCAATTTGTTTTAAAATACTGCCTTTGACCGACAAATAGAGAAGTTTCTACAATATAGTGAGTTTTCAGAAGATTTAAATATTGGTAAACATATAGATTGACGACACCACCTTCTACAACAATTGATTTCTTTTTTGCTTGGAAGCTTTGGTTTTAGAAAATAGACGACCTGCTGCTCATAGCCTAGACATTGCCAATAGCAAAATATTAAAGACAGGATAAACCAGGAAAGGCAACAGCTGTGTAACGAGAATTAGGGTGCCTATACTGAACCGAAAGATTTGTAATGGGGGTGATCCAAAAGCAATGTTTATCGATTATTTCCAGTTCGAATAAAGTCAAACTAGAAAATATTTTTTGATTCCTTATATTTCTACTAGGTCACCACACAAAAATCATATAAATAGTCCACGACCGCCGGGAAGTGCATTCAAAAATGCAACAAACTACGAGCTGGAGTGTTGTTTCACCAAGACAACGCACTCGCTCACAAAGCCGCAGGTTCGATGGGTGCCATTCAAGAAACGAGGTTCAAATTGCTCAAACACCAGCCTTATTCGCTAGATCTAATCCTCAGTGACTTCTATCTCCTTCCTCGGCTCAAAGAACGATTCAGAGGCAAGAAATTTGAAGAAGAATAAAGCGAAGCAATGGCCACTGTTGAGGTGTTTTGGGACACAACGATCTTTTTTCCTAAGGGAATCCTAAGTTTAGGAAAAGATGGGCTCAATATATTGGTTTATTAGCAGACTGTGTACAAATTAAATTATTTTTTAATCATAATCACTACGTTTCATGTTAATTTTTATTACTTTTCGATCACTCCTCGTATTACTGAATCTCTAGAAGACTACAAAAAATGGAATGAATAATTCGTTATATGGAATCGTAACAGCTTCTAGGACTGTTCGATCCAACAATATGGTCCAGTACTAAACTATGAGTGGCAATAAACTGTAATGTTGCGAGAGGTAAATAGGATGTCTTGGTCTGTACATGGAATTAAAAAAAAACTAGTTTTTTTGGAAATGTACGAGTACATGGCATATTATTCATGCCCCTATTCCTTAAAATAGGTGTCTTTAGAAGTATAATAAAAAGAAACACACAAATGGAGAGAAACAAAAGATCTGATTTGATTAACGTTTTTTTTGGTGGTGTGATGTCATTTTGTTGTAAATTAATTTTGCTAATTGTCTTTAACCTAAGCCCTCTGGGTGGACTCATCTTAAAATATTGATTTTCACTGCCTTAAAATGTATACAGATTTTTCTTTGTAAAATTAAATATGCATTGAAAACTACTTAATAACACATCCCTTTTTTACTAAAAGGCAATTACTCCTCTTTCGTTATAACCTGCAAAATTACAATGAAAAAAGAAAATGTATAAATGTACCGACTACTTTTCCGTAGAAATATGTCTGACACAGAAAATAAGAAAAAGTTAAGTGGCATACCTTCCTTCGGATATTTCTGATGAATTCTTACTTACAAAGCTATGAACCTGCCGTAATTATAGCGTCTAGCGTTGAGACTATTTAGGAAGCAGGCACATGTATCCAGTCATTAGTATAATAATGAAATGATCCCTTGCTACTTGCCTTAATCTTAGTTTTTGGGGATTTTCTGGCATTCAATAGCCACTGTATTGTAGGGGCAGCGGATCAATAGAATCAATCTAAAGACCATTTGTCTAGAGTTTTCAGAAAGGGTCCGAGCATGAAACTTTGCAGGCTTCTTCTTAGCTTACAATTTCTTTATCGATTTCAATCTCTTCTTTGCTTCCTGCATATAGCGTCTTCAATAGTCTCGACATATCGTCCTTGGGCTTTGATCTCAACATACGAATAGCAATGAACTGTCCTGGGTAACAGAGTCGTACCAGTCTTCGGATAAGCAAACTTACGAGTAGTTTTAGCAATCGCAGCTTAGGAATTGATCTCGTTTAACACTAAGAATACTCGTAAAACGTAGAATTGAAGCAATTTTTCTTTTTTGAACAACAGATACTTGCATATATGTATTTCGAGAGTAGGAGTCTTCTCTTTTCTGTGTTTTTTAATATTTTAGAACACTGAAGAAGGTAGAAATATTACTCCTGAAGTACAAATATATATATCTGTTATTAAAAAAACTTTTTTACGTTTTTTTTTTTGGAAAATTAGATTATAAATGATTACAAAATTATGAAGGCGCAAAAGCATCGAGGAAACGAAGAATTATACAGAATGTATCTTATACTAGGTAAATAGAACACCTCATGCCTCTGGGAATCACGAAAAATTCTCCGAACAAAAATAAAGCTTTCACTATTCATTACAAGAAGATTGAATAGCTTTGGTCAGATTCCAAACTCAGGCGAGGATCTGCCAGTTGGAAGGCAAGACTTGTAAAGGGTTCCATAAAACCCTAGCGTGTGATTTTGAACCATTTGAGCAGTAGTGTTTCGCCAACGAGAAAAAAATGAATGCAATCTGAGATAGTACCGGTACTAAAAATGAAAAGCAATTAAACGCATGTTTATCGCAAAATAATATTCAGAAAAATGAGCATAAATATGCATACATAAAATATGGTTGAAATACTGACTTAGCTTCATTAACTTTAACAAGACTTATTTTAAAATTTAGGGAGATCAATGAATGATTTCAGACGCCTGGAATGTTTCCTTACTAGTTGTTAAACATGCTAAATTGAGACGTGTATTCCAGGGAGTGTTACTTAAGGGATCAGGAATATCAATGTGACAATGTGGTCAAGAATTTAGTTCTGTAGAGTGTTATTTTTAAGAAAGTTTGGAATTTTCATGCATAAAAGTGCAATTCACTCATTAATTCAAACATAACGACCACGCACAGTGTTGAGAGTATGTTGAGTGGTTAAGGAACAAAATAAATGGATGCGAATTCAGATGAAAATAGTGAATACTTAAAATTGCTGAATTTATTGGTAAGTCCACGGCGGTCATTTCAAGGCAAAATGTATTAAAACGTATAACCTTCGAAACATTAAACCTATGAAAATGAGGCCAGTCGGGCAATCAGGATAGTGTAGTACGTTATCGTGGCATGATAGTCTAGTTTTCAGTTACTACATGCTAAGCCATGGATATAAATTACGTTTGGTTTCAACAAGAAAGTACAACATGTCATTCAGCAAGAGAAACAATTCCAGCGGAATTTCGTGACACCCTTTTCTAACGTAACTTCGTCAATGAAAATTGACATTTTTATTCAATTCTCATTAGATTTTATGACACCTGAGACCTATTCAGTGTTGTAAGGGAGTTCCCCGGCAGACTCGTACCTACCGAGTTGGCAGGTATACAATGTGGATGGTTGTCCCTCCACAATGTATTTTGGCTTTAGCAAGGAAGAAAAGGAAACAGTGCTTGTAAAGAGAAGAATGCTTAATTATTGGCCTAATCAAAGCATATTTTGCAGATTTGAGAAAAATTATTTTAACTTGTCAATGTGATTCTTTTTACAATAAAGCCGAGTCGGAATATTTTCGTTTTAGGTCTATTTGAGCTTTCATATGGGTGTATTTTGAAGAGAGTGTCGCAAAGAAGAGGAAGCCGACGATGAAATCGTTACTAAGGCGCTTGACTGGTCAAGATTGTTTTCAATTGGATTTCAATCTGATCCTCTTGCTAATTTCAATGACAACTAGAATAAGCATAGGTTATCACAAACCAAATTTATGCGGAAAATTTGTTTTCCCCAAACACAAAAGGCTTAATTAGAATGCAGTGCAGTACTACAGATTTATCACCTACATTTCATCTCTTAAGGACATCTGAAAATTCTCAATTAGATACAAAACTTATTTGCTCTAAATTTTGCAATTAAACTATTAGCCTATTTTCATCACAAATTCAGAGGTCATCATCACCATACTCAT
The DNA here is from genome assembly GCA_963969285.1 of Odontomyia ornata. NCBI lineage: Eukaryota > Metazoa > Arthropoda > Insecta > Diptera > Stratiomyidae > Odontomyia > Odontomyia ornata. The sequence continues at coordinate 380,740,276 of OZ017738.1, forward strand.
CTCCAGAATCCAAACGCGAAAAAAAAATAATTCATATGTGAACACACCACATACTCGTACATATCTATCTCTATATGATCCTTGAAACCTCTTCACACTTCAACGAATCCACTTTTCTTAACACAAATTGTACATCATATGTTCAAGATTCACTTCACAGAGCGAGCGACTCTGTACACTTGTGCTCAAGAGCTAATAGTTGCGCTACCGAATTCCACTCATTGCAAGAAAGCAAGCAAATAAGCAAGTTGCTGTGCTTACTTATAAATGCGAATAGTGTTACAAATACGCAGCGCTCCGTCACGAACGTGGTGGAAGGCTGCCCTGGGGCGTAAATATATGAATAGCAAATAGCAAAATTTTTAGAAAAAACTGCACGAGGATGAGAATAAGAAATACATATTTTAAAAAATCGGTAAGGATAGAAAAACGATTAAAAATAAAATTAAAACATCTAAGATGGTATGAGCAGTTATGAATAATTTGCTAGCAATAGATGCAATTCTTTAGCGAGCTACATAACATACACATATTTGCAAAGCAAAGCACATATGCACGTTTTTGTCAGTTGAGTACAACAACCATCGTTAACTTTAGCAATAGTCATAGCTGCAGCATCAGCATATGTTTAAGAGGGTGCCACAGATCATCAACCACTAGTGAGTGCTCCTCATTCCTACATACTTCTTGGCGTAGCATTTCATACAGCTTTATTTCATCATTTCATGTGGCTACTGCATGATAGAATGCAAGTAGCGTACGAGTATGTGAATATGTACCATACGTATGAGCTAAAGTTTTTTTTGCTCGGAAGCTTGAATGCATTTAATGCATCTATAATTGGGTGGCATTGAAAAATTTATACTAGTGCATTGTGAAATTTATGAGAGATTTTAGATATGTATGCAATTTAAAGTTGGTTGGACGAATGGATGGATAGACGTTTGGATAGATGGATGGCTGAAGTTGGAACTATGATTTCTTGCTTTGGGCATAATGAGTTGGGCTAGAGGCGCTACGATGATTGATGGAGTCGATTGATAGAGATGATTTGGTGAGGATCCCTGTATGAAGATGGAATTAATTATGTGTCATAAATTGATCAACGATGGGGAGTTGGTTTATGGGTGTTGGAAGATGAGAGGTTTATTTTGATGTATATTGGTAAGAACGTACCAACAATAAATCAAATTAAACCTTTCATCGTCACCTTCCTTAAGCTAGTTTTCAAAACAGCGTACATTAACAATTCAGAGACAAAGATAATAAAAAGAACGTTCCATAAATTAATGTTATAGCAGAAAATTATTTAACTTCTTCTGAGGTGTAATCGCTTCCCCTAGAAATATAGATCACCTTCTCGATATCATATTTACAAAGCGGATTTAAATTTGTTCAAAAGCAGGAAATAATTGATTAAAAAAAATGAGCATGCATTTACTGAAAAATGCTCTCGAATCATTATTCAAAATGCAAAATTACGCAAAATTTCATTATGTTTTCGCTGAACTAGTGGAATGCCGGTTCTGGACTGGAATCAAAGACGTGAAATCTTCAGAAATAGTCGAACGGCGTTCTTTTGTGTTTTCTTAGACTCAAAACATATTGGTTTAAAAAAATAATAATTAGAGGTCAAACTTTGATTACAAAATCAGATAGAAAAATTTTTTTATGTCTTCATTTAAGTATGAAAATCTATTTATTATGAAAAACATTTTTTTTTATTATGATGATGAAATAGTCGCTGATTCAAGGAAAGTTTTAAATAAATGCTTAATTTTTTGATTATTCCGAAGAACAACTTTCTAAATTGGCGTGGTAACATCCATTTATAAATTGTAGAGGAAATAGTATGCTTGATTGTCAGCGGGCACCACTAATCAACTCAGTTTAGCTAACTTTAGATATTGAATGAGAATTTAACAGTTCGACAAATTAAAAAGACTCAGAAAAGTACGGAAAATTAAAATGACACAACGGCTTAGTAATAGATTGTTTTCAAAATTTAGTTTGGAGCTTTCCGAACAAAATAAAATCGTTAGGAAGACGGCTCCGCTTAGTAAAAATTTAGTTTTGGTAGTAAAGTGCAAAAACTTGCATCAAAAGTCTTCTATTTTAACTTTTGAACATCTGGAGGATTAAATCAAATCATACTCAACCCCTCAAAGGTTATAACAAAAATAGATTTGCAAAATATGGTAGAATTTATTTATCTTTAAATCAAAAACTAATTATTTTGCGCTTGGGTTAAGGAGATGACGAAATTTTTTCCCAAAACATTCGAATAGTTAGGCCAAGGTTGTAATTAGTTGTTGTTTTGGTGTTTAATTTGAATATAGCTTTATTATTTTGGAATTACATAAGGGCAGGAAATGAACAGTAAGAATCTAGTAATGTAATTCAAATGTTTTTTCGCCCAAAAATGGATGATTGTAAAAAGGCAAAATGTTTTTCTAGCCTTATAAAGCTATAAAAAAGTTGGATCTTGATTATTTTGTGAAGAAAGTACTTGAAACCCAATCAAAACGTCATCAATAACCAGAGGTATTAGCGTGGTAAATTGAATGCATTTCGTCAAAAGAGATATTATTTCTTATTTACGCTATTTTACAGACTCATGAATCCAATTACAAAATAGGTAATGAAATATAACATAATATAATACATGCAATAAAAATAAGTGAGCAACTTGAAATAGAAAAAAAAACAAGAATATAAAATATTAATAAACTATTAGAGCTACGGAGAATATTTTGTAATATGCTTTTAAAAGCGTTTAAGGAAGAATGTGGCAGAGAACCCAACTGGAGCTCATTGTACTGACGTGATACGCATACTTGAAACAAATAAAAAACAAGTTGAGTAAGCAGGAGAGTGCTCCTACCAGAAGGTCTTTGTAAACATCCTAGGGTTAGAAGCAAGTTTTCTAATGGCGTGAATCGATAACTTGAATTATTCATCCAATACTTAGATATGAAATCGTTCAAATTTATACAAAAGATGCACAGTTTCTTTCATAAGCACAGTGCAGCCGCCATTTTAATCTAGCTTAAATGATTTTTCTGAATGCTCGGCCGATTGAACATGTTCAAGTTAAACACTATTCCTTAAATTTTCATGAAAATTGAAAGAAAATAAAAGTGCTTAAGTCAATTTTAAATATATATAGGGTTTTCCAATAAGAGGTGTTATTTTGAATAGATCTTCTGATTTAACACCTTGCGACTTCTTCCTTTGGAGCCACGTGATAGAGAAGGCCTATGCCAAAAGCCCAGCGTCGATTCAAGATCTCAAAGATGAAATTCGTGAGGCTATCGAGGACAGAGGGCAACCACTTTGCGATTTGGTTATGGAAAATTTTATGAAGAGGATATGGTCCTGTAAGCGTGTCGTAGTGGTTATTTGCTCAATGTTAATTATTGCTATTAACGGCATATCTTCTTCTTTATAATGAAATAAACATTCGATCATTTATTTTAAAAAATGGCATTTTTTTTTAATATCAAAATAACACCTCTTAGTGGAAAACCCTATATCAACCATAAACACGTGTGATTGTTGGTATAATTCCATATAATTGAAAAGGCTATAACTCACCTGATTATGATTCGATCTCAATTAAATTTTGTGAACATATATACCTGATGTTAGTCTATATAATTGCAAAATTTCAAGAAGTTTAAAGGTACCGTTTTGATTTTATGGGCAAAAATGTAAAATCTACTAATCATACTATTAAGTTGAGCGAATTTCGATTTTTAAGGTATTTGTTGCCCTTGTACTCATATAGGTCCACGTTCGTGATAATTTTCAGATTTTTCGGCTGAAAGCTGTCCAATCGCGAGGGGGGGGGGACACACAAATTTTGCGTACATTTTGCCTTCCCCTAGACCCCCTAATTCATAAAATGATTTTTTTATTTCAGATTCTAAAAGTTCTAATCAAGACCTTTCATTTGATACCCCACTCGACTACCTTTGATGAAAAAAAAATTTTAAGGGCCAATTCGTTATTAGGGGGGATCCCCTTAAACATTTTTTAAATTTTTGTTAAGGCCTTAGCTTTTGAGAGATCATCACTTCTGACCTTTTCACAAAGTTTGAGCATTCTAGCTTCTATAGTTTCTGAGGAAATCAGCTGTGACGCACGGACAGACGGACAGACGGGCAGACGGACAGACGGACGGACGGACAGACGGACGGACAGACAGGTCGCGAAACTAGTAGGTCTTTGTAAAAAAAATTTTTTACACAGACCTAATTAACATAGTTACGAGCAAAAGGCACAATGAATTTGTCAGTTGAACGCGTTCGTGAGGTGGGACGTATATAAAGCCTTTCCCGAAGGTTGGATGAAAGAATACCGTGATATAATTTAAATAAGCAACACAGGTCTAAGAATTGTCTCCTTTTTTTTTGAGTGATGGAATGTTGAAGATCTGTAAGCGCTCATCGTAGGAGCTGTAAGGGAGGTTATATTTGCAGAATAGAGAACGTGCGAATTTACGCTGTACAGCTTGAACAGCATTGATAGATTGGTATAGAAAGGAGACCATACTTGGGAGGCATACTCAGGGATTGACCGGGCTAAGAGTACAAATAGATGGACGCTGGTTAAGATGTTAAAGGACGTGCTGGAGGATCGAAAAATAAAACCAGCGACACGTGAAGCTCTAGTGTTTACGCATGAAATATGGATGTTAAATATCAAAACTGGGTCAAATACTACTCCCAAATCTCTAAATTTGTCCACAAGTGCGAGCAGAGATCCATCAATTTGGTATTCATATAATATTTTAAACCAATTGAATGCTGTATATTAAATATACGAATATTTATTTCAACACATCTAACCCTGAAATTTTATACAATGGTGGTGATTGAACCAAACTACATTTTTTCTCACCAGTATTTGTTGCTTGAAAAAATAATTTTTCAACAAAATAAAATATTTTTGAAGTGTTAAGCCCAAAATAAGGCTGTAAATATCTTTGAGAATTCATCGAAATTAAGTCATTTAATGGTTTTTTCTTGAACAGCCGTCAGGACTTACTTTTTTGGGTGAGCAGATGCGTTTCGACTCAAAGAAGTCTAAGGCAGGTTGGCTTAAACGTTAAGCAATTAATTGTAGTCTAGGCTTTATCAGCTAGCTAGTATCATTTCTACTATCTAAAGCCGACTTGGGAGTTTCAATTTGGGAATTGTAGAGTGAAATAATGTCTATTTGGCTCGCTCGAAAGTAACCTTTTGCTTAAATTGAAGTAAAATTTTAATCAATAACTAACCACTTTCACTGATTTTTATCGTTGCCTTGTTTAAACCCTCTTTTGATTGCAAATAACAAAACTACAATCTGCCAACATTGGTAGTCAAAACTGATCTGATTAAAAAGAACACTTTATTTAAAATGAATATCGCTTTGGTTTCTATCCAAATAATAAAGTTCCATTATTTTTTGAGCTTGTTAAGGAGTCTTACTTAAATCGCAAAATGGGCATTCTACCATCCTTCAGGGAGAAAATTGAGTAATACTCTTCCCTGGATTTACTGGGATCTGCCATACTCAACAATATTTGCAAATACCTGACATGTTAAGGTGTTGATTCTAAGCAGAAGTAACAACCGATGTCAAATACGATACCAATATTTTTTTGGGGTCAATCCTCAGGTTGACCGGAGGGGGTGTTTAGTGAATAGTCCGGGAGCCTATCATTACTGGGAGTCCCACATTTTAGTTATAAATAACTTTCATCACCACCAGTGGGTCTTATGCTCAGCAGCTAATTCGACTAAATATCCCAAGGATTGTATTTTTCTGTTGCCCAACTCTACTTTCACATTTCCCTAGCAAGACTGTTTCTTTTCACTACAAATATATATCTTAACGTACAAAATTGATTTCATTTTGTACCCAATTACGCCTTTCTGTATCAAATCTACTTTCCATTCAAAATCTATGTTTTCTCATATTAAATGTAGTCGTACGTCACTTAATTTACACCTGGCGAATTAAGGGTGGTTTTCTTAGATCCATAATAATCATTCAGTTTTGCAAATGAAATTAATTGACGTAGTTATATTTCAGAGGAGGTACCTTTGGGGTCAACTATCTTACATCAATCAATTAATCCATCCACTTTCCGAGACACGCAGCTCAAGTATAAGCATAACAGTACATCAGTATTTTTGCCGATGTCAACATCCTATCAAGTGATAGGTAAAACTTCGTAGGTCATCTGACTGTCTGATAATGATTGACATCTTTTGCTTTTTATAGTTTGAAATAGTATCATACAACAATGGCACCGTCATAGGATCACTCGTGCGTCTGTCTGACCGTCTGTCACAGCCGATTCACTTCGAACTTACTGCACCTGTTAAGTTCAAGTTGGCACACATACGGATTCTCATAGCCCAAATAGGCAAGTGTAAGTTAAATCAATGTATAAAATTTTTGACGATGGGAGGTCTATATGATTGTAAGACTGCGGAAGCTGCAATGGGCTGGATACATGAATCGTATAGACGAACAACGCCCAAAAAGGTGTTCGTTGGGAGAACTGAAGGCTGGAGACCAGTGGGGACTTGGATTTTGAAAACTGGAGGACGCAGTCAATGGGCCGAGGCGCTATTTGCAGGAAGTGAAGGCCCGAGAGGGTCTGTAGTGCTACGAAGAAGAAAAAGTCAAATCAAAGAATTTCAAATAGGGGGGTAACTTTTGGAGAAGGAGAAAGGGGTTGAAAAAAAAGTTTTGCAAAGTGTACCGTGTGATTCATTAAATGTATTGTTGTGAGGATCTAAAAGATAATATTAATTTATAATTTTCAAGCTAGTAGTTTTTTTAGATATTTCAGGAAATTGATCATCCCCCTAACATTTTGGGAAAATAGGTTAAATCGTATTTTACTCGTAGATTAAAGGAAAATTAATCAGAATTCAATGGTTTTAATATTACCTCTTGAATTTTTAAATATGGGTATGAATTACAATTTTAGGCATTTCGTTGTCTATACTTTCATAATCTTGATCGTGCATATCGGCACTCGAGAAGGTGATGTGGTCAGTACCACGATTTGGCTGTTGAACCATCCAATCAGATGAGATACGTTCCGATTTTAAACCAGTACGTATCATAACTAAACGGGCTTAACATACAGTCCGTCCAAAGAATCACTTGAAACAAATCTCGCTGTCACCAACGGGGTTCGAACTAAGGACCTTCGGCTTACGAAGCGAGTACTCATAACTACTACACTAGGTGGACTACTGCTCCATACTTAGCAATATCTAAACTTTTGAAATTTTTTCCGAATATTGCCTTCATATGGTTTAAGAGCTCTATCTGCAATAACAAAGGATAATATATTGGAAGACTTCCTTATAGATATTACGATCATATCAAAAAATGAAAAGTTAGAGTACCTTCCAACAATCAGTCTTAGTTCACATATTCACAAATATACGACAAAATAAAATTCTACAATATATAATACATTCAGCACTTTCCCCCTAGAATCCGGTACCATGCACATTATTTTTAATTCGAGATCAATTTGTCATTAAATATACTTCCGGCCAAGCGAACAGAATTCACTATGATTTTCTAACCGGAATTTGAATGCATGAGGGCAAGGCACCGGAAAATTATGTTAGCCTTCGTTCTGAATGAAGCTGCAATGCTCCAAAAAACTGTCTCAAGGTAAATCCACAAAAATCGGCAAAATGTGCTCCTTCTTAAATTCTTTTAGTGGGTCACTGGTCCTTTCTTTACCAGTGATCTTTCACTACCATAGATTGCACTAATTGATTGTATTTCGTCAAATTAAATACAAAAAGTTATTTTCAAAAAATAGGAGGTGGTGAAAAACCGAAGCTGCGTGAATAGATTGTATGGTATAATTTGATTGCAACAGAAAGCCTACCTTTATTTTCTGTGGTTTCTTTGAAATTCGGCTGTCATATGTGGTCATTATATTCGAATTGCGAATTACCAAAGTATAATATGTATAAGTATTATTTAAAAATGAACATCTCTTGCTATCATGTTTAGTGTTTTTTAACATTTTTCAGAGAAGTGGCGTTTCTTCTTTAGACGTGATTTGCAGAATCACTTTTTGCATTGCTTTATTTTCATAAATACGAGCTTTTGGAATAAAATTAATTATTTTAGTGTCACCATTCACTAAGGCAAAAGCTAGGCTGGAAAGTAGTTTATACTAATTATATAAAGTACTTTCGAGCCTAGCTTTTGCTTAAGTAGCTGAAGTCACGGCCTGAACAATGCACGATTAAAGCCAATTTTATGATGTATTATAAATGATGAGAAAGGCCTCAAATAGAGTCTGTTTGCAGACCATTTGACGCTTATAGGCCCTAAATTAAGCTTCATTTACGATTTTTTGGCTTAAAGAAGATACAAAATGGCATAAGCACAGGTCAGATTAAAAATATTCCTTAACAAGCACTATTTTTATTTTTCTTTTCTGCCAGATACCGATATTTCGGGCACTAATTGTCTCCTTCATCAGTGGCGATTTTCTGATCAATGGTCAAGTTAGTATGAAATTGACATGGACATTGTGTGGTTTTTCTACAACATTGGCTTTCCATCGTACTAGGAGCTACATTTTCGGTCAGATCTATTTAAAAATTTAATGGAAGATCAACAACATAAATGCCTTGAGATCCTGGATACTGAATGATATATAAAAAGCTGGAGCAAAATGAAAATCGTTTTTCTTCAAAACAAATATTTGCTGCAGTGTTTCTTGAGTCTATTTCTTAGGTGGGTAAGAATTTAGTTGGTTAAGATAAGTGTCAACATTTCATAGGTTGAGTACATAAAGTATATAGTTCTTATCAAAGGAGCATTATTTTGGCTACTTAACTTCTTACTTGGTTACTTAGACTTCATTTTCAGTTTCAGGGAGAGATTCCTATGCTTCTCCAGTGCTTATTGATTTCACTAAATCTTGATCAAATTTTCAATTTATTTTTCTGCTTTCAATTTATTTATTTCTGCTCCAATGCTAATAATAAACCTACTTTATTACCAACCTAATATATTTCCTATTATCCTTCTTTAATATAATCCTCTTACTATCGTTTCACAACAAACGCTTTACAAACTCACCATCGTAACCTCAAATCCTCCACAATCAACTGAATGGTACGCCGGAATGAAATTCTTCAAGCTTGACTTTCTCATTTAAAATAATATCTACTCAAGGAAAGCACACAACAACAACAACCACAGGAACGACGAAAAAAAACTCAATTTGCCATCATAAGTCAACACAAATCTCATTCATTTCGTGCTTCTAAATTTCCTGGCACAGTTGGCGAGTCAACAAGTTGTACCTCTATACACGTATAAATAGTCGAATGACATTAGGATCTAGTGTGTCAGCTTGAGTTTACTACCTGATAGCGTGACATGTCGCCTTTTAATTTCGCTTTCAGGTTTACATAACAAAATACGATCCTCTTAGCGATACTAAATTAAATCGATCTCTTCCCACTCACTAGTGCCACGTTTCGTTCTTCTAATTCGCCTCACTAGACTTCCTTCTTTGACTACAATAACCACCGCCAAACCACCATCATCATCACCACCAGCTGCTGATTCCATACTATACTTAAGCCTCCATGCTTTTTCGATAAGTAGCTTCTACTACTACCCTATATATTACCATCTCATCTGATAGGCGGGAATTTCCGCGTTATTTTTAGGATAGTAAGTAGTGCTTAACTGTGAACGAAGCTCAAGACACCCTTTAATATTTCTTCACTTTAATGGGAGTTTCCCTCGATATGGCAGTCTCCCGGGGGGTTTGTTTCGTTCTGAGAAGGATTGGAATTTTTCCGTGAGGTGTTGAGTGGTGGTGGTAGGATGATGATGGGATATTTAGTTTGGGCCGGGGTTGAGAAAAAAGCAATATTTAGTGGACATACACAAAACTGATAAGAAACCCCGATAGAACAACATTCACCTTTTGTTCTGTAGTGTTGGACGATATTAAACACTTTTGTTGTTATCCGAACCAATTAATTGAAAAGCCTGCCATGCACGCATTCCAAATGACGTCTACGAAGGGTGAAAGAACCGAACGATGAAAAAGAATCCTGTAACCTAAAAACGAAATATAAGGTGAAGAATGTGCGTAAAGTCAATTGGTAGACTCTTTTCAGATATTTGAACGAAGTTAACCTTTGAGTGATTTGCTGTAATAAAGCTTGTGTAAAAAAGGATTAGGGTTGACATTCCTTTTTCCTTACAGTCTCATTCATATTCTGGTTAATATTTTATGATAACGTTCGCGTTTAACCTTCTCAAACAAATTTGCATGAAATGTTATTTTTCAGATATGCATGTCTGAGTTAAAACGTTTTAGCTGAACTTAAAAGAAAAAGTTGCGTTGATATTCCACCTTTTCAACCATTCTCTTATCATTTTAGATTAGGTACTCATCAACTTTACAAAATTCCAATGCTTAAGCCACACGGGAGTCAACTCACATATTTTCTTCCATCTTTAGCATCAAGTACTTAAAGTCATGTAACTTATTAGCGTTCTAGTTACAATTTCGACATTATTTGCATGAGGAAATGGAATCCGAATCATTGTAATAGATGCCCTTGGGCCATTATAAAGTACTCAAGGGACGAAAAGCAAAATACTAACAACAATAAAGGCAAAAGGACGACAACGTAACGTGCACAGGGAACGCGACTACATCGAGCGTGAACAATTTTGTATGATAGGGGCATCGAGAAAATTAAGGGCTTTTACACAAGCGGCTCATTCATTTGGTTGCTTATTTGACTTGGTTGCTTGTTTTCTTGCAAACCAATACGCTGAGATTGAAAAGCTGTGCTGTAGAACAGGGTGATATACAAAAGATATTCAGTATAACAGGTCTTAAATATTCTCTTTAGTACCCGTATTTATTCAATGCAAAGTATATAAGACTTTGCTATTATTTAATGTATGATTAAAAATATAATTTGTTTACTAAGTTGCTTAGTCGTCAACATTACGAGCTCGAAAAATTTAAAAATATTTAGGAATTCTTTCATACGAGTAGCTAAAATTAAAAAAAACACTTAAATCGGCGCGTAAAGTGAAATTTTTATTTTCAAATATTGTAATATCGTTTTCAATTGTTTCCTTTTCATTAAGTAACCAGCTTTAACCAATATTTCAATCATAGAAATATGTCGGCCATCTAACAGCTTAACATTTAATTTTCTATTCCCCCCGTCGAAAATCAGTATCACCCTGTTTGAGAATAATGCATATTACATGAAACATTTTATGTATTCGGTTCATATTTCAATTAGTTGACAGGCATTACTATTTGTCATGCTGCTTGTGGCGGCTGCTGTTGATGTTGCGTTGTTTGCTGTTTCATCTATTGCTTGGCTCAGCTACTGCCTGCTTTTCTACGTCTACCAGCATTGCTTCTGGTGTGGGTCGACCTTCTCCGGCATGCTGAACGTGAACCTTGAAATTAATGTTCCCATTCAAAGCGCCATTAGAAATTAGATCGTTGCTGTCGACGACATAACGAAATCCAGACACACTTGTACTGATACTCCGCTCTTACTACAGTTTTATCGTCCTCTATCCCATTTACCACTGTATACTAGTTCCTAATACTCTCATAGATCCCCGTTGCGATGTTAACACCTAACTCAACGAAATTAAAGAAGAAAACCATCAAAAACAAAACAGATTACTATGCTTAACACCATGTTGATGTTGTTGTTGCTGATATCTGTGGGTATAGCGAAAAAAGACCCCCGAAAAAAAAGTAATGCTGCTTTCAACATAAATAACCCGAAAAGCGCATACTAATTAGACGAGAGACCCCTCTTGAACAAGTCATACAACTAGTACTAGAGATATATGGCAAGAAGAAGTCAAGATCAGACGGTAAGTGGTAAAAGGAAGCAGAAAATTTTCTAATGCATATTCTCATATATCTTTCTCTTGAAAGTATTCCTCTTTTGAACGTGGCACTTTGGGTTGTTTTTATGATTTTTCATCTTATACATATAATTCATTCACACTTGACGTGCAACCATCATGCACTTGAAAAGGACACTCGGGTAAAGTGCAACCAAGAGTAGGCAGTTGCACTTGCATCACAAATGATATATGGTTGAGATGTACGAGCATTGTGAGAGAGGAGATAGTGAATGGAGTGGTTTGTCTCCACTTGAAAAGGGGTTCCTTATCATTATGTTCTTGGAATGGCTTGAATCATCATTATAGGGGTTCCATTTTCTATTTCTAATTGCAGTAGCTACTTAGAAGTGAATGGAATATGATTTCATTTATGAATAGGCAGATTTATTTTCTGAACTTCTGTCTAGGTGGGGTAGAGTTTTATAGCATTTTTATCTGATTTTTATGGTAGTTTTAGAAAGGGAGCAAAGGATGAAGAATTGATGGCATCCTCATTTTGAACTATAAACCATCTCATAAAAATAACGTGGCTATAAACTATTATTATCCATATAATTGAGACTGTATTAGGGAAGCGATAAAACATGTTAAATGATGTAAAAACGCTGTTTCTTAAAACACAATTTCGCAACTATTCTCCTGAGACTCATAAATTCAGGGTGCTACTAAGAATACCAAATTACATTTATAGGTAATAGACAGTAGGAAAATCTCAAACAAATTTGCTTAACTGGTCCCATATAAAAACAATTGTTTATGGCTATTGCTCTTGAATATTTATTGGGTAATACAGGTACCTCTCAAATTACCGCAACTAACTCCGTTTTCTGACTTGTTGATAGATTTTTATAATGAGGAACTTTGACTTCTTCCTATTTCAGACTCTCTTTTGCAGTAACGTAGAAAAGCATACGAGTATAGTAATTCAGGATACCCAAATAATCACCCAGGATACCATAAAGGTTTAATTTTTAAATTTTACTTCAATTACCGCTTAGCACATGCCCAGTATGTCAGTTACTTGCATCTGGATAAAGTAGATACTTGGGTAAAACATCAGTATGATTGCAGTCGACGAGAACTACTGCGGTGCTTACATTTAGGATAGTCTGATAATATAGGTGTATTATTTTAGTTGCAAACCATCTAATTTTCAGATATTTTGTAGTATATGAGTATATCCTACTCATATCGCTTGGCAATCTTGATAAATATAAATAAATTGAAATACCTTTATCAAGAGATTTAACGCAGCAAATCGATTTCTTACCTGGAAATAAAAGAAAAACATTTATTATTTGATTGAAAATACTGAAACTGGAGAAGTTATGCTAAGATTTTGAGGTTTTGCAAGAAAATGTTCTAGGATACCTTACTAAAATCGATACCTGTCTACCCGTTCTTATGTCACAGTAAAGTTCCCCAAGAACTTTTGAAGGCACAATCACCAAGATTTGTTAAAACCTCAAAGGTGGTTGTCTAATATAAGTCTTATAGAAAAAAACCAAAAGGTTTTAAGAAGAGTCGCTCCATATAATGATATGACCCATTACAAATTGTTTATTATTGAAGATAGTGAAATAGGACATTAAATTAAAGGTATTGGCCAGATCTTTCAACATCATGCATCAAGATTGCATTATCTATAACGGGAAGTGAAAAAGAATGGATGCAACCAGAAAAAAAGTGCTTCCCCCTCTCATGACTATTAACCTGTGGACCAAAAAATTTGGAAAAAAATCATTGGGAGAGGTTTTTATGTGTACTAGAGCAACAATAACCCTGATAACCCTGAAACTCAATAAAATTCGAATTCCTAAAGTTGAAAGAATAAGAAAGTTTCACACGAATTGAATTATACTCAACAAGGTTAAAGTCGTTTCAATTTTTAAGTATACACCGCTGGGGAACGAAATGAGTTTCAATTAACGCAAATTGAGTAATCTGGATTATTAGCTTGGTTAACCACAATATAACAATTTTTCCGATCCGCCCATTCATCATCAACTAGGTCTGAAGAAATATTTTTAAATGAGTAACGAAGCCAGATTTATGTAAAGGAGATATCGTCCGACAATCACGCCGAAGAAAGACCATATCAATTAACATATGCGGTAAAAATTTTATCATTGAAAAACTTCAAAGCCACAGAATAAATATAGACAGACGTTGAGATCACTGAGTTTTCTGGGTAACATTCAAAAACTTGTTTTAAACGAAAAACAGGCAAAGGAGAACAATTTATAATTACTGAAATTGAGTGGTTGATTTGAATAGAATGCGAAATTTATCATCTGGGTGTATCTATTCCGTCTTCCAAACTTTTAAAAATTGTAATTTTAAGGAAATAACATCAGTCAAAATTGGGTCTGGTACAGGGAGATAAGGAGGGAAGAAGACTGCAGGAGCGGAGGAAAAAGTAGACATAAGTTAGCGAGAAAAAGTAGAAAAAATAATATATTAAAGCCAAAAATTGGAGGAAGATATATTGATATGAAAAAAGGGAAGGAAAAGCGAGGATATTCTGGGGTGAATGCTGCTATGTGCTATCTTTTGACCATGCAAATTCAATCATCAATTATAGAAGATAAGTTAGCTTATCAGATCGTATCGCATCTGCGTGAACACACAAAAGGCCAAAGTGTGGTACTGACTATATATAGAGTGCCGATACATACGATCAAAATGATGAGATACTCTTAACTATCTCTAAGCGAAGCCTCGAAAGAGGCTGTAGTGCTAAAGCAAAAAAAAAGCAAAATTCAGGATATCATGTTAGTTTTACTGTCCACGGTTTTTTAAAAAGGTTTTCAAATTTTTTTAAATTTAGGTTTCTACAATAATATTTTATATTGGGTATATATACGACTGGACCTAAGACCACTGCTTGTTTTGATCGGAGATGAAAATGGACCAAGACGTATAGTATATAAAGACAAAGGCAGAAAAATCGAAAGCTTGCCTAGCTAACAATTAGTTGCACAAATAAGTACAAGCACTACTTTATGATATTTGTGACAACTGAAAAGCATGCAAGCTCAACTTACAAAAGTAAATGAAATGTTGGCTGAACAGTGTCGTAAAAACAACGAAAATGCCTCTCAAAGTAGATAGGAATGGCAGTCTCTGGGCAAAACTAGGGATGGAAACGTCATCTTTGGGAAACCCCACTCTTCCTTTGATGGCACAACCTTCAAACAATGAAGAACAAGTGGACGGTGAAAAATTCCTTTTCCTCCCAGTCAAAACATTCTGGAAACCTGTGCTTTTAGTTCTCACAGGCAAAACTTCCGCTCTTTAAATCAAACCATTAAGTACCACTATCAATCTCACTCCTAATTAAAGAGTTAACTATTGCAGACGCAAAGAAAAAAAAACAACCTTCCCAATAATCCTACGGGAACTCACCAGATGGACAAAAGTTCTAAAAATTATGAAAAATAACAGAAATGAATATGCACTACTTTTAGTCTAGTCGAGTTTTTGCTAGTTTTCTTCTGACATTTGTTGTCTTGGGTATAATTTTATCTCAAGGCAACAAATGTCCAAAGAAAACTAGCAAAAACTCTACCAGACTAAAATATATATTACTATACACATAGTACGTGTGGTAATATATATTTCAGTGTAGTAGAATTTTTGCTAGTTTTTTTGTCATTTGTTGTCTTGGGTTCATCCCCAGGTAAAACACATTATCAATTATGTGTTTCTCATAATCCAGAAGATGAAAATTTGAATTGTATTCTCAGGGGATTGACTGGTTTGTCCGATGACGATCTAAACGATTAAAAATAAAGTTCAGGTCGTAAACGCTTGTGAAAGTACTCCTATCTGAAAGAGAAACTGAAATCTACACTACAAAAGCTATCTTTCAATTAAATTTTTTCAGTAGAAGCTCAATGTTCAAAAACGAAAAAGCTATGTGTCACAACTGCCAGAAACTTGGTCATTCATCAAGAAATTCCCATGTGCAAAAGGCAAGATGGGTAAAATATTGTAATTTTTCTGAACTCCTGAAGAAACAATTGGAAAAGCCAAATTTATGATTTGTGGCGGTAAACACCCAGTAAACTATGAAGGATTTCCTAAGAATCTCAAAAATGTGAATAAATCGTTTGTCCATATCATCTCGGAGTAACAGTTGAAAACAGAATCACCAAAACAAAAGCACAAAACCCGAATAGGGAACTAAAAAAACGCTCTTGCAGCCTCAATTCGCAGCACAAACCTGAGATGAGAGACATTTTCTATAGCATGAAAATATTGGGTTGTGCAAAAAGTTCTGCGGTTTTTGCACCAAAAACAGGACAAAAATGTTCAATTTTATTTATTTGATATTTGCAGGACAATTCTTGAATAACCGTCGTTTCAAGAAAAAATGTATTTAAGCAACCAAAGATTGTCCGTAAATTTTAACAACCTTCTGCAACTTTTTGTCAAGAGCATGATGTTATGTTCATAAAAGCTCGGTGGTTTATTGCGGAAAAACTCATCAATGTCATTTTGGATTGTTTTTCATCCCATCTAAATGATTCTAAAGAGATCGGAAAGGGCGGTAATTCGACGACGCAAGGTCCGGAGAGTAAGGCGAGTGTTAGCTTGCTTCCTGCCCAAATCTTTGTAACTTTTGCTCCGTTCGTATATACCATATATAAAATGGTGTCTGGCATTGCGTTCGCCAATCCCGGACATTTTAAAGATATTACGCATTGCAGTTCTTCGAATCAATTGTTTGACTGCGTGGAAGAAGTTCGTAGTAGACTCTACCCTTTTAATTCTACCAAATGCTAAGCAATACTTTTTCCGGTTGCAATCCGACTATGCAACGGTTATGGATGATTTTCCAGGT
This sequence comes from Odontomyia ornata, assembly GCA_963969285.1. Classification (NCBI taxonomy): domain Eukaryota; kingdom Metazoa; phylum Arthropoda; class Insecta; order Diptera; family Stratiomyidae; genus Odontomyia; species Odontomyia ornata. Next base: position 380,757,098 of record OZ017738.1, read on the forward strand.
GATCATTACGATTTTTCCCGCATAAGAGTACTGCAAGCAAAACGGTTTTCGTCTCCCGTAACAATATTTATCACAAATTGTTCCAACGTACGCCATTGCAGTAGAAATTCGCAGATCGTTCGGTTTAACATGTTGTACTCTGACAACTCATGAGTTACCCACACGCCGGACTTATTTACGTGTCCAACTTGCTTTAGCAATTTTTCGACAGTTGAATCATCAATTTTGAGTTTTTCTGCGTTTTCGCGAGTTGCCATATGCCAATCGGTTTTGATTAGGTTTAAGATTACATAGTTTTCAACGGGGAAAGGGCTTCCAGTGGATAATTAAAAAAAAAAAAAAAAACACAAAATATGTTTCACAACGTCATACAATTATTTTAGTTCATTATCGAGGAATTGGTGACTGAAAGTGTACGAAACAAACGAGGACATTACTGCGAAGTTCCTTAATCTCTACTTCTCCTTCTAATTCCCGGTCCATTGATCTACAAACAAATAATACGACAGACGTTCCTAGAAATTAGTGTCGCTTTCTACGAAACTACTAAGAGTAACGAAAAACGGCTCCAGTCCTGTCAAAATCTTTAGTATACATTGGTATGTTACGAGTAGAAACAGAGAAATCCAAAAGGATTTGAAAATTTAGGCTATCAACAAGTATATACGCAATAGAGCACACAAATTATTTGATCAAATCTCACAAATTTGATGAACTTTTTGTTTCCAACTACTTTAAAAGTTTATGAGCCTCCGTTATTGATAGACAAAAGTGCGTTATCGTACTATCTCTAGGTAGTCCTACTGTTTTGGAATGAGTGCTGATCACCGCTAAGTAGAAAGACAGTCAAGCGAAATACTGACGAGAGTACGTTTGCGGTCGCGGAATGAGTTTTTCTAGCATATGTACATTAACTTTAAAGTTTGATTTGGGCAATGAGGCGATCTTTCACGAAGTAATTATGTGGGCGGTCACAAAAGTTCCTGACCCGCCAAAGAAAACAGTAAACACATTGCGAAAATGTTTTTTATTTTTCAACATACACTTTTCCCAACGATGTTCAATAGCTTCGATACCCGCTTTATAGTAGGAACCGCTTTATAGTAGGAACCGTCAATCTCCTCAAAATAGCGATTGACCGCAGACTCTACCTCTTCATTATTGGCAAATCTTTTGCCACCGAGCCATTTTTTCAAATTCGGAAAAAGAAAATATTCCGAGGGAGCCAGATCTGGCGAATAGGGTGCGTAAGGAAGCAATTCGAACTTCAACTCATTGATTTTAGCCATCGCAATGACGCACGTGTGGACTGGTGCGTTGTCGTGATGAAACGACACTTTCTTTTTCGTCAGATGGGGCCGTTTTTTCTTGATTTCATCACTCTAACGCTGCAATATGCGCCGTTGATTGTTTTTTCTTTTTCGAGATGATCAATAAATACGTGGGTCATTCAACAAGTACTTAGCCCCACCGCCCAATGACGCTGCTATTACAAAAGAGTTTTACCATCGTGTAGTACATTCAACAAAACTAATGAAGGGAATTGACTGATACTTTGACAGTAGGCTACTAAAAGAATGTACTGCACGATGGTAAAACTCTTTTCTAAAAGCAGCGTCATTGGGCGGTGAGGCTAAGTACTTGTTGAATGACCCACGTATTATTCCACGCGCACCCCAGAAAACGGATGCCATGAGCTTGCCAGCTGACTGAACTGTCTTGGCTTTCTTTGGAGTTAGTTCTCCCTTTTCAGTCCACTGCTTTGACTGCTCCCTGGTCTCAGGTGTGAAATGATGGACCCATGCTTCGTCCATGGTTATGGAGCGACGCAAAAGCTCGGCTTTATTGCTGCGAAACATTGTCAAACACTCGGTGGAAACATCTTCACGTTGCTGTTTGTGCTCCATTGTGAGCAAACGCGGCACCCATCTTGCGAAGCTTTCTCATGTCCAAATTTTCGGTCAAAATTGCGATACACAGCACTTTTTGAAATGCCTGCCATGTCTGCTATCTTGCGCACTTTTAGTCGACGGTCGCCCAATACCATTTTGTGGATTTTCTTCACATTTTCTGACGTAGTGACCTCACTTGGTCGACCACTGCGGTGTTCATCTTGGCAGCTCGGACGACCTCGCTTAAACTCAGCTACCCAATATTTGACCGTTGTAAACGAAGGAGCAGACTTCCCCAGAGTAGAATCCAACTCGGCTTTGATATCGGTTGGACTTAGACCTTTCAAATGAAAATATTTTCGTAGATGGTGTACATTTAGATATACTTCAGTTTTTTATAGAGGGTAGACAAGATGACTCATGGCTCAACGCTAGCAGGATGGCCTTTCAATCTGCGGTTTCTGGGTTCGAGACTCCAGAATGGTTGCAAATTATTAATCAGATTACAATATGATGCTACTGGCTCATAAATAAAAATTGATTTTTGAAATTGGACGTAATTTTTAGCGGATTTATCAGTTTTCAGTATCAAATTAAATTACTTTACAAATTTCCATATGTTAGAAAAGAAAATATTTTTCAGGCCTAAGCTATGTCTGCCACAGCTATATTAGGATTTTTTTAAGCATTTTAGTATACTTGCCACCTATATTGCAGTTCCGTCAGTTTATATTTACGCGGATATAGTTTTTCTTTGAGTGCATAATGTTTGTTTCGTTGGTTGACCTAGATTTTGTGTTTCTACAATAAAATATTTATTAAGGACGTAGAATGGTCGTCCAGAGGAGGGTATCAGAAACATTTCTTGTGATTTAAATAAATGAAATTGAATTAATTTAATGTAGTGTTTCAAATTAAACAAAAAAAATGCAGTTTGAACGTAGTAATCTATTGTAACAAAAACGTTCACTATGCCCGTCGTTTTAATGATGGTAGCATCCAATTTCTATGAAATTCAATCAGTACTGAATCCTTTACCCAGTAAGATTATTAATAACTGCATTTGAATTAAAAAAGTTATTAGAAATGGATGAAAACTTTTTGAGCAATGAAAATCTATGAAAAAATAATCAATTGGCTCATACATCCTACTACTGTTTTGATCGTTCGAAATCAATTATATTACCATTCAATGTACGAAACCTAATCACTATAATTTCAATTGACTAAAAAAAAAATTCTATTGAACTTTTAACTCGGGAAATAAGCTCTCAGTATTTCCATCCATCGGGTAGCATCACATCGAACGTAAAACACAACACAACACAATTTCAAATTAATTCTTTGCATATACACACGACGAACAATAAATTAATTTGCACCGCAATTGAATTATAAATCCCTGCTTGAGATCATCATAATATCTATGATATTGTATTTTTCCTATTTTCGTTTCATATTTTCTTACCAGCGCTCTCCAGCTGTGATTTGAAATCTGAAGATTTCCGAAATCATGATAAAGATTTGCCGAAATTTGTGTATCCGTACCCGCGGGTATAAGATGAAGTATAAATCAAAAATAACCACTCCATGTCTCTTCATTAACATAATTTTCATCTGAATGTGAAGGAATAATATCTGTTAAAATTGGATAATTCAATTAATCATAGAACAACGAAAAACTTCTCAATTGTTAACGCGCAATCGTGCGCTTTCTTTTGATCTGACCATCATTATCATCAAGGTAGTTTTTTTACCATGGCGCGTTAGTAAGTATTATTACCCGCTTTCTCTGTATCCACTAGACCAGTATATCATATCATCGGTAGCAAGCTGTGGTAGCCAAATCTCAATGAATCTAATTTACTTTAATGCTCCATAATGCTATGGGTGATTTTTTTTTATCTTCTTCTTAAAGCTCTTCCCTGTCGTTTCAAGTGTGTTTTCTTCGTCATCTTCTGAGTTCAGTCAGTCAGCTACCGAAAATCTATGGATATTTTGATTCTAGGTTTTGGAAACCCTATGACTTCATAGCTTTTGTATATTTTTCCTCAAGAACAAATCAACGAACGAAATAAAGTGAACGAATGATGATGATGAGTGTTAGCATTGTTGTATTGTGAAACCATGTTCTCCTCAAGTGAAGTGAATGTATCAAGTGTACTTTCATTTGAAAAAGAGTTCATTATACCTGTCAACTCGTTACCCTTGAGAAATTCTATGACCTTTGAGTTGATGATGTTTAAAGATTCTTTGCAAGTTGCACAAGATGGAAGAAAAAAATTAAAATAAAATAAAAGACGTCAACAAAGACGACACAACAAAACGATAGCGGAGCAGAAACCAAACAATGAACAAGCCATGCCTGAAATTAACTGTAGTCATCATCATCCTCGTCATCAGCACCAACCCCGAAAAAAAAAAATAATGCAAACAACTTAATCTTCTACCTTTTCTTATGGTTTGCGGCTTTTTAATGGTGGCTGGGTAGAATTTTCAATGGCTTGAAATGAGGAATGTCTATCAAAAGTGTTAGGGTTTCATAATGTGTCTGGGTGAGATCTGACTGGGTGGTATTAAAATGAATTGATAGGATAAATGAGATCAAGGAAACATGAGTCTTTTTATAGCTACCAAATTCAAGTTTTATATTAGAAGTGTAAAGACTACTAAACTAAATTTAGACTGGGCTTTAAAAGTAAGTTGTTTGTATACCAACTATTGCAACTATTTAGTTTTCTTCTTTCTTGGGTTATTTCCATTATTGTTTAATATGGTCTACCGCTCTCCTGGTAAAATCCTTTTATTTGTCCAAAAGTCAAAATGAAATATATCATCAAACATTACTAGCATACTTGACATGGACCTTTTCATAATCAATCTAAATTTTCTATTCCCTTATCAAACTGTACTGTTCTACATTTTCCGACTTTTCACCTTTAACGTCCTGCACACAACGAGCACAACAACAGCAACAACGAACGAACACAAAAGTCGTTACATATTACGAAATAAAAAGGCTCAAAGCCAATTTGTAAAAGTGTCCAATTACAATGAAAAAGGGGTTCGTCGCCAAGAAAAGGATTCTAATTTAGCTTTAGTCTTCTAGCCAAGTGAGTGCCTTTGCTCACAACAATCCACTCAAGGAGTTTTGTGGGTAACCTGAACTTTGCACGTAACTTCCCATCAGAAATATTTCATTTTGGCCATGGATTTCTTCAATTGAAAATATTTGGGGTGTACAGCCCCCCAAACAGCAATTCCCGACACAGAACACTACAGCAGCATGTTTTTTAAGGGGGTGGTAGGTGGGTAGGGAACGATGATATATTTACCTGTTTTTTTTTGTAACGTGTAGATGAAATTGCAGGCTTACAATTTTTTTGAAGCAGTCTGCTTGTCTGCCTATTTGCTTACATATTTGCTGTTATAACGCCACCACTTCCATCAGCACTCAACGGAATGGTATGCAATGAGCGACAGTGAAAAAATAGAACCACTTTTCCAACAGGCTTTTCATCTGCAGGGAAAAATATGCGAAGCAGGCTGAGCAAATAGGAATGGAGACGTGATAATCCAGCAATGGCCGAAGTAATGGCGGCAGCTGGTGCGATGTATCTATCTTCCGTATGTGTATTACAGATATGCCTGCTCATATGTAGATACCTGTACGGAATGGAAATTGAGGTATGCATGGTATTTGCTCTGCCTACCATACCAATTCACATGAGTGTAATGTGACAACAATACCAACAATAAGCCACCTCATGACACTAATATGGGGTATTCAAAATACACAATGGTGCAGGTCTCAGACAAGGTCGCGTCTAAGCACGCTTTGCTCGCTCGCGTCATATGTGGTTTTTGTTACGATTTTTTCCCTCCTATTTGTTATCTTTATTTCTCCATCATGCCTCACAAGCACAGTTTGGCGCAAAACATAAAAGTCAATCTAAAACTAAACGGTTGACAAATAGATGCATAGACAAACAAGACAAATGAATGGACGAACATAACTGATGAATAGATTTATGAAGAGAGATATGCATTTGAAACGGTTTTTTGAATGAATGATGGAGCTATGAAAAACCAAATGACTTGATTTAGATACATAACTCTGCATCCATTGTGGAAAGGCAGATGGTGCAAAAAGATATATCAAAGCGACTAATTAGCTTTAAGATTTGCATTTTGTTTTTATTTATTTGCCAGTTGAATATTTCCATGCTGGTCAAAATACTTTAAAGTCAATGTCAAGTAAAGAAATTTTTATTCCGTAAATAATACGCTGGAATGCGATTAAATGCAGATTCCGAGCTAATTGACGACCTTGTGGCTATGTATCTTGTTTCTAAGGCAGTTGCTATTTGCTGTATTTTGTTTTCGATGAAAAGACGTTAGATCTGAATTGAACCAAAGAGTGTGGTTGGTGTTAAAGTTATGTGGAAAATTTCAGTCACGTTTATGAGGGTGTAGTGAATTGCATGTGATTTTATCAGGATTTCAAGGATATACGAGTAGGTAGGTATTGTGATGATAATAAACAGATACGTTTTCAAGGTTTGCATTAATTTACTTGATTAATTTTTGAATTAACGATTGAATGAAAGAATAGAATTGGAGAGATTCAATCTACAATAAAATAAGGAGTGTGTATTTGATTATTTTTTGCCTGGATATGTTTCATTGTCTTAATTTTTTAAATTTGATTTTAAAGATAGTCATCATGCGTTTCCTGATTTTTTATATAACAATTAAAATATTCTGTTGCCAGCAGTTTCGAGAAATATTTCGAAATTTTTCATCGGAGGTAGGCACATGATTAGACACCGTTGAAGAAGGAAGTCTTTCGCTGATTGTATGCGGGATCTCAAGAACGTGGTCGATAGCTCGAGATAATTGGACGCGCTGCATGTTGAAAGAGCTGACGCCTGAAAATGGGCTAAAAGGAAAATGAGGTAAAACTAGTTGATTTAATCATGTTATGCATCATAGAGTTGTTTTCTGGAAAGCGAAATTAAAAATTGAAGAGGCGATTGATTTTACGAATTTTTTTTTTGTTCCTTGCCTTTTACTTTGTACCACCCATTCTAAAATCCAGATTTGTGCACAGGGCTAGTCAAACCTATGCTGGTACATGAAAGTGACACATGAACCTTGCGGAGCGACTCCAAAAAAGCAATGTGCACTTTGAATTTAAAGTGCTCCGGAAATTCTACGGCCCAGTGAAGCAAAGAACAGAGTGGAGACTACGTTACAACAATGAGTTGCATGAACTATTTGACGAGCCACCTATATCTGCATGCGTAAAGTTACACAAAAAGCAGCAATGGGCAGGCCGTGTAGTAGAAATGGAAGAAAACCGGCTACCCATAAGAATATTACCAGTTAGAGTACAAGATAGACGTCCATTGGGTAGACCAAACATGAAGCCGATCATTGCTGGGAAGTGTCGTGATAAGTGGAGGGGATTAATCCTGGAGACCATGGCCCGACATGGGTTGTCGCCCCATAGCTGACGATGGCTAAAAAATTATTATAGACAGCATTATCGAGTTCATTTATCAAGCGATTAGGACAAGATACTAAAGCTTTCTATTAGCTCAGCTGAAACTCGTTGTGGCTGGTTGAAGTTTTGGAGACGTAATGTCTGTTTTTTACTGAATACGTTTAGCCATTGTACTTGTAGTTAGAAACCTTCTTAAATGGACACAATTCAATCTCACACTCTGCTTTAAATACACGGAATTCGATTGATATACATTGATTATGTGTTTGCCTTTCAGATACGTTTCAGTAAACCAAACCACTCGTACAAAGTATTGTTTTTATTTTTATTTTTTGTTATATGACTACAGCCCCTTTCGGACTTTCGCTGAGAGAAACACTTCAGTATCTCGTATCTGTATTATTTAGGCGTTTGGGAAGGTGATATGCTTAGTACCACGCTTGGTCGAGTCCGCCACCCAGTTGTGAAACATTTTGAACCAGTACGTGTCATAACTGAGCAGGCTTGTAGACCGTCCCAAGAATCGCCCATTGTCATTCACTTGATTTGAACCAGGGATCTCCGGCAAAATATTAACGTACCTTAAAGAAGAAATAGTTATAAGCAACCCTGAAAATTGAGATTTTTTATTAGGGAATAGTAAAATTATTTAACAATACCCTACTAAAATCGCGACCTGTGGGGTGTTTGGATATGGCATGATAACACTCACAATACATAAATCTCGGGTCCAGGGTTTTCAGAAGCAAGGCAGATAGATCAAAATCAAATCCAATAAACAAAACCACTGTTGAAAGTACGAAGTCATTCTGGATACCTAGAGAAAGATGCGCAGTAAACGAAAGAGTGTAGTGCACTGCAGTATTCGTGGTGGCGGCTCTATCTGTTCCACCTCCAACAGCCGAAATGATGTGCCAACCCATCTCACTCTTGGATGAAAGTAGCGTCACTATCTATGTCTCTCACACTTAAGCAGAGTTGACATAAATTCATTATCCTATTTAATTAAAAAAATTGTTGTTCCTCAATCGAGCGAGTGTCTCACTATTTCGGACTCTATAGTAAATGCGCCCTCATTAGAAGTTATTTGCCAAAATAGCGCAGTGCATATTTACAGTCGGTTAAAGTTGGGTGGCATAATTATTTTGAATTCGTTGTTGGGCAAAATCTAATATTTTATTTAAAACTGAAGCATTTTATTTAAACTGTAATTTATAGAAGAGTTGTTCATGGTTACATTAGAGCAAAAATCGAAGAAAAGTTAATATATGTTGTCACAGGATTTGAAGTATCATCACAGGGTGTCACTTTTTCCGATTTATTAGTCAGTACTTATAATTTGAAAAGCGCATGACCGAGATTTTTTTATATTTTTCTAATAACTATCACGACTTAGCCTATCACTCTTTACTGGCTTGACGTTGATTTCTTTGACTACCTATATATAATTTTGACATTTGAACCCTAGAAATTCAAGTATTTAGGGAACAAATTCATTATCCTATTCCTTCAAATGAGTCAAAGATTTACAATTTATTTTTACTTACAATCAAACTAACATCGATCTTGAGTAAGAGTGATATTTGATAATTTTTTTTTAGAAATAACTTTTCAAAAAATTCAAATTCTGTAGTAACCGTAAAACTGTAAATGGAGTGCCTTTTAATGAAATTATATTGCTAAAGAGAAAATCAAATTTCTTGAATTTGTTCATTACCATAGCGATTAAGCAAGAAAGAAAATTCAACTCAATGCAAGGATATTGCCAAAAAGAGGATTTTGATTACTGTTAGCGTCCAGAAACTAATCAAAGAAAATTCAATAAAAAAGGCTAAAATAGACGAATCAGTATCCTTTTTTGTATAAAAGTTGAAGTAAATCCCTGTGGTTACCTAGCGATACAAGGTATAGCCCCACCATTAATATCTACTGGAAAGTGGAAATTATTGCATGGGTCAGAACGAGTGTGTACTTAGAGCCCAGGACGATAATTCACAACTACTTCGATGATTTCTGAAGTGACTGATAGATTCAAAATATTTCTAATGCACTGTCAAATGTTTGGACAAAAGCAATATTTGTATTATTTTACAATTTTCTAGCAAAAGGAGGGAGGGCACTGTCATAAATCAGGCAAAGTCTGGATGCTATATATATTTGCGATCATATTTCTTCGTAAAATAATGCATGAAACAATTTCAATTGAAGAAAAACCATGTCCAGGGAGACCATCTTAGGCCATTACGAAGGAGAACATCAAATGTGTCGAGTTGACTGTACGGAAAGGTAAATACCTAGAGGCAGAAGAATTAACAGCTATAACTAGTCTTTCAAAAACAATATTGCTTAGAATGCTGCATTAACATGCAGTCAGTACCTTAAATACTGTACTCAATTTTCAAGTCTGTGTGATCGAAAGTGGTTAGTTCTTTATCATTATCATCTGTCACTAAAGGTAGCAATCAAGCTCCATCATGCAAAGTCTACGCCACTAAAAAAGCAAAGTTGACTCTTTAGAAAAAGATTTGGGCTTCAATATTTTGGATTCTCGAAGGAATTTTACTGACAGATTTTATGTAACAACACTACAGTAACGGACAGTTGTTTTTTTTTCATTGTTATATACATTTTAAAATACTATTTGAGGAAAGTATCGAAGAACACTGTTGCGAGAAGTGGTGTTGCTGCACAACAATGTGTCGGCTCACACAAGGCTGCTATTAAAAATACGCATTCACTGAACCCGACTATCCTCTCCATAAGCAAGATTTAGGCCCATCTGACAATTAATCTCGAAATCAAACTCGAAAAAATTTAATATAGGTTGCCGTGCCGGGGTTTTCGGCAAGGCATCGAAGACTTGCAAGCAGATGTAATGATCCTCATAGTTGAGTTCACTACATCTTTAGCTGCTGTTCCCCACTCCCCGACGAAACTTCACTTTTGTAAACCAGTGCTCCACCTTGGCATCAAAGAGTGCCATCAGGGATATCAAGTGCTATGTACTGGTGATAACTAGTGAAGTAGTCTTCAAAAAGTCTCCAGTTTTTAACATTGGGTACTAAGGACTCCAAAGCGAATGTCACGTCTGGAATGGTTCCAGCGCAGCGCGGTCGACAAAAGGTAGGGACATGGCCTGTCTTCAGAACAACGAGCCCAATTCCAGCTGCCATATCTAGGATCCATTTGCCCCTTGGATTTGATTGAGGCATGATCCATTCAATTGCATTGAAATCGGCTCCGACGAGCACGTGACACTCTGTGCTCGAAACAGCGTCCTCGAAACATTGAGCCTAGATTCAAAGGACGGTAAAGGTGCGTTCGGCGTTAGGTATACATTAAAATGTATAACTCCCGAGCACCGAATCCAAATGCAACCATCTCCCCGTCCCTAATTCTCACTTGGAACTGGGCGGTGTTTCGAGGCCAGATGGCAGCTGTACCAGATTCGTCAGGATACCATGTTGTGGAGTTTCGGTTGTGGTGTAGTTTTCTGAGCAGTAGCAAGTCAGCTTGACTAACTTTTACAAATTGCTCGAGTAGGTTTTGAGTGAATGTGCTCCCATGTTGATTAATTTGCAGAATACGGCTCATTGCAGAAGTGCTTTGGCTTTGGTTAGACCTTTTTGCAAAACCCGGCATTTTCCTGTACCTGGGACGTGTTCCAAATCATCAGGCCATGTGTCAACGTCTTGGTAGAACAGTGTGTCTCTTCTGGGGACTGCTTCTTTTTATGCCCTGTTTTGCCGCAATTATAGCACAGGGAGCTCCTACTGATTCTTTTACAACCTCTTCCAGTATGCCCATGTTCAAGGCGGCTGAAACATAGGAGAGGAATTGCTCTTCGCCTTATCTGATAAATAACCTAACCCATTTTGATTTTTCTCTTTTTTATCATCTGCTCGGCATATTTTTCTGAGGCCATGCCTCTATAACATATTTGGGTTGGTCCGCCTAATTTTCGCTACGGTCAGGACAATCAAACTTTAAGGTATCTTCTATCTCAGGTAGATCAGTAATACAGTTTTACGAGAGCAACCCCAGATTCAAGCGAGGCTAGGGTTATCTTCTCTTCATTAACATTTTTGACTGCGTCGCGAAGTACATTTTGTTAGTGGCTATTGGTTCGAGCTCCACCAATAGTTTACGCGAACGAGTCAACCGTATGCTTTTTATGGAATTTTATATTTCTTATGGTTTTATCGGTCCCTTAATCTATCGCAGAATATCTGCATACTGTCTACCGTCTGTGGCTTTGACCAGTATAACCAGCCCAATAGCTTTGCGCCGCTCCCTTTTCATTTTCTGCGACGCATCCGAGGATTCTTTTTTTTGTGATTGTTGAGGCTTAATTTTTTCTTCTTGGAGTAGTAATTTTTGCTGCTTTAGATAGCGCTGGTTAGAAGCCCTTCTACAATGGAACTTAAACCTTCATCGGCTACTCTTCGTCCCTTTTTCAATTTTTCGATCGCCTTTAATTGGGCTGTAAGTAAACCTTTTACTGTTATTCGGCGTTGGGAAGACTATTGCGCCTTCAGAGAGCTTGATCTATCGCACTTCCTCTGCCTTGAGCCATCTGCGCCTGTAATGGAATATTCGAGCTAGAAGCTACTCTCCTAGCATCTCCTAGCAAAGATGCGCTTGTGTAACGCAGGTGGCAACGATGTATTTTACAATTGATTCAGCTTTACGGTAGAGCCGCTTTTCTTCCGAGCGGTCCAAGATTGAGTCGCTCGGTATTTTCCCTGCAGGGTTTATTTCGGATTTAAGACCCTTACTTCAGTCGCTTCAGTAGCGCTCGAGGCAGCGATTAGTGATTTCTCGATATTCTTCGCATTTTCTTCTATCACTCGCACATCTGGTGCGCTCTGCAGAATTCCCCACTCTTCTTTTTTTCTATTTGCAATGGACGTCATTTTCTTTTCGTATTACTTATACCACTGCTTGAAAATTCAAGTGATGAATATTATTCATCCCTTTTGATATTTTCAGGGTAGATCAACCTTATAAATATTAACCAGAATGCTGAATTCATTGAAGTTAATCGTATTCACACAATTTCATTCGAGAAAATATAGAATTTACAGATAATACTATTATTTACAAAGTTGGGCGAATTTCAATTGCTCAGGTATTCGCTGCCAAGTTCACATAAAGGCTTAACTCTGTCGCTTTTTTCATATTTTCCAATCCAAAAGTACCCAATCATGAGTGGATGCAAATTTGGTTTTGCGTTCTTTCCCTTCCACTGCGCAACTCAACAATGATAATGCAATTTGGAGACTTTTATTTGACTATAGCCGGTGAATAAAAACTTTACTGATCCTGATCTGGGGAGACCTGTCATAAGATCCTGTCGTATTTTTGTGGATTATAAACTTTACATTAGACCACCTATCGGACAGGTCCCGACTTTAGAAGTGAATTGGAAAATGTTTCTACTAAACCTTATAAAGGGTCACTATGACCTCCAAAGTATATGTTTAGTTCAGTGTTGAGGTATTTTAATCAATCTAATTTATGGTTTTGCTCATAATATTGTTGCCGTGTGCTACTCTGAATAAAATTTTAAGATATATTTGAATGTATTAGAGGCCAGAGAGAGCGAATTTTGTAGAAACCTTTGATAGTAACGAACAGTTGAATAATGAATGATCAAGGAATGTAAATTTTCTAGGTTTTATATACAACAATTTCCTTTAAATTATTGGTTGGATGAAAATGTACACTGTTTCTGTTAACACAAGCGAGTTTTTCACATGCAACTATGCTGTAGTCTTAAGGCTGCACAAATTAAAAACAAAATACAGACAATAAAAATAATGATCCTTGTATTTTGTTTTCAGGCAAGCCTCTATTCAATTTCAAGCAACCTGTAAATGGCGGTATTTGCATATGATCGATGCATGTTATATCATACATATGTGTTAATATCCCTTATCAGTATCAAAACTAATGAAGAAACCTTTTCTCGGTTCTCTAATTGGGGAGCTTCCTGCACTTTCTTTTTTCCTTCATACAGCACGATCAAATCAACTGATTTAAATGTTTTCATTTTGTTCTTCAAATCACATAATCACTTCACCAACATGTTTATCAAAGTATTTCCGGTTGGAACAACATTTCATCGCTTTCACACACTCATCGCCCTCTCCTAGCCGAAATCCTAGCATTTAAATACCATTTTCCTCAACAATGTCGAACTAGATGACTCTAAGCTCCTTGACACTGATGATGCTGATGCCAAAGATAACGAAATGTGTCATTGGGAAAATCCAAATTCACTTTCCAACATTTTCAGATAGAGATACATAGATACACACGCTTTTGCTGTGATGTATCATGCATACACGCTCTGGCCTAATTTACAATGAAAATTTAGTGAGAAACATCACATTGAATCCATCCTCCTAGACTAGCTGTTACCAATTTCTTGTGGTGTAATGATTTTATTTAGATTTAATGAAGTCCACAAGAGAAAAACACAACAAAATTTAATTATGTGTTTATAAAAGTTAGCATTATGAATGATTCTGAAGAAATAAATATGACGTTGTTCCAAGTACAAGAATTAGATTGAAGAAAGCTTAAAATTTAGTAGTTTTACTTTCACTAGATAAACTTAAATGAAAATTTCATTAAAGTGCAATAAATTCTTCTGGAATCGTTGAAAACTGAGTTAACAACGTACATAATTTTATCTGGTATTTTTCTTTGGTCAATTTAAAGTGGGATACAATTTTCATCCGCGTAATTAGGGAATTTTCTGAATTTACATCATTTCACTTTTAACACATTATGATAAAAATTATTCAAGTAAACATGTTTCTTGTGAGGACGAAAAAGTTTTCTTGGGAAATATCCCCGGTGAGTTTCTTGGGAAAATTAAATTTATTTCTTTTTCGCACATTTTCCAAGAATATGAATTCATAGGGAAAAGTAAGTATTTTCTTAGTCTTTTTGTTTTTGCACATGAAACATTAGATAATCATTCGAAAATTGTTATTTAATAAGAAAGATACAGGAAAACGTAGACTTTTTAATTCCTTGAAATGAATTTCGTTTAGAGTTAATTCAAATGAATGGTATTACGAGAAGTAACCTCGTTCAGATAACCACAGTTGTGTGTCTCGCTTACGAAGAACACCAATCTGCTGTTCTAAATTAAGCTACAGAAATGCATGTGTTATTTGCCATATATATTATCGACATTCGAACAGCAAATCGTTAAAACTACCAGTATCCTCCTTTCCCTAAGGAAAAAACTTTACATCAACAGAACTTCTAACTAAACTACATTTATCCATCTCTGATTTGTTGATTCGCGTGCAAAGTCGTTCGTCTTTTCGTGGTTAATTCTACTCTGTCAGTTACTGCTCAAGCAGAATCTGGTAATCCGCACGCCTAAGTGGCGAGTTAAGAAGAGTATATAAACCCGAGTAAAAAAAATAATGACCAGCTTTGCTGACCGCCTGATTAGCTTCGTCGGTCTTACCTTATATGTGCGAATTTACCGTACTATAAAAATTCAACAAGAAGTAATACCACCAACTTGGCATATTAAACGATCATCAGCATGATGTTAACTAAAGCTTAATTGCTTTTTGAAAGTTTTATTTTTTCCTGTGTGCTGGTTTCAAGAGGAAAAAATCGTTGGGTTTTTGCTGGAACAAACTAGATGGTATAGAAGAACTTATTTTTTGCTCGTATTTCTGAAGTGTCTGAGTATCCGATCGTGACCACTGCTGCTGGCAGACAAATTTCGCATTTTGCATCCAAGATACTACGATTTGAGCTTCCACAAGTAGTTTAATGTGTTGAATGTTGATACGTGGGAGATTAATTTCAAGATAAAGAGAGATGCACAGTTGTTACTAATTTGAAACATTTGGCAACATTTCAATGTACCTGTAAAAACTTCGAATAACATAGTTCTAATTTTAGGTACTATTTAAGTGCCTAGTATCAGCTGTCTGTAGCAAACCTACAATTTCTCCAGAAAGATCAATGTACCTTAACCACATTTCCTGGCTACAGCACGGGATCTTTCATCTTGACCGCCAATTAAATCCAACAGCCGACTTTTGTCATCCTCTCGTAAATTGCTGTCAGCTGTTTATCAGAACGACTCCAGATACATTCACTCGTATATCAAATTGTTCTAATTGAAAATTATTTCTTATTATGTTCGATTATACGCTCAAGATAGCCTGGCTTGCCTGCTGTCAGTCTGTTTGCCTATCTTATCCAGCGTTTACCTTGAATACTTGAAACAAGCTGTTGTCCGCTTGGTTTCGTATCAACTTTTTTTTTGCTCTTCAACATTCGTTTTTGCTTTATCTGCATCTGCACGATACTTCTACCATCCAAAGTATAGTTTGTCCGTGTAGCAATCATTAGAGGTAATGTATCATACTTGTGTAGATTGTATATAATATCTTTATATAGGAAGGTTCTTTGCTTTTATATTTATTCTCGAGCTATCGAAAGTAAAAATAACCATGACCACATGTCGTGAGGTTCGGATCAATTCTATGTATCTTTTTTTTTTATTAAATGAAAGATACTTTGCTTTGCTCTAGTCCATTTGTCTGTCTGTCTGCTGGTCGATTACCACATGTATTTGCAATTTACATATTTCTATTTAATATGTAATGTATGGCTCAATATTGTGAATGATGTTTTGGAATTTTCGACATCTTTAACATATTCCTTTTAGTAAATTTTGTACTTTTTGTGCTTTTTATGTCTTGGATCATGTGCGCTCTTGATAGAAGAGTCTTTTTTGATTTATGGAAAAGACGGAAATTTGTATCTCCTTTGATGATGATGATGACTACGATGATATGATGATGATGACAACAACCACGACGACCGACGATGGCCAAGAACTCAACTACGTCAAACGATAGCAGCAGCAACAGCGCCGCTGCTTGCTATCGCAGAGAACGAAAATGAAAATGACTACGATGATGATGACGAAGACGATGATCAAGATGATGATGATGATGATTTTCTATACGCATTCTAGGATAAATATATTTATGACCAAGAAGATCCGATCAAATGTAACGTAACATAACTATTATCCTATATCTTTTTGCAGTGATTTACTTGATTTTATCAACAACAATTCATAGAGTTTCAAGACGAACGGATGCGAAACGATGGAGTAGGAGAGCAAGCAAAAAAATGGGCTATGATTTATTTGGAATAATTTCAGAAAATGGTTATTCATCTTGTACAATAAAGTATATTTATTTGGATTGCTTTGGTCGTCGGTCCACGGGGAATTGTTGTCCAAGAGATAAATTGTGCTCAAAGGAAAAGAAAATGATGAAGACAACAGTACTAGAAGGACTTGAGTTAAGTTGCGTTTGTTAAAAGGAGGCTTTTGATAAACGGATGAACTATTACATTGTGTATTGTGTTAGCTTGGGGACCATTCATTGGAGTCATCGTAAGTTGGGAGCGCTTAGTATTGTGGGAATCATCCGTTAAATTAATAGCCGTTGATGAAGACATACTAGAAGAATAATGTTGTTATTGAATTAATGGATTCAGATTTAATGTTTCGGTTGGCATCATTAACCTTGATTCTAATTTTATCTTAGCGAAATTGATTCGGGCAAGGGTTGAAGATTATTTAAGGAAATGAGGTCAAGAAGCAAGAATGACAGGAGTTTATTAAAATTCGCGATGAATGGATGCACTATTCTACATCTGTTATGGTGCTTCAATATTGATGAAACTTAAATCGAATTGGCTGGACCTGCCTTCACTTTAACTGAATTTCCTCAAAGGGCTTAAGAAAATCTATCTGTTTATACAAGAATTGGTAAGAGTGACGTATATCAATGTTTGGATACATTGACAACACACGTGAACCAGTTAAATGCGTAATTTACTTCCAAAGGAAGTGGACTTTCTTTTTATAAAGGGCAGAATAGTTTTAGAAGAAAACATTCTATTAAATATTTTATTACATCTTTCTCGAAACTTTTAGTTTTTAGACTGAAACATATTTTTTTATTTTTAGGACGTATATACACGTCGACCGCAACAAAATGAAAATTGGGATTGATGTGTATAACATATACATTGTGACAACGAAGTACCCGAAATTGTAATTTAAATTCCCCGGGTAAATAATTTTTCAAAAAAATCTATTTTGTTAAGTTGGTAGGACTGTCTGTAATTACTATGCCAAATATGAGCGAGATCTGACAACCATTCTGTTTACAGCTGCTACTTAAGTCGGTACACCTCAGTAATGCGTTGCGATTTTTGTGATTTTGTAATTTTTTTTATTGTGACCGAATTTAAAGCCAAAAGGCAATAAATACCTTTGATCAACCACCGTGTTCACCAGATTTGGCTCCGTGTCATGTTGATGAATAATTAAATATTTTGCGTATAATTTGCAATTTTCGGGCACTTTTTTGTCACAATGTAAAACAAAACTAGCTCAAGGAGCTGAAGGCCATCCCAAAAAGTGCTAATGAAAAGTGTTTCGAAGACTGGAAAAATCGTTGGCGTAAGTGTTGTGCATCTGATGGAGATAATTTTGAAGGCGACAAAATAAATATTTACGAATAATTAAATATTTTGCATGTTATTTGCAATTTCCGGGTACTTTTTTGTCACAATGTACGTCGAACGCAGTTAACTGGTTAATTTGTAGAAGCGTTTCTACAGGGCTACGTGTCTGCTTTTCAAACTCGTTAAATCTTGAATCAAAATTTACTGATATGTATATGCGGAACAGATAAATATGCATCTTTAACTCACTGAAAGAGGACTTATTTCTATGTGCCGTTTTAAAATCTATGGTAATTCATCATAGATTGGAGGTTCTAATTATACAGTGAAACCTGGCTAAGTGGGGCCTGGATATGTGAGAAACCTCACCTACTGATAATGTAAATTATGTCCCGACACTTTTGCATTCGATTCCCTCTATTACTGGGAATTTTCAAACCTCTTAAATTGATGTTTTCAATATTTACCTCTATAATTAAGATTTTTAGTTCAATAAGTAAAGACAATTTACCAGGTTTTGACAGGTTACAATACGGTTGACTTTCATTTGCACGTCCATCGTTCCTCAGTATTTTCTGGGCTTTTGTACAGTGAATACAAGTGAAAAAAATGTCGAAACGTAAATGCAATTCATTAAGAGCCGTGGATAAATTAAAAATATTATTGAACCATGAAAGTGAAAAGTCTCGCGGAGAGCCGTGTACAAAATTTAATTTATCAAAGTCAAACCTTTAAAGACTTATTCAAAGAAAGGACCCAATTCTTTCCTAGTGTATTGTCGGAAAAGGGAAACTAGAACGAATACGATCATTAGAGCATTCTGAACTTGAAAAATGTCCCTCGACATGGATAAGGCAGGTACGGAATAAAAATAGTCTAACAACCGGTACATTAAAGAGCAAGCCCAAAAATTTGCGACTAAGCTCTATACTGATAATTTTCCTGGCAGCAATGGATGGTTAGAGGGTTTTAATAGAAGAAATGATATCGTTTTCAAAAATGTTTGTGGAGAAAGCAATTCCGTGGACATCAGCGAATGTAGTCAGTGGATTAAAAACCATCCTAGCTCAGTTACATGATTATTATTATTATATTAAATTAAGAATCCTACGCAGCTTGAACTTGAACACAGCGAGCGACTTCAAAGGAGGACCCAGTTGAAGGTATTCATGGTAACGGACGAGTCGGACCAATGGAAAATAAAAATTAATAACTGTCCGCGCGAATGGAATCGAGTAAAATTGAGTAGATCTAGTTATAGATAAAGGGCGTATGCTTATCGCGTTTTGAATATCAGATGATGAAAAGCCTCGAGTAAGCTTAAAGAGCAAACATTGGTCAAGGTATTGTCACCTAATCTCCAAGGAAGCGATGACAAGGTAAATAAGACGTTCACCGTATGGACGGTAGGATAGTTTGTATTTATAGAAAAGCGAGCGAGTAAATTTTCTCTGTACGGATTCTACGGCATTCGAGAGGTACGTATGAAGGGGAGACCATATTTGTCATGCGTATTCTAGAATAGAGCGAACGTGTGAGATAAATAGACGGACACATGTTTGAGTGTTAAAAGAAGTGTGTGAACAGCGCAAAATAAAGCTAGCGATACGAGCTGCTCTAGATGTCATATGGGCGATGGGGCGGTCGAATTTGAGATGATGGTCAAACGTCACACCAAGATCCTTAAAATGGTCAACTGATAAAAGTACTGAGCCACTAACCGAAAAGTCAAACCTTGAGGTATTCAGTTTATTGGAAAAATACATTTGAAAGCATTTAGGAACGTTGAGAGCAAGACGATTCGTCGAATACATTAATGTCATTTTGGTGTATCAAGCAGTCATTCATCGCGCGATTGATACTGAAGATTTTAAGATCGTCGGCATAGAGAAGACAGTTGGAAGTAATGACACTGGGAAGGTAATTGATGAAAAGGTTGAATAGGAGAGGGCTTAGAATAGATCCCTGTGGCACGCCAGAAGTCTGGGCGAAGAGGGCAGAAGAGCACCTGTTCCAAATTACCGAGCAAGAACGGTTATGGATAAAGGAACTGATCCATGTAAGGAGGGGACCGGATATTCCGTACTGATCAAGTTTGTTTATTAAAGTTTGGTGGTCAATGCTGTTGAACGCTTTGGTGAAATCGGTATAAATCACGTCAACTAGGAATGTCTTGTCCTTCCTGACCAGAAATTCATATTTAAAGGTCAGTCTTGCCATGGTAGTAAATTAAGTAAAGATCGGATTACTTTACTTGTGTGGGCGAACATGTCCGGAACTGAAAACCGCCAGCGATTGCGATAAGCACCCAGGCTAGCAAAAATTATGGTATGTAAAAGAGGCATTTGCTCTCCGCTAAGCTTTAACAACACCAGGAGACGTAGCCAATAGGCTCCAGATTGGTGACTTCATGCCTCAGGAGGATTCCCTTTTCACCCCGATCGTAAGCCATTGTCAATGTGTAAAAGCGTTCCTGTCCTGCCGTA
This sequence comes from Odontomyia ornata, assembly GCA_963969285.1. Lineage (NCBI taxonomy): Eukaryota > Metazoa > Arthropoda > Insecta > Diptera > Stratiomyidae > Odontomyia > Odontomyia ornata. Next base: position 380,777,527 of record OZ017738.1, read on the forward strand.
TCCTATATTTGTAATTTGATCGTTCACGGTCCAAATTAGTTAATTTCTACTAAAATTATACTTCGGACAGAATCGCTGGGCCACTTCAAAAAAAAAATTCTTTTCAGTTTTAGAATTCAGCTGAAAATTTAAAAAATTTTATTTAATAACAAATTTATTTTTCAGTATGAATTTATTATTTCTTTAAGTCTAGAAACGATCTAACTTTTAGGGATGGATTTAAATTTATTGATATTGCTCTTATTTTAATACTGCTAGGTTCATTTACAGTTTCAATTCATTGCAGCACCTTTTTGAACACATCCATGTTTACTTAAATGAAAACGTACAAAAAAGAAGAGTTTCTATGCGTTGAAAACCCAATAAATGCTTTTTTGAAAACGATTTATTCCAATTATTTTTATAAATTTCCTTTTATTGCCTGTTAGAATACTTAAAAAAATTTAAATAGGTCTTAATTTTTGATATCAATTGAGTGCTCTTCAAATAATTAAAAATCAAACGCCAATCCCTTTTATTTTCTTTAAAGAACAAAAACGTTTGATAGGGTAATGTCAAATTTGGGATTCGTAAAAGTGAATCAACTGAAATGAAATGAACCCTCAGAAGGAGCAAAATTCTCAATTATTAAAAAAGAATCGAGCGTTATAAAATATTTTGGTCCGAACGTTAATACATAAGTTGGTATTTAACAAACCAAAATTCCAAAAAAAAACGTTTTTCATGCGTTTACCTGTCGAAAGACACTTTGTCTTGATCCTTGGATTGGCCTGATGACTTTGAAATTGTTGAGAATTTGCGGTTCCATACCAAAATTTGATTTAAGAATAAATCAATGAGACAAAATAGGAGACACTGGCGATAACTCAAAGGAGTGGAAACGCATCTGCTCACTCAAAAAAAGGCCTGATGGCTTTTCAAGAAGAAAATAAATTAGTAAAGTTTATAGTCTCCGAACTGCGATGCCGATTTGAGAGAAATACGATGCTTACCTGCTTGGTGTATATACTTGTATTCTTCGGTTAAAATCAATTTTAAATTATTCTATACGTTTATAGTATTTCAGTGCTCTTATAAAAGGGGCAACGTTTTAAAATAATTTTTGATTTTTCAAATTAAATATTCCATCATTTCGGTTCGACAACATTATGGTTATTTTCTAACACTTCGGGTGTTCAATTTGGCACAGCAATTACAATTTACATGGACTAAGGAAAAATTAGGAACAAAAACAGACATAGGTAGGGCCACTTTATAAATATTTTACTTCTACAGTCTCTGCAAGCAAGTATCGAATTTTGCGAGCGAGGCATACAAAAATATAGCATAATGTTTATTAGGTAGAGAGTATAGAAAGAAAGAGCAAGCGACTTTTAGGGTTCTTTGGATGTACGGGCCTGATTTAATTGAACCAAGTTTTAAGGAACAATTGATTTTAAGAGTGCAGATTCAGCTTCGGCAAGTGAACAAATTTTGATGCTGCATTTGGAACTTAAGAAAAATTGAAATATTCAGTGGTTCATTTTCGTGATATCAAGTTTATCTTCCTCCAAAATTTATAATGCGCTGTGAGAACCAAACCTGAAATCACTCCAGTACCTCCCATATGACCTTAAGACCTCATTTTTTGTATGCTTAATACTAAAGGTAACGTCGTGATGATGCCTGGAAAAGTTCAACAGTAAGGCTTCTTAAACTATAAGAAATTTCAGAATCTGGGTAATTAGGTTGTTCCATTTACTACGCTTTCAACAAGATCTAAGATTTTGTATGAAGCAAAGCATTTTTAGAAGAGATCTAGCTTTGCGTATATAATGTCCATGTTGGATAAACGTTTTCAGTCAAACGAAGGGGAGTACATGGCAAAATTTGCTAATGAAGAATTCACATTTGAAAGCATTTTACGAATTATAATTAATTAATTATGTAGTATAAATTGGCGAAGCGTGCGGAGGGATCCCCCAGATGTTCGGAGTATAAAAATAAAGGTAGAGTATTAAGTTCAAAATGACAAGCTTTACATGACTACTGAAAGGAAATATTTCCAAAGAACATAGCAGTGCATATTATTGAATCATGCTAACATACTGACTAACAAATCAGTTGAAGTAAACTATAATTCTCATTGCGTTATATAAAAAAAAACTGACAAACTCTTTTTATTAGAAGAGACAGGCAATCAATTTTATACGAACATTCACTGCGACTAGACTCCTCCGAAAAATTTTCCATTCAATTTCATTTCATCCTCCGTAATCTATCACTAACATTTCAAAAAGTACCACCAACCACATGCTGCACATATTTCTCAAGGCCAATTCTCCTGTCATCATGGTGAAATGTTGGAGCATGACTTCAATGAAAATAAATTCAAGCTAGCAAAATATCATAAATAATAATTGACCCCGTTACAAATCCTTGCCATCTGATCCATTTACCCATCAAAACCATATACTTACATACAAACATATGGAATATTGTAAATTTAGGCACATTCTATATTTTGTTTTGGTGAAACATTTAAGCAGCTTAATATCCGCAGCAAATCGCTTTGAGTATTATTTTTGCGTGCAACCACCATTGCGCCACGTGTACCATAACATACATACCTAATATCATACTACTTCCTTCAATGCCATCATCCTCTTATCTATATGCGTTCGTTACTTTTCCAAGTTCAAATGGAGAAAGGGAGTGTGACGTCAAGAGAAAAATGAAACCTTCCTCGTTGCTTTTCTCATCCAATTACCGCTTTCATTTAAAATAAATGATCTATGGTCGTAAAAACACTTCCTATATAGAATATAAGTCGCGACCTCTTCCTTTTGGTTCGTATCGCAAAATAAGGACGATACATTGCACAGTGAACGACGACGTCGAAAACGACGATGATGATGATGATGACAACTACAACGATGAATAGATCGATATCAAAAAGTCCTTCTATATTATTCCTAAATAGTACGTAGGACGTTTTTCTAGAAATATTGCGCACCCTGCTCGATTCTTCTTATTCCTCCTTCAACGGGCTCTTGACACACCGATTTATGATACCACCCTGTGACAAAATTTAGTAGATAGCAGGTTTAACGAAAATACGCCAGGACACATTACACCTCCGGAGCATAGCAAAACACGATGGGATTGCTTGCTATATTGCCTTGTATGCGAGTACGTACGTACGTACCAGGAATGGATAAAGGTACTTCATTACACTTTAGACGACACACTCCACAAAGTCGTACAACATTCTACATCACATCACTATCCTATCTATTCCGTTCAAGATAATATTGGACACGGTCTTTATCAGCATGAGATTACCACATTGCCAAGTTTATTGTCACAACGATAGACTGAAGTAGTTAATCTTTTCGGGTGTTTCCTGGCTTGGCTCCGTTGGCAGGCGGCTAAGCAGACTGGAAATACGAGTATCGCTCCAGTTGGGCATTTGCAAGGCTCTTGAGGCATAGGCGAATAAAATTAATGACGAAAAGCTGAATATCACGCACCCTTCTTGACCGGAGCCATAAAATTCGTTGGTATTGCCTGAAAATATTCGATCCTATCCGACTAAGCTCTTGAATTGTTGACTGTTTCGCCTGTTTCCGAAATTTGCGGCCACACTCGAAATAAACATACATTTATTATATGTCGGTATCTAAATACTTATCGCATGCATAGATAGATAGGTAGATAGATGCTTCTACAAGGCAGATGACAGCAGGCGGCCGCATGCTAAATCCTGATGAGTTTTCCGTAACAAGCGACTAAGCAAGCTCAATTTCTCCCTCTGCCTATTCACATATCTCCCGAATAGAAAGGATCGATCCCGATGACACACCTGAAGTAGCAGCTATAAATGGTATTTTTAGTTTCTACTGTATTTAATGTATATGGAGCTATTTGCGGGATTTTAGGAATCATAAAACCAACACGCAATAAGTTCTCTTGTGTGGTTCGGTAACGGATAGATTATACCTGTACTAAAGCAAGGACGAGAAAGTCCTTGCGATATCAACAGAGAGGAGCCGAGGCAGCGGATGTAGCAAGCAAATCAAGGATGAGAATGGTATTTGTCAGGGACTTGTATTATATTTATGGAGTACCCGAAAACTTTAGTGCTCATCAATTTAGCTTTATGCTATGCTTAACCCGATTTTAAGATGTCTAGATGTAGTTTATTTGTGATGATACTTCTGGTTTAATTCGCCATTTGTATCCATAGATAAAGGCTAGAGAGATGGTTGTGTAATGTAACGAAGTTTTCAAAGGTTAGTTTTTGCGCTTAATCCTTTTTTGCTTATTAAGGTGGTGAGCGATTATGAGCAGTTGAGTGGAAACGAAATTACTTTAGGTCTTTCACGTGACTAAGAATGAGTAATTGCTTTAATGATTATGAGAAAATACCAAGTTTAGAGCAATCTTAATTCTCTTGTTTTGTTTTTTTAATGTCATTGCTCCCATTTTACATCATAAACAATTTCACAAATGGTCGCTTTAGCTATATCATAAATACATTCATCTTTTATTACTCATGCAATCTTCACCCCAGGGACTGACACTCTACTTTAGAGAATCTCAGACATTCTTCCTATATCTAATCAGTGTCGCCACAGTCAATTTAGTTTTAGGATGAACTTATTTCAAAATGTGATGGATATCTTTTAAATTGAATTTGCTTGACCATATGGACTTCATATGAGCTTACGATCTTAAAATAGAGTAATAAAATATAGTCTAGTCTGCTGATGACATGGTCAGTGGCGATTGAGTTTATTTTATTCCGGACAAGGAGAGGTTTTGATAGTGTTAATAACAAAAAGAGGAGTTTTATGTTCTTGTAAGATTTTATAGCAATTTCACGCAATTATGTTTATAGTTGCGTAAATTGACGTAAAAAGTTAATTGTGCTTTGTTCATTTTCCGTAAAAGCATTTGATTCTCGTAAAAGGATGGAGACTTCTGTCGTAAATTTACCTTTCCAGATAAAAGTTGACAGCTCAATTGTGAACTAATAAAAGACAATCTATTCTTCAGTACAAAGCAATTGTTTTTCATGTCTGTAATCCCGTCTTTGTTTCTTTTCAAACAGAATATTAATCCGAAATCGCTTTGCCTAGAATAAGTAAGTATAAGCTAACTTCTTCAAATACAAATATCTCTTCTTTACTGCGCAAGGCGATTATTTAATTATCGGTTTGAACCTGTTTGGGCTTATTTTAAGGAGAGTAGTCCCATTTTTGTTTGGGGCTATTTCATTGAAAATCGGGAACTATACAGTGCAATTTTTTTGTTGATTGGTCCTTGATTCGACTCTGTTTCAGCCCATTTCATCTTGTGAGTTAAATTGCAAAGTATGGTTGCAGCATCGTCATAGCAGGTTTCTCCGAAACTACAACTGCTACAAACACCCAACTCGGCAGGTATATCAGAAGTTAAGCGCTTTGAAGGTTTGAGCATCGGAATAATTTCCCCATATTGGAGGACGACTCAACATTTTTTTATATCAAAGATAGTCATGTGGAGTGACACCACTCAAACATCTTGATGAGAACTTCTCAAATTGGTCCACCCAATATATAGAAGTGATACTTAAAAATTGTTTTTTAAAAGGTAGGAGATATGGGTATCAAATGAAAAGTCTTCATAAGATCTTTTAAGAACAGATGTCAAAAGTGTAACAGCTTAGGTCAGAGGCTTGGGGAAGTCAAAATATGTGAAAAGTTATATCCCTCACTCGCGATTAAACATCTTTGGGTGGAAAAATCTGAAAAAATTCCTGGAAGTAGAACTTTGTGAGTACCAGAGCAACAAATACCTTTGAAAACAAAATTTAATCAACTTTTCAACAATAGTATAGTTTTTGAATTTTATGTTTTTGCCTATAAAACTAAGAGCGAAATAGAAATTTGCCAAAACTTATATCTAGGTGCATCAGTAAGAGTCACATGTAGTTTGAACATTTTTTAACAATCGAGCCATAAACAATACGATTACAACTGATTGAAAATTACAAAATTAAAGCAACAGCACAATATAATGGGGAGAAAAATACGTTTATACATAACATAAATGCTGCATTTATGTACGGATTTTTAAGAAATTTTCAAATATAAGATATAACACTGATATATTACCATAGGCACAAGAGGACAGCACAGTTTAAACGATATGGCGGCAAATTAAAAAAAAAGAAAATCATATTTGATTGTTTCTTAATCTATTTAAGGTATCTATGCTTCTGTCAAGTTTTTGATATTAAGAAGATATTGTTTGTTTATTAATTTGCTTACAAAACCCTTCTGGCATGAACACGGTTCTGCTAATTCAATTTATTTAAATTTATAGCGGACATTGTTGACCGAGAAGAGGAAAACATTCCATTAAAAGGGTTACCACATCTCTCTCAAATTTTGAGTTTTTGGGCCGACACGTATGTTTTTCTTTTCAGGACGTGAATACAACACCAAATTAATAAAGTGAAAATTGGGATTGACGTTTAGAAACGTTGAACGGAGTTAACTGGTTGAATTCAATGACTTTTTTTCACTATTAGTACCTTATATTTAGTAAGTTTAAAAAAATTGGATCATATTTGCGGAGATTACAGCCATCGTTTTCAACGAACGAACAAATTAATCTGGGAGAAACTAGCCACTATGGACAAAATTGAATATCGCGCCGTGATAAAGTTCTTCACCAAACAAGATAATTTTTCAAGAGATATGAGCTGTATACGGGGACTCTGCTCCTTGAAAAATTACGGTTTAAATTGGCACCGCCTTTTCAAACCAGGGAAGGACTCAATTGAAGACGATCCTCGACCTGATCTAGCCTACGACCCCATAGATAATAGAAAAAGTAGAAAAACTTGTATTGGATTTTCCAATAAAAGTTTTTCTACTTTTTCGATGATCTCTGGGGTCGTACGCAAGACCAGGTCCGCTAAAGAAGAAAAAACTTGAAGCATTGATTGGAGTTTCTGAACAAACCATTTTAAACATCTACATCAACATCTAGGGATGACTAAAGTTTGTGCAAGATGAGTTCCGACAATGCTTACACCACTTCAAAAACACGAACACATCGAGTGTTCTCGTGTTTTGAAGCGCTATGATGAGCAGGAAGAAGCAATTATGATTCCGATTGGTACTGGTGATGAAACTTGAATTCATAATTATGACACTGAGTCAAAACAAGAGTCGATGCATGGCATAAAAGAGGCACATCATTTCCTAATTCTTCTTTTAATCGTACCAGGTCGATTAAAAGAAGCAATCAAGGATATAAGAAGTGGAAAATTGGCATAAGGTGTGCTCCTCTTGAAACGACAATACGATGTTGTTTTGAACAACTCCGTCACCCACCCTACAGGCAGGCTTGGCGTAAAAAAATTATCAGCGGTGATGAAATCAAGTCGGCAAATTCGGCCTATTTTGACAGTCAAAACAAACATTTTTTTAATGTATTAAATTATTCAATAGATATGAAAAATGTATGTGAGTTACGGGAGAATATATTGAAAAGGAAAATTAGTTTGATGTTTCATTTCAACCCCCTTCGCTGTTTATTCAGGAACTTTTTGACCTCGTCTTATATATTTAGGAGTTACCCCATACATTGAACGTGATTGGATAGACGTTTCTCCAGCACTTGCAAATGTCTTTCCATCTAACATAGAAAATGCAAAATTAAATTCTACTGCAATTTCACGCAAGTAGTTCTATTCTTCATATGCATGTGGTAATGATTCCAATCTCCTTTCTGATGAGTTCATCTGTTTTTTTAAAAACATTAATTTTAATGAGCTGGTAGTATTTCGTGGATAATGGACAATGATTTCACTAGATCACTTCAGACACAAGATGAATATAAATGAATCCGAGGCCTCATAGCTGAAAATCACTGTTTATAGGCTGAGTGGCCAGAGCTCTCATCCGTAGCCTCATTTAAATGTAAAAACAACATTCGACTGGTAATGCAGAATCAGGCAATTTTTCGATCACAAGAAACATTCATTTTGTTATATGATCTACTAAATGCCCTCAGCAAAGGTAACTATCACATCGTTCAATAAGTCCCGAGACTAACCCAGAGATGGTGCTAGTAGTACCAAACTGGCCACGTTTCCATAGAGTGCGAACCTTTACATGAAACGTGTAAACATTTCAGTTCGATCGGATCACAGACAGCTGAGTTATTGAGGTTAAAGTAAAGTCGCTTTGTAATTTGTTTGAAAAATGGAAAAAGCGAGTTTCGCGTGTTGATAAAACATTGTTTTTTAATGAGTGAAAACACCGTAGAAGCTCAACAATGGCATGAAAAACATTACCCGGACTCCTCTCTATCGAAACCAACGATTTGTCGTTGGTATGCTGAGTTTAAACGTGGTGGTACGGACACAAACGATGCGGAACGTTCGGGTAGGCCATTGGAAGCCGTTACACAGGAAAATGTGAATGAAGTGTTAAAAATTGTAATGAAAAATCGCAAAGTGAAGGTCCGTGAGATTGCAAAAATGACACAGATATCATCTGGAAGCGTATTTACAATCCTTCATGAAAAATTGTGCATGAAAAAGGTTTTTTGCAAGTGGGTGCCGCGATTGCTTTCAGTGGAAGAAAAACAGCAACTAGTCGGCAATAGCAAAATTGAACGAATTGGGCTTTGATTTGCTTCCCCAACCCCCGTATTCGCCAGATTTAGCCCCCAGCGACTACTGGCTCTTTGCTGATCTAAAAACAATGCTCCAGGGAAAAATTTTGGATCGAATGAGGAGGTCATTGCCGAAACTGAAGCCTATTTTGATGCAAAGGATAAATTCTTCTATAAACATGGTATAGAAAAGTTGGAAAGGCGTTGGAAAGATCGTATCATCCTAAAAGGAGATTATATTGATGAATAAAAATGATTTTTGAAAACAATGTTGTTTTTGTTGTTAGTCTCGGGACTTATTGAACGGTGTGTTATAATCTTAAAGTGCGTAACATCTAGATAGTACATTTCTTTAGCTTTGGCTACATCTTTATGCGTTGGAAAAGTGGCATTCTGATTTTTTTTGTACCGTTCTAAAAGTTTATGCTTGTTTTGTTAAATTGCAGTTATTTACTAATGACAATGCCTTTTCTGGCGTGTAGATAACTATCTTTAAAGATGATTCAGTATCTGTATTATTGTATTATGTTGCCAGGCTCTACTACATCCCGAATGGCACTCGCATAGCGCCGTCTACCTGCTACATTTGAACTGCTGTTTGCGGCAAAAGCCAATTCTTCTCGAGAATATTTTGAAATAAGTTATGACAGTTTTAAATCTATTGAAAATATGCATCCAAACATTTATAATAAAAGTTCATGGCTAATCTAATCTTGTATGTGAGACTTTCTTAAGGTAAAAGTACCTTAAATTTATAAATTGCGGCAATCCCAAATGCGACTGATATTCGAGACAGAAAAATAATCTTGTAGGTGATACATATTTTATTTATCCTAGCCACAATATTCAGTTAGGAGGCAAACGGCTGCTGATTTACGTTTTGGAAAATACTTCTGATTTTATTGCGAATTCAATTATAATAATAAGTCAAAGCAGCATGAAATCCTTCCAGAGGAGTTTTGTACGTCAATTAGTAAATCAGGCAACATCTTCTGAACATCAAAACATGTTTATATGTAGATATATAAATAGATTCCAAAGATTGAGCCCAAAAAAACTAAAATAGGGTCATTATGTATTTCAATTTGCCGCCATTGTATGACTAGGTAAGATAACACTTAAATGTTACAAACGATTTCTAAAATTTTCTTCGAAACTCCTACATATCTGTAGTGTTCAGGTGCTTTGCAAACATACATGCCCACAAAATGACAGGTTGTGCTGCAATTGTTAAATTTTCTTTCGGCTGTAACTTAGTTGTTTATGGCTCGATTGTAATGAAATTTTCAGAGTGCATATATCTGTTACTAAGGACTGGGTATGAGTTTTTGGAAAATATAATAGTTTCCTTTTGATTTTATGGGCAGAAATGTACTATTCACAAAATATACTATTATGAGCAATTGTTCGAATTTTGGCTCCTTAGGTATTTGATATTTGCCTAGCTTTCTGATGGGGCTTGATTTTGATGGATCTCAAAACGTTGTTCCGTCGTCTCTTAACATAATCTGTCTGGGAAAGGCAAAATTATGACAAAGGATGACGGGACACGTTTCAAAACCCATCTTGGATATTCGTTGGCTTTGTACTTATAGACCTACTTTGTTGTCTTCAGAATTTTCGGATCAAAGATGTTCAATCGTGAAGGATAGGAAAAAATTTATTCGCTCACTTTTCTTTCTCCTGTAGCCTTCAATGCAAAAAGTCCCAATTTTAGATCCGCTTTGAAAATTACGTATCAATACCTTTCATTTGATATCCATACTGAATATCTTTGGTAAAAAAATTTGTTTAAGGGTCACACTCCTACCAGGGGAAAACCCTCAAAAAGCGTTAAAATTGTTTTGTACTGACACTTTAAAGGGGGCTTTACTGTTCACCTACCTGCGAGATTTCATGTTCCTACCTTATATGACTTACTAGAAAACTTGCTTAGATACAAGGACGGACAGGCGGATGAACGGACAGACAGACTCGACAGACAGATACCGATTTTAGTAGGGGTTTGCGAAGTTATTTTACAAAGCGATCGGCAAAAAAAAGTTATGGCATCAGTTTTTTGGGGATTCAAAAGTGATATTCTTGATTGATTATCTTGAAAAAGGTAAAGCAATCAACTCGGAGTATTATTGCAACCTTTTGGACCAGTTGGATAAAAGTACGTGAAAAAAGACCCGGCTTACAAAAGAAAAAATCGTTTTTCATTAAGACAATGCACGTCCTCACACACAAGTGCTTTGACGATGGCTACATTGAAAGAATTAAAGTACGGATTGCTTGAACACGCAGCGTATTCACCAAATTTGGTTCCCTTTAACTATTGCCTCCAGGAATTGGAAAAAATTTCTTCGTAGAAAGCGTTTTTTGTCGAATGAAGAAGCTGTTGCAGCCATGGAGCAGTATTTTGTAGAGCTTCTGGAATATCATTACAAAGATTGTATGAAATTATTGGAGGATCGTTGGAATAAGTGTGTTGAAGTCGAGGGATATTATATTGAATAAAAAAACTAATTTCATTAAAAACATACATTCTTTCATTTTCGCTATCAGCATTTTTCAACCAACCTTTACAATGAACGGCCTGGATTACCTGCATATCTTCAATTTGAAATACACAACCATACCCTGTCCTAAAATTGGAGCTACATATTGTATTTAAAGGAGAACAAACATTTTTAGGCATTATAAAGAGATTCTTTTTGCAGTCACTTCTATACACTACCTTCTTGTGATCATCTTCCAGGGTTGAACTACACTTCGTAAAAAAAACTGCTTCGGATTTCGTTATTTGTTCATCCAACGAGCATTTTATATCACGGCCCTCCAGTCCTCCATCATCCACGAGCTCTCACGGATCCAATGGGGGTTTTTTGTCAATACCCATCGTTTTGGGACGGCAAGGTTCCCTTAAAGGGATTTGTCAATGGATCTTTCGTCGTTCGGGTAGAGTTCGCGGTGTTTTTTGATTATGTCTGTGCATTTCCCTAGCGTAACTTACTGTATTTTGGATTGAGGTAGAGTAGTTATTGACGTCACGGGCGGCGGTACAGAGATCGGTAACACATTGAGATCATTTTTTTAGTGTTGACGGGAGTATTCCTGAATTTTGAATGCAAGAATAGAAATGGTGGAGTATTGAAGAGTGCGATGTAAATTTCTGGCGCGTTTTTAATTCGAACAAATTTAACGATGCCTGAACATTGTAATCAAGCGTCAGTTCTTCTTACAATACGAGCTACGGCCGGACTCCGCTCTGAACTAGCTGACCGAGAAGCAGCCACTACGGAGTAGATTGTAAGCGTCCGAATCTGTTGACCCTAAGCGTACGATTTGTTGGAACGACTCGCGGCATAATGTCTTCAAATCGTTGAGAGGTCAATTTACATTTCCTTCAGGAAATCTCCGAACAAACGAATTTTAAAATGATTACAGTTGTTTTAAATGCACCATGGCCTGATTTTGACTAAGATAGAATCTTATTTTTGTGCACTAGGATTGAAATTTAAGGCAAATTGTACGCATCAGCCGAAACACTCTCTTGATAATCCACGAAGTTGAAACTAGCGGCCGAACGGGCAATATTACAAAATATCTCTTGGATTTTTTCCCCCCAAATTTAAAGACACGAAAATCAAGGGATGAAATAGATGTTTGATAATTGTCATTTCTTAGGTTTAAGCATGCCAATGAATGATGATAAGTTTGGGGGCAAATTTCAGCTTCACTACTAATATAAGGTGAAAACTCTATATATATATATATATATATATATATATATATATATATATATATATATATATATATATATATATATATATATATATTCAAGAAGAATATTTTATTGCAGTGGTAAAAATTAAAGTGTTTATGGAAAGATATTGCTTACTCAATGTATTTGTAGTCTTATTCTTCCTATAGATCACGAATATTTCCACAACTAGTTACGTTTGTTTATCAAAAATATATTTAAAAAAAATGCGAGATATCCTTGAACACCCACTTATCGAACGAATTAAGTAGAACCAGAGAAGAAAGAATATTTTTTTCTTTTTTTTTCTACCAAATAACAGTAGAAACTTAAAGACACTACTAAAAAAATTTTCCTAAAGAACTAAAAAACTCAATTTGCAATTCGCCGGTTTCCTTAATCAATTATTCTGAACATCTTTTTCCTCTTATATATGCACTTAATAACGATAAATAGATACTTTATTAAATGACTGTATCCCGCGTCATCTTTGAAATCGATGAAGTAAGATCAACATAATTTCCAGCTCGCAGCAAAACAGCTGTGTTGTGAGCGTGGGAAATAATACCTGTTTCTACAACTTGTTTATTTCATTTTGTTTTTTTTTATAATTTCATGGAAACTACTTTTTCTTTTCTACTGCTACTTGTGGCTGTTAGCGATTTTTGTTGCTTATTTATATGTTTTATTCCATTTTGTTATCCAAGCTCATGAAGTAGCAACTTATCGTGAAGAATTTACATAAAAGAGAGAAAAAGAGTAAAATATAACTAAAGACTCATTTACGAAGCAGTAAATATTGATTAATATTCTTAATTCAACACCACTAAAAAAGTAGTTTTCCCATAGTATGCTGAATAGAAAAGTTGAAACTTATTGAAAAATTTTCCCTTTTTATGAAGTAATAATTTTAACTTTTAATAGTTACAACCTCATCTACGAATAATAAAATGTGATCCCAATCAAGGACATTTTTCTATCACGTATACATTCTCGTGCCTAAGAAATTCGATCTAAAGAGGCTATTTTCCGTTTACTAGATTGTAGATTTTTCCTTCGGACCTGTCTTCATCTAGATTTAATTTATTTCCCTGTCTACACTAACTAGAGTCACGTTTGCGGGACGGTATGCTTACTTGGTTCGAGATAAATTATGAAATAAATTATTCATTAGAACTATTATAGGCTAATTGTCAAAGAGTAAATTGTATACACACGTACGTTAGATGGTTTGTAAGTAATAACGGGAGGAGTTTTCTAGCGTATGTTATATGCGTAAGCAAAATCCTCATGTTTCTTGCGCGTGGTTTAGCTTGATTAGAGTGATATCAAAAGCAATGAATTATTAAATATAACATTAGCAATGGTTGTATAATTATGTAAACGTGTCAACACTTAGGCAATAGAAAAGTGGAATATATTTTAAAAGAAATTAATTGATATTTAATTCTAAGCTGCTTTATGAAATAAATTTATTTCGAAAGCAATAGTTTTACTTGCCTTGCGTTGGAATGAATAATATATGTATGATTACTTAGCCTTTTCACATTTACAAAAAGTAAACCAAGTGAGGATAGAAAAATTCTATTTAACAAGGCACTCATAAATACATCAGAACAAACGATTTTAAATGGAGAAAAATCATGCGATATAATTATTGTTACAGCTGACGTAATTAAGTGTAATTGACGTTTAATTCTGTCATTAGGAATTTAATAGACACTAAAAAGTAGAAGAAAAACGTGCTTTCAATGAAAAAAAATCGAAGGAACTTCAACTTCAATTATTAGCTGTTCTATTTTTATTATTATTGAGTAATCATTATTCTTTGAAGGGCTGAATTATTTCCAAGTATGATAAGTTTATCGAATTCGAAGCATTCGAATTGAAATGACGGCGGTAAAACATTCGACCTAAAGCGAAATCAATTAAAAACAAGCTAACTGAGAAAGCTCAAAAGACTAAGGTTTTCCAAAATATCAGAAGTAATTTTCACAAATCGTATCAACGCCAACTAATCGGCCATTCATCAATCAAATAAACCACATTCCAGCACACCAAATGAAAATCAATTAATCACAACAAAAATCACGAAAGCTAAACTTAATTTGTTTATTCAACCTGCCATCTAGAAAATGCACTTTCATTCCTAACGTATTTATAATTTCAACAAAACCATTACAATCATCCGTCTTAATCAAGACCTCAATGTACTTGACATTGACATTTATCTAGTTACATAATAAGCATCAGAACAATAAAACAAAAAAGATTGGCAAGTGGCAAGCCTCCACTACTTTATTGAAAATAGACAAAAAATTATGACCGCACTCGGTAACAATATCGACCTGTTAAACCTGAATATCAATCAAATATTGCTGAGTTTCAAAATATTCTTTCCTATTTTGATTTTTGACTGAGAGCTTAAAATTAATAATAATCAAGTTGACTTTAAGTTTATACCGCTGTTGCTACCATTAAATTGTTGCAAAAAAAAAGAGACACATCATCATTGCTCTATAAAAGATATATTGCTTCTAATTTGCATTTCTGCACCAATATCTTTGATATGCCTGAAGTAATTAATTGCGTGCTAAATCTGGCTGGTAGAGACATTAATGAATTAATCTTAATTATTTTGCTCGATTATACCACGAACGATACTCAATGCGTTCATTTATCTTAAAGATACACAAAAAGTATATCTAGACTAGCCATCCACTTCGATTTCTTGGAGAGAAACCAAAACAAATATAACCACGTTAAAGTAGGAAAAGATACAAAAAAGAAGCTTTATAAAACATCTTAACATATTAAATATGGCAGATAGCCTATAACATATTATGCATAATATTATTTATACAACAAACAGCTGGTCACCGGATGGATGACGGATTAGCATAAAAAATTAAGTCAATCGGTTATTCAAAAATTATGACATGTGTGAATTTCATTTCATATATGTTTTGCCTTCCTTGTGTATCGCGCCGAAATGATCACGATACGGGCTTGATTTCGGCAATCAAATCTACCAACAACTACTACCATTCAATAATAGTCAAAGGAAAACAAACAAAAAGTGAACGAACATTAACAACCGCAGTAAACGTGTTAGGAATAATTATAACAAAACTTTTTTTAACGAATTTCTTGCATGCAATCATGACGAAATAGAAAAAATTGTATAGTAGAGCAAATACGGAAAAGAAAAATAGAAGAAATAAAACCAAACGTTAGTATCAAGGGGGAAAATTGAATAGTCACAAATCGAGGGAAAAAAGTCAACCGAAGATTAAACTGGATTAAGGATAAGCATCTGTAGACGTAAGAAAAATTATTCTTCCGCAATTATTGAATAATTCATCGATAGTGGAGCCGTTTTTTGGGGATTGGGTTGAAATTTAAATGTAATTGCAGAACAGTGGGTGTTAAAATTTTTAGAAGTATATACGGCATTATAGTGTAAAATACTTTATTTGAAAATTTAAGTTTTGTTAAGTATAGATGAGTCTTGATGAAATTGGCTATTTAATCGAATGTCAAGAAAAATGTCATTAAATACTTAATCGTGGGTTAAGGGTAACATTTTCGGTTAATACTTAAATTTGACTGAAACATTTTCGGTTAATACTTAAATTTGACTGAAAATTTTTCTCTCATAAGAAATAGTGCTTCTAAATTATTGGATTTAATAAAAAAAGTGCACTATGAGTATTGAGCAGCCAGTCCATAATAAAAAATTTTCGAGCGCATTTTACTATCGAACATAAGACGATCAACCTCTTGCAGACATAACTTAAAACGTAGTCGTAGCTAACGACATTAAATTATTTTTAAAAATTATCTATGTGGGGGGGGGTATTATTTGATCAACTCAAATAATAATTTCAAACGCTTTCATAATTTCTCGGAGTTGTTTTTGGATTTTGAAAAACCAAGCGTAAAAAATTATCGATTATAATTTAAGTGAATTTTTGCTGCCATTTTGACCGGCGCTATATAATAGATGATACAAAAGTTTTGCTTAATAACTTTGTTTTGACGCGTAAAAGTTCATCCCCAAAAAAGTATGAATTACTTTAAAAAATGTCGAGGGGGCTAGCATTTAACAGTTTATTGACTAGATAACTAATAACCAATTTTCGATGAAATTTTATAAACATTTCCCACAATATAATCATACTCCCGCTCAACAAAGTTGCTCCAATTATCAACTACATCGCCCTAGTTCAAATTTAAGCTTATCATTTAGAACTTATGTATGCGATTAATGACGCAATAATACTCTAGAAGATTATAAGGTCAGCATAGTCCTTGTCTGAGTGAGTACTGGCTTATAATTAGTTTTCATCACAGATCGATGCCTTCATAGTTCTTCCGAAGAATCACTTAAAATATCTCCCTGCGACTAGTGGGATTCGAACGAGAGGCCATCAATATAAGCGGCTAGCATTCTAAGCATTTCACTACACGGACTAAGCTTACTGTAATCATTGGTAACTAAATGAATATTTGTGTTTAGTATAGCTCAATTCCCATCACTTAAGCATATTTCTGGGTTCAATTAAAATTTAATTCACTTGAAAAGTTTTACCAAGCAAATTAAGCCGAAATTATTTTAAAAAGAAGATAAGTATGAGTAATTTGACTAGAGCATATCTGATTGCGTAAAGAATAGCCAAAAACTCCTTTAAGTTCATAATTAAAAATTAAATTTTTCCAGATTTACCTCATGAATTTCAGTGGGGACTATTTTTTGGTCAAATACTGAGAACAAGTCACTGATAACGTTTTAACTTCTATAATACAATAACATATATGTATAATTTTAGTATATGTTAAAATGATATCAGCAAAGGAAAACTTATTGTGCGAACTTTCGATAAAATATTTCGTCAGACAATCTATAGATGATTTTTTACTGAACTTGAGCCGAAACTTTGAGGCGCAGAAATAGGCGGACGAATAGATTCCAATTACAGGATCAATATTATGATTAGTCACAATCCCCTTAAAAAGGATATAAAAAGGTTTCCATTAAGGGCATAGCAGTAATAAATAAATTTCAATAAATCGATTGTGAGGCGTGCTGTGTGACTAGCGGCACCGTTTTATTGAAACCACATATCGTTGATGTTAAGTTCATCCAATTCTGGCCACAAATAATCTTCCAACATAAAAAGATAGCGCTCTCAATAGACAGTAACATGACGGTCGTTTTTATCCACGAAAAATATGGCCCAATCACACCTTGCGCATGAAAACCGCACCAAACAGTAATTTTTTGCGGATGCAACGGTGTCTCAAGAAGCGTTTGTGGGTTTGTTGCAGACCAATAACGCATATTTTGAGCTTCATCGCTTTAGATGATTTTTCGATAATAGTAATTAATAGTAATTTATTAATAATTTCCAAACGTTGCTGGTATGTGAACTTTACCGTGATAGAAATTTTGACAGTTTATTAAAAAAAAAATTTAAGGGTGCGTTCATATAAAGATACGAAATTTTTATGCCCCTAATATAAAACCCTATATGTATGCAAATGGTTAATTTTCTTCATGGATTATAATGGAGAAAGCAGATGGTTGGTGTGAATTTATCCAAGCCTTTTTGGAATAGGAGATCATCTAACCTACTGTTCAGATAA
Source organism: Odontomyia ornata (assembly GCA_963969285.1). NCBI lineage: Eukaryota > Metazoa > Arthropoda > Insecta > Diptera > Stratiomyidae > Odontomyia > Odontomyia ornata. Next base: position 380,795,582 of record OZ017738.1, read on the forward strand.
TAACTGAATAAACCCAAAAGCACAAAACGCAAGCTGTGATACTTTATCTATCTTATGCACCACAAACACGAAGTTTCCATTAGAAATATGTTGGGTAGATATCATTGGATTTAGGAGAAAATTTTTAACAATTTAAGGGCTGGTCAAATAGTTAAATTATATTCGTAAGCTCTTACTAGCTACATCAATTTAATTGAAAAATGGAATTTTTCAATTCTTAATCAAAATTTAAGTGAGCATCAAAAACGCATCAATTAAACCGAAAAAACTGTCTTAACAGTGAATGGGACCCCATTAAATATTGGGCCAGACCACACACTGAAGCAAACAGGTTTGATTCCTCTTTCAACTAACCGGCTAGCTAAGGCCTTTCTCAGGTCTGCATGGCTCAACAATACACCCTTGTTAATTTTCTATTCGATGCATGTTTTGTCAATATGCACAGATCATTGAACTGATTTCATTGCCAGCCATCGAAATGCAGAAGATGCGGGTCGTGAACGGTTTCTTCCTGAGCCCAAGACTACTTTTCCAATCTCTCATACGAGATCTTTGCTTTAAGCTATTTTATTTAAGTAGTCCGCGTGATGTAGCAGTTGGAGTGCTCGCTGCGTAAGCCAAGGTCCCTGGTTCGAACCCCGTTGGCAACAATGTGATTTGCTTCAAGGGATTCTTTGGATGGACTATAAGCTCATTCAGTTATGATACGTAATAGTTTAAAAGCAGAACGTATCGGACACGCGAACAAAGCTTAGTGCTGACCATATCATCTTCTCGAGTGCGAGTACATTATATCAAAATAATGAGATACTCCAACTATATCTAAGCGAAGGCCCGAAAGGGGCTGTAGTGCAAAAGCAAAAAAATTTTATTTAACAGATCGATTATTCAATAACAAAATGAAATTAAAGAAAGAAAAAAGCTGCACAAATATGGTAATATAATTACTACACAAAGATCAAATGGTTAGAAACAAATTTCTTAATCGAGCCTTGAAAGCAAGTAATGAAGAGAGAAAAGGACCAAGAGCAAAATCATTGTGTCTCGTCGTAATGTGCAAAAGCGGAGAGTAAAAATAGATATCAGTTCTAGCATAAGGAATAATGAACAGATCATTTAATCCGGACGAACAAATAGCATGAAGGAAGCATAAATTAACCTGAAGATTGGAAGCAGCCATATGGAATAAAGCTAGTAGGAGAAACATTGATCTTGAAAGATAAGATGATACTCTACAAGCGGGATTCATAAAGTTGATAAGGCATATTAAGCTTAAAGAGCAAGAATCGTATAAATTTACGGTGAACACACTCTACTGAAGACATTAGATACGCGTATAATAGAAAACACACAACAGAGTAGTATTCTAAGACAGTTTACAGAAGTAAAGAACACTAAATAAATCAAGGAAACAGATTGTATGAATATACACGTCAATCTTTTTTTGAAGATTTTTTGTATCCTCAGGAAGAAAAAATATAAAAGAAGAGATGAAAATGGCACAAATCATGGTACACCAAATGTTCCTCCTTCTAAATGCTATCCATGGCTTGTACAGCTTTACTTCGATGTTCTAACAAGGAGCGGTATGATCAGTATAGCTTAAATAATAGTATACAAACAAGTTAATTAAGCAGAAGAGTGCTCCTACCAGAAGGTCTTTGTAAAAATCCTAGGGTTAGAAATAAGTTTTCTAATAGTGTGAAATGATAACTTGAATTATTCATCCAATACCTGGATATGAAATCGTTCAAATTTATTCAAAATTTTTGGTATATTTCGCCTTCCCTTGGACCCCACTCGACTACCTTTGGTTAAAAAAAATGTTTAAGGGCTGATTCGTTATTAGGGGGGGACCCCCTTAAACATTTTTTAAATTTTTGGTAAGACCTTAACTTTTGAGAGACCATCACTTCTGACCTTTTCACAAAGTTTGAGCATTCTAGCTTCTATATTTTCTGAGGAAACTAGCTGTGACGCACGGACAGGCGAATAAACGGACAGACAGATGGACAGACAGGTCGCGAAACTAGTAGGTCTTTTGTAAAATTTTTTTTACAAAGACCTAAAAATCAAATGAACTTCAGCTCACTGTATCCTAGGGTGTAAGTCCTACCCCTGCAATAAACCATAGAGAAAAGAGATCTGTAGTTTCATGGCTTCAATTCTTAGAGTGGGTTCCTATGTAAGAGGATCAAAAGACAGGCTTGTTCTCTTAGGACCCAAAATGTGCGATGCTTGAAATTTCACCAGAAGATTTTCAGATCGTCGCTTCTTGGCATATTCCTATAGCGTTTGGAGGTCCAAGATAATCCCAGGACATGGACCAAAACTAAAAAATCATTGATACAGTTGGCTTTGCTAAGTTCTGGGCCAGTTATGAATAGCCACGATATTTTTTTCATGATCAAGGTGAGTTCCTAGCTTTACTAACAATGTTAAATATAGTAAATGGACAGTGATGTGAGGATGCGGTCTTGACTGCTTATGTGAGATTTTGCTGAAGATATTTCGAGAAGTGTAGCACTTAACGTCACTACTTAACATACAATGCAAAACAAAGCAAGGTCCGACGCCTTAAAAAAAAGAATTACCATACAATGTTTACGGTGAATGCTCGAAAATTTTTTTGCAACAAATTTTCATGTACAACCAAGAAAATCGTATTGTCAGTAAAACTTCTTTTCCCATTAATTTCAAAACTTGAATGCTGGATATAGTTGAAAGCCTTAAGGTTATAGAAAAAATGTTTTTACTCGTTATACTGACTATATCATCTCGTGGAATGCCGATACATTCGATCATGATGAGCTACTCTAACTGTATCTAAGCGAAGGCCCGAAAGGGGTGTAGTGCTAAAAAAAGAACCATGTATAAGCTAGTTAAGCTTTCATAAGGAAGTGATAATCGCTCAGGAAGGTAGTAACTGGCTGCCGAAAGGTGCTTGTCGGCTCAAGCAAAAATAAATCAACGCTTAAAAGATGTAGTAAATTATTATTTTTATTTTAAGGATGAATTTGATTTAATTATTGGAAATTTAGACGAAGTTCTGAAGCCAAAGGAATCCTCGATCAGTTTTTCAGATATATTAAGAATTATGAACTCTAGATTTCAATTCCAAAGCGGAAGGGGGCTGTATTTTCGTTAATTTGACTATATCCGTTAGCAGCTAATTAAATTCCATTGATAAATTTAATATTGGCGAAAAGACTTTGGACTTGATAATTTAAATGAAAGCTTTCAATGAAAAAATTCTAAAGTTATTCGAGAGCATTGTCCAAAGCGTTTAAAATAGTCTGAGAAAATACTTATAAAGGGCCACTACTCTTTATTTTTCTATGAAGTTTAGTTATTATGATAAGCATTATGAACAGCCACAGTTACTGAGAAAATTTCGTGTGACACACGCTAAGCAACAAAAAGTTGGGACATGCAAAACCGATTGCCCGTGCTGGGCTGTCTACATAGTTAAGACAAAAATTAAGGGAAGGAACTGTTAGGTTAAGCGTTCATGGTAATTTTTATTTGACACCAATAGTCAAATTTTTAAAAATCTTATTTTGTCCCAATGGAGGGTCAAACTAGGTTCGCAATTTCCTAGAAATATGAGCACGTTTTATTTTTTTTGCCGATTCGAAGACGTCTGGCAATTTTCTTTGAGCTTTAGCTGTTTATAATTAAATGCGATAATTAATTAATTCGTAATACAAAATGCAATTAGGGTAAAATAAAAAAATTTCCAAAGGTTTGATCTGTCTTTTTGTATTACCAAAGATTCTTGCAAAGAAATAGATGCAATGCATGATTGGAAATGTAACTTTTCTTCTTTTATTTATACATTTCAGTTATGAAAAAACTCTTGACAAATGATTTAATTGCTGCCTTACATGTAGAATGAAGAAAGCTTTTAAACGTCAAAACTATACTTTATTCGGTTTAGTCGAATTCGGGCTTAAACTCATTAACTGCTTGCAGTCGATGCTACCAATGGTTGATATTGATTTGCTCCATTCTGGCAGAACTAGATTAAAAAGACCAGCGAAGACATCTATTTCAATGAACTACTAAAAAAGTCAAATTTTCCTGTCTAAATTCTCCCAATATCCTACAAAGAATGCGTGAAAATTTATACGCCACTTTAATGAAGTCGAAACATTGATTTGATCTGCCATTACAAATGGGACTCATTCTACTTAATTTGGCTGACATATCTGAATTTAATGAAAATCGAAGGGTCGTTTGGGGTGTCTGCTCCATAAATACATCGTTCAATGCATTTTAAAAAGAGGAAATAATTTGGTAAATTTTGAATAACGTAATTTTTCGTAGTTTAACTTCATTTATTATTATTATTATACATATTTACTTACATTATTTACTAATTTTTATAGTTTGATTTTAAATATTTAAGTTAATACTCGCTAAAATTGTCAAAATCCGATTAGAAACAAACTAGTTTTCAGTCAATAACAAGTTGGGTAAACAGACCTACGCTCATGTCAGAAGGGTTTTGTATTCAATTTTCAAAATGCAGTCACCAGATTGAATAAAGTCAAGAAGCATGTCAATGACGATTTTATTGGAGAAACTATGAAATTCGAAGATCATACTATTATTAACAAAGTTGAAAGAATTTAGACTTCTGAGGTTTTTGTTATTGTTATACTCATAAATATCTCCCTTGATAATTATTTCAGATGTCCATTCGCGAGGGAGAAACACATTTTTCATGTATTTCCCCCCTGTGCCCCCACTGAAGCAAAAACTGACAGTTTAAGAACTGTTTTGAAAAGCTCCCATGAAAACTTTCATTTCATACACATATCGGCTACGTTTGATGAATTTTTTTTCAGGGGCCACTCTCCTGTACTGTTATCATCGATTAATAGCCAATTTTTTCGAATCCTAGAGTTGTTACAAAGCCCTTTTGTTAGAAGCTCCCTCCCGCCTCCTTGACTTGTTTCACTTATGAGTATTAATTGTAGGTACTCATCTTCAGTCATTCATTAAATTGAATCAAGTGTTCAAAGCATGCACCTTAAAGGTTGAAGTTGGGAAAAAATAACTCAACATTATTCAATCTTCGCATTTAAAACAGCCACTATTTTGTTTTACGATTACTGATACCACTAGCTGAACTGATTCTCAAAGTTATTCATGGCACTTATCATTCCTGAAATTTTCATGCAAATCCTAGCAAAACTGTGGTGTCTGAGTCGGTAAAACGCGCATGTCGTTCCATAGCCATATGTTGCCATAGTAATACATGCAGCGCATATTGTTCCATAGTAATAAAGGAAAATTCAAACCGCTATAACTTCGCTAAATATGATGCAATCTTTATGAAACTTTCAGGATAGATCCATCTTATAAATATACATCTACGTACTGATCATCAAATTTAAGGGTACCGTTAAGATTTTATTCAAGAAAACATAAAATCGATAAATCATACTATTACTAACAAAGTTGAGTGAATTGCGACTTCTCACGTATTTGTTGTTGTTGTACTCATCAAGGCCTACATTCTTGATTTTTTTCAGATTTTTCGGATGGAAGGTGTCCAATCGCGAGGGGGGGGACACAAATTTTTCGTGTATTTTCCCTCCCTGTGCGCCCCTCGAAGCAAACTTTGCCAAACTAAGACTTGTTTTGAAAAGTTCTGATCAAGACTTTTCATTTGATACCCATATCGGCTACCTTAAATTAAATTTTTTTTTCGGGGGGTCACTTCCCTATATGGGGAGACCCCCCTTAAATATCTTATAAAAATTTTTTGTAGTTGAACTTTGAAGAGAACACCACTTTACACCTACATACAAAATTTGATGTTTCTAGCTTACGCAGTTCCCGAGAAAAAATGGTGTGACACACGGACGGACGGACGGACAGACAGACGGACAGACAGGACGCGATTTTAGAAGGGTTTTGTAAAATTATTTTACAAAACCCTAAAAATGAACCCTTTTGTGCAGTAGCTTCAAGATTGGTAGCAACGAGGTTGCTTTAATCACTCTCGATTCGGACTATGAGCTAAATTTTCTAGGATGGGCACCGATTCCAAACCAGATATTCATCACACTGACAATTTTCTTAACGACTATCTACATCTCCTTTTAGAGTAGCATTAAGTCGTAATACTAAGACTCGCTAAAGACTATAGGACTGCAAAAAAAAACATGGCTTAAAACGAGGAAATCTTCGTGGGCTGAAGCCAAATACGCTTTTAAGAGGGATTTATGTGGATTAAATCAGTATTAGTTAAAATTATCAAACTTGACAGATGGATAAAAAATGATGACTTTTTGAGGTCTTGTGACTTTGTTTCACTGGTTTTGTGCTCGACTATGAGCCAACCAAGTGGTGAAGTTAAGTGATTGATATCAGGTACTAACTGCACGGTTAAGCGTCAAATAGACCGACCATATCACCTCGTAGAGTATTGTTAGTTGAAAAAATAAGTTCTCTGACAATTTTTCAAAAAAACTGGTCTTTTAAAGAACCTGAGTCCTCTCAGATTGGAGAGCTCTCTTCTTGTGCTCAGTGTTTGGTAGGCCGAGATTGAGTGGTCGATTTCAACAACTTAGACGCAACGTTCCCTATCAAACCATCGTGAGACACTTTTTACAAAGGACTTTTTACAAAGGGAGGACAAAATCTCCGCAAAAAAACTTATATCGATATACCTTCTAAAAATGTGCAACCATCTATCCAAACATTTTATCAGAGCACTTTAACGTAATTTACATATTTAACCATTATCTAAATACAAATTACCGTTCAAGTTTTCGTTTCGCTATAATTTTTTATTTGCTATTACTTCTTCATGCTGGTGTGTTTTTTTTCACTGCATGTATTTCTTATTTTTCATTCTTGCTTAATCTACATGCGCAAGGTCATTCAAAATATTTGAAAAAAATGTTAATTAGCAAGTTCGATGTTGATTTCTTCTTATATGTGTTACGTACGCTATTATATACATACAGCCATACATTCCATATAGTATATTCTCTCAGCGTGACTTACAATCGCCTAATTATGTTTGCAGTATTTGTAATCAAAATAATGGATATTTGCTAGTGAGTGCTAGCTTCGAAAAATGGTAATATGGCAATGAGTGGGTGGATCAGATGGATTGTATGTGACGTTGAATGCAAAATAGGTAACTGAATTGTATGTATATTAAGTAAATTAGAAACAAGGAGGGAGAGCGAGATCATTTGAAATAGGGTTCAAGTACATTTGATACTTATGGGAATATATGATTGTCCATTCGTTTTTGTAGTTGAGTGGGTTTTATAGAAGGGCAAATTAAAAGTTTAAAATAAAACTTTATATGGGTGTAGAGGAACTGGTTGATTTAAAGAATTTTCGACTTTAGGTATGTTCGTTGTATCCAAAGAAATTTTGAATAGAAACCGATTTTAGAAATATCTATAATGTACAATCAGAAAGCATTGCTTAGTAGTTATATTACAAACATTCAAAGGTGTTACAAGAAATATAATTTTCTAAGCTGTGTTTTATAAAACTTTCGAATCTAGTCTTTAAAATCTCCTGAGCCTCTTCAATAAAAGTTCCATGAAAACAAAAAATTGAATGCATAATCAAAAGAGAAATATCCGTGATTTTCCTGACGGGAATAGTAGGCTCAATAATATGATTGACCATCACCCTCCAATTATGAAAAGGTAGTGAGTTTTAAAATTGCTGAATGCTCCAAATTGAAGTACTCTTGAAAAATTTAATACCTATGAATAATAATAATAAAAAGAATTTGTTCACCTTACATCAAAATAAAAGCAACTTGAGCGAAAAAATTCTTTCAAGTCATGGACATAAAAAAATACCCCGTGAAAAAAACGTCCAATAAGCATTAACGAAATGCCTGAAAAACCGGCATAAGAAGTCCCAAAAGACACCCTTATAACGACATCTCAAGGCACCCAACAAACATACTGAGAATGCCATTCAAGAACAGAATTGACAGACCCGGCTACCACTCATCCTTCATCTATATTCAGGATCTAGCTAGTGAACTATGTATATATGCATATAATATATAATCTGTCGTTCTGGCCTTTATTGTGAAAAAGGCATACCAACCGACACTTGAAGGGTATCAAATCATTTCAACTCGATTTTTTCCATCACATCACAATAATGTTAACATTCACAATCCATTACCCTTCTTCCTATACTTGGGTTGGCCGGGGCTAGGTTTTGTATGCTCATGTTTACTGAACCCAAGAAACATAATCTCTTCTTTCTGCGTGTTCTTGATGCGAAAATTTATTTTTCAAGTCTGTTAGCTTCACCAGCAAGTAGTAGCACATAGGCAGTGTCATCACCATCGTCACCATACCACTCTTCACCATTCCAAGTGTGCTGAACAACACCAAAATCATTGCATGCATACTTTCGTTGACGGGCTAAAGGAGACTGAAAACCTGTGTTTATCCCTAAAAAACTCGTACCGAAAATAATACGCAGGCAGCCTAGCAAAAAAAAATTGTAAACTTCAATACTTTCAGTAGCTTCAGTCGAGTATGAAGAAAAAAATTTGAAAGGAAAATAAACTGAGCCGAAAAGACGAACAAATTCTTTTTAGGTTTCCATCTTCAGATACAAACATTCAATTTCAATAGAACAAGGCAAATGATTTCCAAGAGAGAGAATATATGAAGTGAAAAAAATTCTTGAAACCATTATAAGCATGCAAACGGTTCAACAGATTTGAATTCTTCTACGCAGATAAATTTGTGTACTCATCATCCACAAAAACATATGATTTGATTTTTTTCCTTCTTGTTTAGATGATTTTTAAAGCAACAACCATGTAATGTGACCTAAACATACATCTATTTAGTGTAACATCCTGATGTCGGGTCGCCTCTTAGGGATGAAAAATGTCTTCTACGAGTACGAGCGCAGTCATACGAAGATAAGACATATGACTGAATCTTCTAGATCTAGATTGGGAAGTGGTTGAAAGCAATTCTATCTAATACGTGGAAATGTTTACACCAGCTAATCAGAAGCGTCAATAATAGCAACATCGTACACCACATGTGTCGACATGATGATGAGTTGGCATTGGTGGTTGGTAATCCACTTGAGGGCTCATAGCTCTTTCTCTCTAGCTGTGAAGGCAGATTTTATTGACGTAATTATCGTTATTGGATATTACAAGCTGAAAGTAGCAAGATAGACAAGTTTAAAGGTTCTTTTCCATGGACTTTAATGGATGGTTGAATCGGCTCTAAAAGATAAACAGCACAAGGAAAATGAAGTTGCACCACTTGACTCGGTTAATTTGGGATTTATTTTTAAGTCTTTTGGGAAGTCATCAAATTTTTAATATTCATTAAACTTTTTTGTCATTCTTGAATGACGTGACTTGAATTTTCGCTCGTTAAATCTTTTCAAAACAATTAAATCCAGGACAATGGCAACGACACAGAAAGAAAAAAATTCAAACATCTCAAATGAGGTCGTATCGTGGCAATCTCTAGCTCTCCCCCAAATTAGGTCAAATCAAATTAACTTGCGTAAATCAATTAGCAATTCAATCATTGAAAAAAAATACACCCACAATAGATTCCAAAAAACCAAAACTCATTTCAATCCAAGCACATACAAATAACAACCAAACAATAAACAGGTCAAATACCTAATGGAAAAAAGAAGAAAACCAATTAAAGCATTTCCTCCTTTTCACTGGTACAGCTATGTGTAGGGTGTTTGTAGTTCTTTCAACCGTAAAATTGAAATCAGCGTAATGAATGGTGGCGGTGGTGGTGCTGGTGGTAAGAACTTCTCCTAATTTTTCTATCAAAAACATACAAACAATCGTATTGAGATACTCAATCAAAATAATGACACCTAATATTTAAAAATAGAAGTGTCAAAAAAAAGTTTCAGTGCCGAGGGAGAAGAAAATAAGAAGAATACCCGTAACAGTCAACTCACTCTCATTTGGAGTACCCAGAGTATAATGTACGTTAGAATATAGTATGTATGCATGTATTATACAAAAAAGTTTATTCACTTCATGGAATGGCCTTTTTTCATCAGCTCAGCCTAAATGGTTAATGCCAGTCGTTTGGAGAATGGTTTTCTTTTTAGGTTCGAATCGGTTTTTTTTGCCGTCTCTTCAAAGGTGAGTGTGCAATAAAGCAACTATTTTTATGGATTAATTGTTTAGTATGATGCGTAAAAACATATATGGTAAGTAGATCAGGGGATTTGTAATGACGGACAATTAATTTCAAACAAACTGTGAATGCTATGTAGGATAAAGTAAAGAGGTGATATTTGTGTGGGCATGAAATTAGGTAAAAATAGAATAAAATTGCAAATTTTGTTGAAAATTTCAAAGAAATTTTTTATTATTTTAATTATAAATTATTAATTTAAGATTGAAGCGAATTTTATTGAATTAATCAAATTTTTTACAAAGTTACCCTTTAGTCATGTAGCAGGACTGTGGCCCAATGAATGTCTTGAGGTTTATTGGCCAAGGGATTCTATTGGGTTTGGCCTGTGAGAGCAATGGACAGGTTTGCCTGAGTTCTCGAGATCCTCCGGTCTTGTCTCATTCTGAACAGCAACAATAACGTAGCCAAGATAAGGAATGATCGTGTCTTTTTTTCTGGAAATCGCATAAAATTATAATACAAAGCCTCCTGGAGTTCCATCTTTTGGCAACTTCTCGAGAGGAATAAAGTTTTAAATCGTATGAAGTGACAGAGCCTTCAGTATCTTTATACGGACTTATTAGTACAATTTGCCTTCCCCTGGACCCCCTAATTCATAAAATGATTTTTTCATTTCCGATTCTAAAAGTTCTAATCAAGACCTCTCATTTGATATCCTACTCGACTACTGTTGATCAAAAAAATGTTTAAGGACTAATTCGTTATTAGGGGATAACATTTTTTTAAATTTTTGGTAAGACCTTAACTTTTGAGAGACTATCACTTCTGACTTTTTCACAAAGTTTGAGCGTTCTAGCTTCTACAGTTTCTGAGGAAACTAGCTGTGACACACGGACAGACGGACAGACAGGTCGCGAAACTAGTAGGTCTTTGTAAAAAAAAATTTTACAAAGACTTAATTAGGTCTGGAAGACGTTATGTGAAGAAATATATGAAATATTTCTTCGGACCACATTCACTTGAGTGAAGTTACTCAATATCATCAGCTACGTTCAGGTAACTTCTACAATAACGAAGAAATTTCCTGAGTGAACTCGACCAGAGTAAAGTTAGTCAGACTCTTTGTCGAGACACTAACTTGCCCTGCTCTCTGATATTAGTAAATTTTCATTTTTATGAGTCCGTGCAGGGCATCAGCCATATCCAAGAGAGCTTTAAAGAAACAGCTCTGATGGAGGGCTTTGCCATCAACCGCGTACGCGGTACTCAGCAATGAGTAGATTATTTGTAGCCTTGTAAATCATCACTAATTGGTTTTTCACACGAATTGTCATTCGAGATAGAGGGGAGCTGGGGATTTGACTCATAAAGTTTGCAAATGAAAAAATTAAGTCTGCAGGCTACGCTGGGTTGCAGCTGCTATATCACTGAAGTAGCTTAAGAGTTCTGCAGGCTATAATTAATGGAGACCAAGGTTTTCGCCAGCTATATATGAAATCTGATCTGAATAGAAAAACATTGTCGTATATGAGGAAAAAGGCGAAGCGCGACAGATGGAATCAAAGCAAAGCATGATGATGAAGGTGCCTTTCCAAATGGATTGGATTCCCAGATAGAGGATCATGCGCTATATTATTTTACTTCCGTCGGACAGGAAAAGGTTGGGGTAGGGCAGTGCGAGGATTTTAAAAAGGAATATTTGCTTCAACTCTTAACTGAAACGCAACTTTTTCAAAAAAAAAAATTCAAATGCTTTAAATTCTTACATCGATTCTTCAGAAAATTTCGAAAAAACCTTGAAAATCTGAAGTTTTCTCCGACTTACTGGTACTTCAACCACAGAAACGCATCGTAACCCAAGAAATAAGCTATTGACAGCCCATATAAATAGATGCAGTGTAACGCTATCATTCTTCCTTGGATTTACTCTGAAAATTGGACTGTGCTCATTGTTGACCAACAGCAGAATGGTATACCCAAGTACCTTGCAACTTGCGGAAAGATTGGTGCAAATTACCCTGAAGTAATACTATATATGATCATGAAATGAGCGTTTAAATGTCAAAGACTCAATTGCAGTCGATATTGCAATAGCCACGATTTTTCAAAGGAAACCTTATAAAGGCTCGGTAAAATAATAGCCTTGCAAATTGTAAAAACGGAAAACCAAGTACATCCAATAGCTAATATTTTAACAGGAGCCGGTCAAATTATTATGAATTGATAAAGGGCACACACATTAAAATTTATTTCTGCAAAAATGGTTAGTAGCATCCACCTGAGCTGTAGAGATTCAATACAAAGCGGCTCCCATACAGAGTTTTACAACTAGATTATAGTGGCTCATCATCGGCCAATTTATGGTAAAAATATCGGCCGAAGGCTGGCAAATTATCGGTTGGTAGGATGGGGCCGATGCTTGTCACGAATGATTACTGTCAGTGTTGGGCCAATTATCAGCCAATCAACTTTGCCAATGTTTAACCATTACTTTGCCAGTGCTTGGTCAATTATCGTTTTTTTGAACGGGGGCGATCATAATCTTCAATTTTGCCCAGCGAGAAATTATCAATCCTTACAAAGGGCCTATTATTAATTGGCTTATGATTGGCTTATTTGAATATTATTCAGTACGTTTCAGTAACGGACAGCCATCAGCCAAGCTTGAATGAGCAAATGATTTCTATATATTAAGAGCCAATCTTGACAAAAGAGCATGTATGGGCTCTTCAATGTTTAATTATTTTCAAGCGATCCACTGCCAATCATTTTAATATAGACACTAGGTATAGTCATAAAATACCCACCCACGCATTGGTCAATCATTGGCCCGCACGCATTTAATATCATTTAAATATTTCTGAAATAATTTAGTTTCGTGGTCTCAATATACACGTTACAACATAACAAAGGTGCGCGTTATATGAAATAAAATGTGCACGTTAAAGCAAATTATGAGACAAAGATGGGCCAATAATATGCCAACGATTAGTCAATGCTTGGTTGATGACTGACAAATGCTTGGTGAATGATTGGCCAAAGCTTGGGTCTTTTGTATTGATGCGTACTTACTATACGGGAATGCTTGGCTATTGATTGGCCAATTATTGGCCTTTGCTTTGCTAATGCTTGGTCAATGTTTCGCCAATGATTGATCTAATCTTAGTTAACGGCATTTGGCATTTCTTTTTATTGCAATACATCCTGATCTGCAAAATTTGAACGTTTTCCAAACAATTACCGGTGATAGGCAGACCACATGTTTCAAAGAAATTTTTGATCATACCCTACCTGCAGTATTTACCAGATATTGCTCCAACAAAAATTGTTTAGGTCGATGCAGTCAATACTTCCTGGAGAGCGCCTTAATTTCCTCGAAGATATAAAATAATGACAAGAAAATTGGATCATCTCAAAAGACAAGGCTGCTTTCTACCGCAGATCCATCTCTTGAGTTAATTATGGGAAAACATTGTAGCTTGCGATAGGTAGCATTTCAAATAAATTATATTTTATTTTTGTATTAACATATTAGAGACAGAAACTTATTCAAATACCCAATATTTATGAAGATGACTAAATTAATATAATTTCACTTCGGGAAAAAATGTTCATCCCGAATTAGCTAATCCCACCGTTTCCAAAGCAATCAGTCATGATTTAAAAAATTAACCTGAGTCAAATTTATTAAAGCTCAACTGCAGCGTAGATACACGACATACGAGTAGTTGTGCACAAGAAGGGTATAGTGATCACTTAAAAAAGCCTTGGTTTTATAATATTTTTCTAAGACACGTTGTATGATTGTGCATATGAAGACTGAATTGTATACAACGTTGTGCTTAGATTTATGTACCTTTGATCCAAAAGGAGGTAAGTACAGCAAATTATCGGCTGCACAATTATATCGGCCATTTGCATTCCAAATTTTAAGCTTTATTTTGGACTTTTAACCAACTTACCATCAATTTTCAGGACTTACTTTTGGCGTTACATGTTGTTAGAAAATTGTCACCAAAGAAAATAGACATGGACAAGATGTAACCAAGCAATGATTGGTGCTTACCTGAAAAGAAAATAAAGAAAACAATTAAAATTTTTAAGAACACTGCATTTTTAAATTTGTATTGACTTATGTAAATATCAAATGTGACATAAAAGAAAATCAGTCTTCAGACCCTTTGAACGGCCGACACAGACGTTCCAGATCATTTTTTACGAAACTATTCACAACAAACCAATACTCTCCTCACTTGATACTGTCAAGTAGGAAATTAAAGGATCCTTTAATCCCAGCTTCTTTTGCTAAACGTACTTTAATATATCCCCAACGAACTTTTAGACGAAATGATTTTCAAATGGAGTTTGAATTATGTTCAACAACCCTTGAAGTCATTTGTTTCCGTTTAAGTAGCATTAACAGCAATAAAAAAATTGTTTACTAGCTTTCTTAAGCTTTTAAACCAGACATTTTCCACCACACCCCCATCTACTTGAGGATATCTTTCGCACCATTTCAGACAGTAAATTCTATATTCACACGTATCTTTCTCAAGTATCGCGATAAAGTATTCCTTTATTACAATTTTATGCATATGGAGGTACATTAGTTAAAATGACATGACAAGATATTTTTAGGGTGGTGTAAAGCCCGACAATAATAACAACAACAACTGTGTATCCACCAAAAAGGAGTACATTTACTTCAAATATACACTTTGTAGCGAGACAAAAAGGAATATCGTACTGAGTCTCTGTTTTCTTGTACTCGTATCTTTCAATTTTCTCTCTCCTACCTCTCTGTTTCTCTTCTTAAATTGACATACACAGGAACGAAACGGCGATATAAGACGCAGAAGATACATCGGCAAGAGATACCAACAACGATAAAAAGCCACAAAGACGACATTAATGAAAACATTATGGAATAAACCATTTTACAAAAAAAATATCATAGGCTGCCTAATATGGTCTCCTCATTAGTGTCATCATCATCATCATCGTATAAGTTTAGTGTATAAACACACCTAGTTACAGCCATAAAACGTTCTTAGTGGTGCACGCGCGACTCCATACAGAACACTCTGCTGAAGCTGGAATACAGGAATGGAAAAGTGGTTTTAAGGCTTTATCTTTTAGAGCTGTAATAGAGGAACATATACAAAAAGACATTTCAAACGTGCTGAAAACGCTGGAACCAGACCTCATATGTGGTGTACATAGAGTAAGATACATGGTCGCGCAACCAGACAGGCAGACAGACAGAGTTCTGAACAATTGTTTGCAAAGCATATTTGCTGTGTTCCGGAAAATCCACTCGAAAGGATCACAGACCTGTATGTGGCGACGAACTTGAAATTGGAAGCTGTCAGACGTTTCTACGTACATCAAACCAACGCTATAAAATGACGGGACGATATAGAGACTTGCATGAATTTGAACAGTTATAAGTCAACAGGTGAAGCTTCTTCTATGTGTTCCGTTTTTTAACATCCTCAAAATTTTATTCTGTATCTTTTCGGTGTCGGCAGTATCGTTCGTGTATGTTTGATGAATATTCATATCTTTTTACTGAATATATATTTGATTGCTTTTTTACAACTCTTTTATGAGCAAGACACTACCGCGCTACATTCTACTACGTACGTGGTGCACGGCACACTTTATTGCAAAGCTACACTACCAAATACGTTTTGTGAGATCGTCCGTGTCTGCCTTTGATAGCTTATTGATTTTTCTTTTTCACCGAAAAATAAAATTACTAAGAAAAATAAGAAGCACACGAAATTACATTTTTACTTTGCCATTTTTGCATATATTAAATCTCGAGACATGTTGACAGAGATAATGAGGATGATGGGTGATGAACTCGGGGAGTGAAATCGCCCAAACAATGCATCCAAAGAATCGATTATGCAAATTTGGCTTTGAATTCATTCAACTTTTTGGTGGTTTGGAAATGTTGGCAGGAATAAAAAAAATAAATAAAAAAGCTATTTTGAATTCAATTGAGCAACAATGATTAAACTAAGTGCAGAAGGAATGTAGAAATGAAAAGACAAGATAAAGAAAGAAATTGAAGAGATATAAAAAGGTGTCAATAGTGTGGTTTAGATTAAAATGAGGCTCGGTGAAAATGTGACACAAATTTGAGTGATTAGGTTGGTTGGTTTTTTTGTTTTACATGAAAGTTATCGTACGTTAGTATATTATTATATACGAGTATTATAAAGGTTTTAGCAATTGCAATTACAGCATTGAAATTAAATTTTAGAACATTAAAATGTAAATCTAACATGAACTCAATATCAAACATAGCCAGCTTTCCAGAAAGTTGACAGAAATCATTTTAATTTTTATTTTAAAATAATAAGTCATCATTTTCTATCCCCTAATCTAGGAAATGGATGATTATAAAACCCTAAACGAAGAACTTGTACAGAAGAACGAACGTCTTATTAGAATTGCAGCATCACTCAACGATCAAAAGCGGAGATTAGAGCGACAGTTACTGAATGAGCATGCGAAGCGCGAGATTATACAAAATAAAATCAAAACCTTGGTGACCGATGTGAAGGAGAGAGTAGAAGAAGGAGTCAATTCATTTAATGCAACAAAACGGAAACCGTTACAAACGTTAAGTCAATATGACATAAGTCGAAGAGGTAGAACCCGAAAAATAGCCTTATCAGCATCAACTCTACCATCGCCCAACAGTAGCAGCAGTAGTAGTGGAAGAAGCGATAGCGAAATAATTAATTCATTTACGAAAGAAGCAAACTCCCAGAATATTTCAACACCAAAGAAGATGCATGGGAAGTTAAGCAAGTACCGACCTCTAGCCGTGGTAGGATTCGACTCAAAAGGAAAGTGTAACTTCACAATCTATGAAGATGACAAGGAAGTTGAAACACCACCAAAGCCATCACATGGTAGGAAGAAGAAAAATACTTCATCAAAAACTTAGCTCAATTTATAGAATCATTATTTATTCCTCCAGTTTTACTTTCACAGAATTTTTAATAAAGATTGCTTAACTACTCCACAACAATCTTTTACTTTCTGCTGGTATAACTATTTCAAATTGCACTAGCAAAAAAGTCTGCAAAGAGAGAAAAATTAATTAGATCGTTCACTGAAACAGTTCGAGCTCAACCAAATTTGCTTCGGTATAACTTACAAGATGATCAAATGATATGAAAATAATTATTTCAATTTTCGACACATTTCTGAACAATGTATAGCAATTTTCACGAATCGAAGAAAATATTCAGAGTCATTCTTTTTTTTTTCTTGTTTTACTATATACTTGCCGCACCTATGGTATTATCTTATGCATAAATAAAACAAATTTCACCTCAGATATTGTGAGATGTGTCGGTGCGAAAAATAATTTTCGGCTTTTGTAATGTATCCATTGCGAACACACACATACTTTCAATGGTTTTACTAAAAAAATTTAGCGGAGTAGAATGAAAAAAAAAAGAAATACATTATTAAAGTGTGAAATTGGCCACACGTGCTTCAGATACATGCTTTTGATAACCACTATGGAAGATATTTTGCAAGTGAATGAACGGTAATGGTCCCAAGTGCGAACTTTGCGGATCATCATGATTTTTGAGAACTTATGCATGGAGTTCTGCGGCAAAATTTAAAAGAAGTCATGAAGAAAGTGTCTGAAGAACTTGAGTAGTACATGGTTGCTGTTTGTTAAATTACGAATATATTTTTTTGAGAAAAAAATTAATCAATGTTAATTTTTTGTTTGAATATGTTTGCATTTTCGAGTGCTTGGCTTATAGTCTCAAAAAGGATTTATGGTATGTATAGGGATATTTGTACAAGTGAAGGCAAAGTTGGCACAAATTTATTCAACTGTTCCAAAGTCCTTGTAACGCGCGATGCAGCGTGGCTTCATACAAAAACTTGTTTCAAACGAAAACATTATATGTATATATATATATATATATATATATATATATATATATATATATATTGGGTTGTTCGACAGTGAAAGTCGTTTTTTTCATTTTTTTTCAAAGTTAATGTTTTCATATTAACAACAAAAATTAGTCAGTGATATATTGACCATTCTGATGGATGTCTTTTTGCCATCTTGCGGTAAGTTGAAAGATTCCACGTCCAACTCATTTTTAACAGCCTGATCAGAATCGAAAGTTTTAGCATTCAAATCGTTTTGAAGGGAGCGAAACAAATGATAGTCGGATGGTGCTAAGTCAGGGCTATAGGGTGGATGTGGCACAAGTTCCCAATTGACCTCCATTCATTTTTGACGGGTTATCAAAGAGATTGTGGGGTCTGGTGTTATGATGATGGAACATCACGAATTCGCGAGCTGGCCGGGCGTTTTTTCTTGATTTCTTCGATCAATTTCGATAGTTGACGACGGTAGACATTCGAATCAATAATTTGGTTTCTTGGTAGCAGCTAAAAGTAGACTATACCCTTGTAATCCCACCACACAGAAAGCATTATCATCTTTTGGTGGATATTAGCTTTGGATGTCGGTTGTGGAGGCTAAACAATCCATTTTTTATCACCCGTTATCGATTCTTTTTAGAAATGGGTCGTTTTGGTTACAATTCACCAAAGGGTCGAACATGTTAGAAAGGATTAAAATTTAATAGATTTTTTCAAATACATTGATTTAGTCAACACTTAAAATGTTACAAATGTGTTTTATTCTAAACGACACGTATACATTTCGGTTGGTATTGCCGACCATCTTCAGCGCAAGGCCCGAAACTACTAGTGAAACAATTATAACAAAAGCAAAGACATAAGCTAATAATAGCTAATTTTAGCATATATAATTCAGGCGGATTAAATCAAATATAAATTGCTGGACTATGGGCAATATCACATGAAAGTTATTTTATGCTATTTCAACACTAGTAATTTCGCATCTAGCGCCGATGATAATCGGCAATACCGACCGAAATGCATACGTGTCGTTTAGAATAAAACACATTTGTAACATTTTAAGTGTTGATTAATGTAATTGAACAGTTGTTTTATTTTAAACTGATTATTTGTGGTCCATAAGGCTGAAAAATCTATTAAATTTTAATTAATATCGACCACAATAGTGTTCATCTCACATGTTTTCGATTGAAGATAGTTTAAAATCTTATCTTTAAAATAGTGTATAATAATATAAACCACGCAATCACTACTACATGAAATATGTAGTTCACGTCATCTATTAGAAAAAATAACGACATGAATTATCGAACAACCCAATAATTAGTTTTCGGCAAATGATTAAGATAATTTTTTCAAGCATTTCGGATCTGAAATTTAATTTCAACCATCAATTTTCACCCTGTTCCTATAATTTTCCATCTTTGAAACAGCTAAAGTTATTTGTAGTCGAAAAATATTGTTTTGTTACAGCAACTATTACAAATTCTTGATGACTTCAATCTATACGAGTTTTTGTTACTTGATTGTTATTGGAGTGAAGAATCGGTTGGTGTTGTATAAGATTTGTGTTATATAAGATTTGAAGGCCTATCCATCTATTTATCTGCATTGAAGCAATTTTAATCAATACGGAGAGGTAATTGAAGCATTGATTTTTCGTGAGCATAAAGGATGTCTCTTATCATTACAAATCAGACTTATTCAATGAGATTAAGAGTTTTTATAGGAATGCTTAAGCTGGTGCTTTGACTTTTAAGACTATCTTGTCAATGACGGAAAAAGAAAAGAAACCAAAGAAGTGCAATTAATTCTTTTCGGGTCCGAGCATTTTAAAAAGCTCATTTATTTATTGTAATGAAATGAAACTCTATTCAAACGATTTTTAGGGAATGCATCTTTTAAAATCTACAACACTGTCGCTTGATTTTAAATGTTCGAGCGTTTTATTTCAAAACATTTGCAAGTTTTACTTTATGAAGTTTAAGTGTTTCATTTCAAAACTATTACGCATTTCATTTTACATCTGGAATTTGAGATTTTAAGAAGCAGATTTTACGTACGATTCGCACATTAAGTTATTGCAATGAATTTCCAATATAAAACCCGAAAGCGACATTGAACTTGTTGCAATATTTTGAGCGTACATGCTTAAATGCTTACAAAGGAAGCTTTTTGGTATTTCGAAGTAAAACGTTTGAATTCGATGAATTCTTAAACTTTATTTTACGTTTTGTGTTAACTTACAAATCAGCACTTGTGAGTCCATTCTATTGCCTATTAGATCAGTCGTTTTTCTTTACAAGATTATTAGCTACAATAATAGAACTCTATGAAAAGAATAAATATTGCTGCGTTTTAACGTTTCAAGCTAAAAAAAATGCTTAATATGGATCTAGATTCATGCATGGAGTTCGCCTTTCACATTTTTTTCCAAAGTAGATCAAACACAATATTAAATAGTGGCTTTCTTAGTTTTCCAAACCTTGGAAAACTGTCTAAAAAAACATTTCAATCAATATTCGTTTGACTTCTTTCGAAAAAATATGTTTTCGAAGAAAACTGCCTAAGTACAGAAGAGAGTAGAGGTGTGCGTATGGGAAAGAAAAGAAAGATTAAAGGCTACCACTTCTGACCTGAAAGGTCTGAAAAGATTGAGTGATTAGTTTTTTCTGAATACGCCGAGAGAAAAACTTATGCAAAACAACAACATCGCGTACAGAGCATAAACATTTTTGGGCATTTTGGACATACATATACTTTTGTCCTGAAGTTTAAAAATTTTGTAGAAATTTATTTTAGACTAGGCGTTCAGATAAATCACAAAAAAAAATATACTTAGTCGTCCAATTGGACAATGGCGATTGCAAATTCTTTAAGAGAGCATCGTGTCAAATGATAATTAGTAGGTTATGCTGTTTAGTTTTGGCGCATATTGCCATCAAATATCTTAAAAGACTAAATTGGCTCAAATTTATAAATTATTTATGATTTTAGTTGCATCCAATGTTTAGTTTTGACACCCTCCATATGTTTGATATGCAGTGAGATCAATATGAAGGCAGTCAGATTTGGTACTTCTTCTCAATCAAAGCCTTGAAAATACATGAGCATTTTTATTTTACTCATGAATGGCTCTGGAGATATATATGTTAGTTTGTTTTATCAATGCTTAACAGACGACAAGAACAAATTGACAGCTACAATTTTCTGATTTATACATTTTGTTTAAAAGGATCTCCCAGATGGTTATGCATTTTTTAGGTCTTTGTAAAAAATTTTTACAAAGACCTATGTACTAATTTCGCGACCTGTCTTTCTGTCTGTCCGTGCGTCACAGCAAGTTTCCTTAAAAACCATAAAATCTATAATGCTCTAACTTTGTGGAAAGGTCAGAAGTGATGGTCTCACCAAAGTTTAGGTCTTACAAAAAATTAAAAAATTTTTTAAGTGGGTCCCTCTTAATAACGAAGTAGCCTTTAAAAAAAGGTAGACGAGTTGGGTATCAAATAAAAGGTTTTGTTTAGAACTATAAGAATATGCAAGAAAAAGTCATTTTATGCATCAGGAGGTCCAGGGGATGGCAAAATGTACCAAATTTTTGTGTCCCCCCTCGCAATTAGATATCTGGAAATAATCACGAAGAGGGGTCTTAATGAGAACAAGGGCAACAAATACCTCAGAAATCAAAATACACTCAACTTGGTTAATAATAGTATGATTTGGAGATTTTACATTTTCGCCCATAAAATCAAAACAGGACCATTAAACTTCTTGAAGTTTTGCAATTTCAATTGTATACAATTGCAACAACATTAAAACGTGTTTATGGTTGATACATATTTCAAATTAACCTAGGCAATTTTATTTTCTCCGAATTTTCATGAAAATTTAGAAATAGTGTCTAATTTAAATATGTTCAATCAGCTGAGCATTCAGAAAAATTATTTAAGCTCCATCAAAATAGCGGCTACAATGTGCTTTTGAAAGAAACTGCATCTTTTGCACAAATCGGAACGATTTCTTATCCAAGTATTGGATGAATAATTCAAATTATCGATTCACGCTACTAGAAAATTAGTTTCGAACCCTATGATGATTACAAAGACCTTTTGGTAGGAGCACTCTCCTGCTTACTCAACTTGTTCTAATCTGAAGTCACGAAAACGATGTTTCATGCTTTTTAGAAGGATTAATAACTTACTAACACAAACTTTAATAAAAGAAATGAAACGCCAGTTCTTGCCAGATCACTAAAAACTTAATTTGATTGAAAAAAAGAGTTGGCAAAATACGTTCCCCCAAAGGAAGCTCAATTCGATATCACCTGCATCGAAAGTGATTACTCAGATGAACCATTACATCAAGAAAGGTTTGAAGGTTTTCTGGTCGAGTAAAGTAAAACGCAACATTTCTTACCACAACCCATAAAATTAAAACCCCGTGTCAACCAACATTTAAAAAAAGCAATTTCATAGCCCACATATGTTCAGTAGCATTTAAGGGAAGGGTTCAAACCACAAAAACCAAGCACTAATTTAACTTAAACAACATTTATCTGTACAAAACCAACAGATAAACTAAAACCTAAAAAGTAATAAAAAAAAGTAAAAGCTTCCCCAACGAACAAACGCGTCAAGAATGCCCAAAGTAGGAAAGACAAACTCTAATCCCTCTAAAACTAGAAATTTACAGAGCGAAAAAAAAACAACAAAAAATAATAATATAAAACACAAAAGCGCCGCATAGTCAACGATAAATAGTAAAGCCAGCAGCACAGTAGTAAAAATCTTTACGCAACATAAACATACATTGACATAATCTAAAAGCTTTTTTTTATAACTCCATCCTCGTGTCCATGCAAATGGATATATTTTTAGGGTATTTAAATATACTCCATACAATATAGATATACAAAAGCGCTTTTTATTATGTTTGTTTCGTTTTGTGTTGTTTTAGTTTTATTTCATGTTTGCCGATTAGGACAAACGTTATATGCACTTTTTTTTTATAGTGCTCTTTCGCCATCTTCAACCCATTCCCGTTCTCTTTCCGCGACAGTTTATGAAAAAGGGGCCCGTATACATATGTTTAACTCCCAGCTATACTCACTCGTACATCATCATGCAAACGAAGAATAAAAACAAAAGCCAACAACAAAAATTTATATATGCTATACTCGTATAATGCAGCATAGAAAAATCCTCTAAACATCACATAGCATTGTTGACATTTAGTGGTTAAGTATATGATAAAAGGGAGTATGTAGAACTCAGTCCTATATTGGCGGCATGAATAAGAAAATTCAGTACAAACATCAAAGGGACACACACAGAAAAAAGACAATGATAATAAAAAATCTGTTTTAAAATACAAAAAAAAAAAAAAAAAAAAAACTAAATAAAAATGAAATATCCATGTACCGAAATAAATATCATATAACGTTGTTTGCTCTTTTGAGGGACAATATTGAATTAAGTTCATATACTGTACGTACAAAAGTACGTATGTATATATTTTTCACGGTATGTTGGGAGTTATAAAAAGTTAAGAAGTAGTTATGACACAAAATGCCGATTTAATTGGAACAACAATAAAAATCCTAGTGGATATACTAAGAAGAATAATAAAATTGTTGGTAGGTTAGTATTTGACACGCACCCTTGTCACAAGGATTGTCGACACCAACATACTGGGGTATTGTGTAAGTGGAGCTGTAAAATAATGCTCATATGTTTTAAGAATATGTGTTCTTATATTTTTGTTCTTTTGCAGAATAATGGAAAGTTGCGTTGGTGGAAGAGTGGATGTGAACTAAGAATGTTAGAATTTAGAGTGGAAAATTGCTGACTAATTTATATTCAATGAAAATGTATGTGAAAGATCTTTTAATTTTTTGGTTTAAAGATGAAAAAGAAATGAGATACACATTAACTGTAAGCAAAGGAATTTTAATACACAGCGTTATCAATTGATACTTTATTTAGTTTATGAAACGAATAGTTATAGCTTCACTAATTGGAGGAATTTTAGTCTCAGCGTGCTTATACTCAAACCGATGAAGTCATAGATTTTTGTGAAGATAACCTGGAACCTGGAATTTTTTAAAGGGAACCTAGAAGGGTTTCGTAGAACTGTTTTGTAGCGAATTTATTGCTGGATAAATTAAATAAGCATTAAATTAGCCGGAAATTCCTTCAGAGCAATTTTATGTCGGTTCCTTATTTCTCGTTTCATCATCATTTTCTAATTCTTTCATAGATCATAAATGCAACAAGATAATAAGTTTGTCGAAAAATAGCTGTTATTGACTTCAAATGCAAAAATTTTCGAAAAATACGAAGGACGAGAATATTTACAGCTCACGTCTTCCGCGGTGACTCTCTGGTTCAAATCTCGCTGGCGAGAAAGAATTTATTACAATGATTCATTTGCTGTTGGGTATGGATATTAATTGAAAATCAGGTAAAAATCACACGGTAAAGCTTAACACTGCCCATACCGTCTTCTAGATTGGCGTTGAGATTTCAAGAGAGATTCTCTGATAAATGCTAGCTGGAAGATTCGACCAGGACTATTGCGCGATCAATTATTATTACTAAAACACGGTATGCACAAATTATCAAAGAAATCATGATCAAGAAATATTTGAAAAATTAAATTAATCACAACTATTTTTTTTCGATGGAAAAAATCACTGCAATTTTTTATTCAGTAAATGTTTGTCTAAACACGAAATGAAAATCAATTTAATTTCGGTTGCTATCTAGTTATATATGAAAATCCTGAGAATTCCAAAGTTAAATATGATGAACGATATCTGGCTCGAAGATAAACACTCAACGATTTGCCACAATAAGAGATAAATTTTATGTAATACTGATTCAAACTACGCAAGTTTCCTTGTTTAAAATTTCCAACAACGCAACAGATTTTAAACTATATTTAAACAAATGGAACATCTTCTTCTTCTTCGTAGCACTGCAACCCCTCTCGGGCCTTCGCTTCCTGCAAATAGCGCCTCCAACTGTCTCGGTCGATTGATATATCTGTTTTTTAATCTACTTTTTCTTAAAGATAGAAATAATAATGCAACAGATGCAATACCAAAACGGGGCTCATAGAAGTTTTGAAGTCCCCTTTATAAAAAATCAACGAGAATGTTTCAAAGGAAAAATGAAAACCGAATCCTGGAACAGTTTCACTGAATTAGGCATCAAATAATTGGTGTAGATGAAAGTTTATTAGAAAAATTTTAAGGCAGGAATATGTCTAAACTTTATATATTTTGAGGCAATACCGCATCGAAATCATTGATCTGAATGCTTACAGCTTAGCGGAAATTAATTAAATGAAGCCTTAAATAGTTCGGTGAGGTTCTGTTTTACGTTTTGAGCCCAATTGTGTCAATTCCCAGAACAACTCAAACATAGTGTCAAATCATTTGAAATCTATGCAGAATTATCTGAATGATTTAAGGTGCACTCAAAAATTAGTTCCTTATTTTTCAGTGTGAAAGGAGCGAAACACATAGGTATCGTAGGATACCATTAAGCAGATAACGGAACGATTAAGGTTTCCTCCTTGAAACCGATATATCTTATCGGTGCAGTACTGCAATTTTTAAAGCTTTGCTGCATTCTTCCTATTTTTGGAAGGTGATAAAGCAGTCAAAGGCAAGCTGACATCATATTTGGTACACTCAGCCAATCACGACGATCGTTCAAAACTATCCTCGCTTATTTTCTAGATTTCTGCACTCTTTGAACACGGATGGTTTTTTTAAAACATGGCCCTCCTTCAGGATATCTATGGTGAGATAACCGCAATTATCGACATAAAATTTGACGGGCAAAGACTCGATTTAATGCGATGAATTGTGACTGTATTTCGCTTCGCAATTGTCGTTGCTTTGTGAAGCCTTCCCTTGATAAATGTGAAAAATTAATAGCCTTGTAGCGCATTGGGATACCAAGGTTTAAATAAAAAATGAATGGTTTTTCAACGGATCGTATCCTCCAAAATACTCGATTAAGGATTCATCCAAATTCTATTTTTGCTCTGGTTTGACGAACTCTGTACTTTGTTTGGTGAGGAACTTTATCAAAGATCGCCTTTCCAGTGTTTTTTATTTGGTCGATATGATTGTTCCCACAAAAGAGGACACATTTCTAAGGATAGAGTCACGTCGTATACATTTACACTTATTCGTTTTACACGTTACGATATCCAGAAATTTTTCTTTTTTTGGTTTTGGATAACAGTTAATGTCCAAATTGGACGTAAACAGGTCAATTTTATCTTTCATAAAACATTCTGATTTGAGATATGTGGTCAGTTTGTTTTATTCTACAATAAAAATATGTACCTAAATGTTTTACCAACTGGTAGAAGCTATTAAGCCTTAGTATCTAGTAAGCTGTATCGTAGACGACATCGAGTGGATATAGGAGCATTCAGTTCTAGTAAATGAAATGTCATGAACTTTCAGCGCAACTTCCGTCCATTTGGTATAATATAAAAACATATAAACAGCTAATAAGACGTATAAAACACTATGATTGCACAAAATAACACCAGCTGAAACGCTGGTCTTTCCATGGGGGCGCACGTGTGGTAAAAAAGCATGACTTGTCGCTCCATTTTGCGTAGTAAATAAATTTAAGCTCAACAGAAACTCTTTAGCGCATTGAATAATACACGAATATTGTACGCTTCACTTGACAGCAATCTAGGGTTTTTTGTGGTTTGGAGATGAATGCCATTTACGCACAGAGTTTAGGACTTCTATGCTCGCAAGAAGGCGACTGGAGCACCCACTAAGCACCTCCCCTCTCAACCTGAGAACCCAGCCTGGGACCATTCATCTAGGGTTTAAAGACTCTTTACAAGCCAATCACACGAAAAATTTTCGTAAACGGTAACTGATTGTCTATTTACATGAACATTTTTTATGTTTTTGTGGAAGCAAAATTTTCCGGGAAGGACCAAGCGTAGCAAATTAGAGGTAATTCAAAGTTTTGACAGTGATAGCAGTTTTCGAAATTTTAAAACCTTTTTTTCGCAACTGTGTTTTGAAAATCAGTTACCACCGAATGAATACATCACTTAATCACTTATTCAGTAAATATTTTAACAGTATCAAAACTAGGACTATCTTAATTCATCTAGACGTTATTTTTTCACACAGCGAAAATTAAAAAGGCACCTAATTTTGAGGATTAAATTGTTCGATAATGTATAAAAAACTTATCTTTCAATATGTCCTTATAAAGATAATTTGGTTTTTCATTTGATTTCAACAGGACGCGTGTAATCGTCCCAACCGCCAAACGCCTGTTTTTGAAGATGGGTGGGTAAATCCTGCTGTGATTCAACTATAAGCACTACTTTTCTTGTCTGTTTGTTATCGAAGTGCGATCAAAAATATGGTCAAAGATTCGTATTTGCATGTCCATCAGGTCTTGAGAAAAACATTCTTAACAAGTCGAAGTAGTAGGAAAGCGCTCCTGCCAGAACGTTTTTTGAATAGCAAGACTTAACTCATACGCATATTCTAATGTACAATTATTAGGTGCTTTAATTCACCGCCATTTTATTTTCAGTGTGTTGACCTGATTGTTTGAGTAATCATGAGTATATATCAATGTTACAAGAATTTCTAGGATTTTCATAAAAATTTCTACATATCTGTAGCGTTTGCACCCTTTGCAAACGCATATATCTCCACAAGATCAAGTGTTATTGAGAAATTTTCAATCGACTGTAGCTTGGCTTTTTATTGCGCGATTTTTATAAAATTTTCTGAAAACATGCCTTTAATATAAAGTAATTTAAAAACAAGTTTCCGGCAAATTTTATAGACGAAAACATAAAATTCACAAAACGTACTATTATTAACAATGTTGATCAAATTTTGACTTCTGGAGTTATTTGCTGGCTTTGCACTCATGAACCTGCTTCCTGGGTTTTCCGCATAACAGGTGTCCAATCGCGAGGGGGGACACAAATATTTCGTTCATTTCCCATCCGTCTGCACCGTTGGAAGCAAAAAGTGTCAGCTTAAGACCTGTTTTGAAAAGCTCTCATCAAAACTTTTCATTTGATACCCATATTGGGTTTTTTCAAGGGCCACTCCCCCCTATGCGGTGAGACCCCCTTTAACACCCCATAAAAATTATTTTATACTGCAACTATCTTCGGATATCTTAAGAGCATCAGAAATCCCATAAAACTTCAATTTAAGATCATCCAGAGCGATTTTGAGAACTTTTTTGTCTTCCGGGAACAACTTTCAATTCTGGTCGACTAAACCATGCATCATTAAAGTTTGAAAGACTAAGCTTAAATTCAGCATATTAGTCGATGATAGTTGATATCCCTAGTGCAGAGTCCCAAGAATACTTGCAAATTTACTGTTTAGCTTTAAAAATATTGTAATTTTCCCTCCATAAAAAAACAACACTCTAAATGGTTAGAGTGCAACGTGATTTTCAAGAAATGTGCTATGAGTGCTCTTTTATCACACTTAAAGAGTGTCCTCTAACTTACTTTTTGGGGTTTTTGAAAAATAATACACTTTTTTATGAAATCTTCCCGGGTATTGATGCCCTAAGTATGGATTCGCAGACGCGCAAGGCTTCTCGATAACCCATTTGACACCTTCCCTCTGTCAACCTGAGTGGCTATCCTGAAACTGTTTGATACGTTACTCGTTTACCTATTCATACAGGTGCCTTCGAGTTACAGAAACCCTTCTTATAGCAGGAAAGGAGAAGGATAGAGAACCTTCTACTTACGGCGCATTTGGGGTTCAAGGAATTATTTTCAATTATTAAAAATAACAAAGTGTTCAAATGTCACACATGTAAGGGTGTATAAAATGACTAAAGAAAAACATGACAAGTGCATTGGTTCAGCATACTATGCATTTGCAGTGAATGTTTAATCAACACACCAAAATTGTTCCATTGTCCATTGTTCTTGCAAATAACAAAAGGTGCCTCGTCAAACTACTGTAACTTTTGAACCAAACGTCCGATATTCATGAAGTTTTGACAAGTATCTGTTGAAGGTTGGTACTATCCAGAATTTACATGGATTTGATAATAGTGGTGTCATCTTTGTTGTGGACCGGAAACTTATTGTGCAATGTGGTAGTTTCAATGTTGCAGATAAAAATGTTTTGAAATAACACACAGATATTTGGTTTTTCGGCATGCTGGTATATCCACTAGTTAAGAAAGACTCGTTAGTTTGCAAGAATAAAGTTAACATTTTTTGGGTAGACTATTGGGTTTTTACAAAGAAACTTTTAAAATATTTGGGTAAAATATTTTTAACCCGTCCTTATGTGGAATATTCTTATAGATTTTCACTTGAGAAATCATTGTTTTTGAAAAATGTCTTCAAAATTGGGTAAAATATTGAAGTATGAATGAATACTTCGGTTTTGAATCCAAAACACCGTAATTTACATTGTAAAGATATTTTGCAAGGCAAGGGGTACGGATGAAAGTGCCAGCCTAAAGAAAGCAAAAGATCCAAAGCTATCTTAAAATCTTTGCTATGCTTTTAATGTACTATTTCTATAATTTTTGTAACTCTCACTACGTTTGCTCGTCCTTGAAATTTAATTTTCAGATAACTTCATGGTTTATGTTTATTTTACTACCGCTAATCTTTGAGGTAATTCATGAAATATTCAGTAACCTTCTTCTTACACTCAGACATCAATCAGGCAATTTATCTGTCAGTAACTAAATAAGTAGAATAGTAACTCATGTTTCTTAAAAAATTACATAGAATTCAACATCAACAACAGCCACAAATAAACAAAACATGCAAGAAATATAGTCAGGGCGAAAGAGCAACAATGACCTCCCTCCAATTTCCCTCTCCTCTCCTTTACCACAGATTCGCTGAGATCTTTTGTAAATGAGGTCATAAATGTCAGCAATGCTTTTAGCGTTTATATACAAAATGAAGCAATTTCAATGATTGACCATAAAAAAATCTCTTGTCAATATGGGGCATGTGAACATAAAAAAAGGAGTTTATGTTAAGCTCCTCGTAAAAATACTGGACCCCACCATCGTATGAATCACAAATATTCCCAACATCATTTTGCTTTTGTCGTCGTAGACCCATAATTTAGTGGTTTTTGTTGTCAGGACAAGTAATCTCTTACTGTTCTGACTATTATAGCTTTGTTTTTTTTTTTCAATTTAAAACACAATTTAATAGATTAAGATGTCCTAAAGCGGAGACGGTGGAAAGCATTTAATTTTTAATATGAACCAATCAACCCATTAATTAATTGAGTAACGCGCTTGAATGACCGAAAAGATTCTTTAAAAAAATCGAACCAACGTACACCTTCAATGAATGAAGTATGAAAAATGATTCGCAATAAATTTCATTTGTGGTAGGTCTTTCTGAGCCAAGAAGTAGTATTTTCACTTTTCACTTGCAAACAGTATTAACGGTGCAAGGTTATTTATTTTTTGTGCTTTAAAGAAAGTCTGCAAAAAGACGAATTACGGAAAAAACGAACAAATCTATAATACACTTAAATAATGAGTTGCAATAAAACGTATTTAGAACGATCAATATTAAATTCTAGGGCATAATTACAACCAAGCTCACGTCAGACTGCCTATTTATCTGTCTGGGCAGCGGATGCTTTGTAATTTTCCTCGGAGTGATTATGAGACCTCCATGTCTTATGGGGTCTAAAGAGCAGTCAGCATGTATTCCAGACAAACTACTCCACTTAACTTTAGCATATCTAATATATTGCAAACAGTTTTAACTTTGTGGAAAATCACCAAGTAGATATTGCAGAAAACATAAGCATCATCCTCATCATCCTACCGCGCCGCGATCCATCGTCATCAGCAACTCAAAAAATCGGCAAAAGTAACACAGACAGCAGGCAGCACGCTGATTCATTTAATAACGCAATAAAAAATCGCACGTTCACCGTTTAATGGTGCTCAAAAAAATTTATTTCGATTTGAAAAATGTTCCCCCCATGTGTGTGCTGGCTGCTGCTACTAACATACTGGACCGAACGAACATCATTGCATGGAAGAGAGAGTCTATCAAAATCATATGTGAGGTTTAAGTACGAGTACATAAATTCATATGTTTTATTTCATTTAATTTTGGCACCAATTTCAATGGGTTAGAAGCCTATTTCAGGTTACCGTTTATGGCAAAGATGAAGTAGAAGAAAAATATGTATGGGCCTAAGGGGTTCAGCGAAATTCTTTTAACATTTTTTATACCAACATCTCTTGGTTCTTGGCGTCATTAAATCACTTTACAGTTTATCATTCTAAGCGTCGACATTCATTCATAATGAACTACTTTTAATCAATGTCTGCATGACCCTGTTTTCGGTTCTGTTCCCTTCTCACACGCATAATAAAAACTAACAGATACAGATTCGAAAAAAAGTGCGTGTTTGAATGTTTGTTAATTTGACTGATATGTTTTGAAATTTCAAATCCCAAGTAGAGATTTTTGTTCATTTGGCTTTCCACTCCCCAACTTGATTAATGATGATGCCTACAGAATTCGTAGAGCAGATAGATGTTGTGCGAGTGCCGATGAATAAGAAGAAATTGTTGATGAAGATCATGGTTGGTTGATGATGATGACTGTACTGATGATGATGATGAGTCTGGTCCGGTACCGGGGCCGAAAGATGATTTGATGATGATAATTCTTTTGGGTACAGGCTTAGTGGAACTTTATTGGAACACGATAGAAAGAGTAAATAGTATTAAGTGGATTTGTATGAATCTACGTATACATTGTTGGTATCAACATGCTATTGTTTGAGGATTAAGGACAAGAAGGATGAATGTTGTGTGTTGAATGTGCCCGGACTTGTATGCCAAGCGGAGAATAAATGTTTGTTGAATTTCGAAGAAGAGAGCTAATTTTGATTTGTTTACGCTACATTGATGGATGGATAGATGATGAATAATGAATTTGGAGCTTGTTGACTAGATGCTCAAGTGCTCTCATTTGTAAGCTCTCGGTGTTACTTTTGAGATGATTGTACGTGACTTGAAATGAGAAATTCGATTTAAGGTGAAGGCTGTGAAATTTCGTTATGATGATATTTACATAGTGATGAAACATAGTGTATAGTTACTTAACACATTTACATAAGTAGAGAATTGAAAGGTAAGCTCGGCGTCTATTAATAATTTCAAGAAGGAACATTTTAGACCCTCTTTGGGTTAAGATTAAAATTTATGTCTTGGAAGTTTTGTTTCAAAATAATAATCAAGTGATATTATGAAATATAGCTACATGGAAAATTAGCTTCTATTTAAAGCATAAGATTAAAGAGATGAGTCAATGGCAGTGCCACAAATATGAATGCTATTTCGTCACAGCAATAATAAGCGACTTGTCGAATCACGGTCTAAATTAGATCAATAACTCTCTAATATAAAGCCAATGAAATGAAATAAAAACGATGCATCAGCACGAAATTTTTATACTAGACAAATATAATCTTCTTTTGCATTCATCTATTACATTTTATTTCCCATGCTTAAAATACAGGTATATAAGTTTAATCCCTCTCTGTCAATCACTACCATCACCAATCCATCTATCCACCTATCAGTCTATCTATCCAAAGACGACTAATAAAAAAACACTTTTATATTTTTAAAAGACCTTGAAACGAAATGACTATTTTGATTTTTAACTAGTTAGGATAGGTTTATTAACCTTTCCTCTCTTCACTGATGAGTATGCGTATGACATAAAAACCAGACATGTAACACAAGCCGGAATTATCTATCATTTTATATTTAATTTAATCTGTATTTTTTTCTACTTTGAAATTCAGTTGTAGCTGAGACTTAATATAGGGGTGAGAGTATCATCATTGGCGCTTTGGTTACATCCGTACATACACAGTCTATAATTATTATTTGTTACTTCGTGATTTTTTTATCGTTGTTTTAAATTCAAATATAAAACCGCGACAAGAACTGGGCAAAAGTTGATAATGTGACGCACGAGTAGAGGCGGGTCAATATACTTGAAATGTATAAAGAAGAGGCATGGCATGGTAATTTTTGCTAGATTTTGATGATGCTGCATTAGATTTTAACTATTTTTGTGATGTGATTTTGGTGATATGAAAATAAACTAGTTTGTGTTTGATTGAAAGGAAATCTATTCATATGAATATGATCTATAAAAAGTAGATTTTATCATAATTTTTGTGTTACGAAGATTCAAAATTATGCTTGTATTAATCAGCGTGGCTGGGTTTCTATTTAATTTGAATAAATCAAAATAGATCGACAATCATTAAGTGGATACAAATTTAATCAATTCATTGATTCACGGATTAATTTAGAAAACTATTAACATAAAAGAAAATTTAATTTTGATTTGACATATTTCCTTAATTTTCTTTCCAAAAATATTTAATATTTCATTTCATTCCTTAATTTTTATTTTATTTACTTACGATGAAACAATTGCATGAAAAATATAACCAAACAAAGGCGATTTTTACCTGGAAAGAGAAAAAAGAACAATTAATATATGATTAAGTATGTTGTAGTTTTAATTTATCTTCAAAAGTGAAAAAAAAAATGTCATATTCTAAAAATGTAGCCTTGTGGAATGTTCAGCTTTCAATAAGAGTTCAAGTTGACAAGAAAACATCGTATAATGCCCTGAAATATTATAGTGTACTAGTATTCGTCCGCGAGGCTAATATAAAAAGATTGTATAAATTACTGACCGGCGAGCAAACCACAATCAGTTGACCGTAGGAAAAAATCCGACTTTAAGTCAACATCAGCAACTTCTAGGCTCTGTCCTTGGGACTTAGTTAAAGTAATTGCGAGACAAACAGCCACTGAAAATAGTGTGCACCATTCAACATCATCTTCCATACACCATCACCCGCCATGCGCCATTCGCAATCTTTCACTATCACCATCTGTTACCCACCGTAAGGCACGATCAGCAATCATCCGCCATCATACAACATCAGCCGTCCTCCGACATCATCTGCTATCATCAGATCCACACTGATCAGCTATCATCCGCACTCATAAACTATCATCCATCATCAGTCGCCACTATCCGCACTCATCACTCTTCGTTCGCGATTATCTATGACCATCGACACTCATCTGCCATAATCTACCTTCATCACCTATCATCCACTCTTTTGAGCGAACACTCGACACCCACTATTGTTGGCCATTATTCGCTATTATCCGTCAATATCAGCAATCATTAGCCACCACCCGCCCTTATCAGCCATTGCCGAGCATTATCCCCTCTCATCATTGATCATCAGCAGTAATAATCCACCATGATTCACCATCAGCCACCCTCATCAATATCATCGCTTTTTTACCGTTTTTTTTTGTGCCCACACCTTTCGGTATAACATCCCATAAAGAGCATCGCTCCAATTGAAAAGAAAATTTCGAGCTTTGGAAACTGTATGTAGTTTAGAGTTCTCTGTCTTTTTTGATCTTTTAAAATAAAAATCTTGCAAAATCCTTTCATAACACACCTATACATTATGAGTAGAATATATTTTCACCTTGAATATATACAACCGTCCAACAGTTTGGAAGCAAACATATTTTTGTCGACAGGAAAAGTTACCTCTTAAAGATTGAAATAATTTGTTTACAATACAAATATTTCAACCTGAATCAGAGTAATAGTTTAACATTTAAAATACTGGCAATTTAAATAGGAAGACATCTTTTGTAACGCTCAGGTTACTCACACCTCAAGCATTGTTCTAGTGTAAAAGCTGAATTTTTCTATTACAATAATGCTGTAGAGGTCCTTGTCAGTTGAAGATAAACGTTTATAGGCGAGCGTCATGATTAGTGTGGCTGCTATAACAGTGCGCGGGAATTTTCGTTTTATAATTAAAATCACAAACAAAACAATAGTGTTGAACAACGCAGTGCTATTTGCGCTGTACGGAAAAAGGCCATACGCTCTTAAGAGCAAACACGAGACCCGGAGTAATATGGATGGAAAAAGATCTGGGCGGCCCAAGAAGATAATCTTCTTATTGCATTGTTACGCAATGACTATTAACTGCTCTAGAAATCATGGCTGGTTTAAATAAAACGCCTGCAAATCCAGTTTCAACAACAACTGTCAAAAGGTGTTTGTTGTTCAGAGGGCTAAGAGGCTGTGTAGCCGTAAAAAGAAACCGAGACTACCACCCAGACACAAACCAAATCGACTTGAGTTGGCTCAAACGGACAAAAATTGGACGATTGATCAATGGAGAAATATGCTCTGGACAGATGAGTTCAAATTTCAAATATATGGTTCTAACTGACGAGTGGAGGAGTTAAGTAAGTTTATTATCATTTTTTGCCGTAATTTAAATTACATTTCATAATTA
The DNA here is from genome assembly GCA_963969285.1 of Odontomyia ornata. Classification (NCBI taxonomy): domain Eukaryota; kingdom Metazoa; phylum Arthropoda; class Insecta; order Diptera; family Stratiomyidae; genus Odontomyia; species Odontomyia ornata. The sequence goes on from OZ017738.1 coordinate 380,831,132, forward strand.
CTTTTTCTTCGAATAAATCATCTGAAATTCTGTGCGATCTAGGTGCATTCACCATGTTCGCAATTGAAAACATCCTCTCTACAGAACCGGATGATGGCATATGGCTTCAGAGGCTTGCACTGTGCCAACTGTTAAGCACGGAGGAGGTGGTGCGTTGATATGTGGTTACTTTGATGGCAATAAAGTAGGAAGTTTAATAAAAACCGACGGAGCAATAAAAAAGAAAGAAATTTGAAAATTTTGAAAGAAAATGCTGTTTTTCAGCAAAATAACGATCCGGAGCACTCTTCAAAATTGTGTAAAAGGGTTTTCAGCAAAACAAAAGAGGAGAGCACAATAGAAATAATGAAATATATACACATATCACAGTCCCCAGATTTGTCTCGCATCGAATTGATTTGCGACGAACTAGACAGGAGGGTAAAGAATCAAAGTCCAACAAGTGCCGCACAGCTTAGGACACTTCTCCAAACTTAATGTGTAGCCAATTCCGAGGCTACCGGGGCTACCACATTTTGTTTAAAATATTTGTTTTTACATCAAACTGAAGAAAACTTCATTTTAAGCATATGAGCCATTTGATATGTTTTAGTCTTATATACACAAATAAGCTAGGCCATGAAGATGTAAATAGATTTACTAGTTAGGTCTATCAGAGACACACAACTGACCAAGTCGAGTGACTTTAATATTTTTAAATGTTCATTTATCTTTGAAGTGGGTTCAGCCTGACGGTCAAAACCTGACAGCAGCAAGCAGAACAAATACATACTGCAACAGGCAAAAGAATATAAGGTGACATATGTCTTAAATTTTGGGAAAGACAAGCTTGCAATTGAAACCAGCCTTATAAACGATTACATTCAACTAAGAAGGGTTTTGGAAAATATTTCTATAGGCAGACCGTGCAATGCAAAGGTGAAACACCTCTCACTTTAATCTTTAGCGACAGCTATGAGTTGCAGTTATTTTTTTTTAAAGTCTAATCCTCTGGTATATAGACACGGGGCGACCGCCGTTGAATTCTTCTTAAATGCCTTCAGTGATTGAAATTCAAATACCTAGCTCTTAATTTCCAACTTTTTTTCGCTTTAGCACTACAGCCGCTTTCGGGCCTTCGCTAAGAGGTAGTTAGAGTATCTCATATTAATTGAAAGTATTGGCACTCGTGGAGGTGATGTGGTCAGTACTACGCTTTGGTTGTGTCAGTACATCCAGGAAGAAATTACCAACATAATGCCTGCTATGCTGACAAGAGTCAGACAAACGCTAGAAATCAGTTAACTCGCTGTATGGAGAATGGGGTTCGGTACCCACTTGATTTGGTCTTCCAAACTATGTAAAACAAAACCTAAGGTATGCGCCTACATTATAAAAAACGAACAACATTTTCTGCTTCATACGTTTTGAAAAAGGAAATTCGGTTGCCGCACCTTGTTTATTTAGTGACTGTAGATAAGCTCACGTTTGTTTAAGTTTCGCTGCGAGAAATATTTGAAAGCTCGTTGCAACCAGTCATCCATTTTTTTTTATTTAAGCCAATTCCCGTATTCTTTGTATTCAACTTGGTATGTCAATGCGAGTATGAATTTAAATTGAAACGCATGCTGCTCATAGCTTTTTGTAGGTTCCCTCTTATTAATCTTCTACTCAATTGCAGTCAATTATCTTTTTTTTGTACTATTCTCTGAATATTTGTGATTTTTACATTCTATTCTTCTTGTCTGCTCGATCATTTCTAACATTTACTCCGTGCAACATAAAGAAAAGGAAGGAGACACGAAAGTCATTCTTTGCAGAAGAATGGTGAAGGCAATTTACACTCTTGAGTCTGGGCCTCGTAGAACTACTGGAAGATCCACTAAACACACCCTTTCAACGATAGAACCTAGCCTGGGATCTGAAAAAAGTCATAAAGATCGCAAATGAACAAAATTCTAGCCTCTTAAACGAAAATAATGGCCCTGGGTAATGCAAGTTTGGTATCCCCGACCAAAGTGCAACAAAAAAAAACACACAACTTATCATAATGCGTGTAAAGATAAATGGTCGTTTTTAAGTATAACACATTTTAATCGTAAATTTGAAAGAGGATTTAACGTTCGCCCCTTAAATTCCAGATAAAAAATTACCATACAAGAAGACGACAATTAAGTATATTTTTCCATGCCCCGAGAGGCGCTTCTTTTTGTTTTCTGATCCAGAAGTCAAGCCATAACGTTTTTTAACATATTTTGACGTCGAAAACAGTTGAATTACAGCAATACGTGGAAAAATTGCTTTCCATATTAAGGTGAATACTGTACAAGAACAAAATTACGCTTTCAAGTTGAAGTAGGCATGTATTACTTTATCGGATCATGATACATACTATAGAATAATTATGTACAAATATAGTTAAAAAAAAATGCATCGAAAATCACGGTTATCTCAAAACGTGCTGAAATGAACTGCACAAGGGTTTCTAAGCGTTTTACTTTAATCATATTACAAAAAAAAATGCGTTGAAATTCTTCTTCTTCGGTACATTTTGAATCTGATCACCTTTCATATGGAACCCCACTATCGTACCTTTGAAGAGAGCAGCATTTTTAATGACGAGACATTTTCTAAATGCACGGAAATTTTTTCACCAGAAATATTTTAAGGGGTCGTCACTACTGCTGACCTTACCACGAAGTCTGACGACTGCAGCATTGATACTTCTGCCGGACAAAAAAGCGGTAAAAGCGGATAGAAACTAGCCTTAATCGCAATAGGGTTATACATTTCTGTAAAACCTGCAAATACTAGTATATAAAAAAAAACACAAAAATTAAAAAAAAAAAAAAACGTTACTGGATGCTGAAGTTATGCAAAGCCCGTTTTCAAGATTTCGTGCTGTAATACAAAACCCTATTGGAACACCGATTTATGTCCATCATTTCGTGGGTCACTATAGTTCCTCTGCAAAACTATAAAAAGCTATAGTCCTTGAATCTTGAAGAAAGGTCAAACGTATGTTGAAAGGATTCAGTTAAACAAAATTCAAAAATTTTAAGGGCAATCTACTGCAATTTTTACGTCAAAGTTACTCAAGTGGGGTATTAAGTGAAAGGTTTCAATAAGCTATTTAGAGATCAAGGCTTAAACTGACTAAATCAGTGTCTATATACAGGCGGGAGTTTTATAATTTTTGAGACTTTTAACGTATCTAATTTTTTAAATTCTTATGATGGTAATTTGACCATTATTTTCGGCCTAATTTTCCGATGACAATTTGACCTTTATGTGAAACCCAATTTTTTGTTTTCATTTTCTGTTGTTGCTCTAAATACGGAAATCGAATAAGCAAGATTCGCTGCACGTTATTGTATAATCATTGGCAATTTAATTAAATCATCATAATCATTATCATCCAGACATACGAAGAATCGGTGTCTTAAATTGAGCAAAATATTAAGCATGCAATAAATTCAAACATACATTAACATTAGCATTGAAGATTAAAAGAATTCCGTAATAAAAACGAGATATTTCTTTTGTTTCATGCTTAAAATTAGCGTAAATATATAAATTTAGTCTAGTCTCACTCTCTCGTTAAACTGTGAAAAATTAATGCAATGTATTGTATTTCCCCGCAAAGTTTCCACAATCAGTTATATATAGTTTTTTTGTTTTTTTAATCCGTTTTTTCGCACTATTGCGGGTCTTCCTGAAGCACACAAAGTCCAGTCTAGTCGATTTCAATTTAACTAACACATGATGCCATGCATCGATGGATATACATATTTATAATAAATTTGGTAATTTTCATTTTTCTTTCAGCAAAATGCAATAGGCGATATGTCTGCTAAAAAAATGGCTAATTGTGTTCAAGGTGGTTTGTTTTTACTCGTCTTTTTTTCATCAACATTTTCAATAGTGTGCGTCAAGATTATAAATGGTGTTTTAAGTTTGATTGCTTGATGGGGAATTTTTATATAGATTATAATTGACCTTCTTTTCTTGTTAGAGTTTGCAGATGGTTTTGTTGGTTTTTCTTTCTTTTTGAATTTCATTTTAATCGCATATACCAGATATGTCTTGTTTTTGAGTAGTTTGATTTATGCATTAGTTTAAGGCGAAATTCGAAGTAAGTTTAATAACAAGATATTATATTTAGCTCAAAACATGAGTCTAAAACAGAAAATGTATTATTTAATTAAAGTTTCAATAGATAAATATCAATTAAATTATTTTATATCCATTTCAAAGAAAGTCGCATCATAATTTCCCAGCAAAATTTCAAGCTGACAACGGCTACCAAACCAACAAACGATAAAATATTTTAATTAGTTTCAAAACAAAATATTTATATAAAATCACACGAAAAAAAGTAAATCATTATAATCCACTTCGGTGAACCAAATTAAATTAGCGATGCATTCACTTACTGTATTTGTACAGAGAGATACATAGAGTTCGCATGTAGACACTCAATTTTCATTTCATTTTCACAGCTAGAGAGATAGTCGGGCGAATCAACTCGTATAGTTGCTAGCGTGGTTGGATTTATAATTTGAAATGAATAAATTTTTTTGAAAATGGAAAGTATATTTCTGTTTATCAATTAGAGTAAAATTACATTCATTTATGCATTACAAATGAAAATTATACAATATTATTTACAGAAAAATAATTAATCTGGAAATTTTCCGAAAATATAATATTTATGCATTTAAAGTATGCGAAATGTTTGGAGGTTTGCATTTCGACTTTTGTCTAATTGATGCCTTGATACATGTATGAATAGTGAAAATGAAACAATTAATTTTGAATGATTATTTCAAGGTGTTATTCAATTTCTTAATGCAACTGTATCCAATTGAAAAGGAGAGTTTACGGAGTTGTTAAAATAAATGTTTTTGAGGAAAGTTACTACTAGAAATGAAAGGGTGGCTAATGTAATATTGAAAAACTTAAATCACAATTTGGACTATTTTCTTAATACTTTTTCATCTTATCTATATTTGCTCAACTCAAACGTAATGGCTTTTTGAAAGGTTTCAAGCTTTGGACAGATACGTTATAGAGCAAATTTGTCGCATATGGGGAAATGGAAATCTGAGAATGCTAGGCGCAGATATAGGTCGAATAATAGAACTGGCTCAAAAAAGTCTAAACTGGGAAAACTATATTAATGTACTATACTAAAAATTCGAAGATAAATATCAATTAAACTATTTACATGTATTTAAAAAAAATAACAGTTGCACCAAATTTTCCAATAATAATAATCAGATAAAACTAAGAGAGGAAATACTTTTATGACTACATTTTTTCGTAATTTTCATGTTTTGCATGGAAGAAATGTACATAATATATGCTTATGTTTTACATATCAACTAAGTATTGATTATTGAAGAATCTCCGTGACTAAAACTCATCAAATATAACTGTTTGTGTACATTCTTAAGGTTTTAAAATCACGTCGAGCCCATGGTTTTCTACATTTGAGCTTAAGGAGTGGGGAAATCAGCTTAGTTAGCGACCATGCTCGGTTGTGTACTCAGTACAGCAATGACTGAGCAAAAGGTACATCCGTTTGTCGCGAAACGCGTCATCATAAAGTTTTTAATCAGTGAAGGCGGTAAACGGTCGGAAATTTTGACTCGTTTAAACGCCCTACATTGTCTCGGAATCGGGTGTATACGTGGGTCCGAGAATTTAATGTTAAAGTCATGATCGACGTCCAAGGACAAGTCTTACAGATGACAACATCAAAGGGAGTTTTACTCATTAATTTTCTTCACGATTAAGAAACAGTGAACGCGACCTACTATTGTCAGTTGATATAGTCAGCGAAAACCTTCTACCAAAACAAAAGGAGAGGTGTGCCCATCAGAGACGTCATCACGCTGCATGACAAACGCGGGTTTGGCAAGGGATAACCAGGAAGAAATGGGCTGTAAAACACTTGAACACTCTCCTTATAGTCCAGATTTACTTTGTGATTACTTTTTATTCGCGCCCCTGAAAGCATCACTTGGAGGAAAACGATTCGAAAGCAATGAAGAAGTTGAGAAGCACTTCCGCAATTGGCTGACAGCTCGTCCTCAAACTTTTTATGAACAAGCAATATTAAAGCTCCCAAAACGGTAGCAAAAGTGTGTAGACAACGCAGGAGACTACATCGAGAAATGTTAATGATATGGCTACCCTTTTATTTATTTATTAATTACTAAATTCGCTTTAACAGATTAAAATACAATCCAATCACATAACAGAAAAAATCAAGTTAAACAATGAAATAAAATGAGAATAATTCATGATATAAATTTCGAATTCTGAATAATACTAGTCAGATATAGGAAAAGTAAAAAAATAGAATAAGCAAAGGTACATCAAAATGATTTAAATGTGTTAGTAAGAACTAGGAATCACAATTTTTGATTGAAAACAGTATATGAATCAGAAAAAGAACCAAGCTCTAGATTGTCAATAATCATTCGCGAAATGGGTGAATGAAAAGAAATATTTCAGGAGCAAACGGAACTGTAAAGAAATTATTTACCCGAAAAGGGCATGTATCTAGGTAGAAGGTTAACTCAGGAGACAGACTTAAGGTGTTATTTTGAATAGCCCGCTATTTCGGTAGATGTCACCTTTGAAGCTATAATTTTTTGGCAGTTGACAAGTAGAAACTACGCCATTAATAAAAATGGAACGATACACGCTTCAACAAGGCATTGAAATTATCAAAATTCACTATTTACATGGTGAAAATATGGCAGAGACGGTTCGTAAAACTCGAACATTTTTGGGTCGGCGTGAAGCACCTTGTCGGACCGCAATACAGAAATTGGTGGAAAAATTCAAGCTGTTGGGACAACTTAGTGATGTAAAGAATAAAACCTGTGCACGTCACTCAAGAACAGTCGAGAATATTGCTGCTGTAGCCGAAAGTGTTGAAGGAAACCCAGGTTTGTCCATTCCTCGTCGTTCTTTGGAATCAGGCATTCCACAAACGTCATTACACCGTATTTTGCATAAAGATTTGGGTCTTAAGGCTTATAAAGTTCATTTAACACAAAAACTCAAGCCGGTTGATCATCAACAACGTCATGTCTTTGCTGATTGGGTCCCTCAAATGCATGAAAATGATCCGGAATTCCATCGAAAAATCATCTTGTGTGATGAGGCCGATTTCCACCTCGGGGCTTCGTCAACAAGCAAAATTGTCGCATCTGGGGCTTGGAAAACCCAAGAGTTATTGTTGAAAAGCCTCTCTATCTCAATGTGCGACTGTTTGGTGTGGTTTATGGTCCGGCGGAGTCATTGGACCTTACTTTTTCGAAAATGAGGCTGGAGCAACCGTTATGGTGAATGGATTGCGCTATCGAGAGATGATTAATGATTTTTTACGGCCGGAAGTGCCACACAAGCAACGAAACCATTGATCTTTAACGGGAAAAGTTTCCGGGCTGTTATCTCTCGAAGAGGTGATCACAATTGGCCACCGAGATCTTGTGATTTAACACCTTGCGACTTCTTCCTTTGGGGCCACGTGAAAGAGAAGGTCTACGCCTACAGCTCAGCGTCTTCCTCAAAGATGGAATTCGTGAGGCTATCGAGGACATAGGGCAGCCACTTTGCGATTTGGTTATGCAGAATTTCATGAGAAGGATACGGTCCTGTAAGCGTGGTCGTGTTGTCATTTGCCTGATGTTATTTTTTACTATTAACGGCATACCTTCCTCTTTATAATGAAATAAACATCCGATCATTTATATTGAAAAGTGGCATTTTTCTTTTAATATCGAAATAACACCTCTTATTGGAAAACCCTGTGTTTGATGGTTGCAAAGTCAATACAAAAAGCACTGATCCAGATAGACATGACAGGACAACAAGGTTGGGAGGTAAAAAAAGCCATCAAATTTCAAATTAATGGTTTGTTTCATATTTTGCAGAATGATTTGAGGTTCAAGAGCCTGATCGAAGGTTTCCTTTTTTATCAGGACTATGCTTCAACCCACAAAAGTGCTTCGGCAACAGTAAAACTACGGGAAATTTTTCAAATACCGTCCTTATACACAAGATCTAGTTCTAGCTAACTTCTATCTGTTCAAAAACATTTTTCTAAAAAATAAGCTAATAACTGCGGCAACATATCAACATCATAATGTTGGATATAAAAGCATAGTTTAGAGCGGCTGAAAATAGTGCATCTCAGACTACAATAACCGTCAAACCAATGAAATACCTCGAACTGGAATACCTATAAAGCTTTTGCAACGTGTGAATTCTCCTTTTCAGACTAATGTTGTTTTTTTCCTTTAAAAGCCGTCGGGCCTTGCTTTGGTGTGAAAGCAGACGTCTTACGACTCCTTTTAGCGATCTTTTACTTTTAAGGCTTTACCTTTTAGGTTCATGTGCTTCAAAGTTTACTTCATTCGCCAAGAATAGCTAGAAAGTTTAGGTCAAAGTCGTTTTCTTTATCTATGGAAAAAAAATTCTGTAGCATATTCCTATTACAAGGTGGTTAAGTTGAAGCAGCAAGCAAAATTGATTTTTTGCTATTTATTTGCTTGACACATGACCATCAAGGAGCTTGCTGAAGAGTAGGGGTAGTCAATTATACCTTGAACCCACATTTTTTCCAAAAAAATTAAGGTGGGCCTCGTTACTGTGTAGTTTGTGCAACGCCTGATGACGCAGTACCAAAAAGTCAATCACATCTAGGCTTGTCAAAAATCATTTGTCTATCAGAAGATGAAAATTTCCTGGGTTCACGATTAAAATCCAATCGTTCCAGTGGATGGGTAAAAGATTTTCCAGACCGGAAAACGCTCGTCAATTTCCATTCAATGTAAAGATGATGCTGACAGTATTTCCCTAAGACTCCACAGTGAACCAGATATATTCAATTGAAGGTTTGAAACGTCTGAGGAACGCCACTCTTTGCGAGAGGAAAGAAATGTGGAGGAGTGGCGACTGGTTTTTCTATCACGAACTGCTCCAGCCAATTCTCGTTGCAGAAATCATCGGTTTTTGTTCAGATTGTTGACAGTTCTTTATCATCCTCTAATCACCTAAAATTAATCCTTGTGACTTATTCTTATCCCCCGAAATCACAGGAAGCAACATTTGAGATGATTGCCCAAATTAAGGCAAATGTGATGATAGAGTTGAAGGAAATTCGGAAAATAGCGTGTAGGGAGTTTTCAATAGGTGGAAACACAATTAGGACGTGTGCGTTGAGAAGGAGAGTACTTTGAAGTGAACGCAGACATGTAACATCTTAATAGAATAATTTTTCTTTTCTACAAGTTTTAAGTTTTTGTATACGAGTTTTAAGCAGTTGTTCGTTATTTCAATTTTGAAAAATACTCTTTGAGAATCATGTTTTTTATTCAATTGATTCCAAAGCGTTGTGAATATTCAATTCCTGTATAAATTAGTTATTTGATTGGGACTGACCGACAAAAGCTGTGCTTCTACACTGCGCGTAAATAAGAGAGCATGAATTTATTTTCAATGACAGTCTAGATCTAGACACACGGTAGAGTGTTCGCCAAGCTCGGGGACATGCCAGTGTGTATATTTACACAAACCATTTCGAACTACTTTTGACCCTTTTACAACTCGAAGACGATTGAACCTACCGACTTGAAATTTGGCATCGCAAATGAGCCTACCTAGTTCAATTGCCAAAAGATTACATTTTAAAAACTCACTATATACTATTGGAATTTTAAACCAGTAGCAGAAGATCGAATGATAACGGTCGAAAATCGATTACAAAAATAAAATTAAACACGCAAAATTAAAAGGAAGGCTTTATTCTTTTTTATTTTCCAGCAGCCAAGCAGCAATCCAAGTTCTAACTGGAGTAGTCAAATTTTTGGAATCTATTAATAACTAAAATGTGCCAAGATAAAAATCCGATGCTGGTGTGAATAACAGTTTTTTCTTAAATAAACTGAAAAATGTTTCACATTCCTTGTATTATGTTTAAAGGAACTGCTGTGGAAGTTAGGACTCATTACTTACGCCAACTACTCTAAGGATCCTTTTTACCGAACTTGCCCCTTTTATCACATTAATGTTTTTTTTTCAAATAAGAACGTAGATTTAAACATAAATACTATGAAATAATAAACATAGCCAAATGGTGAATATATGAGATCTACGAAGTTCACACAGGCTGTTTTGGTTATATCGAATCTAGTGCACTTTAGACAAAAAACTGATACTTTTAAACGATTTTCCGACCCCCATAACATTTCATTGGTTAAGGTTTCTTAAAATTATCACCGTTTTTCTAAATTCGTATTACTAATGAAGCTAGAGCGGTTCGAAGTAAGAAAAACTTGTGAAAACAGTAGATCTCTTGATTTCACATAGGCTGTTTTCGCTATCTCGGCTCGGGTGCACTCTGGACAAAAACTGATACATATAAAAAATGTTCCGACCTCCAAAAACATTTCTTTTGCTAGGGTTGCATAAAATTATCACTGTTTTTCCAAAGTCTCTCTCCTAAGGGAGCTAGAGCGGTTCAAAGTTAGAAAAAATTGTGAAGATACGAAATCTTTCAATTACGTACAGGCCGTTTTGGCTATCTGGGCTCTTGTGCTCCCTAGACAAAAGCTGATATCTTCAATGATTTGTCAACCCACGAAGCATTCAAAATTTCCTAAAATTATCACTGACTTTCGAAAATGACATTCTCAAAGAAGCTAAAGCGGTTTAATTTAAAAAAAAAACAGTGAAAATAGGAGATTTCCCAATTTCACACAGGCAGTTTTGGCTTTCTCGGCACTGGTGCACTCTAGACAAAAACTGATACTTTTAAACGATTTTAAGATAAATTGGCATAAAAGGGCTAGCTGTCATAATTAAAACGCCTGAGTGTTTTACTCAAAACGTTTTACTTAATAAAACGTGTAAGGCGTTTTAATTCAAACGTTTTAGTGCTTGAATTAAAACAATTAAAGCGTTATTTTTATCAAAAGTTTTAATGGGATTGGCTGAAACGGCTGCAAGTTTAAAATAAAATGGTACGCGTGTCAAAGTAAAACCCGCAAAGGGTTGTATCGAACTTAAACACCAAGCGTTTTAATTAAAACGTTTAGGCGTTTTAATTGAAATGTTTGGGGTGGCAGTGAGATTTCTTTAAATATTGTCTGTTTTAAAACCAAGATGTAACTAAACTTGAAAGCTATGAAATAAACAAAAATTTATCAAATTATTTTATTCATTCGATACATAAACAGATGGCAGTGATATCTGAAAATAATTTTGCTCACATAGCTACCGCGGCCGTCCTTGATAAAACAAATTCTAGACGCCCGGTTTTGAACTAGTTTTTTGAAGACTGCTGACACTATGTCACGACTATTAAGGGTATGCTTCGAAGGTGTCAATTTTCAAAGCATCAGAATAAGCATGTTCGTAGAATTTCAAGAAATACTTGAAAGGTGTTAAATTGGACGAATTTAGTGGCTAATTAAAAGTTACATTTCCGGAAATCAACTTATTGTCAAATTCTAATTATATCTTACACAATAAAGCATGCTGCACCATTCTGCTGAAACCATCAGATCAACGCCTTCTATGGTATAAAATTAAATAACATTGATGATGTTGCGGCAATGATCTCCATTGTATTAAAGGCAAAATCTGAATTCATTTTTGTAGAAATAAGGGCTAAATATCCCACCAACGTTTAGTGTATACTTCATAAAAGAGTAAAATTTATTTGATGCAATTGCGTTTGTAGAGTCTCTTGTATATTTGTCTCACTTAGAATGCAGAAGTTTCGCTTACTTGAAACCTGGTAGTCCAAAGATGAAGCTCACTGCTTGACACAATTTTGCGGTTTGAAGTTATACGTATCGGCAACTGATTTTTGAAGAGTTTGCATAATCAAGCATGCGTAGTAGGAAGGCTCATTCAATAGCAAACCTTTTTTTTGTGGTAAGGAGGTGAATGCCGTTTATGCACAGAGTGTGGGACTCCAATGCGCGACTGGAATACCCACTAAACACCTCGCCTGTCAATCTGAGAACACAGCCTGGAACCGTTTGACACATTACTTCGGGCCAGGTCTCGTTTTGTTACGCCGTGAGGCGTCTTCAAGCTGGGGGATTCCTTTCCCAGCGGGAGGGGAGAGGAGAAGAGGAAGTGCCAGACAAGCGATCCCCCAGCGCCAGCGCCCCCGGCTGCTGTGAGTCCCTTTTATATTTTAGGACTGCCCGAGCATAATGTGCCACCTGGTTCCATTTGTCAACAGATTCGAGCATCACCGCAACTACAGGTATATTATCCGGAGTGAGCTCTCCCGTCTCCCTGTAGAGTTCCCTTCGCAGCCTGACCCATTATGTACACGCAAAAAATGTGTGGCAGGCATTGTCCTCCTCTCCTGGGCAAAACTGACAATCGGGGGACCGTGACTTACTAATCTTGTGCAGGCAAGACTGAAAACATCCATGCCCGCTCAAAAGCTGGGTCAGAGAGAAGCAAACCCTCTAGTACGTTATCTAGGAACTAAAAAATCCTATAATTTCCGAAAATATTTCAGAGGCCTATTCCTCTCAACTTGCAACAACTCATTCATTGCCTATCAATAAATTAAACTTTGTACAAAAAAACAATAAAAACTATCTAGACATTATTTTTTTTTGTCTATCTAGACATTATTTTTTTGTCTTCCTCTTAAAAATCTAGACCATAAAAACCAATACCGAATCGATTGTTTTAATAACCATGACTAACATGTTTGCAACTAAAATACCATTACACTTTTTTCTTCATACTTTACCAGCCATTACTGTCTGCTGTCCTTGAAAGATATTTCATCTTTTCACCGCATTGAAACGACTCAAGAGAGTCTGAAAAAAATTGAATAACTCAACGCAACTACGAGTAGTAACATTGCTTCCTCCTTGCGGCTAAAGTTAAATCAGCAATTGCAACTGATATTGTATTATAGCCTCCAAACAATGCATCATCATAAATTTTAACATTTTTACTTGACTTGAAGCAGTCTATGGTCTTAATCCATTTTTTCCAGCTATGGTCGTCTGACGCGGTATAAGTTAAAATTGTTGTTAATACTGTTGTTGTGTTGTTGCTACTGCTCTTGTTGGTCCAAGAAAACATGAAGAAAAGGTAAAGAAATAGCAAGAGGTGGAATTTCGTAAAACTGACTGGTAATGTGGAGGCAGTAACATTGAAGTAAAAATATTTTATTTTGAAATTTTCAATTTTGTGCAAATTCTCTTTGGGTAATAAGCGTTTCAAGAGAGGCAGAAAAAAATTGTTTGAATAGTTTTTCATTCAAATTGATTATTATTTATGTATGTATGAGGTACTTGCTTCACTCCAGTTATGTGTTTGAGATTAATTTGGTAGCAGCTTTATGCAACGAAATTGATTATTTTTAACCTTAGATTTGTTGGGGTTTTCAGAGTGATAGAGGTGTTAAGTTAGTAAAGCCGTCCGAGGATATTTGCCGTTATAAAATACAAAGCTTTCGCAAACCTAGAAGAAAATACAATTTATCCCTTTCAAGAATTACCAAACTATTTGGCAACCATGAACCCAACCCATAAGCGCAGGTTTAACGTTTTACAAAAAATAGGGAAATTATTGATTACTATTGATACACATCTACATAAATAGTCCACTCAAATTAAATCTAATGTAACAAAATTTCAATCCGAATTAGTTTAAATTCAAAGTAGATATTCAAAAAGCATATTGTACTGAAGCAATCAGCTAGCTGCCAGACTAGCTACTAGCCGCGCATACGTCAGTCTGTCTATTGGAAACGAATGAAAATGCCCGCAGGGTGATGTTTATGGTTGTTTGGCAACAAATAATAATATTATGCTGGCTAACTGACACACTAGGAAATGCAAAAACCAACCCGTAGGCTATGAATCACCTTCCAATATGTATTAGTTATAAATTTCAATAGGAGAAACCGACAATTATGGTTACAACTTGAACAGTATGTACTTACTTGATTTGTTGATGTGATATATTAGTGGAAAATGACCCTGGACAAACGAGTAGAGATAGACAGGCAGCTAGACTGATAGGTAAACAGATAAGTACATCGACGTTTATTCACTTTTCAAACTGGTTAGTGCAATTTTCCCCAAGACCAATTACAGCTGATCGAAATTGAAAAGGGTCTTTCGAAATTTTTTATGGCCATGTTCAAATGAATTGAAATTCACAGCCCTTGACTCCCTCTAGCTAAAATTTAATAGTCCGACTAGCATACGAGTACACACTCTTTGGATATTCACGGCGTGTGTTGGATTCATGTTTAACTTATGCAATGAACCCAAATCAAATCATGGCAACTTGTCAATACTAATTAGCCAAATGACCTTAATTCTATTTTGTATCTATTCCTTTTCGTGCTGACAAATTATCGGCTGGATTGGTTACAAGCAAATGTATGTATGTTATATGTGAATACAAGCACGGTGGGTTTTGGTGATTGCATTTATAACCGCATAATAATTTAGAAATCGAGAAACAGCAGGATATATACTACTGCTGTTAGTCGACCCAGGTCAATCATGGAAGTCATAAATATTTCAAATGGAAACATGAATAAGGAAAATGCAATCAGGGTAAAAGAGGTATTATGATTGTTGAGCATTTTTTGTTAAAAAAAGAAGGAACGATAATAATCAGCATGCTATTATTGGAAATGAAAAGAGTAATAGAAAATGTTGTGCTTTTTCGGTTATTTCTCAAATAAACGTCGCCATTTAATGGTTATTTCAAATTTGGGTTGCAAGTTTTTTGAGATTTTTTTTTCACTGCGGAAAGCTTTAATCTAAATCGAATCAGGTATTGTTGCAGTTCAAAAGGGCGTTTTCCTGATTCAAATAAAATAGATGATTATCCACTTGACAAGAAATATTTTTTAACTCTAAGCAGCTTTTCAATATTTTTCAGTTATACACATCCTTTCCAAAGCTTTTGCACGATAAAACGCAATTATATTTTATAATCATACTTCCTTTAACTACTTCATGCATATATTTTAAGCTCTTGAAACTTTCAAGCTAACTTAGCCATAGATATTTGCTTGATAATTCCGCCCTATTTATATCAGAACTTTTGGAATTCCTTAATCCATTGCATCAACAATTTACACATACTTTGACTACACAAAATGCACATCTGGTGAAAAGCATTTTGGTTAACTTGTACAAACTTCTCTCACACATATGTATGCAACTACGTGGAACTTCGCAGTCCCGAAAAAAAAGTTTAATGCTTTTCACGTGGAGATTTACAAGCGAATTTCCGCAGAACGGTATTTAATTGCTCAAGTTTTTCTTTGCTTCCAACAACGTTAACTGTGAGCACTCTTACGTATTTAGGTATTTGTTTCATACATGTTCCAAGTATTTCCGAGACAAATTAATATGCTTTTTTCTGCCCGATTGCCCACCACATCAACTTACTGTTGTAACTACTTTATCCAAGTATCATATGTTCTAAGTTTGGTTGATTCGTTGTCTGGTTGCACCAACTGGGTACAGTTTGCTTTTCCTATGTGTTTGCAACTTTTATTTATTATTTCTCGATCGATAAGTGTATTAGGTCAGGGTTGATTTGCGTGTTTCTCGATTTCAATAAACTGCACTTGTGGAATATTGTATGATAGTTAGTGTAATTTTCAATCTAATAATGTCAAAATAATCAATTACGTTAGATTGATGTTGCGAGGATATTAAAGATTTTCAAGAAAATAAGGATTTCCTCGAACGGGAGAATATTTTAAGTTATGACCAACTCAAACGTTAATAACCCGATTTTCTATTCATTCACGCATTGCATCAGATTTATCAAAAAAAAATTTTTAAATTCTTAAAAAAAAAAAAATCGTTTTATTTCAGTACCTGCATATTTCCTTACTACTGTGCTTTCAATCATTTCAGCTGAGTTACCGCGTCTTTCAATTCTGTAAAGCATGTTCTTGGCTTTCTCTTTAACTATTGCCTGTCAGTTCTGCCAACCAGATTCTTTTCAAGCATCTGTTTTTCTTTGATTTGTTCGACATGGGCATGGCTTCCGCAGTATTAGAATCCTGGAGACTGCTGGCCCGTTAGACATTTCAATTTATGATTGGCTGTTCACCATCGGTCTACTTTCCTGCCCCAATAATTTACCTAAAGTTCTGCCTTTCAAAATCATTGAATATGTTTATAACATAAGACAGATCTTTATATGACTTATTCAAATATGCAAACCTAACAACCTAAATTTCAATGGCAAAAATCTACATGAAAACCCCAGAGGAATCTCCCAATTGACATTAACCTAGGTACCTATATAACAAAAACAATGATTTTTCCTATAAAAAGTACTTCATTTTAGTAGCGACCGACGTGAGACGACTGCGTGATATATGAAGGAAATGAAGCATTTTTGGATAAGCGTTCGAAACCTTATCAACAAAACAAAAACACATTGTTCTTCTGCTCTTTCTCATACCGCCTTTAGTGACACAGATGTTTATCAATCTTTGTCGAAAGAATAGTTTGATAATAGTTACAATAGGGAACTCAAAAGTACAAAGGTTAGTTCAGGTTTCTTCAGGTTTGCCGACTTGGTTTCGGTACATCTTTTTAGGCAATTTTTTATTTTACGGTACTCTATTAAAATCGGTACCTGTCCGTAAGTCTGTCTATGCACACAGCACGTTCTCTAAGGAAATAGAGAAGCTAGTCATCAAGTCTTGTGAAAAACTCGGGAGTTTTTGATTAATGAAAATTTCAAAAAAAAACTTCAATGGATTTTAAGGGTGGTCTCCCCATATCAGGAAGTAACGTTTCTCACCGAAGATATTCTTGTAGTGTATCAAATGAAAGGTCCTGATGCGATATTTTAACATATGTTGTTAAGATTGCAAAATCGATACCGAGGTAGGCAGGGAAAGCGGAAAAACACGAAAAAATGGTGTCATTATTGATGTCTGCATATCGTAGGTTGAGTACGAAACCTTTCTGACATCAGTGTAATTCGGTCGACCTAACGTGGTGCTAATTTAACTGCGTTTTTAAGGCCGTTTGGAAAAATTTGAAATTTTCGCCCTGACAGCTTGGTTGCAAATAATGCATTATGTGACTGCTGGAAAATAATAGTGCCCAATATAATCGACCAATTTTTTAGGAAAAATTGTCTGGACTAGCTCTGAAACAAACATGTTTTTCGTCCATGTTGCAGTTCTCACTTTTTGCTACTGTTAGGGTAATGTTTTTCAGAAGATTTTCATTTGGACCGAGTCAAGCAAACTTTGATGAATAATTACTGACTCATCCAAAGTTACGTTATAATCACACACTCAAGCATGATACTTCTAACGTAAAGTAGATTAAGATCGTTTGGGTCACGAAATCAGATTCTCTTAGAATATTTAATCTTCAAAAGGTTTGATTGAGGCTGTGAAACATGCTTCATTTTTTTTATGTTCAGTAAATATGAGCCTTCTGTTCGCAAAAGTCGATTGAATTTTACGTTTTTTATACTTTGTGTTTCTGGTTTCCGGAAATTTTCGCGGTTCAAGGAAAGTAATTTTTTGAAATTTTTCGTGAGTATAACTTTTTATCTTTCAATCAATATGTGATGCCTGATGCCCCTTAGATTTTGAAGAAAATTTACCATTAAGGACTGGAGGAAATACAATTTAAGGGATATTCTATGAAGTAGATTTTCGTTTTACAAGTTCATAATGGGCTATGTTGTAACCACATTGGCATCACAGTAAACCGCATTGGGAAAGTTATAGCTAGGCAGTATTTCATAGATGGATTAAATTGGTAGTATGCCAGATACATACACCACGATCAAGGGAGTCAGCAATAATCGATGAATTCTTGCTTTTATTATAGAGGTTGCAGTAGTCTATATGAGCTAGTTTAAAAGCGACTATAAAGAAAGATGACGTGAATATTATAGCACGTTCAATCCTAGATGCCAAAGGAGCATTTCTGAGCCTAGAATCTGAAGTAAACCGAATTGGCCTATGAAACAAAAACTAAATTCATGATTTAAACGAGGGTGAACATTCGAGTCCGGCAAAAGCTGACCGTAGGAGACTATAGCCTTGGGAGTGTGGATACCTTCTTTTATCTTGAAGCCAACCTAAATAGAAGAGGAACCGAAAAAGACGAGGTTGGACCCCGCATAAACGCCACAAAAATGAGTTTCATCACTGGACAACATTTTAAGATCAAAACCTGGGTCGATTTCAATTGATTATGAGCCAAATCTGCAAACGTACGACGCAAACAATGGCGATAAGAATTTGACAATCGCTCAAAAATGACTCGTGTCGATTGGTATGAAGAAATGATCAGAAAATACCATCGCGGTGCAACAAATTACGTGAATAAGATTATCACAGGTGACGAATCATGGATCTATGCTTATGAGCCAAAAAAAAAACAGCAATCGACCGAGTAGGTGTTCCAAGCCGAGCCAAATCACGCACAAAGCACTGCGAAGCAAATGGTTGCCTGGTTCTTCGACCAAATGGGTTATGAGGCCCTTGTTCGGCTTCAGGAGCGTAGGACGGACAATTCTGAGTGGTACATCACCGTTTGTTTGTTTGACGCAAATCTTCATAGAAATTCACAAAACTAACAAGAGAAGACGAATCATTCTCAATCATGACAATGCCAGCTCTCACACATCAGTTCAGGCTAGCGCGCATTTGTTCAGTCAAAATATCGAATTGACGAATCATCCGCCGCACAGCCCTGATGTGGCACCCAATGGTTTGTTTTTAATTCCGCACATCAAAAATAACTGCGTGGTGAACGTTTTTTTCGCTGTTGGAACGCTCAAAAGCCATGTTTTGAAGCTGTCTCAATCGGAGTGGGAAGAGTGCTTCAAATATTGGTTTAAGTGCATGCAAAAGTGCTTAAGTTTATGGAGAATAATTTGAATTTATACTCGTAAAAAAAAGCAATCCGTTACAAATGTTGTCTACAACGTTAGCGAAACCTAAATTTTACGGCAGCTTTATTGCCCAAAAGATGTTGTGTCAATTTGCAATTAGCGCAATATACGCGGCAAAACGCCCAGGGCAACGAGCTTATAAAAAGTTGTTTTTAGTCTAGGTAAAAATCTATGAACGGAACCTAAATTTAGCCAAAATTTGTCATTAACATATTTCAGATTTTGGAAGTACTTTTTGCAGACAAATTCGAGACTCCTATGTTGCATTGCTTACCGAATTACGAACATTCCATATTTCTGGCTAATTTTAGATTTGTTCCGTAAACTTTGACTTACGAATAAATATTTTTATAAAATTGTTGCAGACAACTTTGACAAACTGGGCAATGAATCGAGCATTTTGCGCTAATTGCTAATTCCTACTGCGGCACTATGGCCGCCATTTGAAAAAATAAGAGAAATAAAAGAGAGGGCAGTTTTTTGTAGATAAATGATCGTCTCAGTTTTAGGGTCAAATTTAGTAGCTACAGATACCAAACTTTGTTGTCATATCTGAACAGATCACTCCTTGAAATTCTCGGTATCAATAACTTTCATATTATCGGTATAGGAAGCGGAGTCCATAAAAAATGTTATCCAAGTAGTCATGTGGAGTGTTATGAAAGGTTTAACCATTGTTTGATTGATTACCAAACAATTCTGCCAGAAGCGCTTTTCTACCTATCTAACTTCAGTCGTTGCTTTAGAGAATCTTGCTTGATTGAACCAATGAGTATAATTTTAAGTATTTTATGGTCTTTGGCTTTTTTGCTTGCTTTGAACGTATACATCGGCACTCAAGAAGGTCATATGATCAGTACCACGCTTTGGCCGTTGATACGTCCACCCAGCTACGATACTCGTACGTTCTGATTTCAAACCAGTGCATATCATAACTGGACGAGCTTATAGTCCGTTCAAAGAATCACTCGAAACAAATCTGGTTGTCACCAGCGGTGTTCGAACCAGACATCTTCGACTTGCGCAGCAAGCACTCTAACAACTACACTACGCGGACTACGGTCATTGGTTTGAATTGGTTAATTTGTCCAGTCGGTCGAAATTCGATGCTTTTATCCTGAAAATTTCCATTTGTAGATAGTTGCCTGACTTGAAGCATCACGACTTCATAAAAGTGACTTAAACAGCTCATTCTTCCTTAGGGCTATGCAAAATTGAACTCCACCAAGAAAAATCTCTTTAATAAATGTCTGTCAATCAATTTCACGTAGTTCTTCGTTCAATAATCCACCCAGCAATTTCAAATTTAATTAGAAATCAAATAATCCTTCACAAACATTAAATTGCATTTATCATGAAGAATAGCTCATTCCGCACACACCTTCCATGCTGAGCAACCTAATTTTCAGCTAAATTCACTTCCATATCATCGTGCGCACTAAGCGCGAAATGCCAATGAAATTTGTTAAAAAAGAAATCCCTGAAGGAAATATATCCTTAGAAAAAAGTCTAAATAGAAAAAAAAATACACGACAGCCCATCATTGCAACAACCAATTTCAACTCCCAACTATTACCCCATCAACCTGTCGTCATTTCCTTCATGCCTTTAACAAGAATTTCCTTTCGTTTTGTGCTTACAAAATCACCTTCTCATTGCCTTGTGTATGCATCGTCGTTTTACACATTCCGCAGGTGCTTATCATATTACACAGACATGATTTTCAAAAGTTTCCATTTCTCTCCACCATTTGCATCGTATGTCGACGACGGTCGTCGTCCCTTCAGGCAATCGTAAAAGGATGAAGGGGTGTGTCGGACGATATGAGGCAACTTTCTCAACAGCTACGCCACCTCCAGCCCAGCCAGTCAGCCAAACTCCGTTCGTTTGCCTCACATTTCCCATTCATTTCTTTTAAAAACACGAAGCGACCATAGGAAAACTTAGAGAAAATTAAATGTAAATTTATCCATTTTGCAAAAGATATCCTGCTGAGTTTGCTATATGTATTTGTCGGTTTCGTCGCCGTTGCTTTTGCTAAAACCCAAGACAAAGAAGAAGCTTCACCACATCGCACAATCGTCGGACTGGTTGGTTGGATGGTTCTTGGCTAGGGTTGACTTGTCTTTACCGCTGATTGTAAGGAGGGAAAAGCCACAATAGCATTGGAAGAAGAATACAAATAAGAGGAAGACGATGAAACCATGCATATGTTTGACTCCTTCACTTGAGGAAGCGAAAACTTTTCTTTTCCACTTTTGTTTGTTTGTTTATTGCAAATCCAATCTATGTTTGCTATTTGGTTTGTTGTTTTCTTTTCCTGTAGCTCAAGGATTTTGTTATTCCTACCACAGAGTGGATTTGGTCCTTTCATTTTCCACCAAACATTTCCTAGTCGAGACCACATCGCACTACGGAGACTAGAAACGAAATCGAAAAAAATTGGATTCAGTAAGTATAGAAGTTGTTCTTTTCCTTTTTTCTATTTTTGACTAAAAGGTTCTAAAGGTCTCGTTGCCCGCCATTCTGTCCACTTACTTTGTATTCTCTAGTCCTCAAAGCCGTTACGTTTCGTTCCATTTACTCAGTACTACGTCCTGTTTTGTCTAGTTGTTTCTTTCCTATTCCTCTTATCCTGTCGTTGCCTGTTTGTTTGTTTTCGCTTTACTTCCATGTCAGAACGCCTGCCGCCCCGGATCTTTATTCTTTACTATTTTTTTTTATCCAAATTTAGAGCTAGATTCGCCTTTTCCTATTTTCTTCATTCAAAAAAATTTCCTTGAGTTTTTCATAAGTTTGCGAATACTTACGTACGAATACGTGCCAGCCAAACATTTTCCTTGAATTTGGGATTTTCCATGTGCTCGTCCTTATTGAGGAGTGAGAGTGTTTGAAAGTTGTTTTCATGCATTTTTTTGTTTTCTTGAGCCATGTGCTAGGATGCGGTAACTGCGATGATTTCAAGGAGTTTCCTTGACTTTTGGGAGGCATTACATGAACCCTGTTGGGCTTGTATCGGTTGGATGACTACATGTTTGGGGAAGACCAAAATGAGAAATTGTATAATCGAAGGGCTGAATATATAAGGGGATAGAGTATTAGAGGTCCTTGAGGGATTTAACGTTCATTAGAAACGCCAAGTTTCATTACCATAACAAAAGCTTTTCATGATAAAGATGATTGAAACAACTTCAAATGTGTCTCACTTCAAATTTCTTTCCAAAAGAAGTCACACTCCCCTTTGCGATTAGTGCTTTGAACCTTTTGTCTGTTAAGCTTTCATCATTTCCAGATTTCATCCTCATTTTCGCAGCACGAACATCAAGATAAACAATTTAACCTATTTAACTTTTCCTTGGCTTTCGCCGATTTCTACAGTACAATGCCTTGTCATTTTCGTTAGAGGTGGAAATGAAAGTACTATGAATAAATACAGTAAATAGAGAGAAACGAATAAGAAGAGAACAATGTGGGGTGATTGTAGGTGATATCGACGGGCTAGACATATACTCTCCCTTACCAAATTTTTTGCTATGATGAACTAAGTTAAACTCAAAACGTCATTCAAATTTGGGTATCATCGCTCACTACTTATTTTCTATTCACGCATCTATATTATTCTCTACACTAAGGGTTTAGTATACCCAAAAGCACCCTACCAACCCTTTCCTATTTGCAATTAAACCACCTCGTTTTCACCAGGATCCAATGCCCTTCACACGAGGTCGGACTGAGTTCTGCCTGGCATGTACGGCTCCGTTGAAGTAGAGCTGAAGAAGATATGGATTAAACGGCTTGCCTGCTTGCTTACTTACTTACTTTTCTGTCTATCTATCCTAGGTACTATGGGTTCACTTTGCTTTGCCTGCTATTTCGCAAACAATGTCGTCGTATCGAGTTGGTTCCCTTCCTGAAGAATGTAAATAGTAAAATCGAAAGAGTGAGAGATAGGTCTAAGGCGGTGGTGGCAAGATATTGTTTACAAAGTTGCTGTCTCAAATGACATCGATGTTATAATACAAAAAGGATGTTGGCTTAAGCTACATGGCTGACTGCGTTACACAAGTAGAATACCATCACGACCAATGCCATTA
Source organism: Odontomyia ornata (assembly GCA_963969285.1). Lineage (NCBI taxonomy): Eukaryota > Metazoa > Arthropoda > Insecta > Diptera > Stratiomyidae > Odontomyia > Odontomyia ornata. Next base: position 380,854,192 of record OZ017738.1, read on the forward strand.
CAGCATGCCATCAACGTCATCACGGAGACGATGTGCAAAAGGAAAATGACACTTGGAATGGTAAGGTCGATGTTTTCATTTCTCCGGATTCTCTAGTCCTTTCCCATCACCTACACTTTGGTGGCCTTCTCATATTCATCGCTGGCGCCCCCTTTTTTAAAAGCAGAGTATTACCTACATTGAATCGTCCTATTCTTTAGCATCGCTGCTGCCTACATTTAACTCTCACTCTTATTTATCGTCGGAGGCGCTGCAGCTGAAGAGTTTCAAAAAGAACGACTCTGGGAGAGAAGTATTTCAGATTCAATTGTCAACATCTTTCTCAAGTATTTATACGCATTTATGCATAATTGTAATCTTGATGTGTCTGAAAGATGATTCCCCGCAAAGAAGGGAATGGAATTATTTGGCATCCTCTCAATTTCATCGTCTTCCATCAACCAAATGAGTGGGTAGTGTTGATGATGACGGTTGCTGTTGCTACTGATGGTAGTGACGATGACAACTCCGATAGAAGCAATATACCATTGCCGTTTCTTAAATGTGAAATGGTTTCCCGAATGTTTTCGGTGGAATTAATCTCAAATGGGAAAGTGTTGTAGAGAACGTTTGTATATATTCGTATATTAAATATTCTCTAGATCTTTGTTCACTTCTTCACTCTGATAGAAGGTAGAGGTACTTAAAATGATAGAGTGAGTGAGTCTAGAAATGTGTTAAATTTCTTTGGACCATTTTGCTAGACGTGGTTTTCATGCCTTGCTGGCTTCTTTGCTTTCGAGGGCTTTCAGACGATTTCATGCAGAATATATAATTCGTAGTAGTATGCATAGGAAGCTTCAAAAATGTATCGTTTTTGCCTTTAATCTATTAATGAAAATTCATGATAAGGTTGATATCCTTGACGGGTGACAGAAAGATTGACTATTGTTACTGGTACATATTCTATTGTATTGTGTTTACAAAAAGGTGACAATGAAGCGAAAGATTGTGCATTTGATTTAAGTTAAAAAGGCAAGCAAAAATCTCTTACTCAGTGAGTTAGGGGGGACGATAGAATGTTTAGTTGGATTGATCTCTGTCACATCTCATTAAAATGCACGAGAATTCATGACTAAGGGAAATTTCCAGCACTTGGAAAGCCAATATTGAGTTATTCAGATAAAGATTTGAGGATAATCAAGCGAGTGGGTGGTTGAATGAGTGCTGTAAAATGTGTTTATAGCTCTTGTAGGATTTGTAATGCAAAGTTTCGAATTTCCATCCCGGAAATAGATTAATTCAGTAAGCTTACAATGTTTTAAAAAGTTAGTTCTTTCACTCTTAGTTTGGTGCTGCGAAATTGCGGTCAGAATTCAAGTATCTATTCATTTCAGAACCAATCATGATTAATGCAATGAATTAATTTTGAAATGATTGGACACATATTTTTCAACGATGGAAGTCCACATATTTTTGTTTTCACGTTAATGTTCTTTGATGTTGAGCTGCACTCATAATATAAGTATTTTAACAGTATAGGAACATTCAAAGTTCACGCTTGGGAAGCTTTTAGCATATGCTTCAGGAACTGCGTAAGAAAACTAGTGAGGTTGATAAAATTTTAACTACCACCAATTGCAACTTTGAAGCATGGTTATCAATTATTAGCAGCGTATTGTTTCGTTACATTCCTTAAGCTGCAGTAGCATGTTAATATCAGATATCTAAACGATATTCCCACTTGCAAGGAGGTTTAAAAATCATTCACTTCGTTGAAAATAGCTATCCTTCCTGAGTCCTTACGACCAAACCCTACTAAAAAAATTTCCAACATCCTGACAAACTTCAGTTTCCAAATGTGCTTTGGGTTAAGCAGACTGCTCATCTAAGATCATGTTTTTCTCTGCTATCAACTCATTAGTATTCACTAACACTCTTTCACAGTTTCGACAGTGATTAGAGAAGACTTGAATCCGTTTTGTTCGGGCAAAGAAAGAAATTTTCGCTGATAATGCAATCGTTGGCCTGGTCATTCCAAATAAGATAATGGCGCAAGATGGACAACTGCAATCGAGGGCTGAAGATGATATCGACAATGAGAACCTGAAATAAAAGAACAAAAACACCTCGTGACAACAACATAATTTGACAGAGAAAAATTGTCTTTCCTTCAGCCTTATTGATCATTTCTAGAGACCACCTTACCAAGAAGGGTGGAAATTTTGGCCATTGAATCAAATCTAGAGAATTTCCAGTCTGCAGTGATTTTTTCAGATGAGAAAAATACAACTTGTACAAACCGACGTGATCATGATTGAGACTAGAGCAATTCAGTACAGAAATCGATATAATCTTGCAGAGTATGCGGCGCATTACCGAAATCAATTATGAAATTTTATCAATATTTAGCCGACCAAAACGCACAACTGACAAGATTGGTTTTTTTCACATTACGTCTGCGGATGCTGTCTGGATGTTGAAAAATACAAATATATACACAAATAGTGGATTCGCAACAATCTAATTAATTTGAACGTTTTCAAGCCGAACCAACGTTCTACGTATAAGTTAAGTATAAGATTGAATCGCGGGAAGAAATTGAGTTCTTTTTGATGTCGGGAAACAAGGTCTTGCCTCAACGGATGGTAAGAGTATAGCAGTATAGTTTAGAATATTCTTTTATCCAGAAGATAATTGAACTTTACGAAGAATTATTGAAGACAAGATATTTCTAATAAATCCATCATCAATGTAGAGCATTTTTCAACTTACACAAGAGATACTGCTGAGCCAAAATGAAACAAATAACCATTGAAACCGGTAGTAGTAATGCTGGATATACCAGTTTACGTCAGATAACCAGTATCAGGCAGTTTTAGTCGAGGAAACCACTGAATGGGATACCGTTTGGTACACCGTTTTTTTTTTTTAAAGAAGGTGAAGGCTGTTTATTCCCCGAGTGTGGGACTCCTAAACGCACAATACTACTGAACTATCCACTTAAGCACATTCCCCGTCGAACTGACAACTTAGCCTGCAACCGTTTGATACATTACTTTGGGCTAGGCCTCATTTTTATTGGCCTAGAGGCGCTTTTGGGTTACAAAAATCACCTTTCTAGCGGGACGGAAGGGAGGAAAAAGGACTAATAGAATAGAGACCTTTCCACCCTAGACGGCTCCTGACGATTCAGTGCACCCTTTTTATCTGTCAAAACATAAATGTGCCACGCGGCGCATAATGGGTCTTAGTGTACCGACATACTACATATATTGATCTATCCAAACAATCCACAATACTAACAGATGGGAATACATTCAATCACGCAAATGCATATATTGTAACAATTGTTTCGCAATTTCGATTATGTCAAAAGAAGCCTTCCAGTTGAAAAATATGGAATCGAGAAGCTTCAGAATAGAAACCCAACTAATAAATAGGGTTGCATTACACTCATAGGTATATTTTTGTCCAAATGAATTATTAGTTTCACGAGCAATCTCCGCATTCTATTCATTAACTTCAACGGTACACTAGAAGGTGGTATAGTCAGTATATTTCTACGTGTGGTTAATGCATAATATGAAATTTAAAGAATTTTTAGAAGCAGATTTCGATATCACCAGTAAAGATTTAATCCTATTAATTTTCATACTAGATTGAAGTTTTTGAGTACTTTACAACACGGAATACAAATTTAGTACCGAATGAACAATTCTCTCTAAAAATCTTGAAAATTTAACGATACAATTTTTTTACAATTTGCATTTTGAATAGGTTTAAGGCTCAAAGTTAATGAAATGCATAAGATTCCACAGCAAGACCTACCGAATCAGGACACTGACATGGTTTAAAGATTTCTATTCTATAGTTTTTATGGTACTTTTTTTACAGCTTAGTAAATTTAAGATTCAATACATGATGAATGCAATAGAATTTGGTTTCGTGGTGACATTTTCATCACTGATAAAGCTTACTCTTTCTAGAAGACCTAAAGAGCCTATCAATTGAAAATTTCATATTCAACTGGACAGTTGAGCAATACAATTAGTGAACACCTGTTTGATTAAACCAGAACTGTATAAGGAACGCTTTTACACTTTAAAATCTAACGGTTTAAATTTTCATATCCTTTTGAATGATTGTTTATACTATAAATATGTATTTATATTCGATTTGGAACCAAATTTATTCTGTTCGTTACGTACGACTATAAATATTTAAGGTCCATATCAATCGTAAAATTTACTGGATATTATCGACTATTACTAATTCAAAATTCTATTTGTAATAATTTTTCCCTGGTGGGAACGATCCCAAGTCTCATCGTATAGTAACCATATGTGGTCTACATGTGCTCTATTGCCAATGTCATTGGCATATTCACGGAAACCCATTTTGAATCGCACTTCCTTTTCACATTAAATATTGATTAATTCTAGGTTACTCGAAAAGCAAAACTAAATGTATTCCGAATGCTAATGAGCGAGGTTAGAATAGATGCTAAAAAAAATCTGAAACCATAACCACCATAAAACCGTGTCTAGTCTCTTCGGTTCACGTTCCTACCCTTACAGCCACTCCAATTTCGAAACACAAGCAAGATATATAGTAGGAAATTCAAAAATTAATCGAAATATAAATAATTCACTAGACTTGGGTTAAATCTCGATCATCTTTTTGGCGTTCTTATATATTTCTCTTTCTACTTGTATGGAATTCTAGTCATCATTTCAACCCATTATCACTTTTCTCATCAGCATCCGCAATCGTCAGCATCATCATCGTCGTCATCATGTTCACTATCAGTGCAAATAAAGTAGCAAACAAGCAGGAAGACGATTCTAGTTGGTATTATAGTAAGTAAGCAAGGTAAGATAAAATACAGCTAGTTCAGCTACCGGCCAATAAACTTTCCTAATTCTCATTAAGAATTCCAATCTTGGTTGGTTGGTTGATTCTCGGTCGGTCGGTCAGTCGGTTCTTTTTTCTTCATCTTTATTGTATCATTTTGTTCACATCTCTGAGAAATAGTCAAACTTCTCAAGCATTCAACCAACACCAAGTGTTATTGATTAGCCGTGGTAGACCTTCAACTATGGACTTAGCGCTTCAAGAGTTCACCGCTGTATCACTTGACCGAACTAAACTGGTAAATGGATGGATAGAAGCCAATGCAAAGTGAAAGAAAAGATAGGAATAACCTCTATCTATCCGCGCTCCGACACTTGATAAAGTCCTATAGTCTTTGGCTTATGCAAATGAATTTAGCTACTGGAATTAAGATTCATTACATTAAGTCGTAATTCGTTCATCGATTCAACTTGATGACTGACTGATTGACTGTTCATATGGATATGTAGGCGCTACATACATGTGTATGCTTAATGCGCATTGACTGATTTAGGTTTCACACATGTCAGAGTAAATCTCAATTAGATCGTTTCAAGGGATTAGTGGCTAGAATTGGGACGTCGATTTATGACTTTTTGGGGACGACAAAACTCTATACATCAACACATTATTATCAACGCCAGTTTTCCGGGCCACCACTTGAGCATTTTCCGAATTACTTGACGAAAAAGAATTTCGGGGACTCAGCAGAGGGTGAGACGAAAAAGAAATTCGTTTTATAGTCATGCCCAGATTGCTGTTTATCATCACATTAGACTTGAGCTAAATAGTGAGCTTTTACAGGATAGTATGACACATATCACCACCATTCGAGCTCAAGTGTCAACAACGAAAGAGCTTCATGAGAATTCAATCAATTACTTACGAAAGACGAACTTGATGATGGTTGATCCTTAGCTTACCCTCAACGATTTCTTGATTCGTTTGCAAGCGACGAGCAATTCGCTTCAGGAGGGTGTAAGAAGTGAATGAGAGTTCACGCGCCATGGGGTGATGAGCAAGGGGTTAAGTCCTAGGGTCATGGAGTCTTGATGTGCATTAGTGAAATTAAAAATCATACTATGTATAATATCTTCTTTTCGTCGCCTTCTTCTTTTTCTATCTTACTAGCAACAAAAGCGACAGACAGACAGGCCGTAATCCACTCAAGCCGAGAAAGCATTTAGTGCATTTCAATTTAAGGGACAGGATATATTGTTAAGAAGGTTTGAATGTTTTATATGCGTTAATGTTCTGAGGAAGGGTTTGATAAGAATTAACTTTGTAGGGTAAACAAAATGGGATAAGGGGAGCAAATTAAGTCGAAAATTTTCTCTTAAAAGGGTCTTATTTGTTTTATTTTTTGAAATTCTATGGGAATACATTTTTTCTCGTACAGTAATTGGGTAAGGAATCTCAATGAAATATTTAACAGTAGTAAACATTGTCCATACCAAACCTTAAAAAACAAACAACTTTTTTCCACAAAACGAACCCACTCTTTTATGCTTCTAGTTGGAATTTCGTTATCCAAGATAGTCGCACTCTAGGAATAAGAAAATAAACAACCAGAAATAGGGTGGAAGATAATGAAAGGAGGCTCTAATGAAAAAGTTAGAAATCTCAGAAGATGATGATTGTTTTGAAATTCAGAAGATTGTTTAAATTACCATTTTCCCGTTCGATGATATAAATACAAATCATTATGACCAAATTCCCGAATTACCATTTTAAATAATCTTAACGCTCAACAAGGACAGATTGACACGATAAACATTCTTGAAAAACATAAACACGCAAATCAAAAAATCTTAAAATTTCCGGGAATTCCCTCTACCACGCAATATCGCCAAGCGCGTGTGCGTACGTATTAAAATTAAGAATGAAACGTGTCCGATAAGATATCGTTCTAGCATGCATATATATATTTTTTTGCAATACTAAACGAGATGAACCAACCAACAAGCCTCCTTGTAAAAACATCAATGAAAACAACGGTGGCGTGACACGAAAATCAAGAAAAAACACATGCGTTGTATTTAGTTTTATTATTTCTTCACTACGTCTTCTAATTGTTAGGTGCGTATCAACGCAAACGCAATTAAATAGGCAAAACTAAAATGTTTGGAAGCTTCAACCCCCTCACTTAGGGGCTGGCGCATTCAAATGATGGAAAAACAGAAGTAAACAAAATCGTTCATTCACACGCGCGATAGCATAAACAACATTAAAAGATAATGCGTGTAGTTAGTAAGTGGTTTCAAATCGCACGCAAAAAAAAGCGTAGAATGTATTTTTAACCAATCTTGAGGTTTTATTTTTCTCCATTCTCGTCAATGATTGTGTATGGTCTAAAAATAAGGTAAAAGAAATTTCGCAGCAATGCATACTAAATACATCGCAATGAAAATCATGTGGAATTCGTAATAAAATCTGTTTTCGTCTAAAATACACATTAACACTTCATCAATTTTTCAAACTGCTTTTATATGCACACACACCCCAAATAAAATGAGCACCCCGCAAAGATTGTATTCCCATTTCCACTCGTTCCATACACTCCCCTCAGTAAATATGCGGCATTGATGAAAAGCTCATCGTCTTATGACAATAATCTTTTACGCGTTGAAACATCTTTTTAAACTGCCTTGACCTGATCTGTTTTCGCGTTTTGAGAGCTTGGAGAAAAAATAAAGAACATGAATTAAAAACCAGCACAAATAATGTTCATACATGGGAGGAATGTGGATTGAGCGTTTCAAGACAAAACACTTATTGTATGATGCGTGGATGGGGAGGACCTTCAATTATTATTATTATTTTACAATATTATTTTGATTTTTATTTATAACGTATAGTCACAGATTGGCGCGAAATGGAATGGAAAAATGATAATTGAATTAACAATTCGAAATACAGTTATGAATGTGTGTTCGGATGCATCTGTCCATAGATAATTTTACATTAAATCCAAGCCGATTGTCTAATGTGATAGGAGTTCGATTTTCATGCTTTTAATTACACTTATGGTGGTGGCTTGTCTTGAACTGTTTATACAATATTTATGATTTAACAATGGTACTTGAACCTTTGAACTTATCCTTGTACCGCTACTTGTTTATTACAAATTGCAATGAACAAAAAGCCACACCATATTTTAAAGATTAAGAAATCGCTATTGAAAGTTATTGCTGTTATTTAAAAGATTTAGCAAAAAAGTCCATATTTGAATATTGATTACGCCCACATATGTAAGTAACTCGTTAAGATACCCTCTCAACAAATATCAACTCAATGAGAATTGGAAATTATTGAATGGATTGCAATTTAAATTAATTGAAGAAAATTACAAAACCCATTATATTCCAAATATAAGTACAAGAAATTTTATTTTCAAAAATATTGCGGTTTGAATGTCATTGATTATATTTATACTTTTTAAATTGATTTTTTTATGGTTATTTACCTTGTGCTCATGATTTAGTAGTTTTTTGTAGTCACAAAAAATATATATATTTTCCATTAGCATTTTTGATGTTGTGAAGTCATTTAAAGAGAGAACTAACTCGTTTGACATAATCGGTTGAATGTGATATGAGCGTGTAGCACAGTAGCAAGAAAACAAGTATATCCTGTCTAATCGTTAAAATATGATGACACATTCTAAACATGGAATAAAGCTTAAAAACAGAAAATCTGAACTTTAGAAGCACGAAAAAAAGAATTCTGAACTAGGTTTTATGATAGGAATTTGGGATAGAAACAGCAATAAAAATAATTATGGAAAGTTACAGCTTAGAGGTCTTGGGGAACGTTGCTATAATCAAGGCAAAAAGTGAAGGTAATTGACATTTTACAATGTTCATTACCTGTTTTTTCATGTACAGTCGTATGTTTTAATTAGTGTATAATTTGCTGGTCCCGGATCATTGTTAAATATAACGATGGTGTTGGAAACTTTTGGTAGTAAGAGGCCTATAATCCTTTTAAGCTTTTCTTTTCTTCATAACTACCAAAAATAACAACTCAATATAATTTAAAAAATCATAGGTAGTCCTTTCAAACAATTAGGAAGCAAAATTATTAGAATTGTACAAAGAAAGATAGCTTGGTCGCTATCCATACAGCTATAGTATAAGTAAATTAGCTTATCAATTCTTGTATTTATGGATTAACGAGGAAACCGTGAGGACGAATTTCTCGGAAATAATGGCAAGCCAATCGATTGACTTGAAGAATAAACTTTCGATTGGTCAAATTCTGCTAAATTTATTACGTTTTATCAATTAGATGATTAGATCATTCCGATAAAAATTAATGAAATATCCTCCTCTCCCCTGATTTAAATACTTTATGTTTTATTAAAATAAATGTGTCATTATACTAAGCAGTATTTTTTGAGTCATATTGCGTGACAAATGGGTGTTTCGTGTCTAACCCTGTTTTTAAAGAGGAAATAAGGTTTGGAAAATATGAAAGAGTTTAGGCATATATTTTTTTTATTTTTCTTGATATTCCTATTAAACCTAGTAACAACTGCATTTCTTTTTATAGAAAAAAGATGAAAAGTCTACAGGATGATAATTCAAACACTAAATTATGAAAAAAAAATCATTGGCAAACAAATAAATTTAATTGTTTTTTTTTTGGTTACATAAAAACTAAGGTAAGAAAATGAAAGGGAAAATGGTATTTTTGAAAAAGTGAATTGTTAAAGCTTTTAAATACTCATAAAAAAGAATTTCAACATGGAATTATGAAAATCAGAACCGATTGGCTACGTACATTGTAGGCGCAAATTCAAGCGATGCTCTTTGCAAATCAAATTCTTGCATTTAACACAACAAAGTTTTGTTTTTTTTTTTCTGCTCATTCGCGGTAGTAGCACAGCTTCCTTTTCCCTAACTTATCAGTCATGTCACCATCTAAACATAATGCGTCTTCGTACAAATATAAGCAAGGCTCGACGGTCACTAAACAGGAAAAAACTGAAAGAACCTTCGATAATAAAGCAAGTTTTGACTAAAAATATTTAAGTGAGAAATCTCACCTATCTGGCCCTTAATTATTTTCGGAACTTCAAATGTTGCGTATCCCGGCCGCAGGTTTGGTTCCAATAAAGGCCAGGAAAGTTCATACGAGAAAACTTGCGTTGATTATTGTAATTGATCAGCTCAACACGTAAAATTGAGGCATTGACATCAACTTACTCCGGAATCCAAAAAACACAGGACTAACGAAGAGGAGACAAGTTGGTCAAAAAGACTGTCCCACATTTTATCTTTTTCAGTTTGGGGATTTAAATTCGGTGTTTAATGTAATGTTGAGAGAAGGAAAATAACGTTTTGTTTATTCTTTTGGCAATAAGATTTGTTATTATCAGTATTAACCGCGTCATACTAATAACATGAAGTAACAGTTGCAGCGTCCTTTTTTAAAAGTTTGTCGCAATTGCCGCATGGCACGGAAGAAAACCCAAGTATCAAAAGTGATAGTTCGTTTTAATTCATAGATAAGCTGACACAGTTTCCTTATGTTGTAGATGTAAATAGACTCCCCTGGTTCATTTTCAGTTACTTATTCACTATATGGAATGGCATTCTACATGTGCGAAATTCGGGATCATTCATCGAAACAATTTTGATGCCATATTTAGCATGCTTACTTTCAATACAGGGTTATCCATTTCGTGGTAGGAAAGTATAACCCTGCCATTTGACATCTGTCAGAATTAAATGTCATCCAAAGCGTGTTTTTTTTTTTAGTTGAAGGTTTGCCATTTAGAAATATGGATCGTTTAACAGTCGAAGAACGCGTTAAAGTTATTAAATTTTATTATAAAAATGGTGATTCTGCTGTATCAACATTAAGGGCTTTACGAGCCGATTACGGTCGACATAATCGACCTACACAGCAAACAATTTCGAACACAGTGAGAAAATTTGAAGAGACTGGACCGGTTATTGATATTGCAAGGCCTGTGCATCATCGCAACATTTGTTCTGCTGAAAATATCATTGTCGTTACTCAAAGCGTGGAGGAAGACCCGAATTTGTCGATTCCTCGACGTGCTCAACATTTTGGCTTGTCTTACGGCTCATTGTGGCGGATTTTGCATTTGGATTTGCATCTCCATTCGTACAAAATCCAACTCACTCAAGAACTTAAGCCTCAAGACTATACACAACGCAGAATGTATGCGAACTGGGTGATTGAACAACAAGCCATTGATAACGATTTTTTTTAGTGATGAGGCTCATTTTTCGCTCAGTGGTTACGTAAATAAACAGAATTGCCGCATATGGGGCTCTCAAAATTCTCAGGTTATCGCAGAGGTCTTTGCATCCGGAAAAAGTGACCGTTTGGTGTGCATTATGGTCTGGTGGTGTTATTGGCCCGTATTTTTTTGAAAACGATCAAGGAAGAGCCATTACAGTCAATTCTGACCGCTATGGACGGATGTTAACCGATTATTTTTGGAGAGAAATTGAAGATTATGATCTGCAGAACATGTGGTTCCAACAGGATGGAGCCACAAGCCACACAACACAGGCTAATCGAGCACTTTTGCAAGATAAATTTCCAGGACGCGTAATTTTGAGATTGTGTGATGTCAATTGGCCCGCAAGATCCTGCGACCTAACACCTTTTGATTTCTTTTTATGGGGCTATGTGAAAGATAGGTTTACGCGAACGATCCTCAAAATCTTGAGCAATTGAAAACCAATAGTCGTGAAGTTATGACAATTGCCTCAAAAGGATTGAGGCCTGTAAGAGGTCCCGTGGAGGACATTTGAATGATGTATTTCACGTGTAATGGCAAGGTTCAATCTTTATATTGAATAAAAAATTTCGTTTCCATCTGAATATTTTATGTGTTTTCTTTAGCTTTACTTTCCCAAGCGTAAAATGGATAACCCTATATTATACTTTGAGTTTTAAAATCTAGTAATTGTTCGTTGATTGTCAAGTGCTAAGATGTTGAGTTTTCTTCCAATTGCTAACAAAAATGATTCAAACTTCTAGTACAAGCTTATAGGCTTTTATTCTTTCTCATCAAGTCTGTTTTTCAAAATAAAAAGTGGTCAGTCGTACGAGTTGTTGTACGTGTGTTTCATTTAGCGGTTCTGAAAAGTGTAGGTGTTCACTGGACAGTGCAAGGTGTATTTTAGGCAAGCAAGGAATGTGATTTGTGCCTTTTTTATGTGAAACGTAAAATATATTACACCGCACAAACATTTGCATTCTGCCGAAGTAGACTGACAGCTCACGCCACCTGGCCACATATAAGCTGACTACTTCAAATGCAAGTTTCTACTGGAAGGCTTATTACACGTATATTGGTGTTGGGTAGAGCCCTAAATCATTTATGTTTATCTTTCCCGTACACTTATTTCTTTTCTCAAATAATTTCTCTTCCTTTTCCTCTTTACCACTACTCTCACTTGAATTCATGATTTGTTCAAAGCAAATTGCTCGGTTTCGCACACCTTACTTTGTTCAATATCTTCCTGTTCCTCTTCTTCCTTTTACTCCAAAGAGCGTTTACCATAGAAGGCTGCTCAGTTGAAAAAGATTCAGGAAATTTTCCTACTAATTATATAGCCACAATGAACTTAGGTTTGTACAATAATTGATGCATATCATGATGATAAAACAAGTTGGCTAGATAGATCAACACTCATGTCAGAAAGATTTTGTACTCAACTTACGATATGTAGACACCAATAATGAATAAACTCAAGAAAAACTTTAACGACATTAAGTCATTGATACTCCATTTAACCTGCCGCCATGTTGTTGCAATATCACTACCACCCATTGACCCATTGACTCTTGAAGGTGTCTTTGTTATTCGTTTTATTTCAAAATTTAGTCAAAAGCTAACCAAAAGTCTTGTGTCTGGTTCGATGGAAAGCCCGGGTGGTACTTACTTTATTCAATGTTCTCATATAAAACGACTAACATTTTGTTCGAAGATTACTAATGTTACTCGTTAAATAAATTCTCAAAGATATTCGTCATATATATCCTTCCTTAAACTTCGATGCAAATCCCAGCAAACCCATAGTGTCTGAGTCGAATGGAAGCGCATATCTTATAATATAGGAAAATTCAAGCCACCGTAACTAACCAACTTTAGCGAATTTTGACTTCTGCTGTATTCGTTGTTTTGTACTCATAAGAAACTGCGTCCATTATTCTTTGGTCCAAAGGTTTCCCAATCGTGAGAATTTTTTCGTGTTCTTCCGCTTCTCCTGCCTACCCCATTATCGGTATTGCAGTTTTAGCAGCGGATTTTAATAGATCTTAGCAAGACCTTTTGATATCCTATTGGACTATGTTCAATGAAAAAGAAAACAATCAAGGGATCACATCCTTTAAGATCCTTTGAAATTTTTTCCGGCTATAAAACTTTCATTAACCAGAAACCTGAGAGGACTTGCGGTGACGCACTGGCGAACAAACAGGTGCCGATTTTAATACGGTATTAAAAAGATTTTTTTTACAAATCCCTAAAAGAGTATAAATAAAAAGTTGGTAATGTACTTTTTACATACGTACGGTGACAGACAGGCTCTTCGGTGATCAGGAAAAAATTCACTAGCTCTACATTAGAATACAGTCAATATCAGACTGTTCAGCTCTTTTCAGCTGGTCACTGTAGTCTCAATTTTTTTCTGTGTGGTACCCAGCTCGATTTATAAAGTCATTATAAACTACTAAAAAAAAATAAAGTTTTGACACAAAAGATCCTATGCGTCACGAGAAGGGTTAAAACTACACCGAGTGAAATAAAAACCTACTAAAAAATCATAGAAGTCGATTGAGTAAATTATTAACATTAAAAGTAGAACTAGGAAAATTTACGCAAAATCAGGCATCGCTTTAGGTAAATTACATGAGACCATAATAGATCAAATGTCCACGGAAATAGTGAAAATTCTACTAAGGATGCAAGATAATCAGCTTTATGCATAATAACCACCTCAAAAATAAGTCATTTAAATATTTCGAATTTGAATAATTTAGCTTTGGGTAAGATAAAGGTAGTCTAGCGTTTCACTACTTATAAAATTCAAATTTCGTTTGACCCTGAATATAATTATATACAAACTCAGAACTAAAACCCGATTCCTTGCATATTTCCTCGTTGGTGCACCTTTTTTGATTCTTTTGCGACAACGTAGCCGCGCTTAAAATTACTGATAATTTACTATGCCATTAAGTTTCGCAAAAACACGAATATAATCACTGATATTTTCTTAGTCAACTTTAAGAGAAAAAATTACAATAACTAAAAGCTCGAATTTGTACTCCACCAATTTATGCCAAGCTTGAGCTTTAAGGAAAATTGCCTGTAATAACCTGATTTCGGGAAATCAAGAGGATGTGTGCGCCAAATTTACAGGCTTATATGCATTCCTGCCAGCTATCCGCTGCATTGCGCCCCCCGTTAGACTTTTTCACAGGCTTATATGCGCTGTGCCCCCGTTAGAACTCTTTCAATGTCTCGAATTCCAAATTCGTTGACTCGATTTTCCTTACATCTTGAATAGGCCTCTTTCGGGATAGACTTGCGTTCCTTCTGCGAATTTCTTTTTTTGTTTTCAATAGTCTCCACACAGGTTCCATATAGTGACAATTTAAGTTTTAGGAATAAGAAGAAGCCAGCCAGGACAAGATATGACAAATACGGCGTTCAAACAATAATATTTTTTGGTTTTGTCAGGTGGTACGTTATTGTGATGCCAAATTCAAGAATTGTCTACCCACAAATCTAGTCCTTTACGACGAACATTCTTTCTCAAACGCTGCATGGCACACAAGTATTAGTCTTTTTTGATTGTGTGACCTTCTGGATGAACTGTGAGTGAGCAATACCAGTACAATCGACGAAAACAATGAGCATGCCTTCGATTTTTGACAGACTTAGATGTGGTTTTTTCAGTTTTGACGTGTTTGGAAGGCACTATTTGGAAGCCTATAAATTGCTTGTATATTAAACTCGTACTAACACGCTTTACCACTAATTAGAATGCGTTACAAGAAGGAAGGGTCAATGGCAGCCCGACAAATCATGCCTTGATAATCGGAGGTCTATTTACAAAAGATTAAGTATTTTTGGAACACAGTCTCACCTCCAAAACATCAATCGAAATATGGCAAACTGACTTATGAAAGTTTTCAAGTTTACGAGCCAGCTCGCTCAAACTTTAATTCCGATACACTTTATTGATGTTTTCACCAGTTGTGGACGGTGATCGATGACCGGTTCTGGACGAATCAACCAACACTCGACAATAGTTTTTGGGTGATTTGTAGGACTAGGAAAATCATCTTTTGTGTAAGGTTGAACCCCCGTAAGCATTTGAAAATTTGTTTAATGAATCTCATTAGCAATACAAAAATAAATACAAATTCACTGTTCAACAAAACTATGTATGATGAAAATTGACAAAAGCTTTTCAGATAGACCAACATTACAGCCACTGACAAGAAACTGATCTGATGATTCACACTCAAATTCTACGTCACATAAATGACAGTGCTACCAACTAGCCATAAAGTTTTTCAAGGAAATTCTGCAGGATTTTCAAATTGCAAACCTTGCTTACTTTTTTAAAAGAATATATACAATTTTCCTTTGAGATCACTATTGTCAACATTGTACGTAGCTGGTTGTTGCTGAGATATTCCGAAAAGTTGGCCTAAACGGTTTTCAAGTCCAATATTGAGTGCTTGAGAATATCGAAGAAGAAACAAACAAGTTGAAGTATCAGGAGAGTGCTCCTGCCAGAAGGGTTTTGTAAAACAATTAGTACATTTCCCCTTCCCTTGCACCCTTCAAAGCAAAACTTTTCATTTTAAGACCTGTTTTGAAAAGTTCTCATCAAGACCCATACCCAAATTGCCGACATGCGATGAAATTTTTTTTTCAGAGGCCACTCCCCTATTTGGGGAAACCCCCTTAAACACCTTATACTTGTAAACCTACTGGTCACCCGATCAGAGAAAAATAAAGGCTACTGATAAGAAGAAATCAATACGAAAACCGTTAAAATTTATATAAAAAAAAGGTGTTCACCATTTACCGTTACTTTATGCATATCTCTACATGCTTTTCTAATGGGTCGTAACGAAAGTTGATCCAACAGTCCGTTGAAAACAAGATTTCTCAACTTTTCTCCGTTGAAAAGTTATATGTGTATAATGCATAAAAAAATACTTATGGTGTTCAAATTATAGAAATTAATTTAGAAGAAGAAAAAATTTCATATACGTGAAAATTTAATAAAATATCTGACTAAATGCTATGGAATCATTCTTCAGTATTATTAGTATTCACTTTTCAAGCACAAATAAACCATACAAAAAGTAAATGATTCGTCTGTAACCTTTAAAATATTTCCAGAAATACAACTCACTACAAATCACATCCTATTAGTCAGGATTCCACCACATCCAATTTGCAAAAAAATCATCCAAATCCAAAAGTCATGATCACATTAAAAAAAATATATCGTTTTGCAATTTTATTATTTTTTTCTCGTATTTCCATATAAATAAGAAAGGAAGCGATATGCCCACACATGTACACAATTTTTCAAATCAATTCATATCATCATCATCAGCCACATGCTACATATCACAAATGAATAAATTATTAACTTATATTACCCCACGTGCCGGAATAGGATTTACTTTTCTTTTTATGCGATTTTTTTTAAGCCGTTGAAAGGAATCTATCTCTCTGTAAGATTCTTTTATTATACTCCCTCTTCCTTCTGCTGACGTTTCCGTTATATTTTTTCTATACACGAATTAACATAAAAAATCAACCTCCCACTCTTTGACTCTTTTTATGTCCAAAAATCCATACAGTCAGACATTGACATACTCCTTGCAAGCATACAATTGTAATGAATTAAAATAAAATCCTAATACGAAAAAATTTGACCGAAAAAAATGCAAGCATCCAATCAACCACCTTAGCTATTTGGTGTGCTCAAAACTAATAGGTGACATTCCTATCTGCGTAGAATGATGCTTTAAGTAATGATGGTGATGTTATCAACACGTATTAACGTACTACGTAAAGAAATTTAGAGAAATAAAAAACAAAACGAAATATTTCATTTTTATTTATTCGCCTCAACCTTCAAAATAAATATTCCAAGAAAAAGATCAATGCCACTACGAAGTCCGCCCACCCACTACACAATTCAAACGCAACGCCACGCAACGCACTATTATCACGCTTCGACAAATTACTCACTCAAAAAATAGAATTTCAAAAATGTAGGGGAAGGTGGCAAAGTTTAGGTAAATTGAAAATATTTATTTTTGATCAAAGATGAGTGCTTTTAGCTAGATGAGATGAGATTTTGGGCAAGAAGGGATATGAGTGTATGTGACACTGCATAGAATCCCAAATTACTTCTTAGCAAAATATATCATCATCGTCTAGTCTAGCCCATCGGATGTGAAAAAATTTGGATTTAAAAAGAGATAGATTTGAACTGTAAGTTCTACGGCAAATAATTGGCTGAATACTGACGGAAAAAAACGGAAATCTATATAAAAGACTATGAAAATAAAGAAGGAATGCTTCGAACAAAATAAATAACATACACAACAACGGCTTTGAAATACCTAAAATCACACTGCTTGATTGTGATACGAACTAAGCTGCAATTTTATGCGTATTCTAATTGATAACAAAACAAGCGACGAGGTTGGTTTCTCCTTGGCATGACATAAAAATGTCTCAAAAGTCACGTCCTAGGTTTGTAGATTGAAATAGATAACAGGTAACTTTCTATGTATCTTTATGTAGTGATTCTTATATAGGAGAATTGTTCAATCGGTTGTCCAATTAATAAAAAATATGTAATCACAGGTTTATTTGAACTCTGGTTTTATTTGTTTCATTTGAACGATACGTCAATATACGACGTTAGTTTCGCCTGACTAAATGAGTTTCTTTTGAAGTGATTTCAATTTTTCCATAACTTTTCTCTATTTGTTCACAACTTGTGTGATGCAATAATACACTCCATATATTGAACCACTGGAATAGTGTATTTCTATTTTGACATACTTACAATAGCCGAAGGCAATTCAATTTCAAAAAGATGAAGACGCCACGTGGCTCAAGAGGGGAGTCCTTCGGTCATTTCAGCCAGTAAATCAAAGAAAATTGTACACTATCTTTATTTGAAATAACTCTATATTGAGCAGTTTATTTATATAGCAAGTCCTATTTTCAGTTTATTTGAATTCCACTTAGAACCCTTTTGCGTTGCGGGTTAGACCAATTTTTCTTGTAAAAATAAACATTTTCTAATAACTTTTCGAATAAAACTTAGTCTTTGGCATGCTCGGATATTTTTTGGAGACTCTCGGGCCTCTAAAAATAGTCTATTGATTTTCAGGTTTTTCTTGTATTTGTATTTCTTGAACAACAAAAGTTGGCCATAGGAAAACGTAGAAGCAGAGACAAAAAGATAATGTATCAAAGATTGACTACGTTCTATTCGCACTTGATACAACATGGATGATTTCTTCGATTCGCAGAGGAAACGGTTGTGAATCAGTTAATTGTGGTGTTACAATGCGCTTTCGAAAAATTATGACAGTAAAGGTTCCCATTGCTGACTTAAGATACAAGAAAATAGAGGCTTCGATTCGAAAAAAGTTCAGTTAAGCCAACTATTGAGAGGACAAGCCAAGAATCGGATCAATTTTTTAGAAAGAAAATAAGACAGCGATTGGGTGAGGTTTTGAGCTTTGATGAGTGGCTTATTAACTGTTCTTTGAGATCAGATGTTGTAAACGGAGATATATTGGAAAACTATTAACTGAACAGTTAACAGGGATGACTTTGGTAAGTTTCCTTAAAAAAATCAGCAGTTCTAAACTGAAGGTAGAGCAAAGAAAGCCTGAAATGAATGAAAGTGTATCCAAGATGGTATTCCGCGTGGTGCACTCACCCCATGAACCGAAGGTCCCTGGTTCGAGTCTCGTTAGCTAGAAAGAGCTTAAGTTCGAGTAATTCTTCGGACTGACAATAAGCTCTTTCAGTTATGAAACGTGCTGGCTTAAAATCAAAATGTATCGCAGCTCAGTGGACGAACACATGGCCAAGGCTTGGTGATGACCATATCATCTTGTAGAGTGCTTAAAGAAGAGTATGGAATAATACTAGCTGAAATATTCGCCAACTGCCTAAGATTCGGACACTTGCCTGAACAATAGAACAGCGCCAACATCATACTTAGCCGTAAGAAGGGTAGTAAAGAAGAACTACAGGCCTATAAGTCCTAGTCTTCTACAAAATATTTACAAAGATCATCAACAACAGAATACGGAATAATCAAGATGCAGAAAAAACTACAAAAGCTTCCAGGATTTGAGGTGACTTGAGAGCAATTGACCAAATCCACTGCTTGCGGGAAATTATGAGCAGAACGGAACTTTTATACGAGCCCTATGCAATTAGGGCATAGTGGAGAAGTATGCAGAAACCCTAAGGAAAATATATCTGGATGCAAGAGCAAAAGTGAAATTATATGAGGATACTGCAGAATTCTACACTAGTAAAGAAGTGAGGCAAGAAGATGCGATTTTGAAACGAACTTTGCTCCTTGCACAGAATTGCCCGAGGTCATGCTTGAAATTCACCAAAAAATAACAAATAGAAAAAATGACAAATTTTTTGGTAGTTCTGTTACAGGTTTAAACAAATTAAATAATATCGACAACATTTACTAAGAAGCAGACATTTTCTTTGAAAGATACTTAGATTACCTGAGTAAATGGTATGATTTCGATAATTCAGAGTACAGAAAGTAAAGCATACTTTCGCCGAAGAAATCGATAACGTAGGATTCTTTTAGCTATCGATTTAAATGAACTGTATGAAGATTTTTGTGCTCCGCGGGAGATTCAAGAGATCATTTTAAATGAAAGAGTAGATTTAAGGTAGAAAAAATTTATCTCAACAGTTGAAAGTGAAGTTGGTGATGCGTTGAAGAAAATTGTTTCATCTGTTTTGTATATATCTGTATCAAATCTTGTTTGCGAACTGATTTAGTGCTGTATTCGATATTTGAAAAAAGGAAAGAAATCGTTAAATGAAGAGCATGTGAAGGCAGAAATCAAAACTTTTTTTAATTTTAAAATAGGCCGTTTAGAATTTTTCGAATTTGTCAGTTCGAAACCAGATGCTTCGAAATCTGTGTTTACAAATGTAAAATATAGTTTCAAAACTAAATGAAATGTTACTGAAAACTGTTTTCAAATTTTGCTATTTAATTATAAGTTTATGACTATACTGAGAAATGTAAGCTTTACTTTATTCTTAATCCTAAAACTATTCGAAAACCAAAGTGTTTATGATTTCATTTATAACTGTGGAACCACTTTGAAAGACGATTGTACGTAAACTAGAACTATATTTTGTACTGATTTTTTAATATTTTATGGTCATTAGTGCTAAACTACTAAAGGGCGTTTAGGTATATATTTTCAGTTGACAGAATTGAACTATCGCAATAATTAAATTAGTTTATTCTATTTATTTCTTTTTGTATTAATATTATGGAAGTGTTTTTTCACTAATCTTATAAATTTTTCTCTTGGGCTTTGAAAGCTTACAGGTGGTAATCCTAAGTATCAACCAATCCATAATGTTACAGAAGGTTTTCTCCGGTATATCAAAAACACTATGCATCTAAAGCAAAGAAAGCATCTTGAAAGGAAATGCCCAAATCATCCCCTAAAATTGAAATTAGAAAAAAACTTAAAAAGTCAGTTAATCTGTTGTAACAAAAAAAAACGTCTAAGATAATATGGCTTCCTAGTTTTTTAAATCTTGGTAGTGCCTCCAATTCATACAAGCATCCCAGTGCCTACCTGCTTGTTGAAGCAAATCTAACAACATTCAACATTAATACACGAGTTGATACAGCAAATTACTTCATATTTTTACCTGAGCTAACTGAAGAAAATTTTTCAAAAATGAAACCAGTTTCGGTGCAAGTTGTAAGAAACACAGTAATAATACACCCAGAAGATAAGCTGCACATCTTTACACAAACTCGACTGAGCTGCTGCGGCTATCATCATGCATTCACTTTACTGGTATTGTTTTCGTCCGTTTACCAAGTCACCCAAATTTTCTCACATATCCTGGCCAGTAGACTCAAGCTGTTCGAACCTTCTTTTTTTTATGTGCCTACAGGTACACTGCGGTAGAATCGTCATTGGATCGATCATTGGTTCTAAAGATACATGAACGTGCATTTTCTTGTTTTCAGTATTTTTTAGATTTGATTGAATTTCGATATTTCTTCTTCTTTTTGAATGCGAAGACACCCATAGCAATTTTCAAAAGTCAGTAGGTATTGAACAATATTCGTTATTGGTCTCATCGGGAAATATATGATCAGTCATATTTGTTCGAAGGATATGTGAAAAGCGTGCTGTTTTATCTCAGCCTCTACAGAACTCTATAAGAATTTTTCATAAAAATTTTTGGTGAAGCTGATTAGGAAACAATTCCTGGTTGGTTTGTCTCGTAACTTTTAGGCCAAATTTGATGTTTTAAATGAAAATCTTAAATCAAATGGATTGATTGTGGTTTTTTTTTTCATTTATTGATTTCAGGTATTTTCCCGGAAAGCTTAAAGGCTTTAATTTTCATTTTTTCAAGGAACTATGAAAGTAGTTT
Organism: Odontomyia ornata; assembly: GCA_963969285.1. Classification (NCBI taxonomy): domain Eukaryota; kingdom Metazoa; phylum Arthropoda; class Insecta; order Diptera; family Stratiomyidae; genus Odontomyia; species Odontomyia ornata. The sequence continues at coordinate 380,875,805 of OZ017738.1, forward strand.
TGAAAAAGAAAATTACTGATGTTTCTCAGAGGAATGTTAAGAAGCATGTAGAAAATCTCGATGAAATTTAATTTTTGACGGTGAAATTCGAGACTCATAGCTTGAAAACCCGTTGAAGTTGAATTAGGAGGCAAAGTTTTAGAATTTTTTCCCGCATAAGCAAAAAGCCTCCTTTTTTTCTTCTAGATAGAATCGGACATGCATGCAGGAATTAAGGAACTAAATCGTGTTTCCTTAATACCTACAATTCCGGGAAAAATTGTTTTAGGTGCTCTACTGTTTCGTATATCGGTTAAATAGACAGCGAGTGCCCTGTAAAAACTGGTACGATAATGTAAAGGTACTCTTCTAATTTGAGCGGTTCTTTCATATTCGTCAATACTAATGGTTTTTCCAAATCAACTGACTGTCGTAACGAAAAATTTTTCTGCGCAGAACTGCTTGGTATTTTGTCAATATAATGAAAATCTTGGCCAGCATTTTGCTGCATAAGTGATGCATGCGCGAGTGGTAATTTTGTATTATATTCGGCACTTTGGCTGATACTTCAATATAAGCACATTTCCACAAAGAACGGCTTCAGAAAAGTCTCTAAGAATCAAGTTTAAAAGCGTCAGATCGTATTACTTTGGAGACCATGCACAGTAGGTCGATTTTGAGATCATAAAATGGTCGGAGCGCGTTGAGCAAATTTTGCACGGAACAAGAGTTTTGCCAGTAAGATTCATAACTTGTAAGCGTTCTCCGGTTGAAAGCTTTTCTATGATTAAATAGCAATGCTAAATGAGCAATTATGACTTGAACTCAAATCACATCTCGCGTGTAATCGTTCAAATAAAATGTTAAACTCAAGGATAAAAAAATCACAATTTGCTCAGTTGTTTGTTTTAAAAGGGACATCAGAATATCAATTGGGAATCCACAGATCGTCTCCGGTAAAGCAGTTAAGGCTTCTATCAGTTCGTTCAGGTCTCATGCCACGGTGGATTTAGCAATTTTTTTATACACTAGCATCTTGACCATATTAAGCAAAATGTGCCACTAGGTTTGGACGGAGTCTTCACTAAAATCTATTGATGCATGCAAACCAACATTTTGCAATGACGTTTATTCCTATTTAATCAACGAACTCGCAGATGTATCCTTTAAATCTCAAGGACGGTCTCTGGAGATTCTCTAAATTAAAATAGTCTTACGAACAATAGTGGACCAAACGATTTAAAAGCAGCCGATCTCAAATATTTATTCCTTCCTCCGCACGCCATACACTTCCTAATTTATATACCCCTCGATATACGAGTATGTTCATCATTCTCACCGAGGTCAATCACCTTCTTACCAATATTTTCATGTCATCTCCAAAAATCATACCTCCTCCCCTATCTGTATCAGAGTATGAATAATTTCTTTAGCTATTGCGCCACATATTGGCGAAATTCTATTTATTTTTTCTCATCTGTCCCATAGCACCCTACTCTCTTTACCCTCGCTCCCCCATAAACATTCCATTCTCCATCATTTCTCTTATCAAAGTCGCACACTACGGTGGCAAAAAAACGAATTATATATTTAATATTTTATATGTGTCATTACCCCGAACGTGGATGAATTACGTAAGCTTTCTCGCTGAGAAATTAATCTCAGGCGCGACCTAATATTTTTTTTTCTTTTTATTATATTATATTTTATTTGCTTTTTTATTCGCTTTCTAGAAGATTTGAATGAATTGATAAAGATTTGAAGGCATGCACGATCCAAGATAAATCGTTATTAATTTTTTTTAGATTATTTTGTTTAATTTTATTTCCATATTTTTCCACCCTGTTCCAAGTAAAGCTCAATATAATTTGCGTGCAAGATACGTTAGGTACATTGACCGAATGTTCTGGGATTGTTATTCATCAATTCGGCATGTGTATAAATGGTCGTGGTGGCAATTTTGCTTTATCATCGTCGCTTGGAAAAAAATAAAAAGTTGGGGGTGGATGGATGGTTACTGTGGGACGGGAAACTATAAATTTCGTAAAATTGTAAAAGTTCTCCGTCGATATGAATATAAGTTTGATAACCGATAAAAATGATTCTCATCACATTTTCTTTATCGCGTTACTCACTTAAGTTGTACAGTGTGTATGTTAGGGATTGCATGTGTTAAGAAATGTGTGCATGTTAGCGACTCCTTTTCGTTAATATGAAAACTTAGTAGAAAAATAGAGAAGTTTTTTTTTTGAGGGAAGTAACAGAAGAAAATTTGGAAACTTTTATTTTTTGTTGAGTTGTTTTCACGTTCCACGTTTTTGTATCATCATTCTGCTAGACCTAGACAGGATTGAATATATTTTTCTGTCACGCAACATATTTGTGGCTACCGTAGAAGTGAATAACATTGGCTTAATGACAACACTTCCAGGAATTGATTCGCTCCTTTCCGTTTCTTTTTTTGCGTAGACATTAGCACCCACATGATCTTGTTTATTATGCGCTAAGGGTATGTAGGAGGAAAGTAAGAAAGTAAGAAAAACAGGAATTCTAGAGCGCAAAAAATCAACGATTTCATTTTTTTCTCATATTTCATCGATATATGATGATTATTTTGTTCGTATCCTATTATTATTATTATTACTGTTGTAATATCTATTGCTAATGGCAATTATATTATACATACCTAAGTATATTTTTTCTCGGCGTCATTCCTTTCTATCATAAAGTTCGTACACGTTTTCAAATGATAAATAGATATCTAATATGTGAGAATTGCGTGAGATCAATTCTAACGAGATTGACTAGACTACTGAGATTGAGTATGGACTTTGAGTTTGTGAGAAGAAATCAGAATAAATTGATAATTGATTTGTTGATTTCCGGTTTGGTGATTAGAGAAGGAATTTAAATGTATTATTAGTGGAGAAGGAATTACATGAACATGAATTATGAAGCTTAGAATGTTTTTGTAGAAATAACAAATATTTTACGCTTTCTGTATCTGTTAGCAAACAACTACACTTGTTTGCTTAAAGTTTTTACCTTAGCGAAATCGACGATTTCAGTGCTTAATAACTTATTATGATCGTAACAAAACACTTCATTCACGATCCACGCAATGCAGTTTTTAACGTATGCAACAAAATCAACTTGAAAGTCACGTATTTATAATCTGTATGCAAGCATGTGTACGAATAAGTAGGAAGTCATATGTGATCAATTGTAAACAGTCGTAAATTTATTGTATATTTTTCACAGGTGCGTAGTGTTGCATATAAACATCCGTGTTTAAAGTGCCAATGATTTAGATACTCAATCAAATATGTACTTATGGGCATTGTCAAGGCTAATACGTGGAACCTTTGTACGTAATCAACTGATTAATTTTCTTTATTCTTACTCTACGTAAGTCATACGTTCAATGAACTCCGTGCTAGACAATTAGAAATTCCATTTTGAAATGTATGGAAAATTTTGCGTAGGCTATGAATTCAATTTCCTATTGAGATCAATCCTTACTTACATTCACTACATTCTCGTACATCCATCATCTAAATTAAATCTGCTATTCATTCGATTCTAATCAATTTCTCATTCAACCATCATTCTTTTCTTAATTCACTACACATTCACGAAAACTATCCATCGCAGAAGCCAAGCTACCGAAAATATCTAAATCTATTTATATTGACTTAGTTTACATGTAAAATGTATCTATCATTTTAAACTCATCTGCGTTTGATTTGCATTCAACATACGTCACACACATATTCAAAAGAACATCAAAGAATCTTATACTTGTAGTAAGAGAGCGTAGAACGATTTTTATTTAGTATCTAAATCAATATATGAAGACGACGAGAGTACGTGAACCATGCATCAAAGATACACCAGAAAAGAATATACATACATTCATCGATATTTTACTCTGTACATATATCGAAATAAACACAACATAAAGAATCATATTAGAAAATTTTTCATTCATGATATCGATCTTTGACTTTGAAGAATGTCCGTCATTTGAAAATGATTTCTTTTCTGCTTCTCTCTTCTGTTTCAATCTTCCTTTATTTTTTTGATGGAGGGATTGGATCATCATCTCATACTTTATCAAGCATCAATGGATTATCTACATAAACGAATGAAAGTTAAGGAAGAATGTGAATATATGTATGATTCTAAGAAATGGTGATTGATGTTGTAGTTATCGAACTAAGACGCGATTGATACCACATATGTCTAACAGATTTGAAATTGTGATAAAACGATTTTGATGAGATGGTAATAAATTCTAATTTATGTAAAATCCAACTCCTGGGGGGAATTAATATAATCGGAAAATTAATTTCAACGAGCTTTCAATCTAATTTATCGCTGATAATTCGATTGACATTTATGGTGTTAAAAGAGGAATCGTCATAGGAGTGTAAATGGAGATTAAAATCGAATAAATTTTGAATTAGATTAGTTTAAGTAGATAAATTTAGAATATGGTAGTATGACAAGTTACTTTTCAGTGCTGCGGAAGTAAATAATTCGACTTACTTACCTTAATACCTTACGTTTTCTCAATACCAAAATGGAAATTAGAATTTAAAATTGATTGATTGTGACCCACTCAATATGAAATAACAGTATTATAGCCCAAATTCTACCACTGTTAGCAGACTTTTCCGTGATAAGACCTAGTAGGCACTAGTTGAGATGTTCCATAAAATGCCTCCTTTAATCGCTTCTAAGAAACAAAACAATGGTTAAGGCATTCTGCAAGGAAAGACCTTTGGTGTAAATTATGCATTAGGCCTATATTTTTTACGTTCCCAAAAAGATATATCTTTTAAGTTCCCCTATTTTCGACAAATTTAATAAATTGAGTCAATATCGGCTTTTTTCAAATTTTAGTAATTTCAACTATAATATTTTTGACTAAATCACAATAAAAGCGTCCAGTGGAAAGCTGAAGAAACCATGAAAAAACGCACATTGGAAACTAGGTTGCAGAAGAATTGGAAACAACTACCCCTAGAGGGCAAGGTCCGTCAAGGCACTTTGAGCTATTGATGATCATGTTTGACAAATTTTTAATTACCGTAAAAGAACGGAAAGATTGGCAACTAAACAGACCGATGAGTTTAATTGGAAGTAATATAACAAAGTAGCGCTCATTAAGCTGTCAAAATTCCAAAGAAATTCAACTCAATTATTCCCTGGCACTCAATCAATTGCTGAAAAATCTGCTGCAAGAACTTCTACGCCGACACCAATTTTTACAGACCTAAGAAAAGCCGCTATACTACCTGAGCCATAATTTATTCCATTAAAATTTCTATTGGCTGCTTTTCAAAGGGCTAGTACTTGTTTGGATTCAGAAGCAGTAACAATCCTCAGGATAGGTATGGCTCTGTCCAGATTTTCCAGTAGAATATCCAAGAATCCAATATTTTCCGTCGAGGATGGCAGGTATAATGAGGTAGGATCTTTCGTAAAATTTGGATCGATTACTGTTATTAGATCAATCAATCAAATCAATGTCTTATCAAATTTTGATTACATTTAGAAAATCATCTATTAGTTCAGAATTGCAGTACGAAAAGATGGCCAATCTAGGAAACGGAGGAACTTCACTTTCGCTCAGTCAAGCCAAACACAAAATTCTTCTTCTCTTGAAGATAAATGGGTGCCAAAAATTATAAGACAATGGATCAAATGTCTGTTCCATAGATCTTATAAGCAATTGTACAGAAGGAAAAGTGGCATAAGCAACTCTGTTCGTATGCGACTAGGCTCTTTTGATACTTAAAAAATTTCAGTGGAATGAAGGACATGACCAATAAGCAATTATACCCAGCCCTTCGAATGCTTAATACTCTACATATCAGAAGGTGGTGACAATACTAAGTTTCACGGAGCCAAAAGAACAGAAAGGGTGTCGCCATTGTCGGTGTTACACAAGTATTTTTTGCACAAAAAGAAATAATTTATAAAGTGAATTTTTAATGTATTATGGGGAATGTGCGAGTTTTTCGAAGCCGGTTCCTGATTAAATAATGCGAACTAAAATTGTAACTGTCGCAACTATTACATTCTGGAGTAGATTATTTGAACTTGAAACGGCTAACTCGATCATTGAGTCAATTTTCGACGCCTTCAGATTTGATAAAACAAAACTTGAACCAACGGATCTCACCTTAAATGAGCAGCCTTCGAACTCTCGAGACGTTTGAACCAAGGCTAGTCATTTTATCTCATCAGCATCACCGGATACATTTTCAAACCCGTTGCTCACCTAGTACCCTTGCAATGCATCCGTGTATCTACCACTATAACTTACGCTTTAGCAAGGATAGCAGGCGCATTCTACTCCCCCCAGGGTATAACTACTAAGAAATATAACTTATCAGAGCTATCAGACATATTCTGGAATGTGTTTTGATCTTTGACAGCCTTTGAATGGATTTGTTTCTATTTCACAGCATTGTTAGCTTGAATTTTATGGAAATATTATGCAAAGGTAAGAAGAATGCGGACTCAGAAAATTAATAAATTCATTGTCCGTGTGTGATCAGAATGTCTGTCGTCCAAGGACCAAAACCTATGAAATATGCCTTTCTCGAATGTCAACTTCCTTGAAATTTATTGATTGCTAACGGTCTCTATTTTTGTATACCTGGATAAATTTGTCAAATCAAAATCCTCGTGATGATGTGTTCATTTTTCAATAATTTGAGATCGTTGTCTTTCTGCTGGTAGATTTCCTATTCTATGGAAAAGCGTAAATGTATTTTCCACCTTGAAATCAAGGCTGGTATTTTTAATTACAGTCCGGTTTTCCTCGTTCCAAATTGTAGCTGGGTGCAATAAAAATTTTCTTCTAAAAAATATTTGCTATTGTGCTTTATCCTTTCGCCGTTGAGCAGATTCCAAAGGGTACTTTTAGTATCCTTCTGCCTATCAAAGGACCAGATTCTTCAGCTTTTTATACAACCAATAAGATGCAAATGGTTTATACGGGGGGCAAAATTGAACTTTACTTGTTTATCATAGGTTTTATTTACTCTTGTGTAGTTAACAGTGGGTGTAGTGACATTCAATTCTCGGAAATCATCTCCGATTTTCACAGCTCTATACAGGGTCCTTTATTGTTTTTTGTCTTTATCTTTGACTGTTGTTCCCTTTTAAAAGTCATACTTAAGTATGCCGCCGATGTGAAAATTTTCTGAGATGATAGTTTGTTAAGCACTGCGTTCGCTTACAGAACTAGATTAATTCGATGGCTCATCTCGATAGAGTTCAGCTAATTATTTAAAGATGAATGTCAAAAACAGCGGTCAGACAGTTAGTTTTCTTTAAAAGTTACCAATTAGTTTTTAACTACTCAATTTGTGACACTTTGTTGAAGGAAATTCCTTGGAATAATGATCTTATAATTTGATGCAAAGTTTCTTACTATATCACTCATTTCTTTTCCAAAGCCTCGTAGATGTCTGGTTTCATGCTTATAATTTGCATAATCTTTCAAAGATGTTCCAACTTGTGTTTGCCTTTTTCTTTGCTATAACTCTCAAGATATAGAGTTCTCATCAACGGTAACAAAGCGATGCTATTGAATTTTATCAATGTAGGTTTACTCGTTTCTTGTTTTCCAAATTCAATTGTTCATGCAACGATCAATATTTTTTCTACGATTTACCTTCATGAGAATTAAGAAGAGTATACTATTTTAGTATCTTCTTTTGAAATTCCGTGCGGAGAGTGACTGAGAAGATAGAGGTTTTTTTTCGAACTCCCATATACATGTCCGGACTAAGTTGCGCAAGAAATCTAGTATGAGAGCGATTCTTCTCTCTTAGTCATCTTCTTCCTACAGTCTCCTCGCGAAACTCAATTGCTATCCAGGAAAAGCCAAAGGCTCCTACTGTATGTTTGTTCTAGTTGGGGTATTGTCTAACAGATGAGTGGATGGGGCTGACAGCCTTTCTCTGAGGGAACTGAATAGGATCTAAAGATTCCTTCTTGATGCATCCTCAGATAGGAAGGATATAGCATAAATTTGAATGATGACTGTTCATGGTTTCGAAAACAGTAAAGTAGAGAGTCGAGACCAACAGTCGCGAAACAGCATTCGGTACATTTTAGAGTATTTATCGTTTATCCTGGAGAAAGTGAAAAATCATAGCCGCAAGGGGCGTATACTTTTTACCAAAAAATTATGTTCAGCAACGAAACTCATTCTTGAGGGAATGGATGTTTTATAAAGTAAAATTATCGCATTTAGTCTTGTACATAAGCATCAGTGAAAGAAAAACTACTACAAGCGACCAAAGGAAAACAGGAACCCCATGGCATTCAAAAGAAAGAACTGTTTGATAGGGTAATGGGCTGGTGGAGGCGTCGATTCTTAAGATGATGACAATGGCCGCAACGTTATCGTCAATGGCACTCGCTTTCGTTGGCCAGTTTTGAACTTTTTTAGACAAACTGTGAGAACCGTATTTGGTCAGTACATGGTTTTACCAAGCCGGCTACAAGGCAATCAGCACGTGAAACAGTGGCATATTGTAAGATGAATACAGTGGCCAATGTGTCACACAATCTGGTACGGTCTGTTGGGCACCAATAATGTGAAACTTTCGTCTTTATTTTAGCTATTTTTTGTGGGGCAAAGTAATATCAATACTCCGCTTCATTTGCAACCTCGAAACACAACATTAGGAATTATTAGCTTAATACACATTGAGATGACGGTGGGGAAAATGGTTTAGATATTTTCAGGGATATCTTCCTATATATTGAGTCTATCTTTTGTACCTGTTCTTCAACAGAAATCGAGTAGGATGTCTAATATAAGGTCTAAGAAAGATCTTTTTAAACAAGGTGTAAATTAATCATCAATGTCGAATTGTGCAGCAGTATTAAATCAAATATTTGACGTAGAATACAGCGAAATAGGATATCAAGATACTGATAAGAACGAGAGAACATTTTTTTTTTTAAATAGTATTTCACGTCTTCTCGCTATTTGTTCATTTGTCAGCGCGACACACATCCACTAGAACCCGTCCATACTATAATTACAAACTTTCCAAGCCAATGAACTTGAAAAAAATAAATATTAAATCGATGGCTAGACGACGCAATAAATTCCGTTTAACAAATTACAAAATTGTATTCATACTTCATTTCCAAACCAAATTTAGGGCAGTGCCTTATACTGCCGTCATTTTATATAAACTTACATATAATTTTTTTTTCTAAACAGAAGAAATGCCATATCACTCCAAGAATATACAAACAAGCGAACTAGTCGCTGGTATTACACCGTGAAGCAGAATAGCTAGTTCCTATCTAAACTTACATATATGTACAAATAGATAGTGTATGTTTAGTCAGCGATTAAAATAACATTAAGCTATCAATCAAATGGTCAACTGGTAGAACTAACAAGCTATAGAATTTCTGTCAGACAAGCTGTCGGGGGTTGAAGAACAAAATGGCACCAAAGTGGTTAGTGTGGCAAATGATACCTATACAACCGCAGTACATCAGGTGTGGGGAGTGCATTCGATTTAACTGCAATTAGAGATACGATTCATTGAACTTTATAGATCACCTATAACACCTTATTGTCTATTGAAAAGGTGTACTCTTGTTCTTCTGATGTATTTAAAAAAAAACAATAGCGTCTACTTGTGCATTTCCGTTTCTTATCGAAGAAATGTATAATTAAAACGATTCGCTTCAAACTTCTCTCCTGTGTTCCCCTTTTCTTGTTTTATTTACGTTGTCCGTTCAACTTTTATCTGCTATTACACCTTAGCCAAGTTATTTAGCTTTCACAATTTTGCAAGCAATTTGCCTTAGTGGTATTTCGTCAAATTAAGTTACCTGTGTATTCGTCACATTTCTTTTTTGTGTTTTCAGCATGTGAATTTATTTTGTAGCATTCTATTGTTCTTACCCGAAGAACGAACATTACTCAGCAGCAGTAGTTAGTCGCTTTTTATATGATCAAGCACATAACGTTTAATTATCAAATTAACGAATTTTATAGGTAATCTTTGTGTCTACTGGGTTGAGAACATTATCATTTTCTAGATGCTTTGAAAAAAACCGACATTTTTCATTACACCGCACAAATTGACCAAGGCAATTATGTTGACAACCTCCGGACAGAGGGAGAGTTAAGGTTGATAGCAAATTGTAGTTAATTAATTTGCATTTTTTAACCCTAGAGCGAGAGGAGCTGCACGAATTATGAATTGCATCGGAAATTTATGAAATTGTTTTCAGCTTTATTGAAATTCATGATTATTCATAGAATTTAGCATGTTTCACTACCATGTTCCCCAACAGGTATTTTAGAACCAATGACTCTCTAGCAACCTTTAAAAGGGTTAAAATCGTCACGTATTCCACTCAGTTCCATATTCCCAAGCGTGTGTAACAAAAAAATTAGGTAGCATCATGGCAACTCGGAAATTACCTATGAGCGTCATCATCATGATCATCCGCAACACCACCACAATCATCGCCATCATCGCATCACAACGCAACAAACTATTTTTCGACATTGACTTTGCAGCAATGAATGACAATTATCCAAGGGTTCATTTACCTGCTAATATTTACGTGCAATGACTTTTTGGGTAAAATATGTGTGTGCAAAGAAGAGAAGTCACCACCTCTCATTGTAGCCACATGTCTAGAATATATGGACATGTGTGTACTTGCACGGTACATACGGTGGAATGGTCTCGTCATCATAACTATCAGCATCTCCTCTCTAGCCATAGGAAAATAGTGACAACAGCAGAACTAGCGAAAAGAGCAAAATATTACAGCATGTTTTGCCGGTGGTAGTTAGTCGGTCAGTCGTATGAGGGGAGGTCATCCAAAACTCGTAGAAAGCAGATATTCAGACACAGATCCCTGCAAAAAAGTGTATACAGGGATATTAAACTTGGGCGATAGGGAACAGGAAATGATGACCAACTAACTCATCACTATTTTGTTGCCAGCTACAGTTCCGTATATGTGTGAGCAATGAACTTGCATGGAAATTGCCCAGAAAAATCAAATATGTTGTTTTGTAATTTGAGCCTAGCTAGCGGCCGCTACTCCCCATCTGTTGTTGAATAAAAAAAAAAATAATGATGGTATAATGAAATGTTGGTTTGATGAACGCAACAGCAGTGCTCGAGTGCATGGAAAAATAATTAGAATGTTGACAACAGTATAAAAAGTTTGTGAAGCGTAATTGCTAATTATTTAATTTTGATCGTGAATTAAATGGCGGGGAATTTTCCACATTATTGTTGATTTTGCATATTTTCGTTATGATTTTATGAAGCGAAATCGTTTTGATTATATTAAATATTAGATTTTAATTGGAACATGTCTTGGAGCTCAAATTCAACTTTATCACTTATTTTTCTAATTATCATGAAGATCCAGCTGAGCACATTATAAATGGCAAGAACATATTAACATCACGTTTGCACTGAATTTTATCTTAATTCAAATTTAATCAGCATTCGTGTTGGAAATTAGTCATTCTACGCTCCCGGAAAAAATTAAAGCAATTGTAGCGATTTTATTATCGCTTCTTGTGAAGGCATAGTCATCACGTCTGTTTGGATGTTTTCTTTTATCGCTTAAGCGATTATTGACGATGACCTTCAATTATATTTACAAAACTGTTTGTTTGAAGTGAATCTTGTGTGTTTTTTTTTTCTTATAGCATTGATAAACTCATCAGAGGATCTACGTCCTTGACTTTAAGTTGAATATTGCAAAAAGTTATTGCATCAGCTACTAAATGGTTTGCAGCGCAAAAATTATTAGCTTAGTTGTCGAGGCATCGAAGTCGATCCTTACTGGGAGGTAATTCGAGGTAATGTGCATCCACAAATTGGATGTAAAATTTCTGTTTGTTTATTTTAAATACAAGACCGTTTACAGCCACATGACCGTTTACATCCTACACGGAACCCTTGCTAGCAATTTTAGCTATGTTGGTATGTCAGGCTCTTATTAGATCACCGAAGTTTTCAATGAGTAGCGTGAGGCAGCAATATGTCTCCATCGTGAACTGCCGCATCATGTAAGTAACAGCAAACCTCCTACGATAGTATCCAATGATGGTGTGATTTGAGAATAAGCTCTGTTATATGAACAGAGTCGGTCAATTTAAAAAAAATGAGTTTTACTAACCTAAGATAAATAATTGTTGAAACAATGCAAACCAAACTTTAAGCGCATCAAAAATACAATGAAAGCATACATCTAGTTATATAAAATGATAGGTCTGTCGTAGGGCCTAGTTCAAGCCAACTAGATAACAATTCTTTGAATCATCTTTTTATTTTAAAAGATAAAAATTTGAGATCAATGAAACGTTATATCATTTTTATAAAAACATAATTTCAATTCTTCCATCCACTGTTTGGACCCGTGCTGCAATGACGCTTACTAAGTTAAACGTTAAGATCAATTTGGCGGCGCAATCCGCTATACGCAGACTCGCAAGGAGGTTGAGACAACCTCATTTAGATTGACAAATTAAATATTTTTAGTATACATATGTATATATAATATATTAGCAGTTTTTATTTTAAAAATATAAAAATGGCTTAGCGGAAGGTAATTCAGAAAACTTATAAGGTATTTTCAATACTTATTGGTTAATTCATACTCGTACTTACTAATTTAAAGGTTAATTTCGCATGAAACATACCTGAAAGAAAAAAGAATTTGTTTTAAGTACAATTTCTAATGACAGTTTTTTTCAATGCTTATTGTTAAAAATTTAGAATATAAGGTTAAAAGGAAAGCCAAGTGTAATGGCATCTAGCTTTAGTTCTATATTTGGCTAGTTTTCCGACAGAGGTTGATGAATAGAGATTTTAGAACGGCGATGTGCTATCTTCAGTGCTTTTTGGAGAGTGAATAGCCAAACGTAATAAGCGATCTAACCTCTAAAGATTCCTTCAAATCTTTCAATAATTCTTCTTCATTAAGAACGATTTGAAGCTGGTTGGAGGGTTTGACTCCACGTAGTTGTGACAGAAAAGGCCGGATACAAATTGACTTCTGACGCCTGCAGTTAACTTCGTAGGACTCCAAAATATGTGATAAAACCATAACAGATAGCGTGACGTCCAATGTCTCGGTATGATAGCGAGTAGAATTATCTCAGGCCATGTTGAGAACCGATCAATAAATGCGAGGGAGTAACTGAAGACTTGTGAGGTAAAAAATGGAATAATGATAGCATATTTGACTTGATCAACTGTTTATCGCAAGTGTTGAAATTTGAGCAATTTGTTTTTATAACACTGCAATTTTGGGTAGAATACTTTCTAGAAGTTTATATTCAACTGGTAGCATATCAATCCTTTTGTCACTAATGATGTTGCTCCAGCCCTGGAAATCAGACAAGAATTTATGAAGCATTTAAAAAGAGAATTTTTCTTCTCATCATTGAAGTTTATGGTTACTCTTACTTGGGAGAAATTTTATAATATCAGTACTAGGAATATAACAGCATTTTGAAATTAGAGCGGTTTTTCCCAATGTAGAAGTATCAAATACAAATCTTGGAGTTTTTTTGAACACTAGATTTTTGAACACCTGGTAAATTGTCGCCATTGAAATGCGCAACATTTGCATTGAAATTGGACAAAAATGATACATTGGCTACATAGCAGCAGCAGCAGCAGGGTCATCAATTTAGGAACAGCGGGCATGCTATCTCTATGTAACTAAACGTAAATAAGAAATAAATACAGACATGCTTGTGTGAGCTTAAGTCGCAAATCAGGTTACAAATGACGTTAGTTGTGCAATTCTGAAGTACAATCACGGCCGGAATTTCGTGAAGTGTAAATAAGGTCAAAACTTATTCGGGTTCTGGAGAAATGCACTAGTTAACGGCATGCAATGAGAATGTCTGACCAATTGCTAGCTAAGTCTGGTATAAAACTGTGGAGGGCACCTAAAGATAATTCAATTTCAGGCAGATGCTTCTAGTTTCACGCATCTATAACTTTCGGTTTGCAAAATAAAAACGTTCTGATATTGGAGGGAATTCGACAATTCTTTGTGTTATCTCAGATTACTAACAGCTGTTTTTCCAATATCATTCGCTGTCACTTCGTTCTTGTAGTAAGTGGGTTGTAAGTTGATCTTACTGAATACTTTTTTGCTTGAGAATTTGTAATTAGAATTGTGGAAATATGAAATGGTACAGTAATCTGGAAGGGTTTTGGCATCCATTACAAGCGAAGCTTCGCAAGGTCTGTCTATAAGGTCTCCCACATGGAAAACTTGAGTCTCATTTTGCTGCATCTTATGTTCGAATCCAGCTTTCACCATGGTAAAATGTTCTGTTATTAATACATAATGTTTGCTGGGACGTCATATTCAGATTTCAATTTGCCGACTTTTTAAGAAATTGTGAATTCTTTGTACCCATCCAGGGTTTTATCTAGAAGTTCTGACAGCTCTTTTTGGTATATCAATAGAATTACTTCGATCTGTTACTAAGCGAGGTGTATGTCGATCTTAGCGAATACCATTTTCGTATGCATGGCCAGCATTTACAAGGAATTCTGGAGCAGTTGTGGCACTCAGTGCTCGGAAATTTTCGTGAATTTATTTATTAAGTGATTTTTTTACTCGGAAACATAATGGTTTTCGATTATGTCATTTTGAATACCAATTATTAGGATGAAACACAGACTAATGAGGAAGAAAAATACGATGCTTGATAGAGTTTTTTAGCCTGCATTTAGGTGGGCAATAAAAATTGCATATGACTGAGCATATTCTCCAAAAAAAATGTACCTGCAATATTTGCAGCCACATTATGCATTTGGTAGTTGTACAATATTTACCGAGCATTACGAGTATTTGTGGCAATATTTGCGAAAACAAATAGGCGCATGATTACCATTTACACGATTATGTCAGTAGAGCAGTTGATGGCTAAGAAATCAGCACAAGAATGGAAGATTTGTTTCCGTAGCAATATTTATTTTAAATAGGCGTTTACTTAGAAATAAAGAGAGGAAAAAGAGAAATAAATGTGGAGGCAGACTTATTCACGTCAAGGATATAACACTATAAATCAATAGTGAATAAATCAGAGAGTGGAAAAAAGATCATCAAAAGTTGTATCGCAGGATTTTGAAAATATTTGTCCCGAAAATGAAATTTTCAATAAATACTTGTACTGAGCTTCATCAAAATCGAAGCTGTCGTTTTTCAATATAGCAACGGTTTAAAATTTCACGTTCACGCCAATATTCGACTCCCATTGGAAAACGCTTGGTACAATTTTGTTTGTATCAAAATTCGTTAACACCAATTAATATCTGAACCGAGTTTCATCCAATCGAAGCGGTAGTTTTGTCAATCTAGAAACTGCCGCTCATTATTCAAATCGGCCAGCAATACTTTATTCATGATCCGATTTAAATAAATTTTTAAATAGTGCCATTAGCTCTTTTTCCTTGGATTTTTATTTTCATTTTTTTAAAATTTTAGAATAAAAATACGCAATCTATCAAGCTAGCTCTCCGAGTATTTTCCAAAGTAAACGAGCCTCACTGGCAATACCTTACCTTGTCAGATATATTCAAAATTGGAAGGCCATGCTGCTGGGCTATATGACAATATTTCCACATGTGCCTGCAATGTTGCTATCTTATTGTTGGCTATATGATTACGGAATTATTTCCCTAAAATATTGCCCGTCTAAATGTACCTGTAGAGTTCTGTAGGCTTTTTTCCTCGTTTAGTATGTGTATCTAGGGCTAACTTTGATATGTGTCTTTTTGATTTAGTATCCTGATATCTACGTGGACGTATCTGTTTTAAACAGCTCTAACTTTTACAAGTTTTAGGTTTTGGACATGAAATGTAAAAATAATACTGGCAGAAACGCTCTCCTATCTATAAAACTTTTAAGTATCGGCCTTACAAAGTGAAGAAATATTTTGAAGACTTCAAGAATGCTTTGAAGGAGCTAATCCGTTCATTTAAATAGGATTCATGATCATTAAATTCATAAATATCGGCGGCGTGATATGAGAACAAAATCATTGAAACTTTATCAGGTTTTCACTAACAATAACAAAATCAAGTAATTAATTTTAAAATGTCTAATTATTTCAAAAATATTTGGTTCTAGGGAAGCGAAGCAAAAACGTGTGAATTAGTCAATTATTTTGTTTATTTGATATCTGCAGGGCATTTCTCTTTTTTCGACTCCTTTGAGTCATCTTCAGTGTCAGTGAAGATGATTAAAAGGACTCGAAACGCGTCTGACACAACAAAGCAAAGCTTGACCGCTTTTCAAGAAAAAAAACCTTTAAATTACTTTTGATTTTTTGGGAGCTGGAATCGGCAAAAATCTATTTCTTTTTCAGTAAAATAATTTCAGTAGTAATGTGGGCAAAGGATACAAATATAGTACGCAGTCGAGTTACATTCATATAAATCAAAATAATGTTCTTTGAAAAAACTTTGGCATTGTTCGACCGGATTTCCAAGCTTAGCGGTGACCCCGACATGAGCTTAATTTTGAGTCGTTTTTGTACGCCTTTAAATAACCTTACGCGCAATTCAAAGGCCATACAGCATAACTCAATATCAGGGTTGTAGGTTTTAACAGGTTATGTGCCCTAGAAGGAACGCAAGAAAATCTCGCTCTTAATTTAGACTTAATACCTCAACCTTAGTGTTGCATGATTTCAAGCCAAACAAATTAATATACGCTTTTTTATTTTAACGAATTTCAATTGTTCAGCAAACACAAGATTTTGTTAATAACAATCAAAGTTCAAACGGCTAATCTACATTGTTACTAAATAAAAGCTCCCATCACTTTTTCTTCTTACCTCTCAAATCATTTATAGCGTTAGGTCACCGTGCGCGAGCAAGAAAATATATTTAAAATTAACCAATCTAAAAATACAATGCATTTAAACTTGAAAATCGTTCAAGTTAGTGTGTCTCGGTCATCGTATTTTTCAAGTTCAATATCTAGTGTAAATTGTATTTGACAGATATTTCTACAGCTCTATTTTGTATATTTTTTCTCTTCAACTTTCCACTCTAGACTTCTCTCACATGTCTAATCTGTCCACCTTTGTCATTTTAGCGCGCAGGCACAAACTTTCTCGCGCTGAATATGTATAGGAAAAAGAAGTTCATTTGGTGTTACTTTATAAATATATTTGTCATTTTCATTTGGCGACAAACAGCCTCTCTAATTTGAATAACGTCATAAATCAATTGGTAATTTGAAATAAAATTTCAAATGGTTACGAGTATACAACCGTCAACGACAGACCAGTCCAATCAAGTCAAATACCACATAAAATCTGTCGAGGAAACTATCAACCCACACACATGATACAGCTGATTAGTGCATTAAGTGTGCATAGAATATACGCTGAGTATAGTGAAGGGAAGAAAAAAAGTGAATGCAAGCAAGTTTAGTGTGTGCATAGTATACTCGTAAGCTAACAACAAACTAACCGCAAATAACAAACGACAAATGTAAATTTTACAACAAATTCAATTTGTTAAAATTAAATGCATGTGCACAAGTACAGTGCACAACCTCCTAAACGCTAAGCATTTAGTAAACAGCTGAGCGCGCGTACTTTGAGGTGGTAATGTGAGGCCAAGATAGCGAAATATGTAACGCATGCGCGCATATGCACACGTAATTTGTTATATGCATAAACAATCGCGACCTGTGAGTGAGCTAGCAAAATAATGTGGCCAGGTTGTTTTTTCTAATCAGCTGATTGTGGTTGTGCTGCGACGCTGATTTTTTTTCGCAGCGATAGTGTAAATGACACACTAAAGTGAAATACAGCATAAAAGCGTGGCGACCGAATAATTATAATGTATAGGCAGGCAAAAGAAAAAAAGTTTCGACTACAATAGAATATAATGAACGTTTGAGTCATAAATTATTTTAAAGCTTTCTCATATAACATTGCAAGCTTGCAGCAAACAATCACTTTAATTTCAGCAGAAATAATGTGATACGAACCGAATATGTTTGATGATAACGGCAAAACAGCGGGTATGAGGTTTTTTGTAATGTTTGCAATAATTTAGTCAGGAGAGTTATTTTTGTAATTATATCTTTATTATTTACCGTAATTCAGGCAGCGAGCTTGAGTTTAGTCATTAAATTGCGTAAGGGAAAGAGTCAAATTGCCCGTAAATCTAATACCGACAAAAATTTAAAATTTTTGCACTGTGTTAAACTTTTGAGTTGCGTCAAGATGACGCAATTTTCAAGGAGGTACTTTTCAAAGAATGGCATGCTTTGGGCAAATCCCACGAAAATTAGAAAAGTGATTGACATACAGCTACACCTTAAGTTCTAATTTTTTTGTTGTTTCTAAGAAGATTTCTGTTTTATTTTTTTCAGAGAACATTTTTAAAATTACTCGGTTGATGTCTTTCGGTTACTGATAAAGTGAAAAGGCAAGAGCACATGCATGTTGTCTTCATTTTGTCATATCAATTTCTGACAAGCATATGTGTAATAACTTCACCTTGCTCGCTAGCTGCTTCTTGCTGATGGTTTTGACTAACTGACTATACAACACCGGTGTTAATGCTGTTGCTTTTATGGTCAGACAGGTGGACAACACATTTTTTCGGCAACATATGCAATCGCAACCACCTAGCACAGCACATCACATACTTGTATATCGCGCGCACATAACATATGAAGTTCAAATGGACATACGTACGTTGTTCTTGTCATCGACATTCATACGTGGTCTGAATTTGGCAAGCGGTTTAATGAAATGTAATTGATGCAACAATATATATAAGTGTGTATGTCTATAAGACATTTAAAATGCAGAAGACAAGGCGGTAGGAAAATATAAAAGACGAGTTTCAATATGTGGTGAAAATGAAAACATACAAAGAATATTATGTAATTTTTTTTCTTCTTCGGGTGTTAGTGGTTTAAAGGTGGGCCAAAGTAAAGAGTGAACTGCGGGAGCCGGGGGTAAGAGAAATACATAGTGTATGAGACTTTTAGTGCTGAAATTATATTTTAGGTAACAATTTAGCGTATGACATAATTTTTGGCAATGATATTTTTATATTTGATCGAAACGAAAAAAAATATTACACCTCCGGGCCAAAGTCAATGTTAGTTCAAGTGAAAATAAGTAGGTAACATATTTTTGCATACTTTATCATACTCGTACATACGAGAGTGAGTCAAACATAAACGGTAATTTTTTGTATACATTTATTGAATAATACTACACACAAAAATTATCATTAACACTTCTCGATGTAGTCTTCTGCATTGTCTACACACTTTTGCCACCGTTTTGGAAGCTTGAATATTGCTTGCTCGTAAAATGTTTTAGGACGAGTTGTCAGCGAATTGTCAAAGCCGCGGTGTGCGGCCTACCGTTTTCATGCAATAGGATGAACTCTCTAATGGGCCCACAACATCTTTTGTTTCAGTAGGTAGTTTTCGCTGACTGTAAAAACTGGCAATAGTAGGCCGTACTTACTGTTTGTTGATCGTGAAGAAAATCAAGTTCAATAAGCTCTCGAAAGGGCAATGATGTTTTCATCTGTAAGACGTCCTTGGACGCCGATTATAACATTCGAGATCGACACGTTTTCACTCACTCTTAAATTCCCTGGCCTGCCATTTAAACTTGTAAAAATGTCTGACGGTTTACCGCCTTCATTGGTTAAAAACTTTATGATGACGCGTTGCGCGACAGACGGATGTTCCTCTTGCTCGGTCATGGCTATACTGAAGACAGAACCGGGCGTGGCGGAAACTACGAATAAGCTGGTTCTACAAGTCTTTATAAATGAACTACCGACAACTGTGCTACGATAAGTACATAGCTTCACCGCCCAGTAGCGCCACTATCGCAAGAGAGGTGCAATATCGTGTAGAAGTAGTAGGACTCGGTAGTTTTGTTTTGACTAATATCGGTCGGTGATTCGATTCTTGTTTTTGGAAGAGAAATCACGCAGGAAAATGAAAGAGCACTTGCATGTTGTGTACGGTGACTCTGTTCCTGCAATCGCGATCGTAAAAAATTAGTTTAACGAATTTCAACGTGGTGTTACGTCGGCTTTTGATGAGCCATGCCCAGGTGCTCCGAAAACGGGCACCACGGGCGATAATGTGACAAAAATCCTTGAGCTCGTATTGGCAGACCACCGATGGAAGGTGCGCGAGATAGCTGAAGCAGTAGTTATCAGAAAAGACCGCGTGTTTCAAATCCTGCATGAAGCTGTTGGCGCGATGCGTGCCGCGTTTACTCACTCCGGACAACAAAAGCAGCCGAGACCACTACAGGACAGTGTTTGACCCTGTCTAAGCGCAATCCGAAGAAGTTTCTGCGTCGTTTTGTGACTGTCGACGAAACATGGCTCCACTAGTACATACTAGAGACCAAGGAGCAGTCGAAACAGTGGATTTCACCCGGGAAACGTGCTCTGAAGAAGGCGAAGACTGCCCTATCTGCCGGAAAGGTGATGGCCACCGTTTTCTGAGATTCACAAGGTGGGATCTGCATCGACTACCTGGAGAAGGGCAAAACGGTCACAAGGCTCTATTATGCCGAATTATTAGTCCGATTCCCCGCTAAATCACAGACAAAAGGCCCCATTTGGCGAAGAAAAATTTTCTCTTCTACCACGACAACACACCGTCTCTCACCTCCGCCGTCGTTGTTCGAATCGGGCTACGAACTGTTACCCCATCTACCGTATTCTCCAGGTTTTGCCCCATGCGACTTCATTTTGTTTCAAAACTGGAACAAGTCATTCGACGGGCAGAAATTTGAGTCGAATGTGGAGGCCGTCGCCGTCACAGAAGCCTACTTAGTAAACCTCGAGAAAAGTTAGAGCATCGCTGGGTCAAGTGTATCGAGCTAAGAGGAGATTATGCTGAGAAATAAATCACCGCTTTTCCAAAATTTTCGTTTTCTTTCGTACGCTACGTACTTTTCTTCATCTACGAGAATTTACTACACGATAGTGTATCTCCCTTGCGATAGTTGCGGCGAGACTGAGTAATTATTGGAATGGAGTAATTTGTTGCCTTGATAGTTACAAAGACCTACCTTTATGGATTATGTTTAGATTTTTAGGCGCAAAAATGCTCATTCGGGAGAGGAGGGACACACATTTGCCGTGCTTAATGTATTTGACCGGGCCTCTTGATGGACAAACTGGTTTTTCAGTTTCAATTTCTAAAAGTTCGAATCAAGACCTTTCAGTTGATGTACTAATCAATTGACTTACTTTGATAAATTGGGTATATGAGGAACCCATTTAAAAACCATTTAAAGTTTTACTAAAGTCGAACTTTTGAGAGACCACCACTTCTAACAAACAAAACTAATGTTGACTTTTTTAGCCTTTCAAGTTTGTGAGAAAACTTACTGTGACGCATGGACAGACAGGACACACAACTAGTAGATTTTTGTAAAGTTCGTTTTAGCGTTTCATGTTTCAAACTTTTCAATTAACAATGGATTTACTGTTGCCTTTAGAGCCAACCAGCAGGAATGAATGCAATTGACAGAAGGGTTACATCGATTAAAGATACTACTTCCCTTACTGCAAAGCAAGGATGGTTTAGTAGGAAACAGAGCTACGATTCAACCTAATTAAAGACGTCATTCTCTAAAAAATCAGCAGGTTATTTCTAAAATAAATTTTTGTAAAGAAATATAACAACATTCGGCTTGTTATGAAGGGTTGAGGATGTCACAATCAACATTTAACATTTGCACCTAATTACAAGTTTTGATGGGGTTGATAGGATAATGACATAGATACAATGTCAGAAAGAGTTACAAAGATTCGCGCTGAAGCCTATTTTAGAAAAAGTGTTTTAAGATAGCGAAAACTTCTGGAAGTATTGAAATACATTTAAGGAGGATAATTACTTATGGTTGACTATGAAGTCAATGAACGGAAAATAAAAGAACTGAAGCAATAAGGCAAAGAGAAAGATATACATAGCCTCCAACCAAAATTGATGTTCGTTGTATATAAATTTCATACAAATTTTCACGTATTACCGAAGATGTCATAATAAGTCTTGAAATTGGTTGTTATTAATTAATGAGTTTTTGTCGAAGTTCGACCTCTTCAATGAAGCAAAACCAATGACCAGGTAATCACAATCGTGGGCACCGAGACAAAATAAAAATAGTAGAAACTCTTAAGATCACTTGGGTGAATTTTGATCAAACGAGCGATGGAAATCATTAGAGCTTTAGGGTAAATCATGCATAACATTAGGCAAATTATATTTGACCATACGAGGCTAAATGTAAAAGAAACTTGTGTAAATTATACTGAGCTTACTAGCTTAGCTTTTGTAAATTATACTAAAGTAGCGAGCAATCAGCATTATACACAATTACTATCACAAAATTGGAACATTTGAATATAGCTTATCTATATGATCCCTGCCAGCGTTAAATAAAATATTTCGTGGCGCAATGTGAGCGCTTCTGTCTTATGATTCAAAACATGCCGGTTCGATTCCAGCCCAAGTCTATGAGTAGGTATGAATTTAAATGAACAAACAGCATTATAAAATGTAAAATTTTATGCGGGAGGGAGAAAGGGAGAAGGTTAAGATTGCTTTGTGCGATGGACAAATGGTAGCAAATTCTTCCTGGATGTCTGGGGTGTCTAGTATTGAAAATATTTTTGCCTTATTCATTGCTATGCAGGTTTTAAGAATAGAAAATCGATTTTCTAAACCAAGTTTTCAGATAATTTTGAGAAGATTCGACTATACAATTTTAGTTCACTATACTGGAAGAAGTCTTCGATAACAGGATATATAGCTAATAATTTTTCGGAACTTTAGATACAAGATATTTAAGCCTTCTCCAAATGCGATTTGGAGCCCTTTTAGATTGTAGTTTAGTGTGATTTTAAGAAGGAAATTAGTCAAATGAAGTCATTGCTATCTATCTTCTATTCGGGTGAATAAATGGATGGAAACACAAAAGAGCGAGATTGGATTCGAACGCCCAGGGATACATTTATGGGATGGGGAAAGAAAAAGTGTGCTATGAATGGACCCTCATTTGAGGTAGATAGATAGACAAAGTCAGAATTGTGGGCCTATAAGTCACCGAATAAGCTTTCGATTGTTCTATTTTGAGGCTGATATTTCGGGAAGTTAAAGGAATTTGGGTTGATCGAAACGGTTTTTTTTCGCTAGACAGTAGAGGCGTGGACGCACTAAAATAAAAACTAATGTAAAATTACATTCAGAAAATCGAGTAAATTCAATACAAGTTGAATTAAAACACGGGTGATTTACTTTGAACTTCAGAGGGATCATGATGCATTTGATTGAGTATAACTCTAGGAAATAAAATATTGATAAAGTTTACAACCGATTTTGAGTTTGGGAGATGGTTATCAACGTGTGACTTTTCCTTGCACTACTAACCTACTGAAGGAACGTCAAATAAATTTTAATTGTTCTTTTAAGAACATATTGTGAGTTCAAGTTCCTGAATGAGTTAAAAAATTTGTGTAATAAACTTATTTCGAGTAATAGTAACCCATTTTTACATTTTTTGGATAAGGTCTATGTCTGCCAGATTCGTTCGAATGATCAGTAAATTATTTAAATTATCTGATTAGGTTTGAGTCATCAAATCATTATCTTTAGAATATACAAGTACTTGGCCATAAAGTTCTAAGGAAATGAGTACTATTTAAGTTAAATCGATAACGAATCAGAAAAGGCTGAAGATAATTAAATAAATCTAAAGAAAATGATTGTTGAAGAGCTACTGACTAAAGAAAACCCAATAAAAGTTTATAGGATTTTTTTTCGTTTAACTGTGCTGGAGTACCCTTTGTAAAATATCTCGGGGAATATAAAGTTAGGTATCAATTGCTTCAAGTGAGATATCTATTCCTTAGTTTCTAATTTCATTCAGTTATGGATCTGAAATCAGCGGACAAATTATAAAATGCTTGAATCTCGTCGCTTTTTTCACTAAACATTACATACCAATAATTAGATAAACGTTGATTTTTCACAAAATCTGATTAAGAGCTAAATTTCACAGAATCAAGAAATGAAAAAGTTGTGAAATTTAGTTTTTAGGTCTATTTAAACAGTCGATTAAAAATTTTATTCAAATTATTCTACAGAAATGGTCGAAAAAATACTATACTAAATTGGGAACACGACTAAGTCTACATAAATTCACTTTAGTTAAGGGACTCATGATGTTTGCTTTCCTTGAAGACGTTTGTCGATGGAAATAGAGTATATAAGATCGATTATTGTAAGGACAACATTAAGTCTGATTATTACAATTGCATTCGATTTCCCTATCATACAGCTTAGCAAAATGATTACAATCTTTTAGAATTTTGGAAAAAAAGCCAAACAATCTTTGAAATAATTTGACTTATGAAGAGGCAATAACAATATCTGGATCTTTTTAATTAATCCTCGACCCCTTTCATGGCACTTTCATCAAAATGGGCACTTCAACTTTCCTCCCTTATTTAATCGTATTGCATTACTAAACTTTCCGAGTTCACTTCATTACTCGCGAATCCTTTCAATAATTGTAATGACAAAACTGAATATTCTTCAACGAAATTGTCATTAAGCAATTTACTTAATTAGATCAACTTTACGACTGCCTTCAATTCACTTCCTCATCCTCTCTTTTAACTCCTTCAACATAATCATAAAGTACAACTGCTTTTTGGAAATTACTATCAAATATATAATAACCAGAGCCAGCAGACAATAAATTGACTCTCCCAGCAGCTCAATGAAGAAGAAAAAGAAAGAACGAATAAAAATAAAAGAAGTTAAACTGCACTTCCAACAACAACAACAAGAACAGCAAAAACGTCCAAGTATAATCCTCCAAACTGAAGTCTTATTCAAATAAGATTGAACACTTTTTGTCTCGATAAAGACTTTCACCAAATGAAAATTGATGTGACGACGCGCGGCACTAAACTCTTTCGTTGCTAGTTGGTTTGGGTATGGGTTTGGTAGGTTTTGAATGCTTTAGCGGGTCGCTGTGTCAATTTTGTTATTAGGTCAGCGAAACATGGTAGCTTAAGAGGCTGACAAAACGTTAAAAACGGTGAAATGGTCGCGTGCGACGATGATTCGGCATGGTTTTATT
Organism: Odontomyia ornata; assembly: GCA_963969285.1. NCBI lineage: Eukaryota > Metazoa > Arthropoda > Insecta > Diptera > Stratiomyidae > Odontomyia > Odontomyia ornata. The sequence goes on from OZ017738.1 coordinate 380,901,028, forward strand.
GTTGTGTGGATGTGTCGTAGTTGTCGTCGACGCCAGTAAGACCCAGTCAACAGTATGATGAGGCAATATCGATAAATGGTACAAACTACGAATTGGTGTAGGTGTAAGACAGCACGACAGTGACAACAGCGAAAAACGTGTAATGAAATGGCTTTAGCCCAGCCGTAGCCTCAAGACTAAAATCTTCAAGATTAGTCTTGAAGACGGGGAAGAGTTAAGGTCATCCGATAAGTAGGCAGAGTCTGACTGCTTGCTGTTGTGTGTACACAAATTATTAAATACAATGCAAATAAATCGTATTGAACTTTCTCTTTGGCGACCAACGAGGATGATGATGGAGACTAAATTGTTTTGTTTGGAGAAGAAAAGTGTTGCCAATTTGTTTTGGTTGTGGAAGATAGCCAATACAGATAATTATTCAAAGTAATTGAAAAAATGATAATGTTGACTAAATATCGTAAAATTTAATGGAGTATAAAATTTTACTTTTAGCAGAGGAGCAGGAAACTCAAAACCCACAAAAATCGATGGAAAGAAATGAAATTATCGGACTCTAGGTGTGACAAGCAAACTTTATAAATCGTTTTCAATTTAGGTTGAAGCGTGCACTTATGGTTTTTATGAAGGAAAAATGTACACAATAACCTTTCCGGAAGGAACGTTCAACAAACAAAATTTAAGTGCTCGACAAATCTCTCCCTCTTATATATCCATGGATACAATTTAATCTACAACATTGATCAGACCTGAGTATTTCATCACTAAATACAAAAGAAGATTTGTTTATTGTCTTCTTAGTTGAATGGACAACACATAATTCAATATCTTCCCTCGCCCATCACCTTATTATATTTCCTCATCAACATCATCATCGCTATCGCGCCCTAGTCAAAACATCCAATACTTCACTCACATCCGATTTATGAAGCAAAACGAAATTGGTATATGTCCTAATTTCGCGTGACAATGCTCGAGGTATATTTGGTGTTAATATTGCACGGAATCCATTACGTGCGATGCCATCAATAAGATCTTTCATACGTTCAATCCCATCTACACCATACACATATCCTCTATCTTTACTTTCCACTTACCGTAGATTCAGTCACTTGTCTACTGCACAAGGAGATATCTAGAGAATGAAATGAAAAAACAACAACATAGAAAAAAATAAATCCCTTACACATAGACATCATATCAAATCTACCATATCGACTCCTTTTCGCGAGGAAATCGAAATGACAAGAAAGAAACCGAAACAGAAACCTTCATAAAATAACATTTGTCTTAGTCAATATCCATCAGGCTGATTGCCATTTCGAAATCAAGCGGAAGACTTAATTCGAAGAAGCGTACATGCATAGAGGGTTCTTCTTCCTTGGCGACGTCGGCGGTGGCAGTGGCGGTATACAAGCAAACGAGCGATCAGGATATGCTGAGATGCTCTATTCACCGGAAACGATGTCAATGAGGAGGATGGCAAATGTACAATGGTGGTAGAGTGTCGAAAAGAAATTGCCCCCTGCCTGCGGAGCGTGGTAGCCTCAAAACGACTCGTTTATCTGCCACTAAATCTTCATCTATAAACAAAAGAAAAATAAGAAAATTGACTGTCAGAAGAGAGAAAAATCCATTTCGCATCAAGGAATTCGTCCTTGCCCGTCTCTCCCAATTGCAACCAGCCGGGGAAAATTTCGAGCCAGTTTGATGGTGCAAATTGAAGTTTGGGAGTGAGGTTGGCAAGTCATCATTGTTTTCTCTTCCGGCCAAAAGATACAGAAACTTTTCGTTGAGTTTAATTAAACAACTGAAAATGGATTTTCAAACAATTTCACTGATAGTTTTCCAACAGCTTCCATTCCCCAACACATTTCATGTCTCGTTTATAGCCACTGCTGCCGCCATCATAGATCCCTTGCCCTTCTTCCTAGCAAAACCCTTTTACATGCGCTCGCAAACATTTTAATTCCACCATCGATATTGGCGCGTTATATACGCTTCACGGAGCTTCCACAGTTCTCCCTAATGGCTATCGTTAAGTTTTCCAAATAGTTAAATTTGAGTAATAGCATTGTGCTTTCCAGTTTGAGTAGAATGTAACTTAACGAGACTTCATTCATCTTATTCTTAAGATTCTCCGCGTTGGGCTGTATTGTCGCTGTTCCGTTGTTGTTCACCCCCTGATGTAAATAATGCTTCAACGGAAGGTAAAACTTCCATATCCTGCTGTGGCTGCTGCTGTAGCTTCGCAGGCTAGTTGGCGGGCTGGCTGGCTGCTTGGTTGGCCTGAATATGAAAACAAACAGATCCATCTATCGATAATTTCGATGACATCACGTTGAGACAACATACACAGTCCGCTTTGAAACCCCCAACTGATGTAGTATATCACCTCGCTCTCGGGTAGTATGGTGGGTGGAATCGCCGTCAGGGTTGGATCTAAATCTACTATAGAAGTAGAGAAGTGCCAATATCTACTATAAATTCCAAGCCGGGATGGGAGGGTGTGGCACCCGAAATGTAAGAAAAATTCTGGGTAAAATTGACGGGAAATTGGTAAAGTTTTACTTTACACACAACAGTGTGTGACTGAGCACCATCCGAGTGATGGTAGTTGGGAAAATCTTGCAAATAAATATGCGGAAATGGAAACGGTAAACGAGAAAATGTGATGCGAATTGATTTCAGCACGAAAAAAAATGTTTTTTTGAAATACACACTTGGTATATACTCGTATAGAAAGTAAGACCGGGGGTGTGTATTTATGCCAATGAAGGGATGAAATTCCTTTTTCTGTGTGTAAACTGAAATTTTTCGTTGTTCAAGATGACGACGAGGATATGTGATATCGAATTGTAAAATAGCATTGGGTTATGTGTTTGAATTTCACATTTTTTTAAGTCCTCTCTTTTCCTGGTATTCCTAAAAGCAGGAGGAATGAAAAAATGTAAATCCCATGCGAATGAAGTTCTCTCTTTTTTTCTGTTATACGCATATTGCGTTTTGGGGGTTATTTCTCGAGAGTTATGAGAAGATTGAAGAGCTCATGTAATTAGGTTGATATTTGATAACATTTTTTTGAATCCTTAGTGATTTTATTTATATTATAGGGTAAAAAGTAGAGCAAGGAATGTTTTCTGGGGCAGGGATGCAAGATAATTTTAAAGGAAAGTTATGTATATCGTATCTTCTAACATTTTATTACCTTAGGGATGTGTGATGAAAGATGGAAAGATGTAAAGTATAAAAAAATATAAAGATATGACTTGATATTGTGTTGTTTGCATCGATTTCGGGCGCGGTTAGAGGTGACTTTTGTTATTTGCTATAATGTGTTGTTATTGCGTATGAATTGATGTTATGCACTGATTGTGGCAATTTATGTCAAAAGTAATTGCGCTGGTATTCTGTTTGGATAAGAGAAGAATCATATCCATGGATACTAAAACGGGAATAATTTATTCAAATGAGAATCATTGAAGTAGAAGAGCTTTCATGATATATTTAATGAAATCTATTCTCACGGGGCAAGCGATACATCAGAAGGTATTGTAACATACCTATATTGTCAGACTCATGACTGAACGTATGACTCAATATTTACAACTTGGCAAGCTTGTAGGTTGTCGGAGGAATTGCTGGGAAGTAATTATTACTACCAATGAGGCATGAGGTTAGGGAGCACATGGGCGGGATAACATCACTACTGTACTCGGACTACATATAGTTTTACGAGTTGTCATTTGGTGGAATAACCTTTCTTCAGAAGGGTAAGTACTAAGAACTACTTTTTGAAAGAAATTCTCGTCAAAGCTTTTCATTCGATACTCATAACGACTAGATTTTCAAAAATAAACAAGCTTAATAAATAAGTTATACTAAAACTTTCATGAGGTCACCACTTTCAACCTGTTCAAAAAATTTCATATTTGTAGCTATTGAAGTTTCCAAGAAAATTTTCTGAATCGTACGGACGGACAGCCCGGTAGCTATTTTATTCTTCTTCCTCGTAGCACTCCAGCATCCAACTGTCTCCATCCATCGACCGCGTCGTCCAATTAGGAAATCGCCTAAATACACAAATTCGCTCACATTTTCGATACTGTATTCGTCAAGTGTGATAACTTATGTATTTGAGGTATTTTTCCTCGACTGCGCCATGAGCTTTGTTTTATTCTCATTGCTTTGTAGCCCTACTCGTTTTGCTTCGCTGTCGGGTTTCAGGAAGAGTTCTTTGGCAGTTATTAACGACCGTGACAAAATGTTGATGCCGTCCGCATAGGCTACTATTTGGCTCGACTTGCATAGTAATGTACCTCGTGCATCGGCAGGTAGCTTTCTTATGCCCTACTCCAGAGCCAAATTAAATAACAATGGACCAGCCCATCTCTCTGCTTTAGTCCGATATTTGTGTCAAAAGCATGGGTGAGTTGGTTATTGATGCGGACTTGAGAGGTCATCGGCGGCATTGTTATTTTGGTAAGACCGAATAATTTGGCTGAGATATCATTTTATTAGGGCTTCGAAAATTGATTTTACCAAACCCTTAAAATTAAGTAGACATTTGACTTTTAGAGTTGTCAAATTGAAGAAAAAAATTATTGCCCTGAGAAATCAGTTGTAAATATTCGATTTCATTGGTCCTTACAGCGAAAGATACTCGTACATATTCTACTATATGACACAAGGGCAACCTTATGCATTTTTCAACAATATTGAAAGAATTTGACAATGCTATAAGCTGTCTCAGATAATGTTATCCGAAAAATAGGTGAACATAAAAATGTTTGAATTCAAGGAGAGAACATTAATTTCACCTGACATACCTAAACATTTATTACTTAAAATTGTTTTTTTTTGAGGAGTTCTTTGGATGACGGCTACCAGATCCGAAACTGAGTTCGAAGGCCTTGAAGCTGAGATAGGTATAAGTAAACCTACAAAAATATGAGGAGCGCATGCATAAATGAACACCTAATGTGCAAACTACCCAGTAAAGAGGAGGAAAATGCCTTACTCTTTACTAGTTAAGGCATGATGCGTTCAAGATATTCAAACCTAAGTATAAAAACTACGATTAGAACAGAAACTACGATTAGAACAGAACAGCTTCTCACATCAAATCTGATTTAGTGGGGCATCGAAATAAGTTTTAATGGCTGCAGTATTTGAGCAAATCTACCCCAACTCCATTCAAAGTCTTTCCCCTATAGATCTATAGCCTTAAAGGAAACTAAGAACGTGCAACCAGGAATGAAGACAACATGGCATTCAAAAAGGCTCTTCTGATCACAGAACCTTAAGCTAGGTTGATGCACTGAAATAACGGGAGGCACACTCTGTAGAAGTCAATGACCAAAAAGAACTGCAATGCTGCAACGACAAATTATGTTCAAAATTTTCTAATACTCTAAGAAAATGAGAGCCTCATAAAGCGTTGAGATTTACATGAAAGCATCCTTACAGATTTTAACTTTTATCGATTCAATCAACTTTTTTATTGATACTATTAGAAGAATTTTTAATGAATATTTATCCAAATATTCTGGAATAAGGTCTAATATTGTTTTATGAGGAGAAACAACTGTCAGTCTTCAAATCTTGCTCACAATCAAACTTGTCAATATTTCTTGAATTGTCATATGAGCACTTAAAAATTTCCTTATGCCCTGGCTGGGTCCCCTGAAATTACTTGCCGATTTTTTTTGCCCGCTATATCTGTTTGAGAAAAACTAGGTAAAGTTCTTTGAAATAAAACATTCAAGCGTTTAAATCCAATTTTTTATTTTGAGTAGTTTGAAAGAAGACGCTGAGGTTTGGAGTGAAAATGTTTCTATCCCGAAATAACTTGCGAGCTTACCGTTACAAATTACTTTTTTTATAACTTGATTGCCTTGTTTTCAGAAATACTGCAGACGATAGCATATTTTTAATAATTTGAATATCAATTACTCAACATGCTTGGCTAGTTGATAGTACGCTAAGAATTTCTAGTTTTTACGCTTATTGGTCTTCTGAGCGTGACACGCGGAAAAAATGGCATTTCCTTGTTGATATTGTGACTTGTTTGACCGTGCCTTAGGTCTCACAGAATTCTTTCAAGAAAGCGTATTCATCCAATAATTTCTTAATTGGCCTTTAACAGGAGCACGATTTATAAAAAAACATGGGGGTTAAAAATATAGAAGACCGAGATAGAAAGGAGGAAAAAGATATGGAAAATTTTACACAATTTCGAAATGAAACAGAAGAAGAATTTGATTGATGTTTCTCCCTGTTATGATAATGCTAACCCTATGCTGACAAACACATGGCCTCGTGCTTGATGCCATCTAGCACCCCTCGCCATTAAGAACGGGATCACCGTGAACAGATCCTTAAGAAGGCAGATTCCTTTTGCATGGGAATTTGATTTGATTTGAAATTAAAATGTGCGAATATGAAGCATAATAGTAATAACTTTGACATATGACCTTAACCTGATAATATCACAAGAAGAATCCAAAGCAAGTCTTTCATTGGCAGAGAATCAAAGCTTTGATAAGGCCCTTACAGTTTGAAAAAGGGCAAAAACACATATGAAATCAACATTCTATCAAATTTCTCACGAATAGTAGATTCCCATTTCACATTATTGTCTTGAAGTTGTTAGGAAGTTTGAACTTCATGAAATTGTCACTTACTGTACTGCTGCATGATGATATTTTCATGCAAAGACCTTTGGTAACCTTAATGATTAGCATAGCTCTAAGTTTTAGGTAGTGTACTAGTATTTGGTATTCAGTCTCTAACTGTTGTGATCCAATTGCTCAGGTACCAGGTTCAATGTATTTGCAATCACTTCGTTTAGAGTCCAGGGTGTCATATTTATGAAGTCACAGGTTTTATTGATGATTTGTACGACGCCTGTCCGAAAAATATCTGACCAGCGTTCAGAAAGTTCGACCAACTTCCGCAGGGCATGAGCATAATCCCTCACTAATACATACTTTGATTCCTGTGCATTTTGTATTTATTCGCAGAGTATTCGTCCTATTTGCTCACAGCAGAGCAGAAAAAGTTTTATACAACGAAATCGTTCAGGAAATGTCGCTCAATGATACTGGTTGGAAGATATCCACCCGATTCAGACTAGTGCCACTGTACGCCATTCCAAAATTCGAGATCCAATAGGATGTAGAAACACCGATGGGAACATTTTATCGAATCAAATGGGGACTAGTTGAAAGGATACTATGAGCCAGACGACAAAAATAATGCCAGCGTGGAGGTATGAATGGATCGACCTCGTCTTTTTTTTTATTTTTAGCTGTAGCATGACAATTTGGTCCAAATGTTTAGAAGGTTTATTTTTTGTAAAATTCAGGTATGTAGAAGGCTTATGGAAGTAAAAGGAAGTCTTAAAGCAGAACCGCATTTCTACTAGCTTATTAGACTAATAAAATGAATTTTTTATTCAAATGTAAGAAAACTGCTGGTATAAAGCCCACAAATTTGAAATTTATAAAATTTCAAGGGATGATATTGCGCGATTTTTGTGCTGATCAGATCACAGTTAAGATTGATATGCAAATTTTAATTTACTAGGATGAGAACTGAAACAAGTAATGTTAACAGTATCATGGGCTACGGCGTTTAAAACTATACCATCTGTCATGAGATCCAACACTTTAAAAAATATGAGGCAGAAGGTAGATCAAACTTTTAAAATAATAAATAGAGACGTTCAAATTTTGCTACTACTACCATGATCAATGCAGAAAAGATACTTAAAGCAAGTTAAGACAAAACAAAAAGTGCAAACGGAAGAGGTATTACATGTTTTGAATAGGAAAGTTTACTACAACAAGAACAATTCATGTTTTGAATAGGAAAGTTTACATTACATGTTTTGAATAGAAAAGTTTACTGCAACAGAAGCAATTCATTTCCTGATTAATGAATTTCGGGTCAACCCTTAGTGCTTCAAAGAAAAGGTTTAGTCATTTTTAACGTTGGCCGGTTTTCTGTAATGCTCCCACACTTTTTCAAACTTTTTCGAACTTTATTACGCACATTAAATTTGCAACTCAATATACTTTGCGATAGACAGTTTCTAATACATCGTATCATTGTTGTTCCTTTGACTGGACCGAATTCATAGTCAACTTTAAGATAAATCACAATTTTTTCTTTCAAGCCTTTTATGGTTAGCGAGTAACATTATGCCTTTAGAATGAGTTTAAATGGGGCTTCTTGGTGACCCTAGACAACACCCCATATCGCTTCTTTAATCTCATGTTCCTCAAAACCGAATATCCTTTTCCACGTTTACCAGAATCTATTGCTTCGGTAATGACGGTCCATTAACCGCGAATTGTGGCGCCATGGTCAACAGATCTTGTTTTTTTAATGAATACATGAGGTATCTCAACTGTTCATATATATATTTTCTACCTATTTCCACGAGAGCTTTTAACTGATTTTTTGGCGTTTCTCTTCACAAGATGTTATCATCTGCCCTGAAACGCCCGTTTGATTTCATCTATGTCAAGCCACTCTCTTCTTTCTCATATTAAACTTGAAATGGGAATTTTAATGAATGGTGTCCCATCATTATTTCTGCGATCTCAGCACTGAAGGTTGAACTGTGCCGCGGTGAGGTTTCGATGTGATATTCAACTTTCTTTTAGAAGTCCTCTTAAGGCTTTAATTGCAAGTTTCCGATGTAGCGGTTTAGCCTTTCATCTTCTGGTTCTCTCAGGACTGTGCTGCGTCTATTTTTCTAAAGTCAATTCTCCCTCAAGCGGTTTGTACATTACCCCAGCTGATGTTTTGCTCAAACTACCATTGATGTTATGCTACCCTTAATGTTATGCTCTGACTACCATTGATGTTATGCTTCCCTGCTAGTTTGGCTTTGCTCTTGGCGGATCTATTTGTAGACTTTTCATAAGCTTCCAAATTTATCCTAAGATAGTCACGAGTGTTACTGGTATCCTTTTTTATAGAATATCATCTCCTCCTACATAACGCCCTTTCATCCATACGTCTGGCTTTTCAACTACTCAAAACTGAAGCGCTCTGTATGCAATTGATGGATACAAATGGTGCTATTCTGTGGGCATAAGATTCGTTCAAGTTTGCGAGAGTCATTTTAAGGGCCAGTGAGCTTCCTAAAGGTTTCGAAATAACTTTTTTTGTGACGTTTTAAATCTTACTGCGGATGCTTTCCTTTCTGTTCAACTTCCATAGGGAATTGCAAACTTCAGCCGATTTTATTGAGAATGTATCAAGCTTCCTTCTGTGCAATCGCAAGATGTCCGCCACATGCATCAACTAAAAGTTACCTACGAAATATGCGCTAGGTTTTCAAAATTTGTTAACCAGATTCAAGCTTTACGAACGCTTCTAAATTTTTCAAATTTATTTTGAAAATCCAATTGATAAACAACTGCGTGAATTTTGCGGCGCACAAAACAATCCAGCAGCGCCAACCATCCATCGAATTGTGGATAAATTAGTAACCAAGCACAATACAAATGATACAATCATTTCAACAAAGCTAAAGAATTTACATTATAAAGGAAGATCCGATTTTCTCCATTTTATGTCGATCGCGGGAACAGGAGCTTTGGCTGTGTAGTTGATGGGAAATGTTGTGTAACGATCATGATATGTATCTGCATAAAATTTAGATGGATTAAAGTTGAAGCCACGAGATGATCATAAGCATTAATCTTTCTTCGATTCGGCTCGAGAATAATAAGCAATTGAAGAATTGTTTTAGCCCAAAATTGTACTTGGTGGGGAGATTTTTTGTTTTTGCTTCTAAAGAGAATTGTGAATGAATAAAACGGTCACATAGAGAGTAGTACCAACCCAAAAGTTATACTATGAACTTCATAATTGTGCGGTTTTCACTATATTTTTCGAAAAACACAGCAGAGTTACATTTAATGTGAAAGGGAAATTGCAATCATTAACTTATTGAAACACAAATTTAGTGATAACATGATTTCGAGAAATGGAACTATTGATTGGAACTCACGGCCGCGTGATAGGTTTTGATTATTTTTTGTCGATCTACATTAAAATCATGGATCAAATCTTCATTGTCTAATTTTCTTTGCTGAAATCTAGCTGGTCGTCTAAAAATTCATCATTGAATATCATATCTTATAGATTCACAGATTTTATTTATTTTACCACTTTTTCCGGAAAACCAAAACTACCCAGCCTAGAATTACTGCTGTTAGGCGGATCTTTGGATTTCGACTAAGCATTCATGTGTGTTTGATAATGTGAGGTGGCCCAGCACGGACGGTCAGATATTACTTACATTTGTAATTTTAAATATGCTTGTAATTTTAAATATGCTTGCGATTAATTAGTTAGTGATACTTGTATCAAAAGCATCCCGTAGACGCATGAAACCGCCGACAATTATGACCATTACCCAATTAATTGAACCGAAGAGTAATCAAAAATTGATTAAGATGATTGTATAAACCTCTTTGACTAAACGAGATTGATTAAACTGAAACAAAATGTGACGGAATGACTTGAATATAATTAAGTGGAAATTTCCTTTTCATCTATATTTTTTGGCATCCCTTAGATAGTCTGTATACAACTTAACGAACAAGGCGTTGACCACTTCATTAACGAAGCATAAAAGTACATTCAAAACTTGATTACCATTTTTTTTATTTTCCAAATTTAATTTGTATCTGTTTTTCTGCTAAAAGATTTTCATCACAATACTCCTTCATTATCGTAATCTACCAAACAGATAAAATCTCTTTCTAGTAATCAATCAATTTTTGCATCCATTGATTGACTTTTTTTGGTGTGGTTATTGCAGGAAGTTCAATGGTTAACCGCAGTCAAACGTTGATTGACCACAACAGTTTACATATGACTGTGCATACTTAATGAATTTTATCAATTGTATTGACAATAATTTCAATCAAAAGTAAATTAAAACAAACAAAACAAAAAATATATCAAAAAACAAATAGCAATGTCGTGTAACCAATAGAAATTTTAAACGTACTTTATCAATTGGATTAATTGATTTAAACTTCTTTTTTTTCACAAATAAAGAACATCGTCATATTGATTAAAATTTGCTTTCCACGATATCAATGATAGTCGCGATCATTCATCGGTAACGATTAACAAGTATTTTCTTACTTTCCTTTTCCTCATTTGTTTTTTTTTTTCATTCGCAGTATGTTGATAACGATCGGCCTTTGATATAATTGCGGGGGCTGACGATAAAAACAATTGAAACATATACAGTGGAAAAATATATATTATTTTTTAATAGACACGATAAAAATTCGAGTTCAATGAAAAGGTGGATGGACTTGTTGAATAGATGAGTTCAGTGCCAGGTTCAAGGCTGTTGTTCTGCTTAACACTTTTCTTTTATATGATAATAAAAGCAATGAACAAAAATTTTATTTTCGATCGTCTAGATAATATAGATGTTGGAAATTATTGCACATATACGTTTTTTGTATGATGGTAGGAGAATGGAATGTTTCCAGAAGGTAGTGATTTGTGAAATAGTAAGCGTGGGAGGTTTTTTAATGGATAGAATGGCACTATTGGATTTGCTTATTGGAGTAGGGACCTATATAAACAAAATTTGGCATGTTTCCATTAAAAATATGTAAACGATTTTCACTATTAGCCACTTTACAAATATGAAGCGTGGCAATTCAAAACAGAAAAATCATTATTGTTAAGAGAATTTATTTTAAGTATTTTTAATTTGACCGCGAATTCATCGCTGAAGACTGACAATAAATTAAGAGTAAATTGATGTGCGTAACATGCTTCAACCAACTACCTTTGGTATTCTCCATTATAGTATACTCCCATAGTATGCACACTCAACTAAGGCTCCGGAAAAAACCGAACAGTGTTCACCACGATTTTCTAGGCAATTGGTCTTGGCGAGCGCGCAGACAGCTACTCGACATTCGCGCAAAAGTCAATTTACATAGCTGATTGCAAGGGTGCACACAAGCTACTGTCTGCACAAAGCCTAATGTGAACAATATATCCGAGCATGTCTGGCCCGGTCTATAAGAAAATTCAAGAAGGGTGCAACACAGGATTAATGGAAGCTGTGGATACTATGTTCATGTAATATGGTCTCCATGGTTCTTGCATTACAACGTATGTTTGGCGTGGTTGTATATGCGTCCATGGAATATGCGATAAAAACTCAAACATAGAATAGCGGTTAAGTTTCTAACAAAATTGAGTTAAAAGCTCTTGAAAATCTTTTGAAAGGAGGATAACCTATGCGGCAACTACCGTTTAACGATGACTCTTATATACAATTTGTCAAGCTATGTGTGTTTTTGTTGAAAATTGCCAAAACCTTCCTTCAGACTTAATGTAGCTCCCTTATACTGTCAGCGAATCCACAAAATGTTAATGCCTTCTGTATTTAGTTCTTTGTCTTCGAATCTTTCGAAATGAACTAATTAACTGGGCCACTATCAAGAAGCGCGAATTAAAATTACTTCAGAAAGAGAACTAGGCTACGTGTCTTTGAATTTTCAATAAAATTGACATTGACAGATACAAAAACGGTTAAGGGACTCAATTTCAACCTGATTGACACAGTCTTTAATATAATGTGAAAATTATTTTTGTAATCATGATTGCCTCTATTGCAATCCAATTATAATTATCTTTAGGTTTCGAAAAATTTTACATTTTTTCTTCAGGATGAACAATTTTAACGCAAGCATAAGATACTGATCTTTTTCGAAATTACATAAGTCAAATGCCTGTGAATGAACGCAACAGCAAAAAAGACAGTCATTTAATTGCCTTGAATCGAGACATAACGACTTGTTAAAAAAAAGTTGGTAAGCATAACCACTAGTTGAGAAACACCAACCAAAAAAATCTACCGCAAGATATTTTAAAGCAAATGAAGATTTTCTTTTCATCGTGTATAATCTGAACGTTATTTTTTAACAGAGCTGCAGAGAAAATTTCGTAAAATAATTTGATCATGCTCTTCATGCCTCACGGCGAGGGCATGACACGCAGACCCCAAGTACATTACTCCCGCATATCGTGATTATATATATTTTTTGGCTGCATTTGATAAGAACTCTGCTCTGAGTAAGGAAATAGCACATTAAAAATTGAAAACCAAAAAGAAACCCCGATTTCATGGTCGGGATGATCTTGAAGGTTCTTCTTTTACTTTGAAGTGAATATTCTTCTTCAAAATTTTTGGGTATTGAATACAATCTACTCGTATATAATTTTATTTTTCTTTTTGCCTCATCACAGACAGATTGAACGCCTATTTGCAAGGTAATTTGACCGTTTGCCTAACAACAAGTTTCAGGTCGACCGGAAATTTTGAGAATCTTCTTCTTTGGGTTATTCTAAGTTTTGTATTTTTTATAGTTTACAGAGCCAATCTTTCGTCTCGAGTCATTGAAGTTGATGTGAAGGGGATTCAGTACGGACGGCGAAACCCATGATTGACCATCCAGAAAGAGTATCTCTTTGAAACGAAAGATAAAGAAATAATTTCATCATAGTCGCTGTCCCTTTTCCCAGTTGAAGCGAACAAACACGTACATATTTGTTTAGAAAAAAATCTAAATTAGAAATTTACAACGACAGGAAACATAAGTTAGCCTATAATTACTGTTTTAATGATACCAGGCAATTTTTACTGTACCACTCTCCCTATATTTGATTGAAACTGGTGTCAAATTCCTATCCCGATTGTTGCTACCTAAAAGCTTGGGTTACACTAATAATGTATTTAATTTTTTTTGTCTAACGTTTCAGTAAATTGTACATGAACCCGCGTAAATGGATGAAAAATCAGTCAACCAGGTACAAAACGAGAAAAATACACTGAAATGATATGTCCAGTTTGAGTAGAAATAAAGTGGAAATAGAAAAGAAAATACATTAGCGAGATTTTTGAACAATGACTTTATTTAAATTTTCCAAATTAGGGATTTAATTATTTTCCATGAAAACTAACAGAGAGGTGACAAATTTACAAGTTCAGGGGTTACTACTATACGGGAATTGAACTCAACAGCAACGGGGTATCATTGGCAACATTAAGTTTGATTTTTTAACTTTACCCGAAATGCTACGCTTGGCTGAATCGAATCTTCTCTGTGCTTGGTAGAGTTGTTGATAGTTAAAATGAACCCAGCAACAGCTATAACACATCTAGTATCAACTAGTTTCCAAGAAGAACGCAACTGAATAGAAAAAAAAGTGTTTAATTGAGTAATCATTATTACTTGGAAAAAGTACAGAAAGTGGCGTGGAGCCAATTAAATCAAGCTCTGATGAAAAATTCTGGCTATTAAAAAGGAGTGAGTGGACATTAATCATGCGCATAGAGGTATGTCTTCGTCTTCTATAACATTGTTGTAATAAGTACGTACGTACGTTTGAAGGTGATTTTGTCTAGTTGCATTATCATATCTGGACGTATGGATCGCTAATGTGAAATTGTCTTGAAATCATGACTGGAGAACGTTATGAACAAAGTAGCACGCGTAGGTTTAACAACGATTTACAGATCAATTTCGGATATAAATTATCTTGGAAATGCGGTGATAAATTCTGTCAGGACGATTATGTTTTTTCTCTCTTCGTAAGATTACTACAGTGATTAAAAACCTTGACGGAATAACAAATTTCTTGGGAGATATGAAATAACGCATGACAGAAGTGTTGAAGCTTGTTTTTTGAGTGGCATTTCAGGATGATTAAAAAAATTTAGGAATTGGTTGTTGGCTTTCAAGAAGTTATAAATTATGAGGAAGCATAATTTATCTGATAACGCCACTTTCAGATCCCAATTCATGCGAACAGCAACAAACTGCATAGAAATACATGCGAATAAATAGAGAAGGGTTAATTTTATGTGTTCCTGAACCTCATGCAAAAGATTACAATGAATCTCATAGCGGGATCATAAAGTATAAAATGAATTGCTTGATGTATTTGCATTCAGTATTTTGGAAAAGACTGATTAAATTAGCAAATTTTAAACACATTATATCGTATTCAACGTAGAAGATATTTACTGTCGACCAATATTCCAAATTGATAATGTGTTATGAAATATCGTATTTTTAGGCACATAAGATACTTTTCTGCAGTTTTCAAAATTTTAGAAAGCGAGCCGAAATTAACGCTATTATGCAATTTTTTTTACGATTGTGTAATGAAAAGCCTCTTAGAGTATTTTCCAGTATCTGAAAGTCTCAAATTTTCAAGCTGCGGGCCACAATATTAACGAATTTTCTGCAGGTTGAGCAACTTGAGGAAAATTTTCACAGATTTAGTAATTTTTAAAGAGATGTGAAAAGCAAGGAAAACTTAGACTCGAAATTAAGGCCATTGTATTACAACACATAAATCAATAGCTCTATCTAAGAATATTTACAAGGCTCTACGTATAGTGCAACCTCTTTGCCCTTTACAGCAAATTTTCTCAGTAACTATGGAAGCTAAAATCACAAATCTTTGTGAAAAGTGACTAATCGGATGCTTTATTAATTTTTTTAAATTTTTGAAGTATGCAATGAGGGAGATAAAAAGTACGGCAAATGTGTTCCTTCCAACCCCCCCCCACTTTCGCAATTGATCGCTCTTGTACCGAAAATTGTGAAACGAACCACAGGAACATTTTTATAAGAGTAGTCGCGTAAAAAATACTTCAGAAGATAGAACGAAAGTTCAGTTCGGTTTTGGTATAATATGTTATAGAGTACTCACTTTATGCGCAGAGACTGTACTCGTTTAAATTTCATTGGGGACGACAAATTTGTGTCATAAGGGGAAGTCACAAAGTATGGGCCACCGACTTGAATGCAACTTGGAGACATGAGAAATTGCTCTTTACAAAAAAAAACACCGTTAGATTTCCATTCCTTTTATTATTTGTACCGCTCACATCAATGTGAAATAAAATGAGTTTTAAAACAATAGAAGAAAAACAATGTAAGTCTGCAACATATTTTTTTTTTTAATTTATATCCATAAACTACTATGTAAAGTGTTGCCCCCTTAATAAAAATTATGAATAAATCGTAAAACCTATAGTCTTAAATTGAAATAGTTTTGATTTGTGAGTAGCGGTTTGAATTTTGGTTGAAGTTTTTTCGTAAGCATTGCCTCGGGTTATATTAGAAATTACAGATTGCAATTCGACGTAAGCGTCTGGTAACAACCATATCTAACCGTTATATCAATTTTCAAGGTGTAGTCAAATTGAGTACACTTGCGACTGTATACTGTACTACTTCAATGAGCTATCCAAAAGAAAATGTGTTGGGAGTGGTATTGCAGCCCGTACAGGTGTTCATCACAATGCTAATAAACAAAGCTGTTGTGTTCCAAAAATTATCATAGCTTTAATAAATAAACTGGGAATCATCAGCAAAACTATCGATGATACCCAAGCTAAATTGTTGTGCCTTTTGGTAGGATTTCGACTCAAATTATGTGTAAGACTTGTGTTAAAACTTTAAGATACTGCAGCCGAGAATGACAGAAAGGGCTTAAATTTGGAATGGAAATGATGTGAACAAAGCCAACCAACCGTGTTCATGATTTTTATTTTTGTGCTGCCAAAGTGAAAGCCATGAACCGGTACAAAAACATACTTGGGTTTCGCCTAATGTGGCAGTGGCTAAGCCTCCAATATTACAAGGTGCAGACTAGCCGATTCAAAATTGTGATGAAGCCGAAATATCTGAGGGATTAGTCAGTCAGCAGAACAGCAGTGAAAGCGAGTTTGGAGAACGTAGTTCTACAAAACAGGGATTTTCTCAAAAGGAACTCAATGACATGATTCGCGATTTGAATTTGTCTGAAAAATTCTTGCGTCGAGATTAAAAGAAAAACACTGTCTTCAGCCTGGCGTCAATGTAATATCTTATCGGACCAGGGAGTAAGACATTCTTCCTTATTTAGCCAAAGAAGACGAACTGATGTTTTATAACAATGTTTCTGGCCTCGTGAAGTTTTTTGGACTTTCCCGAATACAGGCCAGGCTTAAAAAAAGTCTGAAATGTGTATTATTGCACGATTGTAACAAATTTGCATCGGTCTCGATAGGTCACACTACCAAACTAAAAGAAGAATGCCAATATATTAAAATCATTTTAGAGAAGATATCGTACAGACAACATCAGTGGTCAGTATGCGTAGATTTGAAGATGGCAAATTTTTGATTAGGCCAGAAAAGTGGGCGATGCTTAATATCCCTATTACATTCGTCTGTGGGATACTCACGCAAAAAATTAGCATTGGGTAAGAAAGGTCTGGCGTTTGAGAGATGTTGGTAGGAGAAGCAAATACCAACAATGAGCCACTGATAAGTCGAGACTAAATCACATTCCACCACTTCACATAAAGCTTGGGCTAATGAAAGAATTTATCAAAACCCTAGATAAGACTGGTGATTGTCAGGAGCGCGAAAAATGAACATTGGGTTAGAAAGGTCTGGCGTTTAAGAGAAAATATGTTGGTAGGAGAAACACATATCGTCAATAAGCCACTGATAGATCGAGATAAAATCATACTTCCACCGTTTAGCATAATGCTTGGGCTAATGAAACACTTTATCAAAGCCCTAGATAAGACTGGTGACTGTTCTAAATATGTGTGCTGAAAGTACTCAGCCCTGAGTGTGGAAAAATTAAAAGCATGCATCATTGATGGGCCGCAAATCCGTGCCCTTATAAATGACGCTGAATTCACAAGATTCGCGATACAGAGCGAGTCGGAACCACGTTTAAGCATTGTACTAGTAGTTAAAATTTTTTTGGGGAATCACAAACCATCAGAATATCCATAACTTGTTGCTAAAATGCTTTAGAATTTCAACAACTTAGGAGCGAATATGAGCGTTAAGTTACATTTTTTGCATAGCCATTTAGAGAGATTTCCGGACAAACTAGGCGATTACAGCAAAGGACAAGTAGAATGATTCCATCAGGACATAGAAACAACGGAAGGAAGATGTCAAGGGCGACCGGATATCCATATGATCGCAGACTATTGTTGGGCTCTAAGAAGGGATTGTCCCGAGTAAAAGTACAGTAAAACGGCCTACATAAAGGTTTTTGTAACCGTTTTTTTTTGTAATTATTAGTATTAGATATTAGCATGTGTTTTTAATTTCGTAATCATTATTTTATGGCCGATAATAAACATATACATTTTAAAACCTATTTTCTTTCTTGAAAAGCCGTCGGGCCTTGCTTTATTTAATGAGCAGACGCAATTCAACTCCTTTGAGTCATCTTCAGTGTCTAAGCCTATACATTTCTTTTTTATTTCGACATTCTTCAGAAAATCAGATAAAGGCCATTGTTTCATAAAATAGGGTCAATTTAAAAAATCTGGTATTTTTCACTTATTTAGCATACTGAGTTTATACGAAATCGACTTCATCCTACCTTGCCGCAAAATGACTGTTTCCCTATGTTATTCTTCTGAGCTTTACTTAACCATTGCTTGGAATTTTTCTTTCAAATTATATATAAATTTTATAAAAACATAAAGCAAGTTATACAATAGGTATTTTTATGTTTAGTCCAATATTTTTTACTTCAGAAAGATGTCTGGATGAAAGAAATAAATCGCAACAAATCTACTGTGTTTCACCATCTCATACTAAGTTATTCTTTTGGACGGTTGGAACTTATATTTTACTGGGTTCCCAATATCCTGGTTTCCCTTCTTTGTCTCCTTCAATCGTTCTTATATTACCTCATTAAACATGAGGGCAAAAGTTGTAAGAAGTGAGAGTGTTATATTTTCGAATTCTCTACTTTATAAAAATTTGCTGCTTATAAAATCCACATTCGAATATTGAATCTTCTAAAGTCATTTCGAAACTTCTGATTGTAAAACTGATTGTTTCTTGTTGATTTACTTTTCAAAATTGCCAAACATTTAAGCCTCTTTATTCTGCGAACAAAATGGGTACTGTTGCTATAGGATGCAACGAAACTTCTCTTTTAATAGTAGTAAATTAAATACTGGTTTGCTTTTTTGAGACCTTAGGAAGATTAAAATTGACCAAATCCATCACAGATTTTGGAATGAGTTTTTTATGGTAACATTTATGATAGGGTTGATATAAAAATTTAAAAGAATTATGGGGAAACATATTCGAAAGATTTAAAGCAAAAAAAAAACACTTTTTAAAAAAATACGAACTTGTTCATACTATATTTTTTAAGCTTGGGAAATTCGGTGATGCTAAATCTAAACTGAAGAGTGGAAATACATTATGGAAGCTTCCGAAGAAGTTGGTTTTACCCTTCAACGATATCGTGGGTCCAAGTGGACCCATCTACATATATTTGTTGTTGTCATCATTATACTTTTTGACTTATACGTACATATGTTTTAAACGACGGCCATTGTCAAAAGTTTGGCTGCATAATCTTTGCTAGAAGCGAAGGTATGAACTAACTTGAGTCCAAATGGACCCACGATACCAAGAACGAAAGTGTTCTGTTGCATATGATTTTTTTTTGAGTAAATCGGTTTCTTAGCAAACAACTACGAAAGCTTGCTGTAAATTTTTTGATTTTTTTAAACTCAAATCAATTCTTAACTATGGTCTTCATCAAGAATTGATTAAAATGAACCCAACATTATGCCTATACACGGAAATCTTTTTACGGAGTGTTGCAGACAAAGAGAAGTGGAGATTGTGTGACGACTGCTCCGGAAGTAGCAGTTTTGATGAGGAAAAAGATGACAGCGACTTTTATAGAGACAGAAATCGTTTCAAATAGTCGAAAACACCTCCCAGCAATTCACGCTTAGGACACATCTTCCTTGTTTGACTGGTGAAGTACGGGACAAATTAAATATATCGCCTCTGGATTCCCGGCTTCGTATTATTTGCAAGAATACATATAAAAAAATAGTTGAATTTTCTAGCAAATATTACAGCAAAAGAGCACATACCCATAAAGTCGATTAGCTAGAAATGAAAATCTTTTTAGGCTATACTTTATTAGCTGGTGTTTTTAAATCAGGGTACGAAGATGTTGAAAGTTTGTGGGCAACAGACATCACAGGAAGGTTTTTTTTAGTGTCACAATGTCTACAACACCATTTTTGTTCCTTTTGTCATCTCAATGGTTTGATGGCGTTGAAACTCGAGAAGAAAGAAAAGCAAACAAGAGAACTGGTTTGATTTCTGAAGCGTTCAATATATTTATAGGAAATTATCAAAAATATTACTTCTGCTCTGAATATCTCACGGTTAATGAGATGCTTTGTGTATTTAGGGGAAGATTTCTGTTCAGGGCTTATTTGAAATCTAAGCCTGTAAAGTACGATATCAAGATTATGTGCCTTTGTGATTCAAAATCATAATATATTTACAATGCGTTTATATACAGTCGTAAATTCAATGCCGAAAGAAGAAACGACCTTACTGTTTCAACCCAAGCTGTGTTATTGTCGAATCAATTGTCAAAACAAAAAGGAACATCACGAGAGATAATTGATTTTCTTTAATTGAGTTAGTAGATAAACTAAAACAAGTTGGGTAGACAGACCTATGCTCATGTCAGAAGGGTTTTGTACTCAACTTACGAAATGCAGTAACCAGCAACGAATAAAATCAAGAAACATGTCAAAGACGATTTTATTGGAGAAAATTTGAAATTCGAGGATCATACTATTATTAACAAAGTTGAAAGAATTGTGACTTCTGAGGTATTTGTTTTACTTATACCCATAGATATCTCCCTTGATAATTTTTCCAGATTTTTTAGATACACATTTTTCATGTATTTCCCCCCTGTGCCCCCACTGAAGCAAAAACTGTCAGTTTAAGAACTGTTTTGAAAAGCTCTCATAGAGAACTTTCAGTTGATATTCATATCGGCTACCTTTCATGAAATTTTTTTCTGGACCCACTCCTCTGTACTGTAATCATCGATTCATGGCCTATTTTTTCGAATCTTAGAATGGTTACAAAGCCCTTTTGCTAGGAGCTCTCCCCTGCCTCTTCGACTTGTGTCAATTGTATGTACTCATTTTCATGATACCTATCATTCCTGAAATTTTCATGCAAATCCTAGCAAAGCTGTAGAGTCTAAATCGATAAAAAGCGCGTATGGCTCCATAGCCATATGTTTCCATAGTAATATAGGGCACATTGTTCCATAGTAATACAGGAAAATTCAAATCGCTATAACTTTATTAAATACTATTCGATCTTTATGAAACTTACAGAAAAGATCAATCTTATAAAAAGTCATCTGTTTGCTAAATTTTATTGAATTTAAGGGTACCGTTTGGATTTTATTCAAGAAAATATAAAATGGATAAATCATACTATAACTAACAAAGTTGAGTGAATTTCGACTTCTCATGTATTTGTTGTTGTTGTACTCATTAAGGCCTACATTCATGTTTTTTTTCAGATTTTTCGGATGGAAGGTTTCCAATCGCGAGGGGGGGGGGGGGGGGTACGCGAAAAGTTCGTACATTTCCCCTTCCCCTGCCCCCCTCGGTACTCAGAGGGCAATTTTAAGACTTGTTTTGAAAAGATCTCATTAAGACCTTTCCAATGACACCCTACTCGACTACCAATGGTGAAAATTTTTTTTGAGGGGTCACCTCCCTATATGGGGAGACCCCCCTTAAACCCCTTTGAAAAATTTTTCCACCCTTGAACTTTCAAGAGGTCACCACTTCTGACCTTTCCACAAAGATTCATGGCTGTAGCCTCTATAGTTTCGGAGAAAAAGTGCTGTGACATACAGACGGACGGACGGACGGACGGACGGACAGACGGACATAGGTCGTGATTGCAATAGGGTTTTGTATTTTAGTACAAAACCCTAAAAATGGATTGGCTTTTGTCGGAAAAACGAACGCAAAATTCGACTACAGTTTCTCTTTGGATTAACTAATGGCAAAACAATTGCTTCATATCTTCCAAAAAAATGAAAAGTGTTGTGTTGATATCATCCATGCATAATGTCAGATCTATAGATCAGGAAAGTGGCAAGAATTTGATTATTCAGTTTTGCAATGCAACTAAGGAATATTTTGACTCCTTCGATCAAAAATGTGCTAATTATTCTGCTTTTAGAAGAACACAACGATGGCTATTCGTTATTTTTTCTGCCATTCTAAATATTGCTATAGCTAATGGTTTCGTTTAGTGGAAAGCTTCTAATTTAGGCAAAAGTATGAAACGTGGTCAACATATCATAAAAATTAGCATGGATATGGTTTTGGAATTGAACGGTAAAGAAGTTGATGATGTGGTGAAAATGCTGCGGAACGATATAAAGGATTTGATTCATTAACGTCAATCCCAATTTGCTTGGAACCTTTTGATGTTCAAAAGAATTATCTTCTAGATTATTGATACAATAGCCTAATCTGAACCTCCTCCAATCGTCGGCGTTATGTAGTATGGATTAGGTTAATAGTCCTAATTGTTAACGTATTGGATAAAGAGTAAAGTTTAACGTATAATGGTGAATGGAGCTTTAACGAAAATTAACCTGTTGAAAACACTTGAATACGTGATATAAGAACAGTGATCACCACATGGTGACACCAATTTTCAGAAAAGCCAGAATGAAAATTCGATGCATCCTGTTGATTTGAAAAAAAAAGAGAAAACTTTCGATGTCATATAGACAATGCAGCAATATCCAGAGAAGCCTAACCACAAAGTGATCATTCGATTGTAGCCACCCCGGAACACCTGGGCGCAAAAGAGGTCGGTGCGTTTTGTGTGATACGAAAAAGGACCAGAAATAACCTCTAAAATGTATGATATAACCAATATATTTACCAAAGTCACCCAGCAAAAACTCTAACATGTACCAAATGGCAAACATAAATATTCATGACATACATCTTAGCAACTATTTTTTTTTTCGACAAATATTTTCAAATTGCCTCTGATTTTTATTATATTATACATATACCGGGTTATCCATTTCGTGGTTGGGAAAAAATAACCCTGCCATTTGACATTTGTCAGAATTAAA
This sequence comes from Odontomyia ornata, assembly GCA_963969285.1. NCBI lineage: Eukaryota > Metazoa > Arthropoda > Insecta > Diptera > Stratiomyidae > Odontomyia > Odontomyia ornata. The sequence goes on from OZ017738.1 coordinate 380,924,097, forward strand.
TGTCATCAAGAACGTGTTTCTTTTTAGTTGAACGTTTGCCATTTAGAATATGGATCGTTTCACAGTCGAAAAACGCGTTAAAATTATTAAATTTTATTATAAAAATGGTGATTCTGCTGTATCAACATTTAGGGTTTTACGAGCCGATTACGGTCGACATAATCGACCTACACAGCAAACAATTTCGAACACAGTGAGAAAATTTTAAGAGACTGGATCGGTTATTGATATTGCAAGGCCTGTGCATCATCGTAACATTCGTTCTGCTGAAAATATCGCTGTCGTTGCTCAAAGTGTGGAGGAAGACCCGAATTTGTCGATTCCTCGACGTGCTCAACATTTGGGCTTGTCTCACGGCTCATTGTGGCGGATTTTGCATTTGGATTTGCATTTCCATCCGTATAAAATCAAACTCACTCAAGAACATAAGCCTCGAGACCATACACAACGCAGAATGTATGCGAATTGGGTGATTGAACAACAAGCCATTGATAACGATTTTTAGAGCAAAATTTTTTTTAGTGATGAGGCTCATTTTTCGCTCAGTGGTTACGTAAATATACAGAATTGCCGCATATGGGGCTCTCCAGATCCTCAGGTGATCGCAGAAAGGCCTTTGCATCCGGAAAAAGTGACCGTTTGGTGTGCATTATGATCTGGTGGTGTTATTGGCCCGTATTTTTTGAAAACGATCAAGGAAGAGCCATTACAGTCAATTCTGACCGCTATGGACGGATGTTAACCGATTATTTTTGGAGAGAAATCGAAGATTATGATCTGGAGAACATGTGGTTCCAACAGGACGGAGCCACAAGCCACACAACACAGGCTCATCAAGCATTTTTGCAAGAGAAATTTCCAGGACGCGTCATTTCGAGATTGAGTGATGGCCCGCAAGATCCTGCGACCTAACACCTTTGGATTTCTTTTTATGGGGCTATGCGAAAGATCGTCATCCTCAAAATCTTGAGCAATTGAAAACCAATATTCGTGAAGTTATGGCCGAGATATTGCCGGAAGTGTGCCGAAAAGTCATTGAAAATTACCTCAAAAGGATTGAGGCCTGTAAGAGGTCCCCGTGGAAGAACATTTGAATAGTGTTGTATTGTATGTATAATGGCAAAGTTCAGTCTTTATATTGAATAAACAATTTTGTTTCCATCTGAATATTTTATGTGTTTTCTTTGGCTTTACTTTCCCAAGCGTAAAATGGATAACCCTATATACTAGATTCCTTTTTAATAATTGCTGTTTTTGCTCAGTTTAATGTAAGATTAAACAGATGAACAGTTTTTAAGGTTTAATGTTTTCATATTTTTTTAAATGTCTTAAAGACAGACTCAAAATCGTTACCTTAAAATGAAAGAGCTAACGCTAATACGAGTAAGTAGTATAGGTTGCAAAATCTGCTATCAAGTCAAATAATACCGATTTTCTTATTCAAAAAGGTTCATTATTTCAGTACATAAGAACTCTCATCTTCATTGATTTAAGATTATAAAACGCGATTCATTTGAACTTTTTCCATTGGGGTCCATTTGGAGCCATGATACCGGGAACGTGGCCAAAAATATCGATACCGGTCAAGGGTTAATATAAATTTGCATTAAATTTTTAATTGTCAAACCTAAAAATTTTCTTTAAATATTAAAGCAATATTTAATTTCGCATCTTTTTAAAAGTCTTTTCCTTATAAATCTTACTATTCAGTATTTTGCAAAAAAAAAATTAAATTTAAGCATTTTCATCCATAAAGTGGCCAATCATTTTTCATAAATTATCTGCACTTGTGCGTCTCAATTATGATATGCTAAGATTAATTTGGTTCATTTGAAAAGTTCTCATCAAGACCTTTCATTATCTCCACCTGCGCCTCCAAAGGATAACAATCTAAGATTAATTTTGCTAATTTGTTTTCGCCAGGACTTTCATGTTGTATCTTACTTGAGTCTATTCGGAGAATGGTTGTTTATTGCGAGTTAATGAGGACTGCAACTTTTATGTAACTTCAGAGATAACTTTTGTGACGGGCGAACTAACGGATGGGTAAGAATTTCGACAAACAGAACGAGGCTGGAATGTAACATGGAGTTGATTCCAAACATTACCCATTTTGAAGTCACTTAGATTGGTGGGAATCTGCTAATGTTCAACGGAAAAATGTTCTAAAATTTCAATTCATTGTCATACTTAAAATTCGCGGATATAGATTTGTATGATATGATATCTGTGATAGGAATTTATGGACAAAAATGGATCCCTGAGATTCAAGCAGTAGTAGGGTTTACATTTTTGTAAGTTTGTATGATTGGACTGAAGTAAGACTATAGTAATGAAAAATTGACCAAAGTAATATAATTTTTTTAAAGAAATATTTAATAAGGCATCCGTCTACAAGCCAAAAAAAATTATCAACTTACGCGATGATTTGTATTATTTTTGAAGATATAATACTGCAGAAGTTATTCCGAAATTTTTGAGGATATAGTACTGCATAAGAGAATATATCTCGCTTGAAGTTTCTGTTTTCAAAATAAATTGAATCCGACAGAAAGAGCATTTAATGTTCTCTTTATACACATTTATGAAAAACTTCATCCTCAGAGATAAGGGAAAAAAGAAAATATATATGCATATCCACTCAAAAAGCATTTAACATCCTTTTTAAATTTAATAAATTTTCCGAAACTGGATCAATAGAAGTGAAGAGAAAAGAAAATATATCTGTTAATTTTATATCAAATGATTTATGATCGTTTCAGCTTTTGCAATTGCTTAGAATTGATAATAAATTTTTAGAACTTCCTGCCATAGATCACTTATTTTGATTTGTATCCGCAGTTTGGCTAGAAAAATTTTAATTATCATTCATCCAGTGACATCTGAATTCTACATTTATAGAAAGCACTTTGTACGGATGAAATTCAAATTAAGAACAAACACAAATTTCAATATTTTAGGTGTATTTTTTCCCTAAGCCATACGATTGATTGTTAAATATTTTTGGATTACATTTTCTTCCAAATTGTTTGCTTTCGAAAAGTGATCTGCATTTCCTTAGCAGAATTAGACCAACTAAGCAACTACTACATATGAATTCCGAGTAATTCAAATACTTATTTCGTATTTGGAAATGTGTACTTCAATTTTTTTTTTGAGTTTTGAGTATAATAGACGAAGGTGAGCAAAGCAACTAAAGATGCTTATCATCACATTACGATTTCAAAACATGGTTAAACGAAATCCTCAATCAATACAACCAGCAATAAAATCTTGATAAGTTTTCAAGCAACACAAATCTCTTGATAAATTCTCACATAGAAATCACTCAACAAATACTTGAAAAAAAAATTATTTTCAACGAGGGCAACAGCCACTGCGGTGGTTTACCTCGAATTATGAAATCAGGTGCGAAACCAGTTTTTAAGGACATGAATAGTATAGTAAAACTAGATTTCATTTTCGTTAATTTTTTCTATCCACAAAATTTCCGTTTATAACGAAATCATTATCATCAAATCAAAATGTAATTTTTTTGCAAAACATCACACGCGCACTTCTTATTGACGAAACACTTGAATCCACTCTTAAATCATTTATTACTTTCCAATTCAAGAAAGTCAACAACAAAAATATAAAGAATAAAAAATTCTTGCACTAAGAACAACATTTCACTATGGTCAATAACATTTGACTTTTTAAAACAAGACATTATTTAACTAGTTTTTGCTTTTCAAGTCTGATAAGATATTCATCAATTTCAACTATATTTAGAATGTAGACAGCGACGACGACGATGTTTGTGAGTAATTAAGGTGTCTTACAATATTAAAAAAATCGGCTAGACCGAAAAAGTATGGTAAGTTGTTATAAATTTTATCGAAATCATTTCAGTGATAAACAGGCATTTAACAAGTCGTTGTTAAATTGAAAAAAATAGGGAATAAATATAAAGGTATTGTATCGAGAGTCCAATCTTGTTCACTAAACAAGCGCAGTACTCGCATGTTCTGTGTAAACTAGAACTAAGGTAGAGGTCGGTTTTTAGCTTTTATATTTAAATTTGGGGGATAATTATCCTTACAATATGATTTTCAAGAAACTGAGTGAAATTAAGAAAATTTATTTATAGTGGGATTTTCTTACTTTACAATAGCTAAAAAATATTATTTTAGGAAAATACTGTAAGCAAATCGATAAAAATTGACTTTGATGATGAGCAGGAAATACAGAATTAGCAAATACTTTCAAATTATACTCAAGTTGAAAAACCTTAAAAATTCATTACAAATGATATGCACTCCCGACAGAAACTCTGGTTTAAAAATGTTGAAGATGCGTTTTGCAGCACGTACTCGTGATAGCATTGAAACAAATTATAAACCTTGATTTATCAGGATATCTTGAAAGTTTCAAAGTACTTGTCAACAGATTGACGAGTTTCCTTTTCCTTAATCCCCAAGAAGAGCAGTTTCCCTCATTTGAAAATTTTCAAGCGAAGTTTGAAAAATAAGAATCTGAATCGTTTCAAAACAATAAGAACGAATCGAATCGCAAGTGCTGATTATTTAATTTAGAAAAATCAGTACTCTTCCATGTTCTTCGAAAAAAAGAGGAAATTTTTGGGAATAATGTAAATGTCTTTTTCCTTTCCAGGGGCATTCTTCCACATATTTAAGGCTTTTTAGTTGATTGTTTGTCATTCGCTTCGGACTTCAAATGTTCTAGTACTTATGTAGTTATTATGTCTTAAAAAATTCGCAATCCGAATTAGTTGACTGAGAAGGATGAAATCATCCCCAAGTTTATGCATTGTTACCAATGGTGCCCGAATAATTTTGGTTGCCAAATTTTTAAGGGAAGTGATTTGCTCTGCAACATATGCCTTTTAAGCGTAAAAATTTATAGGTGTTACTGATATAATTTTGATTCCTGATCCAATTTCTTAAATAAGTATCTGCAGCAGATTAGAGAATCTACCGCGACTAAATGTATCAGATTTTGTTATAAATTAGAACTATTTATGAGTTTTCTAACTGCAATAGCCAGCAATGCACTGTTACCGGGCATACTCAGCTAATGAACGATTTTAAAAAGCCGATTAAATTGCATTTTTCAGGAGTAGATGCTTAAAGGTAATTGTCAACAAATTTCAAAGAAATCGAACTTTATCGGCACTCAAAGTACGCAAATATTCTATATATCTACAACAAATTACTATGGCGTAGATTAAGACTTCTAAATCCACCACAAATTGCCTTACATTGAACCTTCTCATAAAGTTTCATTAAAATCTAATAGACGCAGATACGTCAATATTTTTATACTTTGAACGCAGATGCGCCTTCATTAACTTTTATATCAAATTTCAAAAATATGTATCTGTGAAGCAAATACTTGTAGCAGCGTAGACAGGTATCTGCGATGCAGATAGTTACAGGAATATAGACAGGAATCTGCGAAGCAGATATTTTCGTACGCATATAAACACAATTACACTTTGCATCTACAGAACATAACACCATACTTTAGAATTTTTGACATAGTTTCAAATTATGATGTTAAACATTTTTAAAGACCATAATAAATTTGGCTTGTATGAGTTAATGTTGAGCTACCTATGCACTGTTACTAGACATACTCAGCTAATGGAGAATTTTAAAAAACTCAAGTAAATTAAATTTTTCAGGAGTAGATGCGTAAAGATAATTTTCAAAAAATTTCAAAGAAATCGAAAATTATCTGCACTCAAAATGCGTCAATATTTCGATCTATTGACTCCCAATCTGAGCTTGTACGTTAAAACAGAAACGCATCCACTAATTCTTGAATGAATTTTGTAGACAGGTATCTGCGAAGCAGATACCTATATATCTACAACAAATTATTAAAGCATAGATTAATACTTTTAAATGCATCACAAATCGTCTTACATTGGACCTTCTCAAAAAGTTCCATTAAAATTCAAAAGTAACTCCGCAGATACACCAAAATTGTTATACTTTGAACGCAGATACGTCTTCATTAATTTGTTCATAAAGTTTCGAAAACAGGTATCTGTGAAGCAGATACTTATAGGGAGCGTAGACGTACGCATATAAACTCAAATTACACTTTGCATCTACAGAACAAAACAAATTGCCATACGTTGGAGTTTTTGATATAGTTTCTATTTATAATCTTAAACATTTTTAAAGGCCATGCTTACATGAGCTACTGTTGAGCTACCTATGCACTATTACTGCATATACTCAACTTATGAAGAGTTTTAAAAAGCCCAAGTAAATTACGTTTTTCTGGAGTAGATCCTTATAGATAATTCTCAACAGATTTCAAAGAAATCAAACATTACCTGCGCTATAAATAAACATCCACTTATTCTTCAATGAATATATATATATATATATATATATATATATATATATATATATATATATCTACAAAAAATTGACTGCAGTATGGATTAGGTCTTCTAAATACATCACATGCTGTCTTATATAGGACCTTCCCAAAAAAACTTCATTAAAATCCAGCAGTAACTTCGCATATGCGCCAATATTGTTATGCGTTGAGAAGAAGTTAGAATTTGTTTCTCAAAACAGATACGGATTCAAAATTTTGCGTCAAATATATCTGCATCAAATTGCTACAGTAATGTATGACAATTTATCACTAATTGGATTTTTTGAGAAGATTGCCAAACGCGAAAACATTTATGCACTATTGCCGGATGTTCTTTTATTAAAATGACATTGACATTACACCTCAAGTTCTTGCTTGTCAAAAAAAAAAAAAATCAACAAGCCGTAAGAAGTCGTGGTGGCCTAAAATACGTTTCGGAGAAAATACTAAAAATAATTCTCCAAAGATTTATGTTAAATTCGCCAATATCTGACCTGCAGATATGTCAATATTTTAATGCGTTGACTAGAAACCTTAATTCGATATACAATCACTAACCCTTTATCAAAATTTCGCATTTGCTTTGCAGACACGTGCATGCTCTACAAAAAAATTCTAGTGTGGATACATCTGAATGGATGAAAAATTGTTGTAAACTTGATATTTTTAAAAATTTCATTAAAATCCAACATTATTTGGTTACGTCAATATTTTGAGGCCTGCCAAAATTTGAAGTTGTATCTGAACGCAAATGCGCCCGAATTATTTTTTTATAAAATTTCGGAAAACAGGTATTTGCAAAGCAGATACTTATTGGAGCCTAGACAGGTATCTGCGTAGCAGATACTTGTAGGAGCGTAGACAGGTATCTGCGAAGCAGATACTTTTAGGAATATAGACTAGTATCTGCGAAGCAGATACTTACTTATGCATATAAACACAAATTACACTTATGCATCTACAGAAGAAAACAAATTACCATAAGTTGGGACTTCTGATATAGTTTCTAATTGCAATGTTACAACATTTTTAAAGACCATGATAAATGAGGCTGATATGATTCTTGAGCAACATTAAGGATGGTTTTCAACTGTTGAGCTATATATTTGCAGTCATTAAGAATTCAAAAATTATTTAATTTTACTTCAAACGCGGTATAGAATTTTTGTTAAAAATATTTAAGGAGGAACTCACGATTTTCAAAGGGTTTCGTGTTCATTTCATCCTGTAGGACCGTTTGCGATGTAAATTTGAATAAGACCACACATGCACAATATTTTTTATTAAGCCTTCATAAATGGCAAAGAATGCACGTAGTGATATTCTAAAACTTGGTCGAAAATATTTAGGAAATGTTTTAAATGAGCAGAGTTCTAAAATCGTAGGAACGGCAGGTGTTTTTGATAAAATTCTAAAACTAACACTCACAAAATAATCAAAACTATTCACTCAAATTTTATGAAACAACAAATTGCAAACTTGTAATTTTTAACATGCAATCGTAAAAATCTTCGAAGATACATCCAATATAAAGTTACGCTTCGCCAAAAAAATGCACATATGTTATGTTGTCATGATTTTTTAACTCATTCATAACTTTACATTTGTTAATATGAACATTATTGCTTATGACTTGAGCTGTGTGCATCGCATTATTGTTGCCTCTAATAACCATTTTTGTTCGCAATATTGCAAATAATAGCAACATATCGCGAACAAACAAGTAGACAACGGCAGACATTGTGGCGCCTGGCTTGTGTGGCCGCGCGCTCGGCGAAAAGCTAAAACTTGTGTTGTATAGACAAGAGCAACACAGCAACAGCAATAGAAATCTGCGGCGAACTTGCAACAAACTTAGCCTAGGCCACATAGAAAAATAACATACAGCAAAAGTGTATGAGGTAGAATTTGGCTCGCGTCAAGCGCCAAAATCAACTTAACTAATTGAGATTCATTTTTTTTCGCCCTCCGATGCAGGCAGAGCATGAGTTGAAAAATTGCAACTTCTCTGAATGGTTGGTGAGTAATTAACAGTAATTACAAATGCATCGGAAGATCACCGAGATTGAACTGTAAATTCGTCAATTGACATTTTATGAGGCCATAAGGTCACTGCACTGCTAATGAAATGATTTCGACTGATGAAATTTTCTCAATGCACATCATCAAAAGGAATTTAATTGCAACAATTCTATAGGTACCGCACATAAACTGGTTACAACGACAAGGATTTCGCAAGTTTCAAAACACTAAGCTATAAAAATCGGGAATAAAACTCACCTGTGTTGCATCCGTATACGGTGTACTGGAGTTCTTATCCACAAGTTGCGATCCAAAGACGACTTCAGTTTTCACGATATTTGGAATCATGGAAATAGCTGTTGGTGATCCTTGATCGACAGCATTCACTATGGGATGGCCTGCAGCGGACACATTGGCGCCCGCTGACCCATTTGCTCGCGACATAGGCACCATTGAATCCTGCGTATGCTGCGGCACCATTGCGGCGAATAGGTTAATCCTGCTGCTGTTAATTTGCCTAATTTTGAAACCTTTAATATAACCGCGTTTATATACGAAATTATTTATAATTTTCCACCAAAACGTTCTTCGTTTATGTACTCAAAAAATCAAATTTTCTTAATCTCTCTCTCTCTCCAGTATATATTCCAAGTAAATTCTAGCACTTCCGCGTTTTCCGTTTTTAAGTACTACGCAAAAATATCCTCCTTTCTCTCGGACACGCCAGGTTAGAATCAAATCCAATAAGATGCACGTGGCTCTATTTTTGCACCCACACGAAACATAAACACTTCGAAATTCAAGTGTAGGAAAGACGGAAAATCTTTTGGCGCCGATCAAAATGCACAAACGCGTGTGAAATAGGAAACGTGCTGCACAATACACGAATAAGTGGAAAATTGCTACAAAATTGCTTTTGGCTAGTTTAGGTTCACGGGGAAATTAATTAGCCGAAATGCTAGGGCAGTTTAAATTATTGCACTGTGTCGCTGTTTGATTTTAAAAATCATTGAAATTGCAATTTCCCACGCGGAAAATCCACTTCAAAACACCGTAACTCAACTCTCAATCCCTTATGGTTTATTCTGATCAAGTGAACAAATCAAATATCAATCGAATAAATTGTTCAACTACTAATTACCGGCCGTTGTAGCGGAAGGATGTAGTTTTGACAGTTCCGTTTTATAGAACCTGGCGGTTAGCTTTTGACGATCGCACTGCGATTCGTATAAGTATTACTGAAATTGGGGATAAATTTCGTATACCAGCCATGGGATTCGGTTCCCAGCTGTGTCATCATTTTTCAAAACTTCACAAAGGTATAGCGAATTTCCCGCAAACATTGAGCAGGCGAGGAAGGCAAACGTTTAATTTTGGGTTAAGATAGATATCAACCGCAGTGGCACACTGTTATATTAAACTGTCACAAGAAATCTCGATGTCAACGGTCAACACTTGTTTCATTTAGAAACATTCAAAATTGAACTCAAGTCAGACCGCAATAAAATTTCATATCACTCGGATAAAATTCAAAAAATATCTTGCACTTAATATTTTCTTCTTAAAACACTTTTTATTATTCAAATCACCTAGTTTTGCACTCGGGCTGTTATTTAAAGTAATTTCCACGTCGCTTGCCAATATATCATTGCACGTAAAAAAATTTACAACAGACATTAAAGCACTTCCTGGGATAAGCTTAAATGATTTCCCGTTACTTGGTGGCTACTACGACGGATATCAAATGAATAGTTATGGACAACCCTAGGCGGAACCGAAACCCGACCGACTTCAACGACTGCTCAACTAGCACTAAAATTCCTCAGAAAATTCAATTCACATTTCGCTTGGAAACTATGGGAGCTTTTCTTGTCCGCGGTACTCGTACAACGTTGAATTCGTCGTAGAATACGGGTTCACACTGCTCACATATGATGCGGCGGATAGATACGGGCGAAGTGCAATGCAATGTGTCGGTCGAGCGAAATGAGACGCAGACGAGCGATAGACGACGATAAACGGAATCAGCTGTTGCCTGAGTGGCTGCTGTGGCTGCTGTGGCTGCCTGTTGTGTTATGTCGCACACGGCTGTATCGTGTTTGGTTCTAGTCGGTCTGTTTGGGCTTCTAATCGTTCCATTTGCTTTGACGGTTTTCTTCCTTGGAGCTTTGTGGCTGAGTTACCAGATGATATGTTGGGATGAAAATGGGAAAGTACAGTTAGATTCATTTTGGCTTTTTAAAGAAATTCATTGCCATCAATTGGATGGAATTTGGTTTTGTCTAGGCTTGTGACACCAGTTTTTTTTTCGGAAACTGTAGGTCTATTTGTTTAGCTATGGAAAGATGAAAAATGGTTGATTATTATTTCAGAAAGATCTAAGGAAGCTCGTAATATAAGAAACAGTGAGATTTAATATAAGTGCTTCTTTCTCGGACATAAAAATGTAATTAGCTGTTTATAAATTTAGAAAGTAAAAATTTTTGTTATTTGTGGCTATAATATTACCAAGCCTAATTTTCTGAAACATGCTTGCAATATTTACTAATCACGATTAGCTGTATTTTAGTTTGCATCAAATATAATAATATAATTATTAAAATACCTATTTAAAAAAAAGAAGGAAATCGTCGAGTATTTGCCGATTCGGTAGAAGAGGCAATTTACGTAAGCATTGTATGACTAAGAATTTGTCCTTTGCGATTGAGGACAACGATTTTATTTTCCTTATGTGGAAGAAAATATTCCTTGCGAAAAACTTGGAATTTGTCAAAACTCCGGCACAACCTGGTATCAAAAATTTCAAGACACGAGAATTCAAGATTCTTACAAATAAAATGTTCAAGAAATTCATCGTCAAGGAACTTCATGAAGTCAAAACAATGGACAAGAATCTAGTTACAGTGTCGGTTGAAGATCCTTGTATTCCTACAGATTTGTAGTAGTAATACTTTATTGAGACTTTTCTTTTGACATATGTTACTTAATCTACTTTTAATGTCATTTGACATTGACACTTTTGTCAAATGTCCTTAGCTTCTATACTTTACAGTTTTTGAAGTGTTAATGTTAATTTTTCTATTCCTCTTACGGTTATTGTCTTTTAGTTGCTTATTTACAAATTAAAACCGTAACTAAACTAACCTAACTTATTCTATTCTTAGCCTAATTACATTGTAACTCTTCTTTGTAGTTTTGGTTGGTCGTGTATTCTCTTGAATCGTTACATCCAAAATCGCGTTTCAGAAGAGGCACAGCTCCTACCGACCTAATCTTTAGGATATACGGAAGTTATTTTTTATTTATTTGATCGGTTTCTTAATTATTGTTCATTTGATTTTTAGTTTTTCCCGATGGAATTCAAGTTGCTTTAGCCCCTGTAGGTATTGGGGGACGGCTTATAATTGAAAATGGGTTTTAGGGGGTTTGGTTGGGGTTCGGCGTTAATCTGAAAGTCTTGGAGAATTCTTATGGGAGAGAGATAATATGGGTTTTCAGAGGTGGGGTACTATTGAAGAGGTCCCGGATTAGATTTGATTCATGTATCTGCCATTTAGCTTTTCGCTTTTTGCTGGTTTCAAGCATGTATTGCAGGATGGGGGGTCATTATAGTTTCTTGGTGAAGAATTGGAGCGTATTGTAATGAATCGGCCTTACGCCACTGTTGACTAATACATTTGCAAATTGCTACCATATGGCTTCCTATCTAACGTCAGTTTTGATGACTTCCCATCCTACGTCAGTTTTGTCTGGGAGTGTCATGTAATTCTATTTGCGACGCAGAACAGTTCGCGCCTTCTCGACTTCTGTGAAATTTCACTATCGGAAATACAGTGAATATATTAGGCGGTATTAAAGTTACGCGATTTCCTCCTGTATCGCTAAGCGAATGAGTTTGCTCATGGTGTTGCAAGTAAGGGTTAGACAAGTTATTCTCGAGTTTCCCATATTTGATTTGGTTTTTTTGGTAGTGCCTCTGCCCAGGCTTTGAATGCACCACCGCTTTCCTTCCCAGAGGACGAAAGTTAGCAGCTTCAGTTTCATTCATGCCTTCGATAAGTTGGTTCGGTGAATCCACTGGAGGCCGGTACCCTGTGGCCAAGACTTGTGTGTGCCTCATATTTTTTCGCGGATTAGCCGCGTGTACAGTAAGTGCAACCCTATTTGCCTATACGTTTAAATAACTGTATTTCCGAACAGATCAGTGAGGCTGAACTATTAGGCTTGCTTACACGTGACTTCACAAAAGAAGGATGGCTTTTCAAAACAGGTCCACGGCCCAGTGATAGATATAAACGGTGCTGGTTTACTCTAGTTGATCGAAAATTAATGTACCATGACGAGCCGTTGGATGCAAATTCGAAAGGAGAAATATTTCTAGGCCATAATCTGCATGGCTATAGTGTTCGTGTTGGAGCGCCAACTGGAGCAAAAGATCAAGGTTATGGTTTCACATCATTGACACCAGAAGGAGTCTACAGTTCATCAGCTAGTAGTGAACAGGAACGTGACGATTGGATAGCAGTGATTCAAAAAGTCTTAGAGAGACCACTCACGCCGCAAGATATCTCAAGTAAGAGTCATAACAAAATCTTGTTTTCCTTTCTTGGAAAAAGGAAACTATACATAATTAATACTACAATATAGCACAAAAGTTTCTAGACGAGCATATCCGGTATTGATTGGGCGCGTCGGTTTTCTACGTGAGGAAATATATCAGTTCAAAGTGTTTAGGATTAATAACTTAAGATTAAAATCAAAAAGGGAAAAGACAGATTAATTTAGTCTGATGTATGGACCGTTTAAAAAAAAGAAAATCTGAAAAGAAATCAGTAAATTGTGTTGAGAAATATTGGAAACTGATCCTCGAATAAAATCTAATCATTTTTACTACGAAGGAGTGCTTTAAATAGGTGCTCGTGAATGTTAGAACATGTAACCTAAGAAACATTCAGGGAAAAAGGAAAATTGCGTCAGAGTTTTCCAGATAATTTTTTTCTAAAAATAGAGTTGCTTTCTTTTGATGATGAATTGCCGACTGCGAAAATAAATTGGAAGCTAAAATACACTTTATGTTCGAAGAATAATCAACATTTCCAATGCTAATTTAACAATATAAAAAATAATTGGAAAGAATTAACTCCGTACATACATTAGAAACGGTAGTCAACAATTCATTTCCCTAAGAAACAATTAATTTTGCGAAGGCATTGAACAAAACATTGTTACCATTGAAGCCGATCATTATAAATAATCTGGGTCGATGACTGCTACGCCAATGTAAGTTCCATAATTTCTAGTTATATAAACATATTTATACCTTTACCTACACCATTTATGTATTTATATGCACATATCTATATGTGATGCATGTATGACTGATTTATTTGTGTGAGTTTCTGTTTTGAAATGGTATACAAATCGGGATTCCACACGCAGTGCGGTAACAAGGGAATCGCCAGAGGAATTACAAAAAGTCTGTTAGCTTTCTCATCTAATTGCTTGATGGAAAGAAAAAAAATTGCACCCGATAAGTTTTCGAAAATTCTGCATTTTGACTGACTGCTTATTTTCCACGAGTTTCTTTTACAAGTTAAACATCGCCTTATAATTTATTTTAGCAATGATTTTTTATGAATTTCAGCTGATTCAGAAAAATGTTTCAAATTTTGTGTTTATTTCATTACAACTCAGACGGTTTCCAGAGGTGAAATCATTTTGAAAATTATTTGTTTACTATCAAGCCTACTCCCGAATTATTCGGCAACTGTGTGAAGAAAATCCATCTCAAGTGTGTCCTTTTGTATCAATGTTTGCATGAATTGTGTAGTTTGGTATCGAGTGCTTGATCTGCAACCAATATATATTTCAATTATTCCACTGGAATTAAGGTCGGAAACTCTCGTTTTGATTAATTAAGATCTTAACTACCATCGCCGTGAAAGCAGTATTTTGTTAACATATTCCACATTAATTTTTGAATATGAGAAAACTATTCATCAGCCAGCATTGGGTGTCTATCATACGCCTTTATATTATTCTTTCTATTTCAATCCTGTAAGTTTCAACAACTTACCCATAGACATAATTTATCGTTGGTCGCAAAGCAAGCTTAAATTGAATATTTTGAAATTTGGTTAGCTCTTCCCAGTGAGATCGAGCCTCATCTTCATTGAATTTGATAGCGAAATGAGCTTCATTTTAGTTTAATTAGCCGCTTTCACATTCAACTCAGTAGATTATTGATTTTAGGTGGTCGCATCTACCGATGGTTAGATAATGTTTATAAAAATTGGACAAATGGCAAAAGCTATACAAGACCAATTACGAAAATTGCGCTGCTGCCAACGCAGGAATCTACACCATCCTTACTTTCCCCTATCCTATCCTTCACTCAGACCTTGCGCCGAACAAACATTAATATTATACTACGATTGAAGTCAATTTTTTTGCTTTAACCTAACAATTTGGAGGTGGTTTGCAGTACAGGTGGAGGTGGACGCCCAGCATAGGTGGGACAACTTCACCACGCCTAACTCAATAGACAAGATTAATCCAACCGAAGTCAACTGAAGATAAAGCGTAGCGCAGCAAAGAATCGATTGGAAATGAAACGACACCAAAGGTATTCCAAATTGCAAAACTAAATAATTACTAGTTTACTTACAGGGCATTGTTACTGCTGAGGCTTTGCACCCTTCAGCCGGGGGAGTATGTTGGGCACTCACTGTTCTGCGTGTGTTATGTCAATGGATTGGATGATTTGAAGCAGGGCATCTGGTTGCCAAACTTGTCCTCATCCTGATTAGTGGTTGCTGGATCCGCTCACCGCGATGCGAGGTAGACGGCCTGGAAAATAATGAAACCCCACAAAGGATCGGACTTATTATATAATAAGATATACTTATCTGATGTTGTCAATTTGATTTGATCTGATGCACGACGCGAACTTCTGTCAACACAATTGATTGTCAATCTTGACATACTACAAAATGTCACAGGGTGCCCGTAAACTATTAATATCGCAGAATCACGTAATTGTTTAGAATATTATAAATTTATAAGATTGATTTTACGCGGGAAAAAATGTACCGAAAAATCTCTTTCAAAAAGTTTCCCGTTTGATGAAAATTTCGCTTAAATAAAATTTATAATACTTATAATACAAATATTTATTACGCATTAAGACAACAACAACAGCGGAAATGTAAATAAAGAAATGTTTCTTTTCCTTCCTGTTCATTATAAGGATTAGTGGCTATAGTTGCCTTACAAGTGTAGTTATTATTTCCGTTTTTCTATTAAGGCTTAATTTGTTCTTTAGTAAAAAGGCATCAACTATTTTAAAAATAGATATTGTAATTATTATTGTTACTTGTACCGATTCATAAGATAAGGCTAAAAATGAATAAAATGAATTGCTAGACAACAAGACTTTCCTTTCCAGCATGCCCTTATCTTCCAGCAGCGAAAGGTAAGTATGCCGTTACGAACGGTAAGTATGCCGTTACGAGGGTGGGGTTGTAGACATCTGCGGATGGCCGGTTTCGTGTTGCGTGCGGTACCATCGTTTGTTTTGCGTTTTTATTAGAGTAGGGTTTTTCGGACTCAAATTAACGCAGTTTATTTTTCAGTACCGCGTCGGTGATATTTGGGAACGCGAAATTAGGTACTTTATTTGTTGTTGGCTGGATGATTAGAAGAAATACGGAATAAAGTAGAGATAGGTTTCGTTTCCGTATGGTTGTGTTTTCGACGCGTTTAAAATGGGCATGTAAACCGGTGGCTGAGTTTTTGTATTTGGACTTAGTCTGCTCGCGTAAGACCTGCGACCGAACTCCTCTCCGAACTAGCTAGCTAGCCAGCAGCCACCTCGGAGTAGATTAAGTTATGTCCAGACTTGTTGACCTGTAGGGTATAGTCCGTTGTCACGTCCAAAGACTTCACGTCTAGAACCGAAGGGAGGTCGGTTCCGATTTCGTTCGAGCGTTTTGAACAGCAAATCATTACAGTATCCTCCTCTCAAATATTTGCAATTCTTCCGCTACTGTTGGTGAAATTGTCAGCCAAGCTGGGAAGGAGTATGTGATGATGGGGTGAATTAAGGTTTTATACATGAGGAGTTTCACATTTGGGAAGACAGATTTGGTGGATAGGAGGGGTGAAATTAATGCAGCAGCTCCTTTGGCTTTGTTTATTGCTTTTCTTGCATGTGGGTTTATTTCGAATCTGTTGTTGAGGCTCACTCCCAAATACCTAATGTTATCTTTTGGGTTCACCGTATCCCCGTCGATAACCGCCATTATCAGTTTGTTTTGCTGAACAGTAGTTTGTGCCCATTACCACTCGCGTTGTGGAAGTATATTATTTCGGATTTAGCAGCGCTGATTTTGAGCCCTCAATCCTTTAAATAGAGTGCTGTAATGTCAACTTCTCTTTGCACCATTTCTATGGTGGAAATGGGAAGAGTGTGACTGGCTAGAATTAGAATATCATCCACGCACATGATCCTGTTCGGGTTACTTGAGATGTTTTGGATTCTGTTTGTAGCGGTGGTTTGTGGGATCTCGTGCAGGAAGAAGTTGAAAAGGTTTGGTCCCAATATGGATCCTTGTGGGACTCCAGACATGATAGGTATAGGTGTTGTGTTGTTCGGTGGGATATTTCAGTTTCAATTGAATATCTATTTTGTAGGAAGCTGTCAAGGATACGCGTGAGGACCAGGAGACAGTTGGAATACATGAGTTTGAATTTTAGCCCATCAGTTCAAATGGAGTCAAACGCTTTTTGTAAGTCTAGCGTGCATGCGACTGTGCATTGTTTTTTGCGCAAGTTTTTTGCGACGGTGTCGTGCACAAGTATAATGGTATGTTATGTGGATTTTTTGGGTTGGAATCTGAACTTAAACTCCGGATGAGCTTCATTGAAAATACTCTAAAGGTTCGTAGTATGATTCTTTCCAGAATCTTGATTGGAAAGTTAAGAGATTGGCCTGAAGGTTTTACGTCCCCGTCGCAGTTTGGTTTAGGGATAAGGATAAGGTTGCCTTGTTTCCATCTTTCGCGAAAGTAACCATTGTTGAAGAAGATTGTTAAGCTTTTGGTGACAATTGCGCCGGGTTTCCTTAGTACTTTATTGTGAATACCGTCTAGGCCCGAGGAGGTTTTATTATTAAGACCAGCTAGTATATTTTCTATTATTGACACGTTGCTGAAAAATTCCCCGAATGTTTCATGTTGCGGAGATACCGCCTTGTTGGTGTCAGCAAATATTATAAGGTATGACCCTTGGTAACCGATGTTTCTAGTTCTTACAGCCGATATGATTTCCTGTGCTCTTTCGTTCTCTGGGGCTCTTTCTTGGTACAGATTATTTACCCCAACACAGGTTAAGTTATAGCTCAATGAGTGAAACTGGCTTGTCCTGTGTTGGCATGCCATCGTATTTCGGCCAGAATTGGGCAACCTTTTTTAGGAGTTCCCCTGGTGACACTCCTAAAACTTGGACTGTTTCGTAGTGGAGGTTTTGAAGGGGTTTCTCTCGTGGTACTGCATTCCGGGGCATAGGTAAATTTCTTCCACTCGTGGTTTCCGAGTATAGAGATACTAATTGTGCTGATGTGGCTGTTGCTATGGCGGTTTGGATCTATTCAAAAGATGGGGTTGAAATGAGGGTTGTTCTTTTATTTTTTAAAAGCGCTATCTTGTCTATCAATCTTCTCCTTTCCGGGAGTTCGGAGAAGTTTGATGGGTGGCCTTTCTCTTTGCAGAGGACACAGAAAGGTGGGTTCCTTGTTTTTTCAATGCCCTTTCTTGGGCATTTTTGGGGGTTATGGACCATCCGGTGGTTAACGGTGAGACATTACCGATTTTAATGTCCGGAAATTGTATTTCGATGTCCTCCCTAACCTGTGTAGCTCCGAATGCCGAGTCTACACCTCTACCTGTATGACTATATTTTTTGCGTTCCATCCCAGTAATTCATCATGGATGGAGACTTCGTCAACTGTAATTAGGGGTTTGTACTAAAATACGAAACCCTATTTCAATCACGACCTGTGTCCGTCTGTCCGTCCGTCCGTCCGTCTGCTACAGCCATGAAACTTTGTGGAAAGGTCAGAAGTGGTGACTTCTTGAAAGTTCAAGGGTGAACAAAATTTTCAAAGCGGTTTAAGGGGGGTCTCCACATATAGGGAGGTGACCATCCAAAAAAATTTTCGCCGCTGGTAGCCGAGTAGGACGTCGTTGGAAAGGTCTTAATGATATCTTTTCAAAACAAGTCTTAAAATTGCCTTGTCGGAACCGAGGGGCGCAGGGGAATGGGAAATGTACGAACTTTTCGCGTATGCCCCCCCTCCCCTCGCGATTGGACACCTTTGAATGTAAGCCTTTATGAGTACAACAACAACAAATACATGAGACGTTGAATTTCACTCAACTTTGTTAGTAATAGTTTGATTTATCGATTTTTTGTTTTCTTGAATAAAACTCAGCGCACGGATGACTATTTATAAGATTGATCTTTTCTGAAATTTTCGTAAAGATTGAGTGATACTTAACAAAATTATAGCGATTTGAACTTTCCTGTGTTACTATGGAATAATATGCGCTGTATTACTCTGGAAACATATGGCTATGGAACCATATGCGCTTTTTACCGACTTAGACACTACAGCTTTGCTAGGATTTCCACGGAAATTTCAGGGATGAAAGGTATCATGAATATCTTTGAGAATCGGTTCAGTCAGTGGAATCAGTAATCGTAAAACAAAATGGTGGCTGCTTTAAATGCGAAGATTGAATCATTTTGAGTTATTTTTCCCCTACTTCAACGTTTAAGGTGCATGCTTTGAGCGCTTGATTCAATTTAATGAATGACTGAAGATGCGTACATACAGTTAATACTCATAGGTAAAACAAGTCGAAGAGGCAGGTGAGAGCTCGTAGCAAAAGGGCTTTTTAACCATTCTAGGGTTTGAAAAAATTAGCCAGTACAGTACAGGGAAGTGGCCCCTGAAAAAAAAATTTCATCAAAGGTATCCAATATGAGTATCAAATGAAAGTTGTATATGAGAGCTTTTCAATACAGTTCTTAAACCGACCGTTTTTGCTTCAGTAGGGGCACAGGAGGGGAAATACATGAAAAATGTATTTCCTCTCTCGCGAATGGAACGGAATGATCTAAAAAATTCGAAAAAAATTATCAAGGGAGATATTTATGGGCATAACAATAAAAAATACCTCAGAAGTCAAAATTCTTTCAACTTTGTTAATAATAGTATGATCCTCGAATTTCACATTTTCTCCAATAAAATCGTCTTTGACATGTTTCTTGATTTCGTTCATTGCTGTTTACTGCATTTTAAAAGTTGAGTACAAAACCCTTCTGACATGAGCGTAGGTCTGTCTACCCAACTTGTTTTTAATTTGTGGGGCTCTTTTCCATGATTTTTTTAACTGTTATTGCTGTATGAATATAGGGGGACACCAAGGTTTTTTGTTTTCAGGGGCACACGTGTTTTGCTTGGAGGTTAAGTTTTCTTCTCCCGAAAGAGGCGCTTGTTGGTTTGGATTATGGGGCTTGGTAGTTGAGCAAGAACAGGTAACTTTCTTTTAATTGCTAATTTACTTTGAACCATTCCAAATCCTTCCAATTTCGTGTTGATCAGGTCGATAATTACTCTGTTTGTGGCATTTGTTGCCGCATGCTCTACTTCCATTGTTGCAGACGGAAGTATTTCTTTCTTGGCCGCTTTCGTTCTTGGTGGAAGCACCTTCTTGTCATTGTCTATCTCAAACCATCTTTGAATTGTTGAAGACTAACTTTGCACCTCTGTTGTTGCCAGTTTTCCGGGCTTGATTTCCATTGTTCCGATATACTTGTATTTTATTTTCTTTTTTACTTTGATTTTTGACACGTAAGTGCTTTCGCTTGCGATGTGTTCGGTTTCGGCTTAATAATTATGCAACACTTGACAGTACACAGATGTCAAATAAACGTTGATATTAGAAAACGTATTATATATACAATATATCTTTCAGATCAATTAGAAGATGTCATTCGCTCTAATGGCTAATTTAGTGAAAGGTTTTATAAATAAATAAGTTTAAACTAAACATAGACTAATCCTATCGTTATTTAAAATATATATCCATAATATTTTAACATTGTATTGTATAAAGTTTTTCTTTTGTTGTTTACATGTTATATGCTTTGTACATGCGGGCCGCCTATACTCCTGATTCCTCTCCAGTAGATTCCAGGGATTTGAAACGTGCTTATCACTAGGATTGGTAACTATTGATTACTATTATTATTTTTTTTCCCACATACTACTTGTATTTAACGAGAATTACATTTTGTGTTCAAGTCAGCCCCGGTATGAATTGGGTTAGGATACCGCACAAACTTGAGGTTTATAGGGAGCATTAGGATTGTAGGGGTTTGGCTTGTAATTATCAAGAAATTCAAAAAGGCATACATAATAAGAATTATATATACCTGGAAGAGGATGGTTCCGGCAATTTTGCAGATGTTTTTACTTGTTGTGAGCATGTAATGTAGTATCGAGACTATTTCCGTTTCTCTGTATAGTACAATATTTTTATAGTATTTCTTATTGGGTCGCTGATGCTTACACAGGCATTTTCTAATTATTTTTCTCTCAAAGGCTTGAATTTCTTCGACTACTTTTGGTGAGATTGTTAGCCAAGCGGGGAATGAGTAGGTGATGATTGGTCTAACAAGTGTTTTATACACTAGTACTTTCATTTGTTAAGCGTTTTTCTGGCTTGCGTATTTGTTTTAAGCCGTTTATCGAAGTGAATTTCCAAGTATTTGATATTATCATTGATATGAATGACTTCGCCTTTAATTTGTACTTAAATGTACCTACTCTGAAATACTGCACAACGATGCCACTTGCCACTAGCATTTTGAAAGCAGATCAATTCAGATTTGGTAGCATTATTTCAAGTTCCCAATGTTTTATATACTGAGCCATATCGTTCACTGCACGCTGTAGCCTTATTTGGGCCAGGGAAGGAAGGGTGTGGGTGGTAGTAAGAAGGATATCGTTGGCATACATAATTATATCAGAGTTCATGCAGTTTGGCCATGGGATGCCATGAAGGAAAAAAATGAATAAGGCAGGAACAAGAATTGAGGCTTGGGGGACCCCAGAGTGGGCAGGGATAGGATTGGAAATGAGATTCCCTAATTTTATTTGAGAGGTTCTATCTGAAAGGAAACTGTAAAGGATTGAGAGGACTGTGATCGGGAAGGATGACATTTTTAGTTTGAGTTTGAGTCCGTTGGTCCATACTGAGTCAAACACTTTTTTAGATCTAGGGCGCAGGTTACTGTGCACTCTTTTCGCTGTAGGTTGCGGGTGATGGGTGTAGATAGTTCGCGTTCGAATCCTAACTGAGAATGAGGAATCTATGGAGAGGCGAAGTCATTGAAGCTACACAGGATAATCCTTTCAAGGATTTCTCCCATATTTGGTAGTAGAGAGATTGGTCGGAAGTTGTTCATACTCCCTTGCAGTTTGGTTTTGGTATTTCCATGATTGGGGAAAGTAGCCGCTGTTATACGATTATTATATATTATGGTCAAAAACGAGGAGATGGTTTTCCTACATTTTATGAGTACTCTGTTTAGGATTCCTTCAGGACCGTGAGATAGTTTGCTTCCTTTTTCGTGGAGAAAAACCCCCCAAAAACTGGATGCCATGGAGCCGTAGCTTTATTATATATAACAAGAGAATATGGTTAAGTAAGATCCTTAATATTCTTCAGTTGTAAGCTGAACGTCCACATTGGCCCTATTATTTAATACTGTATTATGTGGCTAACGGCATCAGTAAAGATGCTTGACTTTTCCCCCACAAACACTGATCTTAGCTGAAGGAGCAGTTGAATCCTCATTTCCTTGCCTTATTGGGTCTTTCTCAATTTTGTATTTGGAACTCTTGCACCCAGTAAGTTGTTTTATTACTTTAAACACATTAGAAAAAGGTATCATGGAACTTAGCCTTTGCTTATAAAGGTTATTGACTTCATATTTGATGCGTTTGTGGATTTCACTGGTCATTATCGTAATCTCCGTTTTGAGCTCCAAATACTCTTCATTTAAATGGTTAAAGTTTCGACGGAATATGCACTTTGGTCATTCCGTACTTTTATGAAGTGGTGAGTCTCCTGAGTAGGACATTTTTATACCGAGCCATGGGATTAATGAAAAGGGACATGCTGTCTAGACACTCACTTACTGCTAATGATATTGCTGATATATGGGTGTCTGTTTCGGAGTTTGAGAGAGTCTTATTATCTGGCTTCGGAAAAGGGTCATTGAGGTCTGGCTATTCTATTGAATTATATGGTCTGTAGTGCGGTGGACAAGTCGGGACTGGTATGTGGGCTCAGAGGGATATATTTAAATAAAGACCATGGTGGTCTGATAATAAAGGAAATGTGGAGCATGTAAAAGAAATGGCGGGGTCAGAGAGAACTTCAGATAAGATTAAAAAGTTGTCCAAAAATAAACTAGCCCTCGGGAAAGTTGGGACACCTGCATTTACAACAGAGGTTAGTAGGAGGACCTCCACGTAGAGTCATTCAAAGAGAGAGTTTCCATTCATGTTGCTAGTAGAATAAACCCAATGCTCGTGTCTGGCGTTGAGGTCTCCTTCTAGTGGAAATGAGCCGTGCAATGATACTATTGCTAGGATTTCATTGAGCGTAGAAGGGATTAGGGTACCAAGGTTACACGGGAAGTAAAGGGAGGTTTTAGGATTTCAGCTGGAGTTCCATTGGGGCGTTTGGTGCGCAGGATCACAAGTGTGCATGAGGAGCTACTTTGCTCAAAAGGGATTCAATGGATATCTAGATCATCCTGAAATAATCTCACAGAGCCTCTACCACCATCAGTAGGCAGAAAATTATGATTATCTACAGGTTTAAGAACTGTCTCGTTCAAGAGGAGGATATTGTCTTGTCATACGAAACTAGGGAGTTTATATTTGGGGATTGGATAATGAGCCTATTTGTGAAGTAGAAGTTCAGAAGAGCCGTTGGCTTCTCTTGATCGGGTGTGGAGTCAAAGGATGGAATGAAAGATTGAATCTTCGACTATAGTTTACTAGGAGATATCCCAAGCCAGTCGTATGTAATTTGATTTACACACTCCGCGGGATTAAGTGAAGGTGTAATCAATGCTAGGTTCATTGTTTTTTTCCTAGACATATCCGACTCAGAAGTGGGAGGTGTAAGTGGAAGAAAGTGATACTGCAAGGTCATGAGAATTGGGGCGCTACGTTCGTGGCTGGGAAGTGTTGACTATATAGGTGGGGTTGCTCGTTTGGCTTTGCCTCCTTCTAAAAGATTTTTATGTTTCAGGCATCCGGAAAAATTGGTGGGGTTTTCATGTACTTTACGCATTGTACAGAATGGAGCCGTTTCTGGTTTTTCCATGAATTTTCGAGGTTAGTCTTTTGAGATATGTTCCTCTCTACATGCTTTACAGAGGAGTTTGAATTCACAATTGTTGGAAACGTGACCAAATCCCTGGCAGCTGTAGCATCGTACCAGGTCATTCCTTTTTAGGTGTCCCCAGATAGCCCGTTGATGTAAGATGTAGTGCAGTTTTATTATTGCGTTCTTATCTTCTTTGGTGGCTACCGTAATTCCAAAAAGGTCGAGTTTAGTTTTGTTTGCTTTTGACCACACTGTGGTAAGTGGATTAACCAACTCAACGCCTAATTCTGGTAGTTGGCTTTTGATGTCTTCGTGGATCGCATCTGCTTTTAAGTCTGAGCCTAACACCTCAAGATGACCACGCACTTTTTCCTTTCTTTAGGAGTGAACGAGTATCCTATTACTAAGGTGGTTTTAATGAGTTTCATGATATAATCAAGAGCTTTGAGCCCATCAACTGTGACTTTGAGGCTGGAGTTTGGTATTCTAATTATTCTATAACCTAGTCAAACCCCGTCTTCTGAGGTGTATTGGTCTAGTATTACCTTTAGTACGGTTGTTTTAACGTTCTCTAAGAAAGTTGGCGGGTAAAATATCTTTTCCGTTCGATGTTATTTTCGCTGGCGTTATTGATTATATTTTGGTTCTTGTTGCAGAGTGCACTGAAAGGATTTACACTCTGTGCTGGTGGATTGGGAATAGAAATCGGGTCTTTACATCTTAAAACTAAATTTTGGCATCTTCTGCAAAGCTCGAAGTTTTCGCTGGCACTTCTTCTACCTCCATCACTCGCTTTGATCTCCTGTTGATAGGTCGCGTTGTCATCTTGTTTAATTAATGTCGTCCATTTTGCCGTTGTTGCATTCGTGGCCACTCTAGCTGCTTTGAGCACTTGCCCAAAAAGCTTTTTTTCGGGTCTTCAAATCCGGTCTCGGAATATTTTCAGCTATCGGCTGTTTTGTGAAAAACAGTATCAAGTTGTAGTTTGGATAGTATTTGCACAAATTTCTGTTTAGATTTGATCCAACACGTGCTGACAGTTCAAGGATTCAAACGCGTCCCTGCCAAATGAAGTCATCATGACAAGAGCGAAAAGCTCTTCAAAGTAAAACTTAGATATAGCAATTCAAGCGGATGTTAACAAGTTAAAAAAAGCAACGGAGAAATTAGTTTTAAAACAGTTTAAAATTAACAATAATAATAAATTTTCTTTAAATAAAAGTAATAAATTTGCTTTAAATAACTTTAATGCACGGAATACCTTCTTATCCTAAGTATGTGTTAACGTTACTCAAAATCAAACAGACATTTGTGGTGTATTTGTTAACAAATCTTTATGGTGTCCGTCCATTTTATCAATAATATGAACCCTTTAACGCCACTTAGTCTTATTTTAAATATATGTCGGTATATGTCATTCTCCTGCTTCCTTAGCTAATTTCAAGTGAGAAGAAAATGCTGCCAGTGTTTTGTTAGCTAACCTTGAATAAAAGCTCTTGATGCTACGTTGAAGCAAATTCCACTCGACTAACAGCACTTATTTTCACCGTGTGGGTTCTTGGATGATTTCTTCCTTTTTACAAATTTTCAAGAATTCCAAAATTCCCACAGTTAGATTAAAAGATCCTTTGGTAAAAATAAAATTCATTCAGAAAAGGTAGCAAAGATTCTTTCAATCTAACACAAAATATTATATAAATAAACGAAGTTTAATATGGCAAACGAGCCGGAAGTTGAATTCAAACTGTTTTTGAAATAAAAAAAAAAAATAAATGGCAAGCTTGAATTGAGATAATCAATTCTTGAAAATTTGTAATAAGGAAAGATTTATCCTAAAATTTTATAATTAGCGAGCATAGCATCATATTGCGTGCGTGTTTCCATAAACCAGTGGCAATGTTACTTTTTGAGGTACTAGGGAGTCCTAGGAAAATTATTCGGAGAATATCTACCCCGGGTGGGTTATCTTCGTGGCACATAACTGCTGCCTTCAAGGAATAATGCCAGCATTCGATTACTCTGTTTGATGCTAGATTGTAAAGTTATGTTCGAGTACATTCACAGCCAATAATATCTATGAGTGTCCTGAATGGGGAAGATTCAAACTCCTTGTTGTCGGTTTTGATAGTGCGAGGTGCACCAAAAAAGGCAAGCCAATTCATGAAAATACCTTGGTGACTGGGCCGGTCGATCAGTCTATGAAGAGGACTGCTTCTGGATATATTGAAAATTCATTCATTACGGTAAGACTCTACCTAAGCCCAAAGGTCCAACTATGTCTGAGGAGCATGCTAGAACCTGTCGTTTGGAACGCTGAAGCTTTGATTTGGGTTTTCTTGATGGCAGCCTACCTTAAAGTAATGACAAGGAATGCATGTATACACTCACTTTTATATGTTGGCTGTCTTTTTTGGTTAAACTAATTTTTTCGAGATCACTTTATGCGTAGTCTGCCCCCTGCGTAGTTTGCCCCTGCTAGTTGACGGAAAGTATTAAAAATTTTTTTTTTTAATTTTGTGGGTATAAATGGACGGGTGGTTTTTTGTTGCAAACTAGCTCTTCTCTTTCACTGACTACAATGTTCCTTAGTTTTAGTGACAATGTCACGTTTCCTTTCACTCGTTATTGTAGCTCTTTTCCTTGGATTTACTTTACTTTTTTCTATACCCCATGATTTTTCCACTATATTCGAAAACCCAACTTTTCGACCCTTTTTTTTGAAAACCAAACAATGTTTGAATGCAAAAAAATCGAGTGTTTAATGACAAATAGCTTCTTTCACCTTCCCCATCACATTCCATCAATAATATAAAGGGTTTTAAATGTCTTTCTTTGAAATGATGCTTCTATGAGTCCTTTCTGGAAAAGGTTAGTAACATTTTCCTGCTTTTGAAAATCGATAAAAGTTATTCTCCACGTGCTTACAATAATTTTCTGTTACTTAAAAAATCAGTAGAAGGCACCAATCCGTAAGTCCAAGACTTCATTTTCTAGTCAAAATTTTGATTTATTTCATATCCACAGGTCAGCAGAATTTCTTGGCTCCCAAGCTATGGATGGCGCATTAAAATCACCACATCATACAAATTAGTCGTGAGGAAAATTCAATATGATAACTTGGACAAGTCGTCAAAAAAATTTCATAGGGCTGAGCAGAGGAATTACAGGGAATATAAGCCCAAGTACTATAAGGTATGAACCAGGATAAATGAGAATCCTTACTAATATACATTCAACTAGACGCGGAGGATCAAAGCATAACAAAAGAAACAGGCTCAAAACTTTACAGCCGTCCAATTTTGACGACACAGAAGTATTCATACCACGTTTAAAAATTTTATGAGAGCAAGATAAGTCATGATCACTCACCGGGTCATTTAGTCAGGGTTCTGAAATACAAAAGATATCATCTAAAGCAAGTATTTTTGAATTTAAAAAAAAGGAGCTTGTTATCAAGCCCTCTTGCATTTTGATAGTATAATTATTAATTGGTGATGACTCTCAATTTCAGCTGAGCCAAAATTCAGGATCTAAAATATTATTTACATCTTTGGAAATGTTAATCTTGAACGATGACATATAGCGATTTTTATCCATTCGCTTTTTACAACCCTGAATTGAGAGATTCTTGTTCACCTTTGAAATTATAAAATCTTTTAATTAATCTGAAGATGTATCAGAAGCAAAGCATGACATGAATACACGCAAAGGTGGAGTTACCACTCTTAAAGCTAAAGTCTTACAAACTTCTATATATACACGTTTTATGACGTTATCCTGAAGACGCAATGGCGTCGCCCTATTCAACAACAGACTAGGAGATGAGTGCAGAGATTTATCTGATATACCTTTAAGGAGTTGCGATGAAATTTCAATCGATACTGGTGAGTTTTGTTACTAAGCACCGTTTTCCGTTTAGGTATTGCACCCTTACTAACTGTAATGATTTTCAATTCACATATCTGTGTAGGACACGCGTGCCGATGGTCTGGCACAAGTGTCAGCGAGCTATAAATAGCGCCGAGCTCAGCTAACTTGCTTCGCTTAACGACCGCGTACGCGCGCTTGACGACTATCATTTGCGGGATCATATGAGGCGGGTTCTTGTCGGGCCACGAAGCTACACTACAAAATACTTATCACGCGTACTCTAGTCTTCAAGACGTACTGATCAATTTTTATTATCTTTAGAAATGTTCTATTATGTGTCAATTAAGCTACTCTACAGTACTTCAACATTTTTTTGCCTCGTTAAAGTTAGCGGACACGGAGGCTTGAGGCAAACGCAAACATTTTACCAAAAAGCAACCGTTAATTTTTCTGGAGAATATCGTTGCATTACAAGGGGAATGTCAAACCTAAAGATGTTTAAGCGGCTGAAGTGAACCACTCATCTCTGCCAAAAGGAAGGAAACTTGACGGATATAGTTTACTTTAAACTTGTAAAACGACAAACTAAGCAGTTTCTTCAGGAGCGGCCACTCCTGATCACCACGGGGCTGCTTAACTGCTTATGTTTATTACATAACACTAGCATTATATTATAACGATAGGATCGCTGTTGATGCTGACATTACAAGGCCAGCTACATCAGAGTTGGATGTTAACATTTTAGACATCTGCAATTTAAGGGGAGAGTCCAGTTGGCTACGGGTTTCGTCCAGCATTTCCTTCTGCTCATTTGGCATCTGAATCGTTTCCGTTGTCACATCACGACGATGTTATTCGAGAATTTTTTTAAGTATCTTCATTTCTTGCCACTATTCCATCACTCTGTCTTTGTCGTAAAACCCTCGTACAATCTGCATTCGCATTTCGCCACTTCGTCAAGTGTGCCATCCAGACAATGTTCAACGCATCGGTACAAGGGGCACACTATATATCATTCTAAGCACATTAGGTGAAACGAACGCGAGCAGTAACCATCACACACAACGAAATTTAGTCTGGAGGTTTCCGGTCCTTTGCAGGTGTAGCGCTTAATATTGTATGTGGGCGAGCTGACTGACATAATGAAAGATTGTGAAATAATCTTGCCAAAACCAAAATAGTCTACACTTGCCACTATGTAAACTAAATTACGTAGCATTTTGGTATATAAATATTTGAATATAAGAAATGATAATTTAATAAAGTGTCGGAAGAAGATTTTAAAAGATCAAACAGCACATAATGTTCAAACAGTTCAGGAGTTTAGCAAAGGGTGCTCAGGGACTGCCAATTTCAAGTTTCGGTGCCAGCATTGAGTTTGAGTATCTAATGCTGCTGTAGGACTATCAGGTGATATTGACCATATCACCTCGAATTCCGTTACGCTTATGGAGTGAGTTACACTAACAATAAACCCCAACACCAAGATTTGTATTTGGACTTTTGTGCGATCGATTGTTATTATTATTAATGCATTAAAAGTTTGAGCACTACTGAATTCAATAACAACGATCACTAAGTTCTCTACTGGAATATAGATATCACACAACACATTAGGTGGAAAGTTAATGCTATGATGTGGCATCAAAAGCTTATACGATAAAGTTTATAAATGGAACGAAAACAAACCCACCGACTGTCAGAGCATAAATGAAATAACTGGAAACTTTAGAAGGAAAAATCAAACCCCGAGCCAACGACATCACAGTAGCACACCAGCTGGAGTCCAAAAGTGAGTAAAAATGGTATCAATTAAAACTAAATAACACTGAGAAATTTCATTCAATCCCAGAGCAAAACTTGTTGGCGATTACGCACAATGACAAATTATATTATTATCTACTTGAAAAAAAGTTGGTCCTTAGGAGCAGACGCGTTTCGACTCATCTTCAGAGACACAGAAAATGACGTCGAAACATGTCTGCTCACGTAACCAAGTAATAACCGACGGCTTATCAAGAAAAAACAAAATTGGCTTGGGATATCAAACAAACAAAATAATTGAATGAAAAAACTTTGTTAAGAGGTAAGAAGAAATAGATAAAAACAGTGGCAAACAAACTGATCTATTCTAAAAGCTTCCTAAAACCATAATAATTCTACATGTGTTCAATTTATTATAGTTTATTAAAGTAAAATAGCTTTTGCAGTACATATTCTACAATTAAACACTTCAGTACTACGCGAAATCCCCTGAATCATAGCTCATTTGTCAAAAAAACGTCTTGGATGTGGATTGAACGTTTTCATATTCTCCCGATGATTGGAATGAAAAAGAAAAACTTTATAAATGTCGAATTTCTTTGATTTACAGTTCCCCAATTTGAAAAATAGATAAAAACAACAATCTTGGGAGATCAAATGTTTGCAGTTGCTGGTTTTATGTCACTTTCAAAGGAACTCGTTCGATCAGTACATAAAATGTTTGCACTTACTTTTCTAACCTTCAAAGGACATTTGATTGAATTTTTCCCTTGTTTTTAATTCCTCTTAGGAGGGCTTGTTAAGGGAAATAGAAGAATTGGACTATCATTGGAAATGCTAAACAAGCATTGGAGCAGCCCAATTCGATTGAATATTTAAAAATAAATAATTCAGGCGCCGATGTTCATTTTTCATAGGAACTTTTAGAGCATCCCAGCAAATCATGATATCTTCAGAATACAACTAATTAAAAGTTTTCATTAATTACTTTGAAGAGTACGGTACATTGGAGTCCAGGCGACTACTTAACGGTTATTATATCAAAAAACTCCGCGTCAAAGTAAATAAATCGTACCACTTATTTCCCTTCGATCTGATTTTAAATATTATATCAAACACTTCTCTTTTTAAAATTCTGTCCCAGAATTGGAAAATAAGATCTGGCATCACTCTTCAATCACCCTCACTGCTAGCAACTGCGCTCTCACGCCAGCAATCACGAAACATAGCCAAAGAAAACGAAGGAAAAGAAGAAAGCAAAGCAGCCAAAAACAACAAAACCTGTTTGCAGTCTGTTTGGTTTTTGGATTTGTTGTATCTTCAACTGCACTGCTCCGCTCGCCCTTCTAACGAATCCATTAGAAACATGTGTTCACGAACACATGCGCACTGTTATCAGCTGGTCGTTGCTCATATGAAAACAAACAGTTGGTTTTGTTATGTACAGTTGCATGTACAGTGACGTCACTGATAGATGTAAGTACTAGAGTTTGAAAATGGACAAATTTAGGGGAAGTATGTGTTCAATGGGATGTTAAGAAAATGTTAGAAAATTTATGGAGTAAGCATGGACAACTTTTATGATAGTTAGTTGTTTGTGTGAATTTTATTTAGAATAAAGTAAGATTATAAGCAAAACACTTTTCAAATGCAGTTTGTTATAATATTGAGTTGATTAAGAATAGCTGAATTTGGAAAATGATAATTGTAGGGTTTATAATTTAATATTTTCGCCAGTAAAACTGTTTTAGCATCATTAAATTGGATGGAAGTAGATATTTAAGTAGTTCTTTAAAAGGTTCTAAGATTCTATGTTTTACTACTTGGGTTTTCTATCACTACAGACACTACGTTTTTCATTGGGTTTTCTCCAAATTTCCAAATAAGATGAACTGTCAGAATACATTTAAGAGTCCCCTTGGTTAATGATTTTAGCTATATTCTATTATCTTGAATTAAATCATTATATATGTCTGCATATCGTGGATTAAGTACAAAGAACTTCTGACATGAGGGTAGTTTTGTCTAACCAAGTTGTTTATGATTGCTTTAAATTTATGTTCATCTTAATAAATATTAGCGTAAAATATCAATGTTTTCGTTGCTTGTGTGCTACTTAGCGCCGTCTTGTTGAAAGTAGACGTTGTCCAGATCAATTCCATCTAACTTCGGCCATAAAACTGGATAGCGCAATCCATTCACCGTAGCTGTTGCTCCAGCCTCATTTTCGAAAAAGTAAGGTCCAATGATTCAGCCGGACCATAAACCGCACCAAACAGTCACATGTTGAAGATAGAGAGGCTTTCCAACAATAACTCTGTAGTAATCGAGCAGTTAAAAGGTTAAAGTAAAACTCAAGCATACAATGTCCCAGATCAATTGAAACGATCGAACCGGTACGATTGCAGATTGAACTGGAACGATTTCAGATTGAACTAGAACAATTTGCGATCGAACTGGTACGATTTGAGATTGATCTGGTACGATGAAATACTTTTGACAGGGCAGTTGTCATTGAGTGAGGAAGGAGACTTGCGAGATAACCCACGTTTGGGAATTAGTGCCGGTGCTGGTGATAGTTCTGGTAATGATTTCCATAATTTAAATTACACTAACGCTAACATCTACTGCAACACCCAGTACAGGAACATAGTTGCCCATAATCGGAGCAGTTCGGACCCGATAACGCGCTACTGTCATCTCAATGAAGCTGACCCCAACCGTCTTCTTCTGAAGACCCATTAAATGAACTGCAATAGCTACTCAAAACATAGCCTGTACGGTACTGGCAGCAAGTCCCAGCATTTGGTGCGAAAATCAAACAATATTTGTAGAAATATTGCCAAAAGCCCATCGTTCCTGAATGCTAACAAAAGCAAAGAACATTCGCGGAAGTTACGCAATTTCTCTCTCAAGGCGCGCAGCAGTACAGACAAGCGACACCCCAAGAGCCAGATCATAGGGAAATCCAACACGGTACCTGACAACTTCTTGCAGCCAAGTGACAAGTACTTGAGTCCCTATTTGGACGAGAAAACCGCTGAGTCCAAGTCCTTGCTAGCGAACGATAACGGAATAACCTATCCCGCCTGTCGGCCACGTGTGAAGAGTGAGTCGAAAGATGCACGCAGTAGCAGTAGCAGTAGAAGCAAGTACCGTAAAATAAACAACAGTTGTAATATCGGTCTTCTGAATGACTCACTGCAGAGTCAGGCGAATCAATCGCACCACACGAGTGGAAGCGGTCCTTTGAACGGTATTAAAATCAGTTTGACCGACATTCATCGCCGTAAAACTGAGTTTAATCGCCAATTGAGTGCCCCGATTGGCTCGACTGCGTCTCCGCGGCAACGCACCAACAGCAATAGTCCCACAAAAACACCGCATCAGCAAAATTGCTCGTCGTCGAAACAATCCGCCTCGTCGTCGTGTTGCTTCTCATATAATAATAATAGCTTAAATCGACCGAATAAGAAACAAAAAGGTCTCCGGCTGAATGAGAAGCGTCAATTGAACGACGTTCCGTCACTCCGCCGCCACTCTTGTGACAAAAAAATCAAAAAGAAATGCTACGGCGTTTGGGCTGTGTAAATTCTTTTTCGGATATTTGTTGGCTGAAAGTTTATTGCTATTATCCTTGTTAATCTCATAACGAAGTGAATAGCTATAAGTTGTATCCTTTGCATTCGTCAAATTGGTGGATAGTTTCATTCGTCCCATCTAAACGAAAGGCTCATCTGTCGTGCAAAGCAAAATTCCGAATAAACGGCGGTGTAAGGAACAAGCGCTCTTAAAACACGAACGTTTTGGCAAAACGCAGAGTCCAAAAGTGTATTTTAGGTTTAGGAACAGGCTTGCGACTTCTGTGTGCCAGCTCCGTGGATGTTCCATGTTTATATGCGCGACCTGGGGTTCGGACGTGTACTTTGGTGCCAAGGAATTTCTTGACTTGCGAATTAGACATGCGAATGGCGGACCACTGCATAAATTCCTCTCAGTAAGTGCGGCGACAAGTGTTTATTTGCCCACGTCCAGGGACATGCAAGAAAAGGCGTGTAAAGTGGCAAAAATCAAATTTGCTGCCGCCGGGGCAAATGTCAAACGCGAGTGCAAAAGGTCCGCGTCTGAACATTGAACTTGATGCATTGACGCACGTATTTGGTGGAAGGCGAAGGCGAGCGCAGTTGAAGTTTTGAAATGAAATAGGGCTCGATGCACCGAAAAGGAGTTTTTCTTTTTTTTTTGTCGTCTGGTGTGTGATCGCTACCGTTCGTCGTCCTCGTTCGCAAGTGGGAACCAATTGCGATCGTTTTTGTGTGTGCGTCCAGGGCGCGCGTGATAGTGGACGAGTGTGTGTGAGTGCATATTTCCGACGGAAAAGACCGATAAAGCGTGGACGGAAAATCGATAACATAAAAATGGAAGTTGTCGTAAGACGAACGAGCGATTAATTTAAATATTTATCGGGCAGAGATAATTAGCCGCTTAACGATGGTTTGTCGACCCCCTGCTTCCCTCGCGATTGAACGTTGTTGTATTGGTAGTGAAATTTTTATTTTTGTTTTTGGTTCCCCGCCGCTGCGCCCGATACGATAATGCTTGCGCGACATTATCGTATCGGGCGCAGCGGCGGGGAACCAAACTTGTTACGAGAGAACGAAGAAAGTGAATGAGGCGACGAAACAACTGACTAACGGTGAATGCTTGGGTGCTGATAGAACAAGTGAAAACTGAACAGAGCGGAGAACAGTGCAAAGTTGAAGATGGAACAACTATCAAAGTACTATGACCACCGTTTTTCAACAATTGCGAGAAGATCAATCATTTGTTGTTCAACATACTTTCAAAAACTGTTGTTAGAGAATCCATGCAAACATGCAACAATTATACTACCCGCAGATATAATCTACAGAGATTTTAAGACTATAATTGATTTTGTATATAGAGGTGAAATAGATGTCACAGAGTCGGAATTACAGGACCATCTGCATCGTCGTCGAGCGCTCGGAGGACCATGCGGGTGAGTACCCTTTTATTGAGTCATATATATATATTTTGTTTGCATGTTTTTTTCATTTAAAAAAAAAACAAAAGGAATTTATTTTAAAATATTGCAAATCGATTGCGCCAAAATAGAACTTTTCATTTAAATCCCAAAAATATACAAAAACAAAACATGATAAAATAACAAAGAATTGAAAAGAGATAACATTTTAATTGTTTACTACGTTTTCATTACAATTACTACGTACACATTATGGAAAACTTATTTAAGGCGATATAAAATGAAAGCAAACAATAAGAATAATATTCCTTGAGATTTATTTTCGCTGAAAGTAACGTGGATAAGACTTCAACGGATAACTGAAGATAAAAAAATACTAAATATTTAGATCTTTTGATAACAATAGTAGCAAAAGGAGAAAAGTTGATATAAAAACATGCGATCTTGTTGATTCCAGATGAGTTGATAGAAATGAGAGAGTTGTTTTCGATTTGTTAGGTTCGAGTTGCAGTTGCACAATTTTTATCCGATATTTCTTGTTTGAAATAATTTTGGGGATTTCGTGATGCGAAATTCACACTGAACCATGTTTATTAGTTGATATGTTAGATGGGCCTAGCGTAAGTTGCTTTGTGACCGTCAGGCATCGTTGAAATCAGTACAGTTTGTTTGATGAATCGATTTGAGACTGAACAAATCCATGAGGTACAAGAATATGATGTATTGTTGAATAATGACTAATAAATATAATGAATGAAAGTATGTTAGATCAAATTTCTGTACGTGCTGACGATAATGAAATTAACCTGTAGTTTTGATTTGAACGGTGCTCTTAAAGAACTTCTGTTACGCAAGTGTTTGGGTAAAAATTGAACAAATTTAACGTATGAACGAACCATCTGGAATGAATTGAGCATATTTGTAAAGAAGGAAAAGTTGATTGTTTTTTTCCATTTTTATATAATTTATAGGTCTTGTTTATTATTTTTTTTTATATATTTTTCTTTATGAATTAAAACAATGAATTAATACCATACCCTTCGGTCTTTCCTTTCTTCCGACTCTAACCGGGTATAGAACCCGGTACGGTGGCACCTCAAAACATGAGCCAGCCGCCGGGTACTTAAACAATACTTCTCGTTTCAGGTGACGTCGCGGGTTGAGTGGCCCAAGCAGAGTGCCTCTTTATGGCATAGAGTTATGCAATCAAATTGTATAATTCTATGGCATAAATTGGTCACCGGGGTACTCCCCTTCTGATGGGAAAGTTCATGTAATTCAAGTTGTATGAGTTTTCCACTCAGAAGAGGAATACCTGGCCACTGCAACAAAAATATATATGGATTTATTCCGGTTGGGTGGGTGCGAAGGGGCTCCATCACCACCCGGTTGCCCCTCTTTCATTTGTGGGCCATGAACTTCGTCGGGTAATGACGAGGTTACCCCAAGTCCGCCTTTCTTCTCAAGTTCCTCTTGTTTTCATAACAAGTACTATCTCCCTCGGTGTAGTTATCTACACTTTTTGCAACTTCGGTCGCCTCTTGATCTCCAACCAAATTCGTGAGTGCGAAATTTTTTTGTAGTGGGTCCTCGTGCTGGGGAAATGAACCCGCCCCACGACACCGCAATGCTAGCCTGCCAGCGCATTCACGCGTCTCCAGACGAGGGCATTCTCGGCAGATACCGACACCTTCTTCTGCCCAGGCAGCAGACCATCGCTGCAGTCCTTTGCGGACAGTATTGAAACTCTTTTATTCACTACAACTCTTGGGTTTTCCGAGCCCCAGATGCGACAATTTTGCTTGCCGACGAAGCCACCGAGGTGTAAATGGGCCTCACCACTCAAGATGATTTTTTGATGGGATTCCGGATCATTTTCATGTATTTCAAGGACCCAACCAGCAAAGCCACGACGTTGTTGATGATCGACCGGTTTGAATTTTTATGTTAACTGAACTTTATAAGCCTTAAGACCCAAATTATTATGCAAAATACGGTGTAATGACGTTTGTGGAATGCCTAATTCCAAAAAACGACGAGGAATGAACAAGCCTTGGTTTTCTTCAACACTTTCGTGCAGTGATGTGCACGGGTTTTATTCTTCACATCACTGCGTTGTCCCAGCAGCTCAAATTTTCCACCAATTTCTGTATTGCGGTCCGACAAGGTGCTTACGACGACCCAAAAATTTTTGAATTTTATGAACCATCTCTGCCAAATTTTCACCACATTTATAGTGAATTTTAATAATTTCAATGCATTGTTGAAGCGTGTAATGTTCCATCTTTACTAATGGGGTAGTTTTTACTTGTCAAATGTCAAAAAAGGCAGCTTCAAAAGTGACATTTACCGTAATAGCGGGCTATTCAAAATAACACCTCTTATTGGAAATATATATACATATGTATGTATATATATACATATGTATAAATATAGCTATATATATACACATATATGTATAAATGTATATATATATATATATATATATATATATATATATAGTATACGTACATACATATATATATATATATATATATATATATATATATATATATATATATATATATATATATGTGTATATATATATATATATATATATATATATATATATATATATATATATATATATATATATATAGAGTTTATTTAAAAGAATGCACAATTATTAATTTCACTATTAAAAGTCTAACTTCCACTTGTCAATAAATTTCTATTGCAATTGTCTTCTAAAATCACATCACAATCACTCAATCAATATCGCCTTTACCTCGCGCTCCACTCTATCGCAGTTTTTATTATCGCGGTTGTAATGAATGATCCCCCCATTCATTCAGCTCGCCTTAATATAGGGTCTCTAACCATTCTACCCATTTCTCGTACATTGGCGAATGTTCTGCCGAGAGGTACCTAGTATATTCGAGCAGCTTAATGAATGGAGTGACATCACTTTCAGATGTTGACCATGCTTGATGGGTTCTCGTGGTTTCGAGTAAATTCACTTTGTTGGTCATGAGGTTCTTAATGGTTGTGAAAACAATTGCAACAGTAGCTCGCAGAATTATTTGTGCATGTAACAATATATATGTATATATATATATATATATATATATATATATATATATATATATATATATATATATATATGTATATATATATATATATATATATATATATATATATATATACGAGTATATATATATATATATATATATATATATGTATATACATATATATATATATATATATATATATATATATATATATATATATATATAGTATATACATATATATATATATATATATATATATATATATATATATATATATATAACGAAATTTATATCTGGAAGTCGCAATAATGCTTTGATTTTCGTCAAATTTTCAGAAATTCAATATTTCGGATAGTTTCGTTAATCATTCGAATTGGCTGAGCGGATACAAAATAGTGACAGTCTTAGAAGAAAAGCCGTGGTTCCTGTTCTGTACAGCTCCGATTTGCGCCAAAATTCGTACAAATTTTCATTCATGTGTGTGATAAAGCTCACAATAAGAAATCCAAAGTCAAACTTTCTGAAACTAAATGGCAGCCGCTCAAATGCCAAAAAAAGTTGAGCAATAAAAGAAACCATTAGACAAAGTTCGGAATTCGGAAGCTTTTAAAGTTGCAATGATGTTGGAATTTTATTAAAAATAAAATCAAGGTAGACGTTGATGAGATCTTATACTAAAATTTATCAGAGCTAAATTCGATTCTTTTGAAGGCTGTCGATTTTAGCATTAATGAGTTTTGCATTGCAGTTAAGGAATTAAATTTGAATATACAATGTATTCAAGAAACTGAATTTTAATAGATTTGAAATGATAAAATTCGCCACTTAAAAGGGTGAAATAAAAAACCTTGTGGAAGAAAAGAAAACCGGAAATTTTCATATTTGTGAAGTGTTTCAGCCAATGTTTTCGCGCGTTGAGCACGCAGTGCTGGCGGAAGGCGTAGAATCCCTCTCGTTGGGGATTCCAATCTGTGCAGACATTTTTCTTGAGTGGAAGTTAGTTTTCTTTTGTAGAAGTTAGTTTTTCTTTAGTGGAAGTTAGTGAAAGTGGTGCTGGGCGGCTCGATGAGCCAAGTAAAGGTCACCAATTGATATTCTAGCGAAAGAACCATTCCGGGGAGCCTCAAGCCCGCCAATTGGCTCCTGGGGGCAATACTAGGGCTAGTGAGTGGCGCTTTTCTATCCCGTCTCCCTAAGGCTTTCAACCAGAATCGCTTGTTATAACATATCATTGACATTTTTTAACCTAACAATGCATTCAAAATGGTGTAATAGCTGCCGATTCCGCGAAGCAATACACCACAGAGATCTGTCATCCCTAAACAAATTTTCTAACCAGCTGATAAGGTTGGATGACAGATCTCTGCGACTGAACCCCAAGTGACGATGAAAAGTGGTGAGTGAATTAACTTGCATCTCTGCAACTGAGCCACCACTTGACGTCAGCCGAGTAGTGAAATACGACACTTCCATCCATCTCTGGAGCGTAACGTAACTATTCTACCATACTTGCGTGATGCATTGAGGATAAGTGGTATTCCTGTCCAGGTTCCTTCTTTGAATGGGCTACTGCCAAGTGTGGAGCATTGATGAGTGGTTGTATTCAAAGTGAAGTTTCAAGTTTCTCATTTTGATGTGACAAAACAGCACGTGGAATGTGATTAGCGGCGTTCGGGGATCAGGAAAAATTTGGCGTATAAATTGACAAGAAAAAGGAAGTGACGAGAAATGGTTTTCTCTACTCAGTTCGTATGCACTGTGCCCCTGTTTACAGTTTCCGACGTTTTCGAGAACAAGGGTTCGCTGATCGTTGTTAGTGCAGATGTTGATGTACTTTGGGTATTAAACAACTACCTGGATTTTTGAGACACTGTGGTCGGCTTGTTGAGAAACATCAAAAAGTATTGGAAGAAAAATTTTCATTATCTAAACCTGAAGGCAACTTAGCTGAGGGCAGAGCGGTACTTGAGCACAAGACAAAGTGACCTCTAGCATCCTAGACAATCAGACATACTTCCGCGTTCACTTCGTGTCACGCAGTGAAGTTTTCCCGAATTTACTGATCGTTTACGGAACAATTTTACACAATTTTCACCAGACTGTGAAGTCTCAAATCGAATTCTGTGTGATCTGTCAGTGGTTTCGTGCCGAGACTCGAAACTGAATGATTGCGAGCCAATAGAGTCAATTGACGAGTGTGTGGTCCATTTTTACGGAGGGAAATTTCAACTCCCACGGTGGACACACGAGACGAGGCCACGGTCAGAAGAGGAAGAATGAAAGAGTTATTTGAGACTGACAGTCAAGCAGAGTGTAAATAGCGGAGAAACTTTGATCCCGTTCAGGAATTGTGTGATTCGCCGCACCTGCCTGTCAATGCTTCGTTGCCTTACACCTTACCCAACACGTTTGTCTTGTTCCTTGGATACCTTTATGTTGAATAATCCAATGATAATGCGTTACAAACATCTGGTCTTTAATGCGGCCCGGGAAAACAATTCGGTTCAATTGAAGGTAATTGCCACGATACAGCAAAATATTTAAGATGTTATGGAATCAAATACTAATGTAACTTACCGAAAAAATAGTCGGGTGCTGACATAATATTCTCCGGCAATGAATATGTATCCAGTTTTTAAATTTTTCAGTTTTTTCTTATAATAAGTTAAATTCTAAATTTATTTTTCATTCCAAATTTTGATATATTAAAAATTTCATTTACAATTATATAAACTTAAATTCTTTAATTTTCTCCATTCATTTAGTCCTTCATTATTGCTTATAAATAAACAAATTTCTTAGTTATGAAAATTTTTTTGTACGTGGCCACTCAGAATCAGAACTTCCACACTTTATACGTCACATCTTGTTGATGGTCAAGCTCATCCGCTCAACGTTTATGTGACTAATTAGCTAGAACATGAACAATAGCACATATATATTGCAACTACGAAAAAGCATTGTCAATATGCTGCGTCAAATTACAAACGATAGTAATTAATACACTTAGTTATGTGCACTCAAGTTTGAGCAAATAATTTAAGAGTAGGTCAGTAATTGTATTATGTGACAAAAGAAAAAAATTTAATGTATAGTCTGGAACTAGTGTGAGTTTATAATATTAGTTTAGAACGGGGAAAAAAGACTCATCGGGAAATTTAAATTTAACTCTGCAATACAAAAAAAAAAACAATCAGATTACTTGACAATATCTCCTCAAAGATAATAGAATTAAATGAAGAATAACGGGAAAAATGCAATTAAACAAAAAAAACAAAAAAGAATGAATCGTCAAACGTAACCAGTCTTCAGAACACCCGTTCTTTTTCAAAGGGAAGCGACGGCGAAGGTGAGTATGCCGCCGAGGGGGTAGGGTTTCGGTAATCCGCGAATGCTCGGTTTCAAGTTGCGTTCAGTATGCGGTGCTGTAATTTGGTTTTGCATTTTTTTAGAGTAGATTGTTTCGATTATGAATTCGAGTAGTTTATTTCACGCACTGTGCGGTGAATATTCGGGAACGCGTGTTTTTGGGTTATCGGTTCAGTGTTGTTCTTTTTCTCGAATCAAAAGGAAAAGGAAACGTGAGTAAAGTAAGTTAAAGTCAAGTCGATAGAAGTTGTCCAACGCATTTTAAATCGGGTAATTGAGCCGATGACTGATTTTTTGCATTTTGGACTTAGTCTGCTCGCGGAAGACCTGCGACTAAAATTCCTCTCCAAACTAGCTTGCCAGCTAGCAGCCAACTCGGAGGAGACTAAGAGTGTCTGGACTTGTCAACCTGATGGGTACAGTCCGTTGTCACATTCCCAGACTTCACGTCTACAACCGATGAGAGGTCGGTTTAGATTTCCTTTGGGAAATCTTGAACGAACGTTAGAGAATTAAGAATCATTATAATGGCGGCTCCCAAAGGTTAGAAAGCAAGCGCAATTCGCTATTTTAGTCGCAACTGAAATAATGAATACTTTTCACGAAAATGTTTTTAATGGCTTAACGTGAAAGTATTTATATAACAGACCATTTTTAAGGGGATTATCAAATATTTTTACAATCCCCTACTAAAATCGGTACCTATCTGTTAGTCTGTCCCGTCCATCCGTCGGTCCGCCTATGCGTCACAGCAAGTTTTTTAGCAAACCACATGAGCTACAGTGGACGAACGAACACACGGCCAAAGCGTGATAATGATCATATTACCTTGTGGAGTGCCGATGTATCATGACAATTAGATACTCTAACTATCTCTAAGCGAAGGCCTGAAAGGGCTGTAGTGCCACGAAAAAAAAGTTATAGACGCTTGATTTATCAATTAAAACAACAATTGCACGTGATACTGTGTAAATATACGTTCGCAAAAGATGTGTGAGGGTTGAATGAAAATTTTCGGAACATATTTTAAAACATTCTTTGGTTATCATTAATACTCAAACATTGTGGTAAACAGACTCTCCTTGCTAACCATCATGTATAATTCTTATCAAGATGACTGACACAATATTTTCGCTATATGAGCTGCCTGGAATTTGAATAAAGTCATCTAATAGAATAGATAAAGACACCATTTATTTTTTGCTTCAGTACTTGCTTGATAAGTTCATATGTGTGTTTGATGAATACCGCTTCCCTGAATCGCTCCTACATAAACATTTCATAGAGTCAAGATATGCTAAGCCTCAACTTCTGTATACTGACTGCAATGATCTAACTGCGATGATGCGAGTTATCAAAAATAAGCTTACGCTTAGCAAAACATTGATAAGAAGACAAACATTCCATCAGTGCATATGACGTTCAAGAAAAAGCAAGAAATGTTTGTAATGTGATAATATTATCATAATTGGTTTCTACTAGAAATCTATGCATATATAATACATAATTCATTTTCATATTTCTACTTGAGGGAAGAATATTTAGATTTTTTTATGTCTAAGAAAAGTTAAGATAGCATCTTAAGAAATTTAATTAGTAATGAAAATTTTGCGAAACACACCCTGATTGTATTACAAATAGGGTTAATCTTGTTTTAAATATTTGGCTCAAAGGTTTTGAAAATTTTGATTTATTTTTTAATTCTAGTTTATTCGGTTAAAACTGGTTGTTAGTTGGTTTGTACGCTATAGTATTTTTTTTTCTGAAATAGAAAACTCTAAAAATTAATCAATATTTTTAGAATTTGATGCAAGAGAGGTCAGCATAAACGAGTTGAGTGGACAGCAGTATGTTCGTACGAGAAGGGTCTTGTATCCAAGCTATGCATTGTAGATATTTATCATAAGCTACTCATGATTATACCAGGTAAATAGATTCCTCACATGGAAACTGTACATTAAATGCTTAAATTGAGTTCAGGTGAACTAGAATAAATAGTGAAAGGTGAACTGGAACAAATACATAAAGATATTCATCATATGCATCCTTCCTAAAATATTCGTGGAAATTCCACCAAACCACAGTATCTGCATCATTGCAATTTCGGTTCCACATGACACTGTTATTGCAATACTAAGAAATTGAAATGGCCCTACCTACTTTAAATATTCTCCGATTATTTTGAACTTGTGGGTTATAAAAATTTCACATTCCTTCCATGGATCAACAGCGAAAGTGTGGTACTGATCATACCACCTTCCCGAGTGCCGATACATACGATCAAGATAATGAGATACTCTAACTATCTCTAAGCAAAGCTCCGAAAGGGGCTGCAGTGCTAAAGTAACAAAAAAAAATTAAGGGCGAATTCCAATTATTAACGCCATGACTGCCTTTTATCCCTGATGCGGCAAATGTTGAGCAGCTGCGAAGAAGGTGCTCCATTTGCTGCAAAGAAGGTGCTCTATTTGCAGCATTTTCCAGTCTGTAGGCAAGTGCTTTTATTAGACAGTGGCCGCTTAATCAGAAAATCAGTTTTTTTCTATTACACCCTTTCCATGCGGGATTTGTTTTTAACGAGCTAGGTGAACTCTTTCGTCGAGCATCGGCCAAGATTCTCAGTTTCTCGTTTAGAATATCTAACATTATTTTTTAGGAAATTAAAGGCCCAAGGCTAATTTTTCATTAAAAACAGCAGTCTTTTGGGAGTTAATACTGAGTAATCTTGTATTTCTAGTAAGCGGTGACAACATCACAGAATATTTACCAGAGGCAAGTAAAACAAGTCGTCAGTATAAGCAACCAACTTCATTCCTGTCAGTGTGATGGCTTTCAAGATGTTGATTATAGTAAGCATACGCTGCAGTGGAGAGTGAAATGTTCCTCTCCTTGCATGTTTTCTAACCAATGAACTTCTCCACTCTGAGGTTGGCAACCTATTTTTCAGAAATGTTGAGGTCCATTCTTTGATGGTCTCATTCTTTTCTGCTATCTGGAGACTTCATGTATAACCTGTATTGTCACAATGTTAAAACCAGTTTCCATATGTGCTAAATATATATATATATATATATATATATATATATATATATATATATATATATATATATGTATATATATATATATTTCAAGATATTTCTATCTTTCAATGGTTGTAACAACCACTGAATTGCTGTTCTTTTTAGTATGCAACCTTCCTCTGGCCGGCGATCTCTTTTAACAAGCCCTCCACCACACTTTTCAGGGCTTAAGCATCAACAACAATTAGCTATTGAGCATATGAGTACTTCTCATAGCTTTTGGTATAAACACAACTCGAGATTATCTTCAAGTCTGAGATAGCTCATGGAAATTGGCAAGAACCAGAAGGTAATAGGATCCATAACTTTTTGCAGCATAGCTGTTTTGATTTTATCCAGCTCTGATAAATTGTGTGAATTGAAGAGATCAATAGTCCACTTAACTCTGCTTTTCGTGATTGGCCTCGGGGCAGTTCTATCCCGCAAACCTCCTTACTCTAGAAAAATATCGGCCTTTGGAGTTTTACAGTTACGAAAGTGGTGTTTGCTGTAGCGGATCTGAAAGCGGCAAAGCGCCATCTCTCCGTGAATTAGGTCAAAGATGCCGAACAACTTTTTAATATGTCTAGCTTAATT
Organism: Odontomyia ornata; assembly: GCA_963969285.1. Classification (NCBI taxonomy): domain Eukaryota; kingdom Metazoa; phylum Arthropoda; class Insecta; order Diptera; family Stratiomyidae; genus Odontomyia; species Odontomyia ornata. The sequence continues at coordinate 380,968,711 of OZ017738.1, forward strand.
ATTGTGCATATAATTTCTTCTGGTTTTATACTCCAAACGATAAAGTTCATTTTTGAGCGCTCAATAAATACTATTTTTGACCATGCAAAATTTAGATGTTTCTTTTATATTGGAAACGACGCGAGGACAAGTTCCTATAATTGGTGACCCTTACGTTTTGTTTTTATCAATAAACGAGTGAAAAAAAAAAATAAAACAATGGTGACCGGTGGTGAATCGTCAACGCCCGGAGAGAGAAATATTACTACGGAAACTCCGAAAACTTCGCTGAATCTCGCACGTGAATTGTGGCCTGGTAGTGAAACCCCTCGACTAGAAGCTGTGCGTGATGTAAAGCTAACGCCACTTTGGGAGTCGCAAGTTAAACTTTGGTTTTCTCAGATTGAATCCACCTTCGGACATTACAAAGTATATTCAGATATGGCAAAATTTAACGCGGTAGTGACATCCCTGAATATTACCATTCTCAAGCAAGTTGTGGAGGTAGTAAAACATCCGCCGGTCGGAAACAAATATTAGGAGCTAAAACCGCAATTTATTGCTCGATTCGGTGCGTCTCCTGAGCAGTAGCTAACGCAAGTGCTAACGGAGCTCAAATTACGTGACCAAAAGCCATCAAATCTATTTCGTCAGATGCAAAACATGGCAGACTCACAGCTGCCAGAAGATGCTCTACATGCCTTATGGTTACGACGTTTATCAGTGCATGTACGCGCCATCATGTCCGTATCAACCGAAAGGGGCATTGCAAAACTGCTCAAAATGGCAGACAAAATTGTCGAGGAGTTCAACGCTGCCCCAGCTGTAAAAGCATCGACATCGAAAACTCCTGCTCCGAGGTTAGATCCAGTTCTCGTGGAAATACTAAACCGGCTTGACAGATTAGAAGTGAACGCAAGAAATCCACATCCACATTCTAAAAATCGATCCCGTTCATGTCTTCGCTGGCACCCAGGGTCTCAAACACGTACGCGTTAAGGTACAGATGAGAAAAATTGTTTTTATCACCGGAAATTCGGGAAAAAGGCGAATAAATACCGTCCTCCATGCCAAATTTCGGAACAGGAAAACTAAAACCATCATCGTCCACTTAAACAAGAGCTGCCTGTTAGTAACCGACAAGCAGGGCTAAGATTCCTCGTGGATACAGTTGCAGAGATACCGGTTATCCCTCGCCAGGGCAAAATGCGTCAGGAAATTGTACGCTGCTAATGGAACGACAATCAACAAGTTCGGAGAACAAATCCTTTTGCTCGACTTTAGATTACGGAGGATTTTTGAATGGCGTTTTTGCATTACCGCAGTGGATCATCCTATACTCGGAGCTGATTTTCTCCAACATTTCAATTTGTTCGTTGATGTCAAGCGGAAGCAGTTGGTGGATGGTTAGACAAATCTTGAAGCTGTCGCAACACTTTTAGATAAACCAGCAGAGGCAATCCCCACTATGAATCAACAGATGCCATTTCACAACATCCTCGCTAAATTTCCCGAGCAAACGAGTTCTGCGACAACGCCGCAAACCAAAAAGGCAATACTCCAACTCCACATATTGATGAAAGGCCCGCCAATCGCAGAACGAGTTCGCCGATTACCGCAGGACAAATATCAATCCGCAAAGGCTGAGTTTGAGTACATGGTGGAAAACGGCATATGTCGCCTTTCAAGCGGCCCATGGGCTAGTCCACTTCATTAAGTCCCGAAAAAGTCAGGAGAATGGAGACCCTGTGGCGACTACAGAAAACTAAACGCAGTTATGATACCAGATCGATATTCAATGACAGGAATGGAAGATTTTAACCATAATATACACGGAAAGACAATCTTTTTGACCATAGATCTAATCCGTGCCTATTATCAAGTGCGAATTGCAGATGACGACATTGAAAAGACAGCGGTCATCACACTGTTTGGACTCTTTGAATTCTTTACGATGCCTTTTGGACTCCGAAATGCAGCCCAAACCTTTCAAAGGTATATCGACATTGTTCTCTCGGGATTAACCTACAGTTTTGGATACCTGGATGATATCCTTATCGCGTCCAGCTCGGAAGAGGAACATCGGATACATTTACAGGATGTGTGCACTCGATTAAAGGAACACGGCATCAAAATTAACGTCACCAAATGCAATATTGGAAAACCCGAGGTACATTATTTGGGATTTCTGGTAAGCAGCGAAGGAATCAAGCCACTACCAGAAAAAGTTGATGCAGTACTGAAATGCGAAAAGCCAAAAAGTATTCAAAGTCTACGAAGATATTTGGGCATGATCAATTTTTATCGGAGATTCCTAAAAAATGCCGCAGAAGTACTTGCTCTGCTAAATGAATTCGTGCGCGATTCCCAAAAAAATGATAAAAGGCCTGTAAACTGGACGTCAACAACAATTAATGCCTTTGAAGATAGTTAAAAATTGTTAGCAGCAGCAGCTTGTATCAAACATCCAGTTAAAAACGCTTAGCTGGCTATAACAACGGAAGCTTCAAATCTCGCGATGGGAGCAGTATTGGAACAGTTTGTCGATGGAATTTGGCTAACACAAGGATTTTATTCCAATAAATTTAGCGACGCTCAACAAAACTACAGCGTCTACGATAAAGAATTGTTGGCAATCTATTCGGCCATCAAATATTTTCGAGACAGAGCAGAAGGACACCAATTCGTGATACAAACCGACCAAAAGCCACTGTGCTACGCTTTCACACAGAAGTCATCAAAAGCATCACCACGCCAAATTCGACAACTGGAGTATATTTCCCAGCTCACGCTGGACATACTCCACGTTAAAGGTGAAACAAATATTGTGGTTGACACTCTATCTCAACTTGATGCAGTTACCGCACATGATGCAGTTACCGCACATGATGCAGTTACCACAACAACATGATAGCGAATTACAAAGTCTGTTACGCTCGGAAACATTATTGGATTTGCAGAGAGTACAGAAGAGTGGAAAGCATTTGTATTCTGACTTATTAACAGGTATCACACGAGCCTACATACCACAAGCACTTCGACGTCAAGCATTTGATTCTGTGCACCACCTGTCGCACCCCAGTGGGAAGGTTACCAGTCGTTTACTACGAGAAAAATTCGTCTGGCCAAAAATGCAAAAGGATATTGCGAATTGGGCAAAATAATGCATTCAGTGCCAACGCTCTGAAACTAGCCGACACGTCACGATTTTTCCGCTAAAGTTTGCAGCGCCAGATAAAAGATTCGACCACATACATCTCGATTTAGTTGGTCCACTGCCAGTTGTAAACAATTTTAAATATGTCCTTACGATGATCGATCGTTTTTCGCGATGGCTGGAAGCCGTACCAATTACCGAAATCACCACCGACACAGTCGCTACCAATTTCTATCACAATTGGGTTTCACGTTTCGCTAACCGAAATAATTGGTTGTAAACACATCATGACGACTGCTTACCATCATTCATCAAATTGAATGGTGGAACGCTGGCATCGATCTTTAAAGGCAGCACTCATGTGTCATGAAGACGAAAACTGGCATCATGCTCTGCCTACAGTTCTTCTTGCAATTGTTGATTAGCTGAGGTCCAATGACATAAAAAAAAATACTATGACAGCTAGCAAAAGTCTTAGAGTGTTGGTACTGTTAGTACAATTGTAACTGCAATAGTATTCCAATAGAGGGATTATGGAACGCAATGCAATGTTATGCTAATACAGCGAATAGATTGATGTCAATTTGTAATTCTTTGCAATAATTCCCCTCAAATGACATTCTCTCTGCTTTTCCTGTGCTATCAGCTATTTTTTCTGGAGCCATCTCATCGTTTTTCTTTGCTCACGACTTATAGCGATCTATTTAAACAGATTCATTGGCTTTCTTTGTTTTTCCGTAAATTTTTTGTCGGTCAATCTGGTCTTTTTGAAGTTACTGGGGTTTCGTCTTCATTTTTCAAATTAAATTTGCGGAATTCTTATTGTATTTACTATTCACCCAGGACTGCTGCTGATCATTTAATGAGCATTGTCTTTCCTCAAAGGCAACTGTCTCCCTCCTGTCTGGATAGTGGATAGTAAGGTGCTCTGTAGCAAGTAGATTCATGGGTATCAGGCCTATGATGGATGATCAGTACAACTGAATCAGGGACTGTTAGATATGAGGATGGAAATCTCAGCGCTTCTCTTCTCTTTAATTGTGCCATATAAAGGGTGGATAAACCATAATGCACGATGTTAATTGTGCCACACTTTAACGTTAAGTTTTTCGCCCAACTCAATTTGACATTTCTTTGTTTCAGTATTTGACAAATTCAACCATGGAGAGTTACATAATTGAGCAGTGCGTTAAGGTTGTTGAGGCCTTTTGCGAGAATGGGCGTTCTAATCAAAATGCATTTTGTGCACTTCGTGATTTTTTGGTCAGCATAATTGACCAAATGTGTCCACAATCAGGAGAATCGTGCACAAATTTCAGCAAACCGTTCGTTCAGTGGAAAACATTGCTGTTGTTCGCAATAGTTTGGCAGAAGACCCGTCAACTACGACTTGTTCTCGTGCCCAACAATTGAACATCGCACGAACATCACTGATGCGAATTTTGAATAAAGATTTGAATTTACACGCTTTCAAGGTTCAATTGACTCAAGAGCTGAAGCCTACTGACCATTTCAAGCGTTAGCAATACGCCGAATGTTTGGTTGAACAGACAGAAGGGAACGGTGACTTTACAAAGAAAATCATCTTCAGCGACGAAGCACACTTTAACCTCAGTGGATTCGTTAACAAGGAGTATTGCCGCATTTGAACAAATGAGAATCCACGAGTGATTGTTGAAAAGCCGATGCATCCACAAAGATTGACTGTTTGATGCGGTTTATGGGCTGGCGGCGTCATCGGGCCGTACAGTTACTGTGCATGGTGTTCGCTATTACGAGATGATAACGGACTTCTTGTGGCCAGAAATTGAGACTATGGACCTGGACAATATGTGGTTCCAACAGGATGGTGCCACTTGTCACACGGCCAGCGAAACAATGGCTCTTTTGCGCGAGAAATTCAATGACCGTGTTATTTCACGTTGTGGTGATGTTAATTGGCTGCCACGATCATGTGATTTGACAATTCAAGGGCTAAAGGATGAGATAATTCAGCACATTAACGACATTGAACCTCAATTATGTCTCAGAGTCATTGAAAATATGGACCATCGGATAGAACTATGCCACCGTAGCTATGGCGAGCATTTGGACAATATTTTGTTCTACACAAAATTGTCATAGATTCTTCTATATAATGAAAATATTAACATAATTCTCTGAAAAATTTTTGTTTTATTTACAATTAACGTCGTGCGTTTCGGTTGGACCACTCTTTACTTTCAGTACAGATCTCTGCTGAGAAAGTCATCCCATATTTCTGCTCCATACAGTAGCATATACTCTACAGCACTGCTCAAAAGTTATATTCTTGATGGGCTGGATCGCCTACGTTGATCATACATCAACTCAGAGCCGATATGCTTGAAGCAGCCTTCAAAGCCATTATACTGATTTGCTCAGAGAAACCCGTTTTTAGGGTATTGTAAAATCATTTAACAATACCCTACTGGTTTCGCGTCCTATCTGTCCATCTGTCCGCCCGTCCGTCCGTCCGTCCGTCTGTGTGTCACACCACTTTTTCTCGCAAACTACATAAGCTAGAAACATGAGATTTTGTAGGTAGGTCCAAAGTGACGCCCTCTTCAACGTTTTAACACGAAAAGAAATTTATAAGGTCTTTAAGGGGGGTCTCCCCATATAGGGGAGTTGCCCCTGAAAAAAAAGATTTCATCGCATGTAAGCAAAGTTTCATAAAGATCGAATGGTATTTAATGAAGTTATAGCAATTTGAGTTCTCCTGTATTACTATGGAACAATAGACGCTGTATTACTATGGAAACATATGGCTATGGAACAATATGCGCTTTTTACCGACTCGGATACTACGCCTTTGCTAGGATTTGCATGAAAATTTCAGGAGTGATAGGTATCATGAATTTCTTCGAAAATTGGCTTAGCTAGTGGTATTAGTAATCGTCCAGCAAAATAGTGGCTGTTTTAAATGCGAAAATTGAATAATTTTGATGTTTTTTGCCCCAACTTGCCCCAATTTTGATAAACATTTTAGAAATGGTTTGTAATATTCATGTGTTATTATGACCAATCAAGTGACACTTGAAACAAAATGGTGGTGAGTTCAAAATGATAATAACCACAATAATTTTTCGAACTCAATTTATGGAATCTGTATATTAGTCAAGTTTTGATATGCAGGATATATTGTTTGATTTACTAATTGTTTTACAATACCCTTCTGGCAGGAGCATCCTCCTGCTATTTCAATTTGCATCAATATTAATCGTCCTTACTCTTGGAATTCTCTTCTTTGTCAGGGTAAGCACTTCAGTTTTTTCCAGCCCCTGGCTACACTCGCGAGCAGTGGTCCAGTCTTTCGCCTGGCGCTTTAATATACCTAGTCTAAGTTGTGACTGTGTTGACTATGCATCCAGTAACTAGCACCCCAACATCATCTGCATAGCCAATGAGGCGTAGCTCATTCGGCAATTCTAGTTTTATTAGACCATTGTACGGAATGTTCCACAAAACTTGATGAATTCCAGATCCTTGAGCAACAACTGATGTAACTTGCATCCTTTGTTGACCCTGTGTGGCGCCATAAAACAGGTTTCAATCTTTCAGGTTGGCCTATAAAAGTTCCATAGGATATTCTGGAGCTTGAAAAGGTTTTGAAACATATCCAGAATATCTACTCATAAGTGGAGTTGAGGCGTTCCGAACGTCATTTGTCACCAACAGAACTACCGGTTGCTTGGAACAGCAATGCGCCTTCAATTTTTGGACCATACTTACCACCTCTGCAAGTGTAGTAATCATGGAGCGACCTGGTTTTAAGCTGTACTGTCAAGAAGATAGATCTTCAGTAATAAAAATTACGTAAGTGAGACTTCCCATGATTAGTTTCTCTAGCACTTTCCCAGCCATGTCTAGCATGCATTATGGGCAGTGTGTAGACGTTGACTCAAGATTTCTCTAGCCTTACTGATCAGTATGAGCTTCGCTAACTTCCAATTTTCCGGGAAAGCCCCTTCCCAAAGGCAAATGTTGAATGAATTATGAAGTAAGACGATGATGGTGATAAACAAGCTCCAAAATCTCACCTAGAAACCATCTGGACTTGAAATCTTCCTTACTTGTAATGATTCCAGTTCCAGCTATGTAAATAGTGAGCATTTGACTGCTCTTCTGCCGTTGACAGCGTCAAAATGGATAGGATGGACGAAAAACGTGGCTACACTACTTGACCCATCTTTTCTGCTTCATATATGCACGGCCTGCCTAGAGCACCAAGCTTCCACATAACTAGCCTGTGGTCAAGGCCCGTATTATCCCTGTTGACATTCTCCTCTAGATCTTGTCAGCAACGAGCCTTATAGCTATTCATTAGTTTGCGAGAGCATTTCTTGGCCAATATGTATGGTACCACCTGGTTGCATGCCTCGTTCCGGTTGCATGCTTCACATCAAAGCTGGTGATACTGATACTTTCAATCTATCATTAGTTCACTGGAGGCTTGCCGTGCTGGAATCTCCAATGGAGCATAGGAGTACAGTAAGTAGACGTGATACTGCTCAAAGTTGATTTCGCCACGTCTTGAGCTGTTACCCTTCAGTCCTCTGCAAACTTTCCAGCAATGGTGCACCTTCCGTGAGCACCTTAAGAAACCTCTCAGCGTCAATCATCCCAATATTTCATCCATAGATGATTCAGAATATGGGCATTGGGAGAATATACTAAAGATCACTGTCTGAGTTGTCCTTTAATACTTTCCAACTGTGTTCCCTTCATACTAGAGACTCCAAAGCAAATGTCACGTCGAGTATGGTTCCTTCACAGTCCATACCGTGGAAATCATCGGTGCTCGGCACGCTGAACTCTATTCTGACCACTATCCCTAGAACTCGTATTCTGCATGGGTCAGCTGGAGTTGTCCCCTTTCTAATTGCTTTAGCACGGAAGTCTCCCCAAACAAGTGTGGAGCCCTCAGCTTCCAAGGTAGTGTACTCCAAAATATTAAGCGTGGCTGGAAATGAAGATATTGGTTCGTTTGGTGTTAGGTAGACATGAAAGAAAATAGCAGCAAAAAGTCAGATTTCATGTCCCCCGAAAACTGCTCAAGTAGAGACTTACCTGCAGAATAAGTATCATCAAAGTTCTGCTTTTACTTAGGCTGGGTTTCCTAGAAAACTTAACAGTTTCCTGATCCTTAGATGTGTTTGAAATATGATTTTGCATCTGCATCCTGCAAGGAATATAGTGTGCTTTTATCGTAAACTCTTTCTTTTAGGTCTCATTTTGCCACATTTGTAGCATAGCATAGTATCGTATTGGGTCCTTGCATCCCTATGCAGTATGACCAACACCATGGCACTAAAAGCAGTAGAGGGGTACTGAACTTTACCGTACCTTGCAGATATCTCACCTTGCTCTTACGTGTCCTTACTCAGAAGTTGTTCGGCAACCTTCCGAGTCTAACTGATGATAGTCATACGTTGTGCCATATTGTTTCCTGGTATCAGCCAAATTCTAATCCTGCTTACGCTGTGGAGCTCAAATTTGATGGCTGTAGTGTTCGCACGTTAATTAAAAGACGACCGATCTTAATGAGTTCAGTTTATTGACTGACTTCTTTCCTAACACTATGTGTTACATTACGAATAATGTGTATGTATATACTATGGGATAGAGCGGGACAGAACGATACTCCACATCTCCCCCGTAAATTATTAATGTTAACATAACTTTAATTCATTTTTATTTTCTTTCCTCATAATATAAACATCAATATAGAGTTATAACGTATTCATGGTATGTATATAAAAGATGAAAATAATATTATGTTTTGGTTTGAAACAATTACATAGCTACATATTAATTCATAAGTAATTTTTGATTAGTAAGTCAAACGGTCGGGTTGTCTTGATATTCTTCCTGACCTTGTCGTGTAGTGGCCTGTAGATGTTGTAGGTTGACATGTTGTTGGGATCATTTTTGATTCACTTCGAATATTCACCTTCATCTCCCCCTTTGAAGGTTTTGACCTTGAAGCTCCGAGCTCTCCTTCAGTTACTTCTTCGGGAATATATGGCACGTTCTTCATGTGGGCGTTGTTATGATGAAACACATTTCTTTGGTAAGCCCCAGAATTGGTTTTTATATAGAAAGAACGGGGGGTATCGACTTTGGCTGCAATGCGACCCCACTGATGTATGTCTCTAATCCAGACAACGTCACCGATTTTAAAGTTTCTTCCGCTGCATACACCATGGCGTCTATCGTAGTTATTTGTTTGTTGTTGTCTTCGTTGTTCCTCAGCCATTGTTATTTTGTCCATATTGAGAGAATTAGGCTCATATCGTTCACTCGGCATCGGGATGGTTGATCGAATTTTCCGACCCATTAAAGTTCTGCTGGACTGTAACCGTTATTAAGTGGTGTGGCTCGGTACATCAATATCGCTAATTCAGGATTTTCTTTATTTTTCTATAAAAGCGTTTTGACAATTTTAACCGCCGACTCAATGAATCGTAGTAAAAATTGGAATCAACGGCTTGTGATCCGTCTCTATTGTAAAATGGATGCAAACGATGTAGTCCCGGAATTTTCCACATGCCCATTTAATGCCTTAAGCTTCCTTTTCTATCTGCGCATACTTCTTTTTGCTGTCAGACATCGTTCGTAAAGCGTATGCTACGGGCTTCCGGATACCGTCCATATCTGCCTGAAGGAGCACCGCTCCCAATCTGAAAGAAGATGCATCAGATGACACAAGGGTTCTATGTGTAGGATCGTATGTCTTCAATACCGGAGCCGTTGTTAGTGTTCTTTCAATTTTAAGAAAGCCTCCTCCTGAACTGGCGTCCATAGAAAATCAGCCTGGGATTTTAAAAGCTCATTAAGGGGATAGCTTACTGAAGAGAGATATGGGACTCGTCGAGTTGTTGCAATTGCATAAGGTTTCGCGTTTGGTTGCAATTTGATTTCGTAATCCACCAACGATTTTTGAATTGTTTCGACACTCGGATTATCAAAGGTGTTAATTCGTTGTATAATTTTCAAATTTTGGCAAGATTTTAAACTCAGAAGTGGTGATTATAAATTGTTCACAATGTAAAGTTCAGATTTACAGAATATGTTTCTATATTTAAGCACGCAGTTCATTATTCCTGTAACGTCGAGATGTTCACCAGAAGGGCCACATAATTTTTTATTCGATTTATTAATTTTCGCGTCAGGGAAATTTATCTTAAATTCTTTAAGTGGTAAGACATCTACCGGAGCTCCTGTATCTAGCATAAAATTAATTTGCTTTTCGTTGACCGTTACTTTAGCGGTTCACCGTTCATCGTTATTGTTTTCGTCTGTCATCGTGCCTATGAAGAGTGTCTCGTCTTCTTCTTTGACATGAAATATCTTGTTGTTGTTGATTTTTATTTTCTTTTGGCAAGCCTTACTAAAGTTGTTCCACTTCTTACAGAAACGGCATTGTTTGCCTCTAGCGGGACAGTTATGTTTGTTGTGCTGCTCTTTCGCACCGCACCATAGGCATTGATATTCTCTAGTCTTTGCAGTCCCTCGTACGCTTCGTGTGAAGTTGTGTGAAGGTGATGATGATGACGTCTTTGGTTTATGAGAACGCAAACTATTAACGGTTGTTGCATTTGCACTAAAAGGTGTTGTTGCCAAATCTACTTGCTGCCGTCTCACTGCCTCGTGTTGCCTTACCGTTTGTACCGCTTTTTCAAGCGTTAGGTCTGCTTCTAGTTGCAACATTTCTGACAACCTTCTGTCTCATACACCTAACACCAACCGATCCCGTATCATCTCTTCACGCAAGCTTGAGTATGAACAGTTCTCAGAAAGCAAATATAATGATATTATAAAGTCCTCAATGCTTTCTCCTTCTAATTGGCATCGAGAATGGAACTTTGCCCGCTCGTAAATCACGTTATGTTTCAACACGAAAAAATTCTCGAATTTACTCATGACGGAGTTGTATTTCTTTTGGTCGGGAGGAGAAAGATTGAATGACAGAAATATATCATCTGCCTGATCACCCATTAGGTAGACTAAGGTGTTAACCTGCTCCTCTTCATTTCTTTCACCTAGCCCGGAAGCAATTCTAAAACGATCAAACCGCCGTTTCCAACGTGGCCAATTCAAAGGGTTAAATGTAAAATGTTCCGGCGCTTAAACAGTAAAGTTATTACCCGATAAACCCGCCGCCGCAGGCTGTTGTTCCGAATCATTTGCCATTTTATTGATTTAAATATTCAGCGAATGACCTAATTTTTCTTTTCTCTACTTTCCGACACCGCTGCCACCATGTAGTGTTCGCAAGTTAATTAAAAGACGACCGATCTTAATGAGTTCAGTTTATTGACTGACTTCTTTCTTAACACTATGTGTTACATTACGAATAATGTGTATGTATATACTATGGGATAGAGCGGGACAGAACGATACTCCACAATGGCCTCCTCTATATCAGTCCATTCCGTGATATAGCTAATGTCCCTGGTTTTTATCGTTGCCATCAGCTCAAACAAGAGCTTTTGCTGCAATTTTGCCAAGAACCTTCTTGACTGCAACGCAGAACGCTTCTTAAATTATAGGTTTCTGCTCCTAATTTGGCCAGTATGTGACCAGACAGGATTAGTCAGACAACTTAAATGACTGCTTCATTGATCGTCTGTGATATATCTGCGTGGGATCGGTCATCCTTAGTTTTCACGAGTAGTGTCTGCCACCGAGGTCTTCTTCGTGGCTTTTCCCTTCTTCCTGATATCAGGTACTTCTTTTTGTTGGATATCTATGAGAATTTTATTTTCTAGATTGTGTAGTGATCGAGCAGTCACATAAGCAAACTGCCCGAAAACCGGCCCAGCACTGTTCCGAAATTTCAATTGTAGATTTGATAAATTTAATTACTCAAAGTTAAATTTATGTAAATTAAAAAATTTAGAAAAAAAAAAAAATAAAAACTTTTTTTAATTTTTTTATTATAAATATAAATTTATAAATATTTTTAATAAATTAAACGTAAATTTTTCTTTGCATGGATATTCTTCATGAGATTTATCTGTTTATTATGATTTAAACTTAAACTTATATTATTATTTTTTTATTAACTTAATAACTCAAATCTGCAATTGAAAACTCTGACATGAGAACACTGCTATAACGCATCCTATCCATATATTGCATTACCGAATGCAATCTAACGGCTGAGCTAGACATCTAGCAAGTGGACGACTGACAACCGAAAGGGGAGTCTGTAATTGATCGTGCACGTCGCGAGAATCGCGCCAGCAGCACTCTTTAAAATGCATGAAAAGAAGTGAACAAATCGAAGAAAGAGAGCTGTTGGAGTCATTTTAACTACAAGTACTCAATGCAATCAAATTCGTAACAAGTGCAATTTGTAGAAATGACTTAATTTCAATTTGGCGCGATTTCTCGCAATAGAATATCGGACACAATTGTCGCGCGAATAAGCGTAGTGGATCGATGACATCTGCTCATTGAAACGGTGAAAAGTTGCCGCATTTGTCGCAGTCAGTTTAGTGCAAAAGAGCATTGTGACATTTCACAACACTAGTGGTAGCATCCTTTTGAATCGCGCGTCATTTGTACTGATCCATACGCGCCGGAAAGGTTTAGTGTGTTTCATGCTGGTTTTTTTACGAACTCAACAGGGAGGCGCCATCAACAATTTCTTCTGAATTTTCACTGAAAGTAAAATTTTGAATTGCAAGCAACGCTCGCGTAAGTTCGGTGTCTCACTGTGAAGTTTCCAACAACTGAGAAAAGAATTCAGTGCCTTCGTAGACGACAAGTTAATATCCTTTCGCTGTGTTTGCGTATTTTGCAGCCTCTTTGCTGCTCGATCAAAAATTAATCGCAAACCGAAGCAGAAAAGAAAATTCAAAAGGAAACGTTTTAATTTGTATGAGTTCCATTACCGCGTGTGCGTTTTAAAATTTTCCAATTTAAAAAAATATTCATGTGCCTAATTATTAATTTAAAGATTAGCGGCGATAAACATTTGAATAGGTTCGCCCACCCCACCTACGAGCGCACGTTATGAGGTCGGGTAATTATCCTTTTTGTTTATTGAAACGAAAATAAACTATATTCAAATATTTACATACTTACATAATTATTAAGCATACCAGAGTTGATTCAATCACGATTTGTTTGACTTTGGTATTTGGGTTAAAAATACTTTATCGTAAAAAAATAAAAAGTAAAAAAATTACATATATAGTATACTTACGATTTAAAAATGATAAAATACAGTGCACAGAAATTTAAAATTAAAGACAAAAAAATTTTGCTATGAAATACGAAAGTTTGCAGAATAAAAACAATGTTTTGTAATTAAACCCAAACTCGGTCTTTCTATTCGGCTTTATTAACCTGACCGGGTATGGGACCCGCCACGTTGGCTGGCCAATCCACTTTAATGAGCTAGCCACGGACGAGCTCACCCCTTATTCTGACGTTACAGGTGCTCGTGCAGAGTAGAGTGGCTGTTACAACCGCGGAAATCACCGTAGTTGCAGAAATTATGTTTCTGCAGAGGGGTGAGTAACCCGGGGTGGAATACTGAGGCCAGCTAGTGCTTAGTCATGTCTTGGGACTTCCAGGACACCCTCTGCTCGTGCTGGGCCACTCTACACATTAAAACTAACACGAAGGGATAAGGACGGGAAAGGGGGAGGTCATTTTAAGAAATGAAAAATGTTTTTTCCTTACACGGACATGATCGTTTTATTTAACAAAAAAAGAAAATGTATAAAAAAAGTACAAATTTTACAAAAGAAATTAATATAAACACTAAAAACAAATCCGCTCCCTTTAAAATCTAATATAATCAAATGTGAACTAAACGAAGGTTAACTAAATATACTGTATGAATGAAAATAACGTAATTTGATTTAATGCAAAAAACATAAAATAGAGAAAAAGTCAAATTTATACTCACTCTCTTTCTTACAGAATGGAGTTCTCGTCGGAAGACAAAAAAAGGAGCGTGGGGCCACTGTAAATTAAGATGGAAATGTCTGTAACGTAAAAAAATCAAAGAAAGAAAGTAAAACGGCCACCTTCATAAGCACTATTCGCTGTCTACCGGATTCTTTCGTTTTTTTTTACTTTTGTAACTCCTGCACTGGCTTGTCTAAACTGTCGAACTTCCCACTTTTATTTTCCCGGCACTGTACCTTCGTTCCTCTTCACTTTAGACTAAACGCCTTGCTACTCACTGTTTTTTTCTTCACTCCTTTTTAATTCTTTTTTATTTAGGGGTTTCGTTTATTTCATTAATATCGAAGCTGAAATCTTCTCACGACACACTTCGAATTATGATTGTGCCTTCAAGTTAAAATTTTATTCGTACACTTAAACTTTCGTCCACCAAAACTTTATCCACTAATACCCAAATTAAAAATCTTTCCCCCAAAATCCAAGTTAAAATTTACTTAATACCCCACTAAAAATTTTTTCCCCAAAATTCAAGTTTCCAATTTCTAAATTAAAAAATCTTCTTCACACCGCCTAAAGTACTCCCTCTTATTTTCAAGTCAAATACTGACTGCCTTTTCAAATCCAGAATTTCATTCCCAATCCCGCAATCCTTTGCATTCTCCATTACCGCTGCCGCATCCGAGTAACGTAATCGAAGCTCATTACACTTCGATTCCGCAACCCACACATCTTTTCCATATCGACAAACGCAACGATTTCCATTTTGCATATATGGTGATTTGCATAACCATGATAGCGTTTGGTTAGATGCAAATCGTCATATATATACACGGAAACAATCACTTTTGCTGATATTCCAAAACGAGTGTTTTCCTGCGGTCGGGGAACTTGAACCCAGGGTCCCAGCGGACCCCCGGTTGAGAATCTATGACGCTCCTAACGGAGCCACCTTGTGTTGATTTCCCATTCATTGAATTAGCAACTTCAACTGTGAATTTTTCTTAATGGGCATTGAGATGAAATATGTTAGCAGGGAAACGTGAATCAATTTTTGTTAATATGAAAAATAAAACTTGTTAGTGGGAGCTAATGAATAAAATTAGTTAGTATGAAAGAAGGATTTAAGTTTTGTTAGGGAAAATTTATCGAATGAAATTTTATTAATGGGAAGTAATGAATGGAGTCTTGTTAGTGGGAACATTAAAATTATTATTATATTACTATTTTTTTGTAATTAAAATAGGGTAAGAGGGTAGGATTGGGATGATGGTAAAATGTTAATGAAAATAAATAAATATACAGTGGAAAAGGTATAAGTGCCCAAAAGAAGGTGGAGATGTTACGGCGGCAATTTGAAGTTGCGAACGGGAGAGTGCTGGTACGCCGTAATTCGCAACATGGCCTTCCGCCGGTGTGCCCTTTTATGGCATAGTGTTATGTAACTCCATCAATACTATACCAAAATTAGCCTCCTTTATATTGTTCATTTAAGGGAAATCTTCGGGCCAATCTCGGCGGATCCCACCCTCCTCTTTTGCCGAGGCAGCAGACCATTGCTGCAGTCCTTTACGGACAGTTATACACTCATTTTCGCTGCAAATGTTTTACAGATATCGTTAGGTAGCTTTCTTGGCTATTGACAGCCTCCTCCTTCCTGCTTTCATCCCGGTCACCTTCAATTGGACTACATACCATTCTTTTGATGGTTTTTCTCTTATAGGGCATCCCAGAGTCTGCCAAGTTATTTCACTGCGGCCGAACGCCACGATTATATCCAACTGATGTATCCTCTCTGGGCATTTTCAGTCAGTTTGTATTCGCTTGTCTTCGTCGAATTTTGAATTTCTAGTAAATTCTTTAATGTATTAGTCATTGATGTTGTTTTTGTTTAGTTTAGGGACGCTTTATCTATTGGGCCCTCCTTGGAGCCACTATCTCCGTCTGGTTTGGCTTTGAAGAGCAGGGAGGCTATATGAGGGTTGATACCAGCGCTTATGGGGACGAGTGCTCAGAACTATTCCAGCACTAATCGGAAGTCCATCTTAATTGAACCTACACCATCAACTCAACGGTGCGAATTTAGAGCGCACTCTGAAGGCTGCCAAAATTTTATCGGAGTGGAGCCGTTATAATACTTAGATTGGAGTGGGTCAAGCGCGAGTGTCACCTTGGTGGTACCATCGTATGCAACTAGGCCCAAAACATTATATTCGCTCGCCCAAAACATCAGTTCCAATTTGATATCCAATTCGATGTCAAAGTTCGCGCAATTACCTTATGGGAATATCCATTTCCTCGGTTATATGAGGACGCCAAGCAACAAGGGTTGCTAGTTCCAACCATGCTCTTGTTAATCATCATTCCCCTGAGGGAACTCTCCCTACTCTACTGGCCGTATCTTCGAGAAAAATTACGGGTAGCAGAGCCATCAGGCGGAGAAGAAGTGGAGATTTTTTAAGGGGAGCAAATGCACTTAACCTACACTATGCTGGCATGTATTGTAGCATGATTTAATTCAAGAAAAACTTTCATGACAAGCAAAAAAAATATGTTCTTGCTATAAAATTACTTGACCTTAACCACCCAACATTTTGTTCCAATATTGCTAAAATCATTGACTGACCTCGATCTTTAATGTGCTTTTGTTATCCATCTTATTTGAAAATTTGGAAGAGATCCAATCAAAGGTGTAGTGTTTGGTTCAATGGAAAGCCACTGTAGTAGTAAATTGTATATAATTGTTGTAATCGTAGGAAATTCAAATGGCTATAACTTCTGTAAATTTTATTGAAACTTATGTAATAACCGAGGAGCTATGGCTCTAAAAGCCAGCGCTGCCACAGGCACACAGCACAAACTCAATTTAGCAATGAGTGGCCATTCGGTCGCCTTCCCCATCGCAACACTCGTTTTTTTCAAGTTTTCATTTTTCGTATTAATAATTATGATGTCATGTGTTAATTCTTTACAGTGCAGAGTATGAATGCGAATTTCGAAATAAAAATTTAAAGAAATAATAACTTCGACTTATAGAGCATTTTCAAATATAAATTCATTTTAAATCGTTTTTCTTGTCATTGTGCTCTACATCGTATTTCAATAGCGGGGTGTTTTAAAAATTCATTCTATGCATTTTTCCCACTTAATTACGCCTAATCATTATAAACGAAAATTGCTTTCAATTGATAACTTAAGCGAATCTACAAAAGACGACGTAGATTTTAAAAACAACCGAAACGAGTGTGCATTATCACCATCGCGGGTCCACCCATAGATGTCACTATTAAACGAAACTTTGCGCGATTTTCCATTGCTGTTTCGTTGCTCGATGGTTCGGCCCCGCCATTTTTTTTTGCAACTTGGGAAAAACACGAGGGAGTTTGCCGGCTGTCCGGAGAGAACGTTATTCGGTCTTGTAGGCAAGAAGTCCTGACTGAATTGTTTTAAGCTGGTTTAGTTTATTATTGCAGTTGAGTTTAAATAGAAAAGTGAGTACAGAATAATGATTGCAAGTGTGCTATTAAGGAAGACAAGTGTTTTTAAATAGAAAAAGTGGAATTTGTGAATTTCATTCGTTGGAGGATTACTTATTGGAGTAACGGATTGAACAGGTACGTCGGGATAGGGAGCATAGCTTATCAAATTTAACCTATGAATTAATTTTTATTTATTTATTACTTAATTTTATTATAAAACAAAGCGCGGTAAAGGTCGCGAACAGCTCGTGGAACGTGGAAAACAGAAGAGAGATGGGGAAAGAGCTGCGGAAGACGGAGTTGGTGTAATCACGCGCTTGGTTGTGTCGAGCGGACGATAACCTATAAATTAGTGGTTCGGATTCAGTGCATTCCAGCCTCGTAGCCGCAAACGATATAAGTGAGCTGCGATTTCCTTTTACAAAACACCCCACCCCAAAGACCGACATCTGAAAAACAATGGAGACGGCGAACGCAGAGTCTCGGGGCTTTGCTGGCAAAAGCAAGTCGCCAACCATGTCACGATTGGATTAGCCGAGTGAACGTCAAAACAAACAAAATGTTTTCTTACATAAACCTATTCATATTATGAACTGATCTCATTCGTGCAAATCATTTTCATAACGGGCAAACACTTCAAATGACGATTTAACATAAACTTAATCTAAAACTATTTGATATTATAAAAAATAAAATATCCGTGATGTGCGAAGAACAAATTATCGGGTTATCTGCGCGCGCGATAGATTTTAAAGTAAGAGAGTGTGTTTACGAACTTATTGGTGAGTCACATCCCGTTTGTGTTGGTGATTAGATCGGATAGAAGACACGTTCGGTACCCTCCAAACTTCATTGAGATTATCGGTTTCTGGTTCAATTTGCATTCTAATAACTTTTAATTAAAGAACTTCATTTTCGACCTATGAAAGTTATGTAGTTTTTAAGCGATTTTACATAAATAGTGACCTCAATTTCATGGTCGGCATGTGAAATTCTCAAAGTGTAAAAACAATTCAGAAGATAAACAACTTTCGTTGGGAATTATCATTTTTCTATCGTCATGTTGGAAAATTTTTGTGGCACGACAGGAGCATTGACAAGAATAAATTAAATAGAAAAACAATTGTTTGTTCGGTTGCGTCGAAATATCCTCTTATGAACTAACTTGTAACTCGAATTTGAATTTGTTATCAGTGACATATTGTTTTGTTTCCAAAATCTTATATGATTTCCTATATTCTGGTAAGTGGAAATCCATAGGTCAGAATTATCCTTTGTGAAAGCATTCAACCATTGAGTGAGCGAACTTACAGCTTAAAATATTTCGTTTGTTTTGGTTCGTTGCACACAGAAAACTGTTAGAATGTAAACGGTACTCGAGTTTTCATTGATGCAAAACAAATAAAGCTATATAGATCTATGTTTGCCCACCAGGGAAAATTGTAATGATTTTCCACCTTTTTAAGTTCGAACGCGGAACCGACCTCTCATCGGTTCTAGACGTTAAGTCTGAGTAGTGCCAACGGATGGTACCAACAGGTCAACCAATCCGTGCACCGTAACCCATTCACGCGGTGGCTGCTTGTCGGCCAGCTAGTTCGGAGAGGATTTCGGTCGCGGGTCTCCGAATGGGTTACGCTCAATTACAATATTTTCAGCCACCTGAACATGCCCGTTTTCCAAACGTGTTGCAAAACAAAACCATACGGAGAAGAACCCTACTTTACGTTACTCCGTATTTCTTCTTATAACCAGACAAGAATACAAAATCTAATTTTTATTTCGCGTTCCCGAAGTTTCGACGTGGTACCGAAAAGTATGCTACTCTAAATTAACACGACGAAGACTACTCTAATAAAATGTCAAAACTACACAGGTACCGCGTACCGCGCGCGACGCGAAACCGACCTCAGCGGATTTGGCGAAACCCTACCCTCGCGACGGCATACCTACCCTGCACTCTCTCTTCCCACTGAAAAAAGAAGAACCGCTGAAAAGGAAAGTCGTGGTTATTTATTCGCAATTCATTTTATTACCTCCTTTTTTTTTCACGTTAATAACGTTTTGTAATTTTCATATTTTGCGTTATTTGTATATACATAATAGTTCTGTATAATTATAAGAAACTAGTCGTTAATATTCGACGAAATAAGGTAACATCCTAAATGAAATAAACTTAATTTACATTTTACATGCTTTTCATTCAGTTGGAAATTCTGATCCATCTGATTAATAAGTAACAAACTTCTTTCCATTAAGCAGCATATCAATATTGACTTTGCCATTCAGAAACTGAATATAACGAAACATTTACTCATATCCAAGAAAATGAAAGTTATCCTCGAATTCAAATTTACCGTACGTACAGCAAAAGTTCAAATTGGAGAAGAAGGAATATTTCTCATCTGTGATTTCTACAAAAATTGATATCTACCTAATATAGTATAAATTTGATGTTAATTCACTTTTCATTTCATCTAAATTTCTTATTTCATTGACTAGAAAGGAATTTATTGTTGCTCTTTTTCGTATTTTCTTTTTTCATATGAATTACAAATAAATTTGTATGGGAGTGAAAAATAACGAAAATATTCTAATGTCGAAAGAAGCTTTATATAAAAAAATGCATAAATATCCGTAAAAATTATATGTAATCCTAACTTAATAGTAGATTGATTTATGTATTGATCTAAGTGTACGTGATTAAATTGTTGACAAAATATAATGTATAATGGAGTACAGTGTATAAAAGAGCAAAATTTAAACAGAAATGCAAATAATAAATGCATGATAAACAAATCTTCTAATTGTCTGTATGAG
Source organism: Odontomyia ornata (assembly GCA_963969285.1). Lineage (NCBI taxonomy): Eukaryota > Metazoa > Arthropoda > Insecta > Diptera > Stratiomyidae > Odontomyia > Odontomyia ornata. Next base: position 380,989,096 of record OZ017738.1, read on the forward strand.
TTTATCAATTTGTTTGTTTAGCTCCATGGTATGTCCTGATAACTTTTGATCTAAGATATAAATTTGACCATTTATGCATGTCAGCAGTGTTAAAATCTTTTCGTATATTTTACACAGAATTACAAGCGGTTGTGTGTAATTTTACATTGAAATTGTTTATTACATGAGTTTAGTTTGTTCTAAGACCATCAGTTCAAAATTGAATGTATATGAACATGTTGGCTAAGGGCGGTTAAAATGACGGTTTGTATTTTTCGTGATGAGTTGTTTAGAGCTTTGGCAGACGGTAATGAACTTACAGGAAACCGGGCTATTTCAGCTATAATTTTTTTCAACAATCGAAAAGGCAAATTTGCTTTTTTACTACATCTAGGAACTGCTACACAGGAACTGCTCACGATTCAGGCAAATCAGTGATTAATTTGTACGACATTTTCCGGGAAAATTATTCTTTATACATACAAATTTTGAAAAATGTATTGAATCGAAAATAAAAGAAAGAACGTGTAGTCAATTCGGAAGACTTAGTGAATGAAAAACCCTGTTTTCAGATAAACTATTTGAATGGGAGAGGGTTGAAAGAGAAAGGTGATTGTATATGATTTGGAAACAGCGAATTGTGGACATAGAGCATGCATTTGAAGATTACATTATTTCCGGCAACGAAATCAATTCCCTCTTCACTAATTTAATGTTGCAGAGTTCATTGATAATTTCTTCATTCTATAAGCTACTGTTTTACTTTCTAAGCAAACTGACCTTAGTTTACCTATATTCTGTCACATTACTTGCGATCATATAAATATATGTATCAATTTGTTCGTTGCTACATTAGAATTCATATTTTTAATATATTTGGCCTTCGTTTTCCTTTCTTTCCTACCGCTATCAGAGTCAAAATTGTTTTGCTATTTGAACCGGGGGTAAATTATGGAGAAACTTTTGTGCGCAAAACTAGCTTCCATACGATGCGACATAACCTAATGAGACCTAGATGTATCATCTGGTAATGGAGACAGTAAGACCTGAATTATTTCAAGCTGATGTAAATGTTGGCACCCTTATAAAGGAGGATATTGCGCGAGTAATATTTGCTGAAAACGGTCTGACCTGGTAGATAATACTTCAACTTGACCGCACATATGAGGCGATATCCGCACTTTTGTTTCAGCAGGCTCCCACTTGCAGAAAGTCGATCGTTCGCTTTGAATCTATGGTCTATATCGTCCGACTCCCATGCTAAGACCGAAAAACATCCTCCTCGATTTGGAAGCGAATGCTTAGCAGAGCCAAGGGAAAATTGCAGGACTTGGAGGAGAGCTTTTTGCAGAATGAATTGTATACTTTGGGTTTTTTTTTTTTTATTTATTCTTACCTGTGAGTTCAGTCACCTCCAGCGCCACTTCTTCACTGGTTACCATGTATTGGCGCTTGTGCACGTGGGGCCAAATATCCCCTTCTGGGCTAATTGCTCCAATTCCAAGGGGCATGAATCCCTAGTCACAGCAAGGGGAGACTGGTACAATGTTGTCCTGCCCTATTGTAGCCCTTTCTACTGCTTCCTACAGCATATGCGCACACGCGGTAAAGCTCACTTTCAGTTACAAACGGGTCGAAAGGGTCACTTTACCACTCTGTAATACCGGAGCTTTCACTTGTCAAATTGACTACTTGTTTTCTCCTCGGACAAAACAGAGGTGTGGAATGGAACGCCACATGGCGGCAATGTGCATCTCCATTTGTCGCCAGTGGCATAGTTTTTCGATGGCCACGGTGGAGGGGGCATTCCCAGATGGATATGTCTCGAAATGCGTCGGGGTTTTGTTTAATATTCTGTTTCAAATATTTAAATCCACAGATCTAAATATTTGGAGATAAAAAATATTTTCTGCGCAACGATATCCGCACGAAAGATGAAGTCCGCTTGCATTTCGAGGTCATACCCATCTGGCCGAGTGCAAGGGTTCGGGATCGGAATCACTTCGATTCCCGGGCGTAGGCGTCACATTACAAAATAGCAGACGCTATTTTAGTGGAGGTGCTGCGGTTAAAATGGAACACTTCCAAGCCGCTTTCGATCCTCGAAAGCAAGAATTGTTCGAAGCGCGCTTCCTTGGAGCTAGGCTCGCACAATAGCGATTGATAAGTAAATTTGCATAATCTCGTGGAAAGTGTAGATTTAAAAACATTCCAATGAAAGTGCGGGTAAGTTCGCGAAATTGCTAAAAAAAAAAAAAAAACTATTGCTAACCGCATACGATAGTAAAAGAAAGTGGAGAAAAAACTTTAAACTGTTACAAACTTTATTTCCCTGACCAAGTGCTCGAAATATTTGTGAAAATAGTAAAAGCAAGTGTGTTGCCACACACCGTGAACTCTGTAGTAAGAATAAACCCAATCAGAAAGAATCAAATAAGTAGCCTCAAAGCAAGTTGCAAGAGGCCTTCGAAAACCAGCGCGCATAAGATTACACCTTAGCTCAGGTACTTGACGTGCTTCAGTCCTTCGATAAGAGTTGATAGTCGGCGAAACAGATAAATTTGGCAGAGAGCTGAATTGCAACAAGCATTTCGTCGTCTAATGTCTTACCAGCGTTGGTAGCAGCTCGCGAGTTCGAGACCAGTTTTTCGGGAATTTTCGGTCCCAGTGAAAACGCAGTCAAGACGACTAGCAAATTTTAATTGTCATTTTTGCAACTCGAGTGCTTTGTTAATTGAGCCGAACGCAGGAAAATCTTTTGGAAACTGTCGCGGCAGATACGGTCACGCAACAGCTGAAATTGCATCACCTAAGTGATCCAACACTGGAGCAGTACTAATTAGCTGATACCGCGTTTGGTTCGTTTTCAAGGTCTGGGCAACCGTTTGTTCGGATGATCGAACATATGTCACCTCGTTGCCAATCAACTAGCAAGAACAAATCTAGCGGGAAGAAACAAAAGGATTCGGCGGAAGGCAGAAAGAGCACCTCTACAAACGTGGACAAATATCGAAAGAGCTCGTACAGCTCCAGTAACCGATCATCTTCATCACTAAGAAACCTCCGCTCAACCATAAGTGAATCAGGGAATAATAGTCATAGTCAGCGACAGCCATTCAGTTGGTCGTCTACGGATAATTTTATAGCACCACAACAACTGAAGGCCGGCTGCAGAGAATGGTGTGGAATTGCTTAAACGTATCATTGAAGTCGGAAATGAAACTACGCCAAATCAAACCTATCCTTGAGCAGTAATGCAGGCGAATTTCTGCACTTTATGTAACCGGTGATAAGGCCAACGAGAACTATGCAGTCCTTACTCCTTACATGGAATTTTCCAAAACCTTAGTGCAGGAGCAGCATTTATGTCGTGAAAATATCTCAAAACGTCGCATGAAGTTAGATTTAGATGCGTTGATGAAAAAATATGATATTTATCGTTCTAAGGAGTTAGAAAAAGTTAGTCTAGAAAAGAAAAGGGATCAAGTAGCTCACGATATCAAAGAATTGCAGAAATCAAAAGCAGATACGTCGGAGTTAAATGCAAAAAAAAGAAACATAACCAAATTACTTTACCGTCAAGGACTCCCAACGAATAAAGGAACCGGCAATAACATCAATCATTTGAATCGCAAAGACCTGATCGACTACAGAGATCCAACCTGTTATTATCTTATGAAGGAGGCTGCACGATTTGAATTCGATACAGCTATAAATTGTGTACGATACTTCCTCGAAAATAATTTTATTCAAATTTTGAATCCTGACTTCGCTAGAACGCTACTGCTAGAAGCTGCTAGGATCGATCTAAACCGGATTGGCATCATTGATGAGGAAGATATTAAAGCGTCAAAAGTTAATTTACTTCATTTAACAGGCGGTGGTTCAATAGCGAGTTTCCTCGGTTTTATTGCTAAGCTGACCATTTTTCCGACATTCTTACCTCTTCGATTTATTGCCAGCGGACGGGAATATATTTTGCCAAGTGATTTTATTACTAAATTTTGTACGGCATTCGCCCAAAGAACCTCTATAGTGATAAGTGAAAATAATACTAATAGCAAAAAGCTAACAAAATTGAGAATTTACAGGACGCCTCCAGCACCCATCGAGCGCTCGACGGAACAAGCGGTGAGTCCTTTTAATTAATAAAATTTATGCCCAATATTTTCATATAAATTATTCATATTATATAAAAATTTGATTATTAATAATAAATTATAAAATTTTTTTTTATATATACAAAAATATTTAGATACATATATTAGATTTCGACAGTAGAGTTTTGGTTTCAAATTAATTGGAAGCCTAGAAATTTAGTTGACGCGTTTTCATTAGCTGAACGTGATTACAATTAAACATTTTTACTTTGTTTGTTGAAAAACAACTCGGTTATTTCAAAGCCTTACTAAATAATTAGGAAAAACTGGATGGAATGTTAAGTTAAGAAAAACTAACTTGAAAACATAGTATAAACATGCAACATTTGGTATTTATATACTATAAGTAATACGAGCTCTCATTTTTTTTTTACTCGGAACATGAATACCTAACGATTTATTAAACGATCGATTTTTGGCGGTCCTTTGCTTTAATTTATTTCATATCGCAAATTTTGAAATCTTTACATTTTAAAGCGAGTCATTTTACAATAAGTGGCAAATTAACATTCTTGAAGAACATGCAAATTGTAAATAAAATAGTAATAAAAATGATGGATTAAACTTAAAATCGGCCTTTCCCTTCCGGTTTTTCTGACCGAGTATAGGACCCGGTACGGTGGCAGGCTTCCACCCCAAAATATGAGCCAGCCGCCGGGTACACACTAATTCCTTCTTTTGTTTCAGGTGACTTTATGGGTTGAGTGGCCCAAGCAAAGTGCCTTTTTATGGCATAGAGTTATGCAATTCAATTGTATAATTCTATGATATAAATTGGTCACCGGGGTACTCCCCTTCTTATGGGAAAGTTCATATAATTCAAGTTGTATGAGTTTTCCACTCAGAAGAGGAATACCTGGCCACTTCAACAAGTTAACAATGGATTTATTCCGGTTGGGTGGGTATGAAGGGGCTCCACCACCACCCGGTTGCCCCTCTTTCATTTGTAGGCCATGAACTTTGTCGGGTAAAGACGAGGTTACCCCAAGTTCGCCTTTCTTCTCAGGTTTCACTTGTTCTTGTAACAAGTTATAATTCCCTCTGTGTAGTTATCTACAATTTTTGCGACTCCTGTCGCCTTTTGATCCGCAGTCCAATTCGTGAATGCGAAATTTTTTGTAGTGGGTCCTCGTGCTGGGGAAACGAACCCGCCCCACGACACCGCAATGCTAGCTTGCCAGCGCATTCACGCGTCTCCAGACGAGGGCATTCTCGGCAGAAACCGACACCTTCCTCTGCCGAGGCAGCAGAACATCGCTGCAGTCCTTAACGGACTTTATTGAAAACTCAATATTCACTACACTTATTGAATACGACGATCTTTTAAAGAACTACTTACATGGCTGATTTCATCCAATTGGATGATACCAATACAGTTTTACTGACGAAAATACTAAGCCCTACTAAGATCTCTAAATTCTTTGTTATTGGATGTACTTCCATGATTTTTAGGACTTCCTGAAGGAAATTACCCAAAAAACTATTAGTTTTGCATCCTATTTATCCGTCCGTCCATCCGTCTGCCCATCTGTTCATCTGCTCACCTATCCGTGGGACACAAGAAGTTTCTTCAAAAACTATAGAAGCTACCAGGCTCAAACTTTGTGAAACTGCCAGAAGTAGTGGTTTCTCAAAAGTTTAGGACTTATCAAATACTTCAAAATTTTGTGAGGGGGTTCGCCTTTATAATAAAGTGGCCGTTAAATAATTTTTTTCATCAAATGTAGTCGAGTAAGGTATCAAATGAAAGGTTTTCTGAAAAAAATCAATTTGTGCACCAGAGGGTCCAGGGGGAGGCTAAATGTACGAACAATATTTGTATCTCCTCTCCTCGCGATTGGACACCTTTGATCTGAAAATCTTAAAAAAAGTCGCAAAGGTAGGTCATTATAAGTACAAGGGCAACAAATACCTCAGATATCAAAATTCATTCAACTCTGTTCATAATAGAACTCCGAAGTAGACGATCTCAAGCCCGTTTGAGAAAGGAGGAGAAACCCCCTTGCTTCCCCAACCCACAGCGTCCATGATTGCTCATCATAAGCCCCACGATTAAATGGTAGTAAATCTTCTTGGGCTCGCACATTGGGTTTACTGGTTCTCCAGTAACGAGGCATCAAATTAATAATAGTATCATTTGTAAATTTTACATTTTCCCCAAAAATCGAAATGGTTCCCTTAAACTTCGTAGAATTTTCCGGTAATTTAGGTTGATAAAGACCCTTATGCCTTCGAAATTTCATGGAAATCAGATCATACTCAAGTGAGTTATCGCCATTTCAATTGTATGGAATTATGACAACAATAACACGTGTAGATGGTTGATACATATTTCAAATTGACCTAGTAATCTTATTCTCTTCAGGTTTTTATGAAAATGTAGGTAAAAGTGCTTAATTTGAACATGGCTGAGCATACAGCATAGTTATTTAAGCTTGACAAAATGCATCTTTTAGATCAATTTGTATGATTTCTTATGCAATTATTGGATGAATAATTCAGGATGTCTACAAAGCCCTTCTGGTAGGAGCACTCTGCTACTTACTCGATTTGTTTCACCTCTCATCTTCAGCCATTCATAAATAAATTCACTCAAGCGTAAATAGCATAAACCTTAAATGTTGAAGTTTGGGAAATTAGCTCAAATTTATTCTATCTTCTCATTTAAAATAGCCGCCATTTTATTTTACGATTACTGATGTCACTAATTGAACAAAGCCTCTTAGATATTGTCGCGTGTTATAGTTCGCGGCCGATTATTTTAATGTTCCAAGAAAGTGAAAACGCACTGTCTTTTAAATTAAGTTAAAAGAGTTTATTTACTAAAAATGCACAATAATTGATTTTTACTATTTCACAAATTGCATTTTAATCTAACTTTCACTGTCTATCAATTTTTAGGGTTTTATAAAACCCTACTAAAATCGCGATTTTACAAAACCCTAAAAATGTGTGTTTAGTGAGAAACCTTCATCGCCTAAAAACACGTAAGTTAGTGCTGTCACTCCCTTAGCTTAAGTTCCTACGTCCATTCCGAAAGACGGATATTCAGTGTCTGCTACTGCTCTCAAAACTATATAATAAAAATTCTTGTAATTGTGGAATGGAGAGCCACAATGTAATGCAGAGATCACGCGTACATGCTTGCCATCGATTGTGCTGAAGCATTAAGGGAAATTGGTTTTTTCAGCTAATTCTTCATAACGTCGTTGAAATGCTGGTGCTTTTATTTCTCGAGGCTTCAATGGCTCCCATATTACAGTATAAGTCCCTTTCACAAAGCAAGTATCATCCTGCTTCCAACCATGCACTCTAAATGCAACTTTTTGAAGTGTGCACCAGTTGCCAAATGTTAAATTGATAAAATTCTTTGGAATGGAAAATATTTGTTCTATTGTATTTACCTCACGGTATGTGTAGTTAATTTTTCTCGGTGTCCAGTGGTAACGTCCTGCATAAAGTCTTCTTAAGAAACTTTCCGCGAATACTATTGTGAGATTAAAAATTGAAAAACTTCAGTGGATGTGTGTGTAATTTTGCCCTCTATAAATAAATAGCGGTTAACTGTTGTACTAGCCCTACTATATACAAAGTGACAAACTTGATTTTTGGTTCATTGGCTTATACCGTGTTCTAAAAGACTATGGATTAACACGACGTCTAACATTAGACAACACCAGAAGGGTTCTTAACTGCAGATTTTTTTTGTCTTCAATTTATCATTCCAACATGGCTGTTTTCAAAATCTAAACAAAATCTCCATTTTGTCTTCCATCGCATCAAATGTACATAAAAACATTCTCTTCATAATCAGTTTAACCGATAAGCAAAATGGCAAAAATTTCACAATTCATTGTAAGTAAACAATTACGCACGGTTTGTAATCATCATTTTTTATCAAACGGGCTTTTGATATCTGTAAATCAGGTGATACGTGGCATTGTCATATTATTTTTCTACATTATTTGATAAGAATTTCTCTCAAGGTAACTTGAGCAGCGACAAACAGTCTGAGAAATTTTGCTTATGATAAAAGAACGGCCTTGTGAAGTTTTAAATATGTAACGTGCTAACCTATTTACGTTTTAAAGTAGAGATGGTGCAATTTTATGTCGAAATTTATTTGCTTCTGACTAAACAAAGAACTCGATAATCGATTTAGGGGTCACTTTCAACCGATTTAATTAAATCCCGAGAGGGGAGAAGAAGTGTTCCCTGCAAACTTTTGGAGAATGACGACAAGTCCAATACAATGTGTTGGTCAAAAAAATTTCCAAGAGAAACGGAAAGCGATCGTTAAGGTGTTATTAGTAATCTCATGGGAAATTTTACAATAAGGTTACAGAAAAAGTTCTAGAAGTTATTGCGAAAATATCAGACACATATTTTTTACATTTTAATGAACTCGGCTCATTTTGTAATGCACTGATCTAATCATACATTTTCGCTATTTCAAGTATAATAAAATAATTAGGCTGCTTGTGTAAGAGTTTCGAAATAAATAAGTGAAAACTTGAGCAGAGGCTTCTTTTGAAGTGAACATTATATTAACCTTCAACTATCGGCCCTATTTTTAGGTACATTATTTACAAGGTGGGGTCACTGTGTTACCTTATTTTGAGTGGCAATTTTGAATAATGATATTTTAAAAATGTTAAATAATGTACATTACCTGACAGATTAATCATTGCAAATTCATATGTAATCATAAAATCAATATAATATGATAAAAAGTACTTTTGATAGCGAGCGTAAATAAATGGCTCATTATTAGGAACTTAATTTTCATTCGTCAGGGAAAACGGCGTAAACTTTTCTACACCAAAACTTAAATTTTTTTTTACATAAAACCCAGGAATCATTTCAAAGAACTGGAAAATAATAATACTACATAAAACTTGAAAATTAATAGGGGTACCGGTTAATTCATCTGGGTTTTTTTTCGAAAATTGAAGTTTTATTGTGAAAAATTGCTTTTAGACGATCGGGAATGGTTTGCTAAGTGACGCCATGTGATTTTGCAAATTTGGGATGGATCTTGGTCGAGCAATATCTCTAATTCTTGATCTTCAAACATTTTTGGCTGTCCGGCCCGTTCATCGTCTTCCAAGTCGAAATTGCCACTTTTAAACCGTGCAAACCATTCTGGCACGTATGCTCAGCTAGAGCATGCACATCATACACTTCCACCAAAATACGATGACTTTCGGCAGCCTTTTTCTTCAATGAAGAAACACAAAACTCGACATTTTCAGAGTAAAAACAAGTTGGGTAAACAGACCTACGCTCATGTCAGAAGGGTTTTGTATTCAATTTTCAAAATGCAGTCAACAGATTGAATAAAGTCAAGAAGCATGTCAATGACGATTTTATTGGAGAAACTGTGAAATTCGAAGATCATACTATTATTAACAAAGTTGAACGAATTTAGACTTCTGAGGTTTTTGTTATTGTTATACTCATAAATAGCTCCCTTGATAATTATTTCAGATGTCCATTCGCGAGGGAGGAAACACATCTTTCATGTATTTCCCCCCCTGTGCCCCACTGAAGCAAAAACTGACAGTTTAAGAACTGTTTTGAAAAGCTCTCATGAAAACTTTCATTTCATACTCATATCGGCAACGTTCGATGAATTTTTTTTCAGGGACCACTCTCCTGAACTGTTATCATCGATTAATAGCCAATTTTTTCGAATCCTAGAGTTGTTACAAAGTCCTTTTGCTAGGAGCTCTCTCCCGCCTCCTTGACTTGTTTCATTTATGAGTATTGTTACATGTACAAATAATTACATGTACGAATAATTCTGCGAGCTACTGTCGCAATTGTTTTCATAATCATTAAGAACGCCAACAAATGAATTTACTCGAACCCACGAGAACCCAACAAGCATGATCAACATCTGCAAGTGACGTCACTCCATTCATTAATTTGCTCGAATCTACCAGGTACCTCTCGGTAGAACATTCGCCAATGTACGAGAAATGGGTGAATAGGCAGAGACCCTATATAAAGGCGAGCTGAATGAATGGGGGATCATTCATTCATTCGACCGCGATAAGAACTGCGATAGTGTGTGGAAAGCGAATAGAAAAGTGATTTTCGTACTTGTGAAGTGATTTAGAAGACAATTGCGATAAGAAATTTATGGACAAGTGTTACATTTTTTGATAGTGAAAATTAAAATTAGTGAAAGTGTTGAATCGATTATTGTGCATTATTGTAATTGAATAAACTCTCTTAACTTAAATTAAAAGACATTGCGTTTTCACTTTCCCGGAACATTAAATTATTGGCCGCGAACCAAATAACACGCGACAGTATTAATTGTAGGCACTCATCTTCAGTTTTTCATTGAATTGAATCAAATGTACAAAGCATGCACCTTAAAGGTTGAAGTTGGGAAAAAATAACTCAAAATTATTCAATCTCCGCATTTAAAACAGCCACTATTTTGTTTTACGATTACTGATACCACTAGCTGAACCGATTCTCAAAGGTATTCATGATACCTATCATTCCTGAAATTTTCATGCAAATCCTAGCAAAACTGTAGTGTCTGAGTCGGTAAAAAGCGCATGTTGTTTCATAGCCATATGTATATGTATGTAGCCATAGTAATACATGCAGCGCAAATTGTTCCATAGTAATACAGGAAAATTCAAACCGCTATAACTTCGCTAAATATGATTCAATCTTTATAAAACTTGCAGGGTTAATCAATCTTATAAATAGTCATCTGTGTACTGAATTTCACACAAATTTTTCGTGTATTTCCCCTCCCTGTGCGCCCCTCGAAGCAAACTTTGCCAAATGAAGACCTGTTTTGAAAAGTTCTTATCAAGACGTTTCATTTGATACCCATATCGGCTACCTTTGATGAAATTTTTTTTTTTCGGGGGGTCACTCCCCTACATGGGGAGACCCCCCTTAAATACCTTATAAAATTTTTTTGCAGTTGAACTTTGAAGAGAGCACCACTTTACACCTACATGCAAAATTTGATGTTTCTAGCTTAAGTAGTTTCCGAGAAAAACTGCTGTGTCACACGGACGGACAGACAGACGGACAGACAGGACGCGATTTTAGAAGGGTTTTGTAAAATTATTTTACAAAACCCTAAAAATACAATGCGTTACAAAGTTTGGTGCTTAAGAATTCCACGGAAGGTTTAGTGGAGCTTTCTCCGGAAGAACAACATATGATCGGAGCAACAGTAATGGATGACATCAAGTCGTAAATGGAAAGCGATATTGCACAAAAGCTATGTTATTAGTTTTCAACCCTATGCCTGATAATCAGTTTTGATTCAAACTGATGAGGTCCTTAAGGCAGTTGAAAAAGCAAAAAGTAGCGTTCATAAATCTTCCTTTATTTAAAATGGTTTTTGGAACAATAAGAAGTACGAGGTGCACTTAGTACAAATAATTGATGTATATTTGATTTTGTTAAAGATCTTGAAATTTTATGAAAAAAATACACATCCTTTTTTCTATTTTTATTTAAATTAATATTCAATATATAGTATATCTAAAATTTATTTAATAAAATAGTTATTTGCAAATGCTGATGTGCTCGTATTAGTATTCCTAATTAAGTTATTTGCTATAGAATATTACCTTATACCGAAAATGAATTGCTAGATGAAAAAATACTGGTCTTTCCTCTTTCCTTCTAGCGGGTATGGGACTCGAAATGTTGGCGAGCTCTTCCATAAAAATGAGCTAGCCATCGAACGTAGCTTTGCTTTCTATTTGTTTCAGGGGCTCTCGCTAGAAATTATTGGCCTTCCACTCCTTACATAGCCAGGACATCATAAGGATCGTTGATCCGGTTGGGAAGGGTGCTAGGGGGGCACCACTGCTACCTCCATGCCCTACTTTTTTTGTGGGCTGTGAATATCCACGTCAACAACGAAGCCGTGTCCAACCTCACGCACGGGTAGCTTGGAAAAGTCATTGCGTCTCCTTAATAGAATGTCGTTCGGTTGGTTACAGAGGCCTTCGACACCTGTCGAATGTGTCCCATAGCCGCTTCACAAAAAAATCCTAAGCATGCAAGTTTTTTTATAGTGGGTTCTTTCCCTGGTGGAAAGAACCCGTCCCACGACACCACAATTCTAGCTGCCAGCACGTGTACGTGCTGTGAGGCAAAACCACCGCTGCAGTCCTGAACGGACATTTTAACATCACTTGAAACACTATACCATCGGTCGGAGTTGAAGGCATTTCTAACACCAAGCGTCACCAACAGAATGATCCGTCGCTTGGTGCGGCTATGTGACTCCACCTTGTGCACCACGCTCACCAAGTCTGCAATCGTAGCAATGGTGGAGCGTCCTGCTCTAAGGCTTGATGTGTTTCTCTAGCACTTTCCCAGCAGTGTCTAGCATGCATGACGGGCGGTATGCCGACGGTGATTTGGGTTTTTTCTTCCTCTTGCTAATCAGCATGAGCCTTGGCACCTTCCATCGTACCGAGAAAACCCCATTCCGAAGGCAAGCGTTGAATGTGCTAAGCAACAAGTCAGGACAATGGTAGTAGACAAATGGCAACACCCAAGCAGGAACGCCATCTGGGCCTGGAGCCTTCCTCACTTTCAGTGAAAGGACTACCTCTTCCAATTCTGGCTGTAAAGAGAGGACACTCGATTGCGGTTTTACCGTGGAAAGCGTCAACATAGACGGTATGGGCGGGGAATAGTGCCCGCGCTATCTAATCATGAATGTAACGCTTCCGCAAAATTAGCTTGTAGCCAAGATCCCACGGATCTTTGTTCACATTGTCCACTGAACCTTGTCAGTAGCACGCTTTGCTTTTGTCACTAAATTTGCGAAGGCATTTTCTGGCCGACTTATATGCTGCTAACCGGTTGCATGCCTCGTCACGGTTCTACGCCTGTTGAACCTTACGCCAAAGCTTGTGACACTCTCTTCACTTTTCAGTGATTTTACTCGACCACCTGTAGACTGGGGGCTTGCTGCGCCTGGGTTTTCGACGGGGCATAAAAGCATTACACGCAGTCGTAATGATGCCCATAATTGAGCTCACCACGTCATGAGCTGCGAGTTCTTCATTCTTTTGCGAATCTCCCTGCAGTGCAGCACTTGCTGTGCGCACCTCAACAAGCCTTTCGACATCCACCCTTTCGATGTTCCACTCAATTGTGGAAGATTGAGAATATAGACATCGGGAGGCATCACTGAAAGCACTGATGATCACTGGCTGAGTAGTCCTCTTATACTCTCCAATTGTGTATCCTCTATACTAAGGACTCCGAGATGAATGAAGGATGTCAATGGTTAAAGCGTCAAACACTCACTACACAGAATTTTCAACTGAAACTAAATTTTATGCTTAATTGTATTAAATACCTTCTAAATTTATTAAATAGCATACTGGCTTTGCTCTGATTGCTTGATCACAATTCATAAGAACCAAACATAAAATTTTGTCATCTACATGGTAATCGATATCATTAAAACATACATAACAGGTAAAGATAAAGTATGTCTACAAAAGACCGTTGTCAGTATTAAATAAATTGAATTCAATATAACCACGTCGTAGGCTTCTTCATCAGCTCAATCTTGATCAAGTTGGTTTTTGCATGCTCATTCAAAAATTTTATATTCTTCACATACTAATTTATGCTGTGAACATGTTAGCTCGCGATTAGTAAAGTTTGTTTATCGAAGCCAAACGAAGAGCTTGCGTAACATGTTACATTGATTACAACTAACAAGCAAAGAGGAAATCGAAAGACATTTACGCATAGCGATCCAGCATGCTTACGTAGATGTTGATATCGCGAAAAGTTGTGCGAGCATGTTAGCGAAATGGACCTGCGACAGGTCGCAACATGTCTGACACACGATCGTCCATGAGTCAGCCGTGGCTCCCAGGACGGTATCAGCAAGAATACAGGCTATGTTGTTCTTGTCGAACGTCTTTTGTGGAACCAGGTTAAACGACAGTATTAACGACGGAATTGATTGCATAATGTGGCGAAATGGACATACGAGTACAATCGCGAAATCTATTTTACGTCTTTCCCTATTACATTTTTAAACGGCACCTACATTTATATAAGCCTTAAACTAGCAAAAATTAATTTAACCTTTATCTTATAACAGTATCATCAAATGTGTTAATTAAGCCTATGTACGTATTTACATTGGTGATGACCTGCTTACTAAGTTTTCGGATCATCTGGCTCAATTGGCCTGAAGAAATGTTTAAATTTTAAGGCAAGAACAATGGCTCCATGGGGTCTTTTATTTTTGTAGATACTAATCTATGAATCAGATGTCTAGACTGGTTGGACAGATAAAAATTATTGAAATCAAAACAAACATTAAAGTTACATGTTCGAAGCTTCGGGCTATTTTAACTTTGCATTTTAATTTTGTATTGCAGTTAAAAGAACGTAGAAAAATAAAATTATGAAAATGTTAGCAGTTGAAATCAGACGTGCCAATGAGAATGATGGAAAGTTCAGTATAATATTACCATTGTGTGGAGTTGTCGAATTGTGTTTGGCACCTTTCATTTGATATCCATATTGGCTAGCTCTGTGAAGTTTATTTCAAGGACAACTTCGCTATGTAGGGAGGCCCTTGTAGATACCATACAATTTTTTTCTAGTGAAATTTTGAAGAAGATACCACTTTAAACATACAGTGACTCCCAAAAAGATCCGCACAAGTAAGAAATGTTCCTTCTTTTTCAATTTATGCTTCAATCCATGATACAAAAAGGAAATATTATTAATTGAACAAAACATCAGCTCGATAATTTTACTCAAAAAAATAGAAAATGTTCCGCAAAATGAGAAGTAAAACGAAGGATTTAAAAAGAAGCACAAAAATATGACGCCCCAAAAAGATCCGCACAACAAGGAAACTTGGGCAAACATGTGCATTTTTATGTAAAAAGAACACATTTGAGTGACCTCTTTATAGCATATCGCCTTCAGTGATAAAGTCGTAATAGATCCGGGCAGATCATATCTAATATTGATCACAAACCGCGTGTTGTTCGTAGCTTACAAAAAGTTGTGCTTTTTAAATTAAAATCAGCAAATACACGTCTCCAGAGAAGATCCAGTTGGTGGTTTCTAACCATATGGAAGGTAAAAATGTGGCAGAAATATGTTCGAGCCTCAACATGAAACGTAGAACTGTTTACGACATTCTCCGGAGGTATAAAGAGGAAGGCAGAATAGACTTGAAGCATAGTCCTGGTCGCCCAAAGGTTCTAACGACGCTTGAAGAACGCTCTATCGTCCGGAAAATAAAAAAAATCCAAAACTGAGTGCTCCAAAAATTGTGAGTGATGTGTTCGCAGAATTTAAGAAAAAAGTAGGATGTGAAACAGTTCGATGAGTTTTGAGAAATGCTCAATACAATGGACGTGTTGCACGGAAGAAACCATTCATCAGCGAAGTGAATAGAAAAAACCGTTTAAATTTCGCTAAAGAATTTATATTAAAGGAAGTCAATTATTGGGACGATGTGATTTTTGCCGATGAAAGCAAATTCAATGTTTTTGGTTCGGATGGACGTGTTATGGTGTGGCGCAAGCCCAATGAAGAATTGAGTCCAATTAACCTCAGGCCTACAGTGAAACACGGAGGTGGCAGTTTGATGGTTTGGGGATGCGTATCTACTCGTGGTGTTGGCGAATTAGTATTTATAGATGGTATCATGGATTCCCGCCAATATTTAGACATTTTGAGGGAAAATTTGCGAAAAAGCGCTGCAAAAATGGGCATTTTGGATTCGTTCAAATATTACGAAGACAATGATCTCAAACATAAGGCACGCATTGTTCAAGAATGGCAGCTGTATAATTGTCCAAAAGTAGTTCATCCTCCTCCTCAGTCACCGGATTGTAATCCCATTGAAAATCTCTGGGATGAATTGGACCGTAGAGTTCATAGCACGCACATTTGTTCAAGAACGGAGCTCGAGAAAAGGCTTCGCGAAGCATGGGTGAAAATGGATGTGGCATACCTGCGGAAAATCATCCCTAGTAAGCCAAATCGATTAATATGTGTCATTGAACAAAACGGACATGCAACAAAATACTATCTTACTAAAATTTTTGTTTATTTTTACAATTTAGCTCTTGTGCGGATCTTTTTGAGGGATGATATTTTCTGTTTTTTCATGGTATTTCCTTTTTTTTGGTATATTTAAAGTGAAAACCTATTTTATTTATTTGATCTGTAAGACTGCTATGTTCTGCTCATAATACAATGTTTAAAAAAAATTTCCCATTTTTAATTGCCTTATAAAATGAGAAAGGAGGAAAATTGCTAACTTGTGCAGATCTTTTTGGGAGTCACTGTACTTAAAAAAACTGAAAAAATAAAATTTCCTTTTTTGTGCGCTATTTCATCAGCCCATTGAATAGTATGGGATTCTTCAATAATATGTCTGGTTAATGATGATCTTGCTGTTTCTATGCCACCTCTGCTGATGATCTGTCCAGCCTGCTTACTATGTTCTTGGAATCTTGTTTTTGCCAAGCGTTTCGTCTGTCCAATATATACTTTATCGCATTTCGGGCAGCTGATCCTATACATTCCACTCTTTTCCTCCTTTTTCGTGCCATCCTTAGTAGATCCAAGAATTGTTTCAACGCTGTTTTTTCTGCTAGTGCTAGACGTATTACATTCTGTCTTTTTCAAAATGCGTTCCAATCTTTTTGTAGCTAATGAATGAGTAATTGGCATCCATTTTCGTACTTGTCGTCGTTCTTATGGAAATAGTGAAATGAGCCCATTTCTTCTGTGTTGTTTCCCCATTGTTCGAATACGTTGCTCGATCGAATTCCTCCTGTACCCATTTTTGCTAGCTGTGTCCATGATGTTTTTCTCGTTTCAGACGCTGGTTATTCAACGGTACTGTTAACATTCGGTAGATCATACAATTGTATGCAGCCATTTTCTGTGCATAAGAATGATTAGAAGAACAGGAGATTATTCTCTGGGTACTTGTGCTCTTCCCGTAGATGTCAAATTCTAATTCACCTTGGGCCTTTATGATCAGAAGATCCAGGAACGGTAATTGGCCTGACTCTCTTTTTCCATCGTGAATATTATTTTAGGGTGTATCCCATTCAGTACATGTAGTAACTCTTCCACCTCATTTGCTTTAACCATCGTGAAAATGTCGTCTACAGATCTGGCCCGTACCTTAGGCATAATTCCTTTTTTCTCCACCTCAATCTCCAGCCAATCCATGAAAATATCACTCAACAGAGGTGAAAGAGGGTTACCCATAGCTGCTCCTACCGTCCCTTTGAAGAAGTTGTCCCTGAAAATAAAATAGTTTTCATTCATAAATACAGCTGCTAATTTACTACAGCATTTAACCCGTGTTCTCCATTCCATTGAATCACTATGTTTCAACAGCCAGTCTTCAAACAGTGTCAAGTACTACTTAACTGGCAGGCTGGGAGACAGTGATTTGACATCATAGGAAGTCAATAACTAGCCCTCCTCAACTTTCACATTTAGAAGCTTCTCCACCAGTTCATTCCCATTCTTCACTGATCGCGTGCTAAGTTTATACGAAAATTGTGCGCATTCTTTGAAAAGCCATTGGGCTATATTTCTTGTAGGTGCATTAGTGGCTGCGATAATTTCCCTTAATTCATTTACCTCCTTATGGATTTTGGGCAGACATTTTATTCTAGGTAGGCAGGGGTTAGACACTCTAAGTTTTTAATGTCACCAATTGCTGGTTTTGATTCTTTAAGGACTTTTTCCACTCTGCTTATCAAGTCCGGTAGGGGGTCTGTTCTTAATTGGTGGTAATCTAAGCTATTCAATTTTTCAAGCACCATATCACCATACTGCTTCTTGTCTATTATTACCACAGAATTCCCTTTGTCGGCCCTTACATATAACATTGGTTTTTCTTTTAGTTCTTTTAACTGCTTCCATTCAGCATTTTCGTTCATTCCTCCTACTCGACTTGCTCCAATTATCCCCGCCGTTTACTTCCGTACAAATTGCTTTTCATCAGAATCCATGAATCATATTCCAGCCTCAATATCCACGACAATGTCCTCCACTGGAAAATTGTTGCTAGTGACCGCGTATTTTAAGCATTTGTTTAAAGGGTTCATTTGGTCCTGTGTGAAGGTTTATGATGATTTATTTATGACAAAGTTATGGGTAAAATCAATCGCGTTTCACATGAATTTTATTCAGCAAAGTAATCAACTTTTTTTCTAATAACTCTTTTTTCTCACCTTTTCACACCTCTTGGCCCGTTGTATTTTGTCTATGATATCCAATATATCACCTTTTCTTCCAATTATGCTCTTAGCAATCTTCAAATGCAGTGAGTAGCTTTCCAAACTAGCAGACTGCAGTTTTGAAAACAACCGCTTTTTTTTAAACAGGATTCTTTCAATGAAACCTGATTCTGTCAACCCTCCTATAGACTTTTTGAGCTTCAAGAATCTATTGAATTCCGAATTCGACCTGTCGTCTCATCTACGATTTGCATTTCGGCAGTAATAGCACCTGTAATGATACTGAAAAAATAAAAAATAAAATATGCTTTTTTGAGCGCTATTTATTATTAAATTCCTTAACCAGATACTGGTATTAGCAGCTGTATGTATGAATGAAAACTATTTTATTTTTAGGGACAACTTCTTCAAAGGGACGGTAGGAGCAGCTATAGGCAACCCTTTTTCATCTCTGTTGAGTGATTTTTTCATGGATTGGCTGGAGATCGAGGTGGAGAAAGAAGGAATGATGCCTAAGGTACGGGCTAGATATGTGGACGACATTTTGACAATGATTAAAGCAAATGAGGCGGAAGAGTTACTACATGTACTGAATGGGATACACCCTAAAATAATATTCACGATGGAAAAAGAGAGTCAGGCCAATTACCGTTCCTGGATCTTTTGATCATAAAGGCCCAAGGTGGATTAGGATTTGACATCTACGGGAAGAGCACAAGTACCCAGAGATCAATCTCCTGTTCTTCTAATCATTCTTATGCACAGAAAATGGCTGCATACAATTGTATGATCCACCGAATGTTAACAGTACCGTTGAAAAACCAGCGTCTGAAACGAGAAAAACAATACATCGTGGACACGGCTAGCAAAAATGGGTACAGGAGGAATTCGATCGAGCAACGTATTCGAAAAATGGGGAAACAACACAGAAGAAATGGGCTCATTTCACTATTTCCATAAGAACGACGACAAGTACGAAAATGGATGCCAATTACTCATTCATTAGCTACAAAAAGATTGGAACGCATTTTGAAAAAGACAGAATGTAATACGACTAGCACTAGCAGAAAATATGGCGTTGAAACAATTCTTGGATCAACTAAGGATGGCAAGAAAAAGGAGGAAAAGAGTGGAATATATAGGATCAGCTGCCCGAAATGCGATTAAGTATATATTGGACAGACGAAGCGCTTGGCAAAAACAAGATTCCAAGAACATAGTAAGGAGGCTGAACAGATCATCAGAAGAGGTGGAAAAGAAACAGCAAGATCATCATCAACCAGACATATTATTGAAGAAAATCCCATACTATTCAATGGGCTAATCTAGACATAGTACCGGAAGTCTGGGACTGGAAAAGTTGGATGCTTGCGAATCCTTATGGATCTTGAGAGCCCCCAGTGAACAACGTTCAAATACGGATATCCCATACTATTCAATGGGCTAATCTAGACATAGTACTGGAAGTCTGGGACTGGAAAAGTTGGATGTTTGCGAATCCTTATGGATCTCGAGAGTCCCCAGTGAACAACGTTCAAATACGGATCTAGGAAATGGATACAGCGACCTAATTAAAATTATCAAATAACTAATTTTTTGTAATAAAATCTCCACAATTATTTTACTAGCCATAGCTAACCCGTAATTGCATTACAACTTTAAGCTCTTTGTTAATTTTATACCTGCTTCAGCTAGCTCTTAACTGCATTATAATTGTTATGTTATTTCTCATAGTAGTACTTAAGGATATTCATGTTTATTACCTTATGTATCTTTTCTGCCATGAAATGTGAAAGGTTTAAATATTCGGTTGATTGTAAGAAGAGCTTCAGAATACCGCGACTGATGTAGAGGATAACTTGTCGTCGAAATACCGGTATCTGATTAAGATATTTAATAATAAATAGCGCTCAAAAAAGGAGATTTTATTTTTTATTTTTTCAGTATCATTACAGGTACTATTACTGCCGAAATGCAAATCGTTACTAACAAACTTTTGTGTTTCTAGCTTATGTGATATGCGAGAAAAAATTGCTTTGACACGCGGACGGACGGACAAATGAACAGACGGACGGATTTTATTAGGGTTTTGTTAAACTATGTTCTTAAAATCATAACAATAAGTCAAAGTAGGAAGAGAGTGCTCTTGCCAGAACGGTTTTGTCAAATAATTACTATCACAAACAACGACTTCTGAATACAAAAAAAAACTTTGCTCGTACATAACTTCAGCGGCGGTGCAAAGACAAAAATTTATGTGGGTAAGATAAGCTCCGCGAGGCCCTACAATGACACAGCTGGGAGAATATCATAAAAATCGAGCAATTTAAACAGATTCGTACAAAATCACACATTTTTACTTTGACATAAATTTCGTCAGCAAGTGTTTTCTCAATGTGAGTTAAAATTGAAAAATCATTAGTTGAAATCGGTGAACGGAATTGTATTATCTGACTATTCTATTCCTGCTCCTTCAAGATGATACAACTTGCTGACTAAATGTTAACAGTGAAAATTAAATAAACCGAAATTTTCTACATTTCGCCATACTGAACTCCTTAATAATTGCATCGTATTCCAACTGAGATGCTATACCAGCCTCAATGGATAAAACTCCTGGTGCTGAAAGTCTTTGCGGACCCACTGTATTTCTTAAAAAGTTTTTAATAAGCTTTAATTCAGAAGAGCTCCTTTCAGCGGAAGCCGTACTTAAAGATATTGTTAAGAAAATTCGAATAACAATATAAAGGCTTGGGTAAATGTCCTCCTCCTCCTTTCAGCGGAAGCCGTATTTAAAGGTATTGTTAAGAAAATTCGAATTACAATATAAAGGCTTGGGTAACTGTCCTTTAAGTTATTCTCGGTTATGTATTGAAGCAACCGTTTTACTTCTCCGATGCAGGCGGGAAAGTTCGGCATAATTGCTCGCATTTCTTTATACAATTCATAAGATTGGATGTCACTGCTCTCACCCACTCGTGGGACTACGTCTAAGTCTTGACAATGTTTCAATAAATGCTCTTTTCGAATATTTTTGAGTTTGCTTAAATCATAGAGGAAACCAAAATCTGCAAAATGTTGGTTCAAAGATATAAATCGTGTAACATATATATACTGCTCATTATGGAATCAAACATAGTATTAAAGAACTTTGTTTCGAACTGAATTTTGGGAGACTGTATGGGTTCATCACTACTTTCATAAGCGAACATCCTTTTCTTTTTGGCTAACCTTTTATTTTTTAATTCTTTTGGCAAGTCATAATTACTTTTTTAATAAATCGATGAGCATCAGATAAGCATTGTTCGAATCCAATTTAACGATATACTTTGATCCAGCCACCGAACGTATGCAAATAATCAAGGGTAATGCTTGAATGGACTCCTACAGATTGCCATGATTTGCTTATGATATTCACTCACGATAGTATCGCATACCATAAATGCAACGATATAAAGAGCTCTATTCTGAGAATTTCATTTGGAACTAAATCAAAATCACTGAGTGTATCGGATTCTTCTGTGTGATTTTCTAAGCTCTCGATACATTCAACAATATCATCAAATTGGAATAATATGGTTCAATTGCTTTAATCCTGCTTTCCCATCTTGTGTCTGATAAAGGTTTTAAATTAAGTTTTAATTTGCCTTTGATAAACTCCGAGCATTTGCTTGACCTTGCAAATAACAAAAACATTTTTTGAATAAAACCAAAAAATGTTTTTGCTGCCAGGGAAGAATCAGCTGCATCTACTAACAGCAGGATGCACCTATGACAGCCGAAAACTGCAAAAAATGCCCGCGGATTAGTATTCAAAATTCGAGTTTTAACTTCGTTTTTTATGCCTACCATATTCGCACCATTGTCATACCCTTGGCCGCGGCAATTATGAATATCTAATCCAATTTTCCTAATTCTTCAAGTATTGCATTAGCTAGGTAGTCCCCAGTTGGTTCAGCGACAACAAGAAACAAAATAAAATGTTCTTCTATTTGACCGGTTTTTATGTTGCGAAGTCGTAATACGACAGACATTTGTTCAACTCGACTGTAGTTTCTTGTGCAGTCAAGCAAAATAGAGTAATATTTCGCCTCTTTTACCCTTTGAATCACTTTTCCGGTCACACTTTTCGCAATTAGCCTTATCAAATCATTTTGAATATCGTGGCTTAGAGAATGTGCTACAAGTTGTTGGTCACTTGTACTTTAATGTGTTTAATGTGAAAGTGATTTGAACAAGTCTATGAACTTGCTGATATTTGCACTACAGTCTTTTTTAAGAATGCCAGATTATGTGAGGCTAAGTGTTCTTCTTCTTTGTAGCCCTACAGCCCCTTTCGGGCCTTCGCTTAGAGATAGTTAGAGTATCTCATTGTCATGATCGAATGTATCGGCACCTCACAAGGTGATATGATCATTATCACGCTTTGGCCGTGGGTCCGTCTACCCAGCTGCGATAAGTTCTGATTTTAAACCAGCACGTATCATAACCGAACAGGCTTATAGTCCGTCCGAAGAACCATTCGAACTAAATCTCGTTGCCGCCAACGAGACTTGAACCAGAGGCCTTTCGGCTCACGGGCTTAGTGCTCTAACCACTAAGCCACGCGGACTAAGATGTTAATGATGTCAATTAATCTTTTAAATAAATTGTACCAATGTTTTTGAGATTCATGAATTAACCTTTTGTTTTCTTTATCTGTTGTTTCCCCATGCTTAATTCACTTCTCAAGCGTTAGCCATTGAAACATAAATGACATATGTTCTCTGGTATTCTCTGGAATTTTCGTCACAGCATCCTCCCTGAAACATCCGAGTTTGAAAAATTGTTAAAAAGTCTACACGAAAAACAGTGAACTTTGTTTTGAAAATTAGAATAAACCAGTCAGCCACGATGTTGAGTTTCACCATTACTGAGACTTCTTAAAAAATAACAAGCTGATGTGGCAGGAGAGTGATCCTGCCAGAAGGGTATTGTAAAACAATTAGAAAATCAAACAATATATGCTGCATATCAAAACTTGACTAATATACATATTCCAGAAATTGAGTTCGAGAAATTAGTAAGGTAATCATCATTTTAAGCTCGCCACCATTTTGTTTCAAGTGTTTTGACCCTGTCGCTTAATCAGTCATGATAACACATCAATGTTACAAACCATTTCTAAAAATTTTATCAAAATTCCTACATATTTGTAGTGTCTAGGTCCGTTGCAAACGTGTGTCTCCCTAGTATCACGTGTTAATGTTGTTGTAATGGCTATATATTCAATCGGCTGTAGCTTAGCTGTTTATTGTTCAAATATTGTGAAATTTTCGAGGCACATACAATTACTTTTAGAAAATTTAAATTGTAGGTTTTGGAAATCTTATAGGCAAAAATGTAAAATTTATAAAATGTACTATTATTAACAAAATTGATCGAATTTCGACTTTTGAGGTATTTGTTGCCGTTGTACTCCTAAAGTTACACCTCTGTGATTTTTTTTCGGGTCAAAGATGTCCAATCACGAGGGGGAGAGACACAACATTTTCGTACATTTCCCCTTCCCCTGCACCCCTCAAAGCGAAATTCATTGGTCAAAGACCTGTTTTGAAAAGCTCTCATTAAGACCTTTCATTTGATATCCATACTGCCTACATGCGATGAAAACTTTTTTTCAGGGGCAACTCGCCTATATGGGGAGACCATCCTTAAAGACTTCATAAATTTCTTTTCGTAGTGAAAGTTTGAAGAGGGCGTCACTTCGCACCTATTTACAAAACCTTATGTTTCTAGCTTATGTAGTTTGCGAGGAAAAGTGGTGTGGCACAAGGACGAACGGACGGACGGACAGACGAACAGACGGACAGACAGGACGCGATTTTAGTAGGGTTTTGTAAAATGATTTTACAATACCCTAAAAATGAGAAAAGTGCCTACGATCATCATCTTTGGGATATCCATCAACGCTGTTATTTCATGGCTGCATTGGACCATTTCGAACAATATCATGACGCTGAGAATAGGTTAGGAGAAACGATCACATTCCTGAATCAGAAATCATAAACGCTTCTTTGGTAATGTCGCTTTTATCATCGTTAACTGACCGAGAACTTATTTTTTGTTCAGGAACTCCGCTCTCCACCTCAGATTCTGATTGGGTAGAGTTTGATGCTATTTCTACTTCCGACTGTAGCTTACTACTCAATATACCTAAAGTACTTTGCGAATTGAATGAAGTATTGGCTGTTGCAATATCCAACGTCAATTCATCTCATTTTGCCATGCAATGAGATGTTTTTTGAGATAGCGCATCAATCCTGAGCCTAGAGCTCAATCTGATAAGACCATTTCAGCTTTATTTTGTCTTTTTGCGGACCCAGATTTCCATTTTCTCCCGTTATCTCCATCTCTCTTCGGACCTGGGTGTTACATGACGAATGTCGTTGAATGTATATTGAACCTATTAACAATAATAATTATTTTGTTTTTACGTACATACCTACAGTTACTCCACATGTCTACAGTTAGTTTATGAAAAATTACCTTAAGTAACTCACTGAAATTTTATTTCAATAAATCTAGGTGATCAAGAATCACTACGTATTAACTTAATAGTTATTATTTTAAAACCTTCAACACAATATTACTCATTTACACTTACAATAAAATAATAGAAATGCTTACGGTACTCTGCTTTGTTTCGCGAGCCATGGAGAAAGAGTGGAGGTTGACACGGATCACCCGAAATCAGAATCGTTTGCAGGTACGGAACTCCCTTGATAACCGTTGCCATGTTCATCAACGCGCAAATAAATACTCACGATTCTTTCTCAGAAGTAGCGATGGAAATAACCTTATAGCCGATTCAAACCTGTTTTGGGACATTTGCCATTGGCCTTGGATCAAATGAGACGGCGCATCATATATGCCTTACATAGACTGGTTAGACCGGTTTCTGTAGTCCGTTTTTAAGTGTTGAATAGGATACATGGTGACTTAATAATGAAACCACCAGATTATTTGTATAACCCGCAACATTATTTGTATAACCCGCCCCATTATTTGTATAACGTAAAGCTTTGATGAGTTGCATAAAAATTGCATATCCTATCATGATAAAAAGGTGCTCCCATGGTAAAGAAAACTATTTCTTTATATCGTTTTAAGATTGATATTGATTATTAAAATGATGTGCATGCAAATTATACAAATTTTCCAGCCCAAAGATTTAGTGAGATATGCATATGTTAGTCAATGCCATCGGATACCCCTTTCGAGCTTCACGAAATTGTGCTCGCATTCAACGAAAGAGTCAAGGAACCCAATAAGCACAATTTAATTATAAGTTACACTTGTATTGGAGATATCACACCGAAGATAGGAGTGCAATTGTGATGTGAGAAACAATATTGAGGGTGGGTGCGAAAGAAAACTGTAAGCCAATATGATTGGCGCCGATGGTGTCATCCATCCTAAATGCCTTACTGTAGTTGAGTTGATCGAGGTCACAATTTCAGTATACTATACTATCGACTGGACAATTGATGCGTAACGCCGAATGCTAGCAATTTAAATGGTTTTATTGTTTAGCTTTGAGTAAAATTATTCACAGCTTTCACTGGTATCAATACTTTTCAAACTTTTATTGATTTAGAAAAGGCTCTCAAGCACAAGGCCCTATAGCGCAAGGCCGTAGACCGCTACCGTATAAATTCTATTAAAGATCAGAAAATTAACGTGTGGTTATGTAGATATATATCTCAAGAGGAAATATCTCATATGCGAGACTGGGAATGCGTTCTTGATCTCAGGATGAAACCGGTCAGGACACGTATCTTATATATATAGTATGTCACTTGTGTTCACTTGCCGACTGCTGACAATAAAATGGACTCATTGATACACATGCATTGAAAAAATGTATATTGTATAGAGAATGAACATGGGTGCAATGTTGGACCATGTAGACGTAAGAAAGGGTTCGGCCAACCTGAATGTTGAAATAAGTTGCAATCTTGTTCGCGACTATGTCTACCTTGGCCCGAAAGCATACTGAAAGCAATGACTATTACGATTGAATTGCTCGACAGGAAATTGGAATTCAGAACATTTCACGGCAATTTTACCGAATTGGTGCCACGTTCTGCTTTAAGTGAATGTTTTGTTATTTTTCGCTCGTAACAAATATTGTTCGTCAGCAGGAGTTAAGATGTTTCCACCGTTTCCATCAGAAATTTGTATATTTCCGTTATTTCTGCTTGATAAATCATAAGCGAACACTTGTAGTCAAGTATCGCAAATCAAATAAAAACATAAACTGTGACTGCCATTTATTACGTGACACGGGTCAATTTTTGTTAGGAGAAAAAAACTCATTAGTTGTAATTACAAGTAAATAAAATTCTTTTTGATATTATTGTGAAAAAAAGAGTGCAAAATAAATAAACAAAAGAAAGAATGCACCCGATAATAGATGGGACATGTCGTACAAGTTTAATCTTGAATACAGCGCTGAAGTTCAAGTAACAGTTCACTTAAACAAGTTATTTAAACAAACGCAAAATAGGAGATTCACGCGTTTTTTCTTCGTGTGCATTTATACAAATAAAAAAATTATCGAATTACTCCAAAGAAATATCGTCAAATTTTAATCTCGTCTATCAAGAAGTAATAGAATCTGAAAAATCTCAACATTCCAAATGAAGGGTTCTACTGTTACTGTGAGGACGCAAATTGTTCATGCATTTGCCCTCGCCTGCAAATGCTACTATATTAAACTGTCTCATGCAGCTTAAATGCCTACGCTGGCGATGAGATGCTTTATGAGGGTCTCGTTTCTAAGCAAATGTAAGAGCTTTACGATTAGTGAACACTATGTTCCTACTTTGAGAAGAGAACTTGCAGTTTTTAATGCTTAAATAAGCAGCTAAATACAGTCGATCTTCTTCAGGTTCTCAAGGAAGCAGCCCCAGAAATTGAATTTAACTCCGTTAAAACATTCGCGATAAGGTCGACAGTAGAAGTCAAATAAGAGTAGTGCAAATGCTCTTCAACAAATAAGATACTTGAACTTCCGAGTGGTGTGGTGGGAACGCCTCCAGAAACGAGAAGTCAACCAGTGTTATCGTTGTCAACGGCTTGGGCATTCGGCTGCCAACCGCACCATGCATTATCGATGCGTCAAGTGCAAGGACTTGCATGCTCCCGGTGAGTGCAAATTGGTTCAGACAGAGCCAAAAGAGAAATTGTTTTGTGTTAACTGCTGTCTTTTTAGTCACCCGGTATCATATCGAGGATGCTCCCGATATCAAGATGTGAGAGTAAAATTTGTCCCAAAGCAAACACAACTACACTGCAGTGACTTAGTTCCGAACTTCGTCAAGACGCACATGCCGCTGGATGACCAGCAGAAAATGCGGTTAATAATGTAAATAATGTAAATGGCAATAATGAGCTGCTTCTCAAAATTTACCAGAAACTAAATTCTTTATCGGAAAGAATCGATAAACAAGATACGAAAATTCATCTTGTTTTTCATCGTTTAGGACTTTCAAATGCC
The DNA here is from genome assembly GCA_963969285.1 of Odontomyia ornata. NCBI lineage: Eukaryota > Metazoa > Arthropoda > Insecta > Diptera > Stratiomyidae > Odontomyia > Odontomyia ornata. The sequence goes on from OZ017738.1 coordinate 381,017,052, forward strand.
TCAAAATAATTTGTTATCCAATCATATTTCTATGGAGAGGATTCGTCTCATCTCGATCAACGTCAGCTCGGTCGTTACTATACATCGGCATGATTATCTCCTTGAATTCATTGTTAGGCAAAAGCCTGACATCATGCTTCTCACTGAAACCCACATCGATTCATGGCACTCCATGACATTCAAGGATTTTGAATTCGTAAGAAACGATAGGGTAATAGGTGATGGGGGAGGTGGCACCGGGATATTGGTTCGAAGACCCTATTGTTTCCAAAATATTGAAAAAGTCGAATTCAAAAGCTTTGAATCTCTTGAAGTGTCCGTTATCAAAATCTCACTGCCAGGTGGGGATAACCTCTTCGTTATCTCTGCCTATGCAACTGGTGGAACTGTTCTCAGGCTCAAGGAGGAGCTGAATCCCTTGTTCGAAATACATGAATTTAATAGGCTGCATAACTATTATATGCTTGCTGGTGACCTGAACGCCAAGCATACATCATGGCTGAACGCCACCAATAATCCAAGAGGCATATTCCTGAAATCGTGGATAACAGAGAACCAAATTGAATACAGGTGCAATCTATATGGGTCGAAACTCTCAACATACCCTAGGAGAAATTCTTATTTGGACCTCTGCATTGCTGACGCAAGACTTGAATTCAACTTCAATAGTCCTCAACGAAAACTGCAGGTGCTTCCTTATGCTAGCGACCATAATGCAATCGTAATGGAAATCAATCATCACAGGGATGATTTCTTCTTCATCCCAGTTCAACAAGAAAATCATTGGTTGAATTTCAAAAAAACAGACTGGGGAAAGTTTCAAAAGAAGTTTAATCGGAAGTCCCCCTTCTGATGGTGGCAACTCTTTCTCAATGGTTCCTAAAGACAGGAATCTAACTTACGATGAAATAGATCTCTATTTGTCAAAGTTAGAGAAGCTGACGTTGGAAACGATTGAGAAAGTAGTTCCCAAGATTAAACATCGAAACAAAATGGAAGGATATGAAACACCAACCATTGCAAGATTGAAAAGATTGAAAAGCCTTCTTCTCACACGCGTCAACAATATGTGTATTTATCGACGATTTTTAGACTACAACCATCCCTCGTTGTCTTTGTTGAAATTACAGTTGAAGAATGTCCGGAACTTAATCCGTTCATACTTCAGGAGTGAGGTCAGCAATCAATGGGCGGAAAAATTGAGGGGTATCAGCCCACTGGACCCAGATGGCGTGTTTGCGAAAGTGAATAGCATATTCCGCAAGAAGTCTCGAGTGAAGGTATCGAATCTTGAAGTCACTAGTGATGAGATAAATCTTCTCGATAGGGCTGGTATCGAAATTGATAGTACGACTCCGGATAGAAATGGAAACAGGATTATTTCTGAGGGATTGCATAAACTTGCCCTGATTTGAACACGTTTTGGATTGGTTCATCTACCAAACCCTGAGAGAGGGAACGAAATTTTTTCAGAGGTCGTTGAAGCAAAAGTTTCCGACTTCAAATCAAGTCTGTATGGCCAATCAATTCTTCAGTTCGATGAAACATTAACATCTGACCTCATACCGAGCTTAAATCTTATTGATTATTTTGTCAGCTATGAGGACTTGCGTTTTATATTTGGCAAGATAAACGACAAGAAGTCATGTGGTACTGATGGTATTCCAAATGTAGTTCTACGACATTGGTTGAGTAATTTATATTCCCAAATGAGTGGAAAAAGACTAAGGTATTTCCGATCTTGAAGAAAGGAAAAGAATCAAAGTCAAAGTCAAAGTTAAAGTCAAAAGCGCTTTATTTAATACTCATCGTTATAAATTTTAAAAGAATATAAAGCAAAATCCAAACAATAACAATAAAAAACTTAATGGCCCAAATGGCTCTCTAAATTTGTACGTTATCATTAAACACATTTAAAAAAAAAAATCTCTAGCAAATTCAAATCAATGAAGATTGTTACATATTTTTAAAATTCAATTGGAAAAAGGAGAAAAAAAACCAACCAACACTATTCTAAAATTATTTATCATCTTAACACTACAGTGAACTTAAATCCTACACCTTATATGTTTTAACTTAATTCTAATAAACGCAATCAAAAACTTTATCTTATATCAAAAAAATCTATAACAATGTTCCTAACCTAAGTGTTTTACCTTATCTCTAACCTAATATAATAAACATATACCTAATTTTTAACAAACCTAATATACCTAATTTTTAACAAAAATAAACAATAACACTAAATGTAGCAAAAATGAGCTGAAACTCAAAAACTAAATAACGAAAAACACCAAAACTGAAAATAAACACGAATAATTTAGACATTGTCATTCAGCCACCAATACCTAGATTGCCCCGTCTCAACTCGATCAGCCTCAAAGAATCTAGCAAATGAGTATCTCCATTGGAATTGTTGGTCTCGTGAATTCAATTTCGGAGGATATTTTATCTTCTTATCGGTGGCCCGTCGATATATGTGGTATATGACTGGGACGCCGTCAGAATCAAAAACATATCGATTCATGTCCAAATACACGAATGCTTCTGGAGGAATGAAGCCAGTAGCGAGGCAAGTCGCAATATACCCGTCTGTAGGGTGGAACGGCTGTGAAATCCAAGGGTTTTCACTCACAGTCACAGATCTTGCGATATGATTCCGAAGAAGTTTCAATATGAAGATATCGACCCTCGTCACTTCAGCAGGTTGATAAATTCTTCTATTCGATACATAATGTTTCCAATCCGTCTCAGGCTTTCTGTACAAACCAGTACACGCACGAAGAGATTTCCTTTCGAAAACTCTTAATTTTTCCATAGTACTAGCTCTCTGGTTGTACCAGATCTGACATCCATATGTCAAAACTGGTCTAACCAGTGTCTTGTAACAGATAATTTTGACCTTTTGATCAATGTATCTGGAATGAAAGAGCTTTCGAAGGGCCATGACTACTTTAAGTGCCTTACTGAGCATGATTTTCACATGTTCAGTATAGTACAGATACTGATCGAGATGAACACCGAGGTATCGAACACAGGATTTATGTGGAACCCGTTCAAGACTACCCTCACCAGCCATGATGTGGAAATCTTTCCAATTACGTTTCAGGTCTTGACTGACCCCCTGCAGCGTTGTCCGAAACAAGATTGTTTCACACTTCTGCGCATTGATTTTCATTCGCCAATTGTCAGTGTACAGCTGTACATCATTGAACATTTTTTGGAGATTGCTCTGAACTATTGTAGCTTTTCGGTCTGCCGTATAGATGATCAGATCATCAGCAAACGCTACCAATGATTGCGTTGGCGAGACGTTAAAATCAAAGCCGTTCAATAGCTTGCGAATGAAGATTGAGAAGAGCAGAGGCGCAGTAACTGTTCCCTGCTGTAGACCATTCAAGACCTTGAACTCGCGCATTGTTGTCAGATTTCCATCAGTTACAACAAACGATTTCCCGTATAACATATTACACATCATGGCGACAAGGTGTCTGGGGAACTTGTCCTGAAGGAGTTTAAAAACTAGTCCATCTAACCACACCGAGTCGAAGGCTTTCTTCATATCAATGAGACATGCTCCAACACATTGTCTATCATTTAGTTTCCAACAGATGTCTGAGGTTACTTTCGTTATTGCATGTGTGGTCGAATGCCTGGCACGAAAACCAAATTGGCAATTCGGCATCAACTCATTTTCCTCAATGTGGGCGTTTAATGCTCTGTTGAGTATCACTTTAAACACCTTGCTGATGTTAGGCAGCAAGCTGATTGGGCGATAGCTTTTGGGGCATGAAGATTCTTTTCCTTTCTTCAAGATCGGAAACACCTTAGCCTTTTTCCACTCATTTGGGAAATATGAATTGCTCAACATGTTGTTGAACAATACGCAATAATTCCTAATCACAACCTCCGGCAAATGTCGGAGGACTACATTTGGAAAACCATCAGTACCACATGATTTCTTGTTGTTTATCCTGCGAAATATGAAACACAAGTCTTCATAGCTGACAAAATAATCAATAAGATTCAAGCTCGGTATGAGGTCAGATGTTAATGTTTCATTGAAATGAAGAATTGATTGGCCGTTCAGGCTTGATTTGAAGTCAGAAACTTTTGCTTCAACGACCTCTGAAAATATTTCGTTCCCTCTCTCAGGGTTTGGTAGATGAACCAATTCAAAATGTGTTCCAATCAGGGCAAGTTTATCTAATCCTTCACAAATAATCCTGTTTCTATTTCTATCCGGAGTCGTACTATCAATTTCGATACCAGCCCTATTGCGAAGATTTATCTCATCACTAGTGACTTCAAGATTCGATACCTTCACTCGAGACTTCTTGCGGAATATGCTATTCACTTTCGCAAACACGCCGTCTGGGTCCTGTGGGATGATACCCCTCAATTTTTCCGCCCATTGACTGCTAACCTCACTCCTGAAGTATGACCGGATTAAGTTCCGGACATTCTTCAACTGTAATTTCAACAAAGCCAACGAGGGATGGTTGTAATCCAAAAATCGCCGATAAATATTGTTGACGCGTGTGAGAAGGAGGCTTTTCAATCTTTTCAATCTTGCAATGGTTGGTGTTTCATATCCTTCCATATTGTTTCGATGTTTAATCTTGGGAACTACTTTCTCAATCGTTTCCAACGTTAGCTTCTCTAACTTCGACAAATAGACATCTATTTCATCGTTAGTTAGATTCCTGTCATTAGGAACCATTGAGCAAGAGTTGCCACCATCAGAAGGGGGACATTGCTTTTTGTACTCACGATTAAACTTCTTTTGAAACTTTCCCCAGTCTGTTTTTTTGAAATTCAACCGATGATTTTCTTGTTGAACTGGAATAAGGAAGAAATCATCGCTGTGATGATTGATTTCCATTACGATTGCGTTATGGTCGCTATCATAAGGAAGCACCTGCAGTTTCCGTTGAGGCTTATCAAAGCTGAATTCAAGTCTTGCGTCAGCAATGCAAAGGTCCAAATATGAATTTGTCCTAGGGTATGTTGGGAACTCCGACCCATATAGAGTGCACCTGTATTCAATTCGGTTCTCTGTTATCCACAATTTCAGGAATACACCTCTTGAATTATTGGTGGCGTTCAGCCATGATGTATGCTTGGCGTTCAGGTCAGCAGCAAGAATATAATAGTTATGCAGCCTGTTCATTTCGAGTATTTCGAACAAGGAATTGAGCTCCTCCTTGAGCTTGAGAACAGTTCCACCAGTTGCATAGGCAGAGATAACGAAGAGGTTATCCCCACCTGGCAGTGAGATTTTGATAACGGACACTTCAAGAGATTCAAGGCTTTTGAATTCGACTTCTTCAATATTTTGGAAACGATAAGGTCTTCATGCCCTAAAAGCTATCGCCCAATCAGCTTGCTGCCTAACATCAGCAAAGTGTGATACCCAAAAGAGCATTAAACGCCCACATTTAGAAATATGAGTTAATGCTAATTGCAATGACGAAAGCAACCTCAGACATCTGTTCGAAACTGACTAATAGACAATGTGTTGGAGCATGTTTCCTTGATATGGAGAAAGCTTTCGATATGGTGTGGTTAGATGGGGACTAGTTTTTAAACTCTTCAGGATAAGTTCCCCAGACAATTTGTCGCCATGATGTTCAATATGTTATACGGGAAATCGTTTGTTGTGGTTTATGGAAATCTGACAACAATGTGCGAATTCAAGGTTTTAAATGGTCTACAGCAGGGAATAGTTACTGCGCCTCTGCTCTTCTCAATATTCATTCACAGGCTATTGAACGGCTTTGATTTTAATGTCTCGTCACGGTCTTGATTGGTCTACAGCAAGGAACAGTTACTTCACCTCTGCTCTTTTCAATAATTTTTCACAAACTATTGAGCCGCGTTGATTTTGGCGTCTCGCCAACGTGATCATTGGTAGCGTTTGCTGATGATATGATCATCTATATGGCAGACCGAAAAGCTACAATAGTTTAAAGCAACCTCCAAAAAATATTTAATGACGTACAGCTGTACACTGACATTTGGCCAATGAAAATCAATGCGCAAAAGTGCGAAACAATTTTGTTTCGGACAACAATTTCGTTACACCATATGCTAGAACTGATTTATATTTCTATTCACCAATCTTAAGGACCGTACGAAATCATAATAATCTCGAGCTTGGTCCTTTCCCCTCTTCTTACATAGCATTTAAGAAAAAACTAAGAGACTTACTACTAGTTTAACTTTTGATTATCGACATTTTAGTATTCTTTTTCATTTAAATTTTGCTGTAATTGTTCTTTGCGTTCCATTTTGTGATTGGATTGTTTAGTCTGTAAGATGGAATAAATAAATAAATAAATAAAACACTGCAGGGGGTCGGTCAAGACCTGAAACGTAATTGGAAGGATTTCCACATCATGGCTGGCGAGGGTAGTTTAGGACGAGTTCCACATAAATCCTGTGTTCGATACCTCGGTGTTCATATCGATCAGTATCTGTACTATACTGAACATGTGAAAATCATGCTCAGTAAGGCACAAAAAGTAGTCATGGCCCTACGAAGACTCTTTCATTCCAAATACATTGATCAAAAGGTCAAAATTATCTGTTACAAGACTCTGGTTCGACAAGTTTTGACATATGGATGTCAGATCTGGTACAACCAGAGAGCTAGTACTATGGGAAAATTAAAAGTTTTCGAAAGGAAGTGTCCGTGCATGTACTGGCTTGTACAGAAAGCCTGAGACGTATTGGAAACATTATATATCGAATAGAAGAATTTATCAAACGTCTGAAGTGACGAGGGTCGATATCTTCACATCGATACTTCTGCGGAACATATCGCAAGATCTGTGACTGTGAGTGGAAACCCTTGGATTTCACAGCCATTCCGCCCTACAAACGGGTATATTGTGAATTGCCTCGCTACTGGCCTCGTTCCTCCAGAGGCATTCGTTTATTAGAACATGAATCGATATTTTTTTGATTCTGACGGCGTCGCAGTCATATCACATATATCGACGGGCCACCGATAAGAAAATAAAATATCCTCCGAATTTGAGTTCACAAGACCAACAATTTCAATGGAGAAGCGGATCGAGCTGAGACGGGGCAATCTAGGTATTGGTGGCTGAATGACAATGTCTAAATTATTCGTGTTTATTTTCAGTTTTGGTGTTTTTCGTTATTTAGTTTTTGAGTTTCAGCTCGTTATTGCTACTTTTCGTGTTGTTGTTTATTTGTGTTAAAAATTAGGGACAGGTTCGGTATATGTAATGTTTATTATATTACGTTTAGAGATAAGGTTAAATGCATAGGTTAGGAATATTGTGATAGAATTTTTTAGTATAAGATAAAGTGTTTGATTGAATTTTATTAGAATTACGTTATGACATATTAGGTGTATGATCAAAGTTCACTGTTGTGTAAAATAATTTTGGAATAGTGTTGGTTGGTTTTTTCTTCCAGTCAAATCATAAAATATATAATAATCTTAATTAATTTGAATTTGCTAGAGTTTTTCGATGAAATGTGTTTAATGATAACGTATAAATTTAGAGAGCCATTTAGGCCATTTAGTTTTTGTATTGTTATTGTTTGGAAATCGCTTTATATTCTTTGAAAATTTATAACTCATTATTGTCACTTACACCATTTACAAGATTTGCAGCATTTCTGCTAGTGCTCTGAGTGCGACTGCAAATGATACTCTAGGCTTGACGAAGATGGAAGGTATATCACTGCGGTTGGCTTCTGTTTGCTTTGGAATAAAATCTAATTTCGCAACTTGATATCATAAGCATCCTTGATATGATGTCGGGTGACCAAAAACACCGCAGTTACCGCAGTGTAATTATTTTGCAGGTTCTGTTCGAGCCAATTTGAACTCGCGGGACGCATGAACGTCTTTGGATTTTACGCACCGATAGTGCATGCGCAGTTAGCAGCCAAGTGGCCATATCTTTCGCACCAGTAACACTGGTTGACTTCTGTTTTATGGAAACGTTCCCACGTCACCACTCTGAAATTCAAGTACCTTATTTATTGAAGTGTACTTGGGCTGCTTTTGTTTGAAACTTGTTCCATGTAAAGTGATGAATTCTTTCTTTCCACGGTCAATTTTCTTGTTGCAAAGTTGTTGATGGAGATGAATTCAATATCCGGTGCAGCTTCCTTGAGCACCTGAAGAAGACCGACCGTATCCTCTCCATAGCCATAACTCTTCCACATAAATGACTGATTTATTTTCACTTTTTGGGGCATAAGTGGTGTGAAAGCTCCCCAGAAATCAGCGCATCTTTGGCTGACCTTAAATTAACAAGTAATGTTGTTCTAATAGATAATTTTTCTGCATTAACTCTTTTGATCTCGAAATTGCTCAGTTCATTTTCGGCTGGCAATTGCCGAACCACATGTTTTCCGCTTTGTTCGGACACATTGACTGGCGGAACTTTTTCTGCTTTTCAGGTGAGGTTTTAAGGGGAACTAGCAGAACTGCGAGCCAGTTTCGTCTCTTTATTTTTATTTTTAAAATACTGAATAAAATTGACATCATTGTATTTGTTAGAGTCACTATTAATATATTCTTCAACTGTTATCTTTTCTTGTAATATGTCCAACGCTGCATAATAGTTTTAGCCACCGTTTGTGCCTTCTGCACTTAGGATTTCTTCTGTTGTAATTCGTTTAATCGTTTTCTTCACCGTTGTTTTTTTATTTATTCGCTTTTGTTGTTGTGCGTCTTGAGTCTTCATCTCTCTTTTGAATAGACCTTTCAGGGACTCTAGTCATAGCCTTTGTTCTTGATTTTCTTGTCAAAGTCGGATCAATTCTTTTTCGTTTTTGACTTTTTGGGTTTTACATCCACTATGTGTGGATTTTTCCTGGTTATGCCTATTTTCATCGACGATTGCCTCCAATTTCATATTGAATGTCTCCCTCGTCCATACCAGCAATCCCGAAGTTGTCTTTGGATTTTTTGCTTATCGAAGTAAAATAATCTTTGATATAAATTCCTTGGTTCGATTGCTTTGATGATGTAAGCTTTTTCCATTAAAAATTAACTTTGGACTGAATTTTAAAAGATTGATTTAATTCCTTGAAAACTTTTGATTGGAGCGATTAAAAACACATCCGTACGCAACGGGAGCTAGAAGTAGAGACTCATTTTGATCGAGCATTCGATTCTGTGGTTAATAAACTGTAGTCATAATTCATCTCCAAACTAGTCTGACAGCAGGCACCTCGGAGTAGACTAAGGGTATCCCGAATCGTTAAAGTCAAGGTCAAAGTCGAAAGCGCTTTATTTAATACTAATAGATATAAATATTCAAAGAATAGAAAGCAAATTCCAAACAATAACAATCAAAAAAACTTAATGGCCCAAATGGCTCTCTAAATTTATACTTTATCATTAACACATTTAATCAAAAACATATAGCAAATTCAATTAATTAAGATTATTACATATTTTTAGAATTGAATTGGAAAAAGGAGAAAAAACCAACCAACACTATTCTAAAATTATTTATAATCAAAACACAACAGTAAACTTTGATCAATCAATCAATCAAAAGCGCTTTATTTAATACTAATCGTTATAAATTTTAAAAGAATATAAAGCAAATTCCAAACAATAACAATAAAAAACTTAATGGCCCAAATGGCTCTCTAAATTTGTACGTTATCATTACACATTTAAAAAAAAAACTATAGCAAATTCAAATCAATGAAGATTATTACATATTTTTTAAATTTAATTGGAAAAAGGAGAAAAAAACCAACCAACACTATTCTAAAATTATTTATAATCTTAACACTACAGTGAACTTTGATCCTACACCTAATATGTTTTAACTTAATTCTAATAAATGCATTAAAAACTGTATCTTATACTTAAAAAAATCTATAACAATGTTCTTAACCTAAGCGTTTTACCTTATCTCTAACCTAATATAATAAACATAATATAAACCTAACCTATACCTAATTTTTAACAAAAATAAACAACAACACTAAATGTAGCAATAATGAGCTGAAACTCAAAAACTAAGTAACGAAAAACACCAAAACTGAAAATACACACGAATAATTTAGACATTGTCATTCAGCCACCAATACCTAGATTGCCCCATCTCAACTCGATCAGCCTTAACGAATCTAGCAAATGAGTACCTCCATTGGAACTGCTGGTCTCGTGAACTCAAATTAGGAGGATATTTTATCTTCTAATCGGTGGCCCGTCGATATATCCGATATATGACTGGGACGCCGTCAGAATCAAAAGCATATCGATTCATGTCCAAATACACGAATGCTTCTGGAGGAATGAAGCCAGTAGCGAGGCAAGTCGCAATATACCCGTCTGTAGGGTGAAACGGCTGTGAAATCCAAGGGTTTTCACTCACAGTCACAGATCTTGCGATATGATTCCGAAGAAGCTTCAATATGAAGATATCGACTCTGGTCACTTCAGCAGTTTGTAAATTCTTCTATTCGATACATAATGTTTCCAATCCATCTCAGGCTTTCTGTACAAACCAGTACATGCACGAAGACATTTCCTTTCGAAAACTCTTAATTTTTCCATAGTACTAGCACTCTGGTTGTACCAGATCTGACATCCATATGTCAAAACTGGTCTAACCAGAGTCTTGTAACAGATAATTTTGACCTTTTGATCAATGTATTTGAAATGAAAGAGCTTTCGTAGGGCCATGACTATTTTAAGTGCCTTACTGAGCATGATTTTCACATGTTCAGTATAGTACAGATACTGATCAAGACAAACACCGAGGTATCGAACACAGGATTTATGTGGAACTCGTTCTGAACTACCCTCGCCAGCCATGATGTGGAAATCTTTCCAATTACGTTTCAGGTCCTGACTGACCCCCTGCAGCGTTGTCCGAAACAAGATTGTCTCACACTTTTGCGCATTGATTTTCATTCGCCAATTGTCAGTGTACAGCTGAATATCATTGAACATTTTTTGGAGATTGCTCTGAACTTTTGTAGCTTTTCGGTCAGCCGTGTAAATGGTCAGATCATCAGCAAACGCTACCAATGATCGCGTTGGCGAGACGTTAAAATCAAAGCCGTTCAATAGCTTGCGAATGAAGATTGAGAAGAGCAGAGGCGCAGTAACTGTTCCCTGCTGTAGACCATTCAAGACCTTGAACTCGCGCATTGTTGTTAGATTTCCATCAGTTACAACAAACGATTTCCCGTATAACATATTACACATCATGGCGACAAGGTGTCTGGGGAACTTGTCCTGAAGGAGTTTAAAAATAAGTCCATCTAACCATACCGTATCAAAGGCTTTCTCCATATCAATGAGACATGCTCCAACACATTGTCTATCATTTAGTTTCCAACAGATGTCTGAGATTACTTTCGTTATTGCATGGGTGGTCGAATGCCTGGCACGTAAACCAAATTGGCAATTCGGCATCAACTCATTTTCCTCAATGTGGGCGTTTAATGCTCTGTTGAGATCAGTTCAAACACCTTGCTGATGTTAGGCAGCAAGCTGATTCGGCGATAGCTTTTGGGGCACGGAGGTTCTTCTCCTTTCTTCAAGATCGGAAATACCTTAGCCTTTTTCCACTCATTTGGGAAATATGAATTGCTCAACAGGTTGTTGAACAATATGCAATAGTTCCTAATAGCAACCTCAGGCAAATGTCGGAGAACTACATTTGGAATACCATCAGTATCACATGATTTCTTGTTGTTTATCTTGCGAAATATGAAACACAAGTCTTCATAGCTGACAAAATAATCAATAAGATTCAAGCTCGTTATGAGGTCAGATGTTAATGTTTCATTGAAATGAAGAATTGATTGGCCGTCAAGGCTTGATTTGAAGTCGGAAACTTTTGCTTCAACGACCTCTGAAAAAATTTCGTTCCCTCTCTCAGGGTTTGGTAGATGAACCAATTCAAAATGTGTTCCAATCAGGGCAAGTTTATCCAATCCTTCGCAAATAATCCTGTTTCCATTTCTATCCGGAGTCGTACTATCAATTTCGATACCAGCCCTATCGAGAAGATTTATCTCATCACTAATGACTTCAAGATTCGATACCTTCACTCGAGACTTCTTGCAGAATATGCTATTCACTTTCGCAAACACGCCATCTGGGTCCTGTGGGCTAATACCCCTCAATTTTTCCGCCCATTGATTGCTGACCTCACTCCTGAAGTATGACCGGATTAAGTTCCGGACATTCTTCAGATGTAATTTCAACAAAGACAACGAGGGATGGTTGTAGTCCAAAAATCGTCGATAAATATTGTTGACGCGTGTGAGAAGGAGGCTTTTCAATCTTTTCAACCTTGCGATGGTTGGTGTTTCATATCCTTGCATATTGTTTCGATGTTTAAACTTGGGAACTACTTTCTCAATCGTTTCCAACGTCAGCTTCTCTAACTTCGACAAATAGACATCTATTTCATCGTTAGTTAGATTTCTGTCATTAGAACCATTGAGCAAGAGTTGCCACTATCAGAAGGGGACATTGCCTCTGGTACCCCCGATTAAACTTCTTTTGAAACTTTCCCCAGGGTGTTTTTTTGAAATTCAACCGATGATTTTCGTGTTGAACTGGAATGAGGAAGAAATTGATTTCCATTACGATTGCGTTATGGTCGCTATCATAAGGAAGCACCTGCAGTTTCCGTTGAGGACTATTAAAGTTGAACTCGAGTCTTGCGTCAGCAATGCAAAGGTCCAAATATGAATTTGTCCTAGGGTATGTTGGGAACTCCGACCCATATAGATTGCACCTGTATTCAATTGGGTACTCTGTTATCCATGATTTCAGGAATACACCTCTTGGATTATTGGTGGCGTTCAGCCATGATGTATGCTTGGCGTTCAGGTCACCAGCAAGTCAAGGTCAAAGTCAAAGTCAAAAGCGCTTTATTTAATACTCATCGTTATAAATTTTAAAAGAATATAAAGCAAATTCCAAACAATAACAATCAAAAAACTTAATGGCCCAAATGGCTCTCTAAATTTGTACGTTATCATTAACTCATTCCATAAAAAAAAACTGTAGCAAATTAAATTAATAACGATTATTACATATTTTTAAAATTTGATTGGAAAAAGGAGAAAAAACCAACCAACACTATCCTAAAATTATTTATAATTAAAACACAACAGTGAAACTTTGATCCTACACCTAATATGTTGTAACTTATTTCTAATAAAATACAATCAAAAACTTTAACTTATACTAAAAAAATCAATAACAATGTTCCTAACCTAAGTGTTTAATCTTATCTCTAACGGAATATAGTAAACATTACATATACCTAACCTATACCCAATTTTAACAAAAATAAACAACAACACTAAATGTAGCAATAATGAGCGGAAACTCAAAAACTAAATAACGAAGAACACCAAAACTGAAAATAAACACGAATAATTTAGACATTGTCATCCAGCCACCAATACCTGGATTGCCCCATCTCAACTCGATCAGCTTCAACGAATCTAGCAAATGAGTATCTCCATTGAAATCGTTGGTCTCGTGAACTCAAATTCGGAGGATATTTTATCTTCTTATCGGTGGCCCGTCGATATATGTGATATATGACTGGGACGCCGTCAGAATCGAAAACATATCGATTCATGTCCAAATACACGAATGCTTCTGGAGGAATGAAGCCAGTAGCGAGGCAAGTCGCTATATACCCGTCTGTAGGGTGGAACGGCTGTGAAATCCTAGGGTTTTCACTCACAGTCACAGATCTTGCGATATGATTCCGAAGAAGTTTCAATATGAAGATATCGACCCTCGTTACTTCAGCAGTTTGATAAATTCTTCTATTCGATATATAATGTTTCCAATCCGTCTCAGGCTTTCTGTACAAACCAGTACATGCACGAAGACATTTCCTTTCGAAAACTCTTAATTTTTCCATAGTACTAGCACTCTGGTTGTACCAGATCTGACATCCATATGTCAAAACTGGTCTAACCAGTGTCTTGTAACAGATAATTTTGACCTTTTGATCAATGTATCTGGAATGAAAGAGCCTTCGAAGGGCCATGACTACTTTAAGTGCCTTACTGAGCATGATTTTAACATGTTCAGTATAGTACAGATACTGATCGAGATAAACACCGAGGTATCGAACACAGGATTTATGTTCAAGACTACCCTCACCAGCCATGATGTGGAAATCCTTCCAATTACGTTTCAGGTCTTGACTGACCCCCTGCAGAGTTGTCCGGAACAAGATTGTTTCACAATTTTGCGCATTGATTTTCATTCGCCAATTGTCAGTGTACAGCTGTACATCATTGAACATTTTTTGGAGATTGCTCTGAACTATTGTAGCTTTTCGGTCTGCCGTATAGATGATCAGATCATCAGCAAACGCTACCAATGATCGCGTTGGTGAGACGTTAAAATCAAAGCCGTTCAATAGCTTGCGAATGAAGATTGAAAAGAGCAGAGGCGCAGTAACTGTTCCCTGCTGTAGACCATTCAAGACCTTGAACTCGCGCATTGTTGTCAGATTTCCATCAGTTACAACAAACGATTTCCCGTATAATATATTACACATCATGGCGACAAGGTGTCTGGGGAACTTGTCCTGAAGGAGTTTAAAAATAAGTCCATCTAACCATACCGTATCAAAGGCTTTCTCCATATCAATGAGACATGCTGCAACACATTGTCTATCATTTAGTTTCCAACAGATGTCTGAGGTTACTTTCGTCATTGCATGTGTGGTCGAATGCCTGGCACGAAAACCAAATTGGCAATTCGGCATCAACTCATTTTCCTCAATGTGGGCGTTTAATGCTCTGTTGAGTATCACTTCAAACACCTTGCTGATGTTAGGCAGCAAGCTAATTGGGCGATAGCTTTGGGGCATGAAGATTCTTTTCCTTTCTTCAAGATCGGAAATACCTTAGCCTTTTTCCACTCATTTGGGAAATATGAATTGCTCAACATGTTGTTGAACAATATGCAATAGTTCCTAATAGCAACCTCCGGCAAATGTCGGACAACTACATTTGGAATACCATCAGTACCACATGATTTCTTGTTGTTTATCTTGCGAAATATGAAGCACAAGTCTTCATAGCTGACAAAATAATCAATAAGATTCAAGCTCGGTATGAGGTCAGATGTTAATGTTTCATTGAAATGAAGAATTGATTGGCCGTTCAGGCTTGATTTGAAGTCGGAAACTTTTGCTTCAACGACCTCTGAAAAAATTTCGTTCCCTCTCTCAATCAATCAATCAATCAAAAGCGCTTTATTTAATACTCATCGTTATAAATTTTAAAAGAATATAAAGCAAATTCCAAACAATAACAATAAAAAACTTAATGGCCCAAATGGCTCTCTAAATTTGTACGTTATCATTACACATTTAAAAAAAAAAACTATAGCAAATTCCAATCAATGAAGATTATTAAATATTTTTTAAATTTAATTGGAAAAAGGAGAAAAAACCAACCAACACTATTCTAAAATTATTTATAATCTTAACACTACAGTGAACTTTGATCCTACACCTAATATGTTTTAACTTAATTCTAATAAATCCTATCAAAAACTTTATCTTATACTTAAAAAATCTATAACAATGTTCCTAACCTAAGCGTTTTACCTTATCTCTAACCTAATATAATAAACATAATATAAACCTAACCTATACCTAATTTTTAACAAAAATAAACAACAACACTAAATGTAGCAATAATGAGCTGAAACTCAAAAAAACGAAATAACGAAAAACACCAGAACTGAAAAATAAACACGAATAATTTAGACATTGTCATTCAGCCACCAATACCTGGATTGCACTGTCTCAACTCGATCAGCTTCAACGAATCTAGCAAATGAGTACCTCCATTGAAATTGTTGGTCTCGTGAACTCAAGTTCGGAGGATATTTTATCTTCTTATCGGTGGCCCGTCGATATATGTGATATATGACTGGGACGCCGTCAGAATCAAAAACATATCGATTCATGTCCAAATACACGAATGCTTCTGGAGGAATGAAGCCAGTAGCGAGGCAAGTCGCAATATACCCGTCTGTAGGGTGGAACGGCTGTGAAATCCAAGGGTTTTCACTCACAGTCACAGATCTTGCGATATGATTCCGAAGAAGCTTCAATATGAAGATATCGACCCTCGTCACTTCAGCAGTTTGATAAATTCTTCTATTCGATATATAATGTTTCCAATCCGTCTCAGGCTTTCTGTACAAACCAGTACATGCACGAAGACATTTCCTTTCGAAAACTCTTAATTTTTCCATAGTACTAGCACTCTGGTTGTACCAGATCTGACATCCATATGTCAAAACTGGTCTAACCAGTGTCTTGTAACAGATAATTTTGACCTTTTGATCAATGTATCTGGAATGAAAGAGCCTTCGAAGGGCCATGACTACTTTAAGTGCCTTACTGAGCATGATTTTCACATGTTCAGTATAGTACAGATACTGATCGAGATAAACACCGAGGTATCGAACACAGGATTTATGTGGAACTCGTTCTGAACTACCCTCGCCAGCCATGATGTGGAAATCTTTCCAATTACGTTTCAGGTCTTGACTGACCCCCTGCAGCGTTGTCCGAAGCAAGATTGTTTCACACTTCTGCGCATTGATTTTCATTCGGAAATTGTCAGTGTACAGCTGTACATCATTGAACATTTTTTGGGGATTGCTCTGAACTATTGTAGTTTTTCGGTCTGCCGTATAGATGATCAGATCATCAGCAAACGCTACCAATGATCGCGTTGGTGAGACGTTAAAATCAAAGCCGTTCAATAGCTTGCGAATGAAGATTGAGAAGAGCAGAGGCGCAGTAACTGTTCCCTGCTGTAGACCATTCAAGACCTTGAACTCGCGCATTGTTGTCAGATTTCCATCGGTTACAACAAACGAATTTGTCCTAGGGTATGTTGGGAACTCCGACCCATATAGATTGCACCTGTATTCAATTGGGTTCTCTGTTATCCACGATTTCAGGAATACACCTCTTGGATTATTGGTGGCGTTCAGCCATGATGTATGCTTGGCGTTCAGGTCACCAGCAAGAATATAGTAGTTATGCAGCCTGTTCAATTCGAGTATTTCAAACAAGGAATTGAGTTCCTCCTTGAGCTTGAGAACAGTTCCACCAGTTGCATAGGCAGAGATAACGAAGAGGTTATCCCCACCTGGCAGTGAGATTTTGATAACGGACACTTCAAGAGATTCAAAGCTTTTGAATTCGACTTTTTCAATATTTTGGAAACGATAGGGTCTTCGAACCAATATCCCGGTGCCACCTCCCCCATCACCTATTACCCTATCGTTTCTTACGAATTCAAAATCCTTGAATGTCATGAAGTGCCATGAATTGAGGTGGGTTTCGGTTAGAAGCAGGATGTCAGGCTTTTGTCTGGCAATGAATTCAAGGAGATAATCACGCCGATGTATAGTAACAATGGAATTGACGTTGATCGAGATGAGACGAATCCTATCCATGGGAATGTGACTGGATGACAAATTATTTTGAGGCATTTGAAACCCCTAGACGATGAAAAACAAGATTAATTTTTGTATCTTGTTTATCGATTCTTTCCGATAGCGAACTAAGTTGCTGTAAAATTTTGAGAAGCAGCTCATTATTGCCACTTACATTATTTACACTATTTTCCGCATTTTCTGCTGGTCCTCTAGCGGCTTGTGCAAATGATACTCCGGGCTTGACGAAGTTCGGAGCTTAGACACTGCGGTGTATTTGTGTCTGCTTTGGGGCAGATTTCAATCTTGCATCCTGATATCGGGAGCATCCTCGATATGATGCCGGGTGACCAAAAACACCGCAGTTCACACAATATAACTTCTCTTTTGGCTCCGTCTGAGCCAATTTGCACTCACCGGGAGCATGCACGTCTTTGCATTTAACGCATCGGTAATGCATGGCGCAGCTGACAGCCGAATGCCCAAATCATTGGCAGCGATAGCACTGGTTGATTTCTCGTTTCTGGAGGCGTTCCCACCTCACCACTCGAAAATTTAAATACCTGATTTGCTGAAGAGCGCTTGGACTGCTCTTATTTGTTATTTGTACCAAATAAAGTGGTAAGTTTTTTTTTTCTACCGTCGACCTTCTTGTCGCGAATGTTTTCACTGAGATAAACTCGATTTGTGGTGCTGTTTCCTTGAGAACCTGAAGAAGATCGACGGTATCTTCTCCGCAGTCCAAGCCCTTCAGCAAGAACGTCTGGTTCTTCTCGCTTTTGGGGGTATAGGTGAAGTGCGGAACCTCCCCAGAATTCAAAGCATCTTTCGCTGATTTGAAATCAACCAGTGATTTCGTTCTAATTGACAGCTTCTCAGAATTTATTCGTTTGATTTCGAAATTTGTCAACTTGTTTTCGGCTGCCAACAGCCGAACCATGTCTTTTCCGCTTTGACCGAAGACATTAATTGGCGGAACTTTCTCGGTACTCTTCGCTACTTTTTGAGGAGGACCAGCAGAACTACGGGCTGGTTTCTTCTCCCTATTTCTACTTTCATTATTTTTATTTTTTAAATATAAGATAAAATTATCGTCTTTATTACCTTCGTCTACCTCCATGTCCTGTTGGAGTCCATCCAGTGCCGTAAAGTAGTTCTGGCTTTCGTTGGTGCCACCAGCACTTAATACCTCTTCAGTTATCATTGGAGTTGCAGCTTTCTTCTGTTTTTCGATTTTTTGTATCGGACCACTCTCTTGAACTTTTTTTGCCGTCTTGAACATTTCCTCGTATGGGTGAATTCTTGCTTTCAACCCTTCGATCTCACTTCGAAGGCGGCACACTTCCTGTCTATCTTCGAGCACTTGTGTTTTGCGACCGGCATCTGCGGTATCCTGGGTGCTCGTGTGTCTCCGCTTGTTGACACTTGCCAATTTCACACCGTCACTCTCCGGGGCCCCCCAACGGAGGGAAGCCGTCGGGCTCCTCCATACAGCAGTCCCGAGTTGTCTTTGGTTTGTTGCCTTTTCTTGATTTATTGGTACGGTTGGTCGATGCCTTCGACGATTAATTCTTCCCCAATAAAATCAAAACTTGCTTTTGACTGACTCGTACAAAATTAATTCAATTATTTGAAACTGACTTTTGTGAAAAATTAATTAATTTTTAAAATTAATGACAGGAGCGATTAAAAACACGTCAATCAATCAATCAAAAGCGCTTTATTCAATACTAATCGTTATAAATTTTAAAAGAATATAAAGCAAATTCCAAACAATAACAATAAAAAAAACTTAATGGCCCAAATGGCTCTCTAAATTTGTACGTTATCATAAACTCATTTCATCAAAAAAAAAAAAACTATAGCAAATGCAATTAATTACGATTATTACCTATTTTTACAATTCAATTGGAAAAAGGAGAAAAAACCAACCAACACTATCCAAAAATTATTTACAATTAATACACAACAGTGAAACTTTGATGTCAAAGTCAAAGTCAAAAGCGCTTTATTTAATACTAATCGTTATAAATTTTAAAAGAATATAAAGCAAATTCCAAACAATAACAATCAAAAAACTTAATGGCCCAAATGGCTCTCTAAATTTGTACGTTATCGTTAACTCATATCATCAAAAAAAACAAACTATAGCAAATGCAATTAATTACGATTATTACATATTTTTACAATTCAATTGGAAAAAGGAGAAAAAACCAACCAACACTATCCAAAAATTATTTATAATTAATACACAACAGTGAAACTTTGATCCTACACTTAATATGTTGTAACTTATTTCTAATAAAATACAATCAAAAAAAACTTTATCTTATACTAAAAATACTATAACAATGTTCCTAACCTAAGTGTTTAATCTTATCTCTAACGGAATATAGTAAACATTACATATACCTAACCTATACCTGATTTTAACAAAAATATATAACAATACTAAATGTAGCAATAATGAGCTGAAACTCAAAAACTCAATAACGAAAAACACCAAAACTGAAAACAAACACGAAAAATTTAGACATTGTCATTCAGCCACCAATACCTGGATTGCGCCGTCTCAACTCGATCAGCTTCAACGAATCTAGCAAATGAGTATCTCCATTGAAATCGTTGGTCTCGTGAACTCAAATTCGGAGGATATTTTATCTTCTTATCGGTGGCCCGTCGATATATGTGATATATGACTGGGACGCCGTCAGAATCAAAAACATATCCATTCATGTCCAAATACACGAATGCTTCTGGAGGAATGAAGCCAGTAGCGAGGCAAGTCGCTATATACCCGTCTGTAGGGTGGAACGGCTGTGAAATCCAAGGGTTTTCACTCACAGTCACAGATCTTGCGATATGATTCCGAAGAAGCTTCAATATGAAGATATCGACTCTAGTCACTTCAGCAGTTTGATAAATTCTTCTATTCGATATATAATGTTTCCAATCCGTCTCAGGCTTTCTGTACAAACCAGTACATGCACGAAGACATTTCCTTTCGAAAACTCTTAATTTTTCCATAGTACTAGCACTCTGGTTGTACCAGATCTGACATCCATATGTCAAAACTGGTCTAACCAGTGTCTTGTAACAGATAATTTTGACCTTTTGATCAATGTATCTGGAATGAAAGAGTTTTCGAAGGGCCATGACTACTTTAAGTGCTTTACTGAGCATGATTTTCACATGTTCAGTATAGTACAGATACTGATCGAGATAAACACCGAGGTATCGAACACAGGATTTATGTGGAATTCGTTCTGAACTACCCTCGCCAGCCATGATGTGGAAATCTTTCCAATTACGTTTCAGGTCTTGACTGACCCCCTGCAGCGTTGTCCGAAACAAGATTGTTTCGCACTTCTGCGCATTGATTTTCATTCGCCAATTGTCAGTGTACAGCTGTACATCATTGAACATTTTTTTGAGATTGCTCTGAACTATTGTAGCTTTTCGGTCAGCCGTGTAGATGATCAGATCATCAGCAAACGCTACCAATGATCGCGTTGGCGAGACGTTAAAATCAAAGCCGTTCAATAGCTTGCGAATAAAGATTGAGAAGAGCAGAGGCGCAGTAACTGTTCCCTGCTGTAGACCATTCAAGACCTTGAACTCGCGCATTGTTGTCAGATTTCCATCGGTTGCAACAAACGATTTCCCGTATAACATATTACACATCATGGCGACAAGATGTCTGGGGAACTTGTCCTGAAGAAGTTTAAAAATAAGTCCATCTAACCATACCGTATCAAAGGCTTTCTCCATATCAATGAGACATGCTCCAACACAATGTCTATCATTTAATTTCCAACAGATGTCTGAGGTTACTTTCGTTATAGCATGTGTGGTCGAATGCCTGGCACGAAAACCAAATTGGCAATTCGGCATCAACTCATTTTCCTCAATGTGGGCGTTTAATGCTCTGTTGAGTATCACTTCAAACACCTTGCTGATGTTAGGCAGCAAGCTGATTGGGCGATAGCTTTTGGGGCATGAAGATTCTTTTCCTTTCTTCAAGATCGGAAATACCTTAGCCTTTTTCCACTCATTTGGGAAATATGAATTGCTCAACATGTTGTTGAACAATATGCAATAGTTCCTAATAGCAACCTCAGGCAAATGTCGGAGAACTACATTTGGAATACCATCATTACCACATGATTTCTTGTTGTTTATCTTGCGAAATATGAAACACAAGTCTTCATAGCTGACAAAATAATCAATAAGATTCAAGCTCGGTATGAGGTCAGATGTTAATGTTTCATTGAAATGAAGAATTGATTGGCCGTTCAGGCTTGATTTGAAGTCGGAAACTTTTGCTTCAACGACCTCTGAAAAAATTTCGTTCCCTCTCTCAGGGTTTGGTAGATGAACCAATTCAAAATGTGTTCCAATCAGGGCAAGTTTATCCAATCCTTCACAAATAATCCTGTTTCCATTTCTATCCGGAGTCGTACTATCAATTTCGATACCAGCCCTATCGAGAAGATTTATCTCATCACTAGTGACTTCAAGATTCGATACCTTCACTCGAGACTTCTTGCGGAATATGCTATTCACTTTCGCGAACACGCCGTCTGGGTCCTGTGGGCTAATACCCCTCAATTTTTCCGCCCATTGATTGCTGACCTCACTCCTGAAGTATGACCGGATTAAGTTCCGGACATTCTTCAGATGTAATTTCAACAAAGACAACGAGGGATGGTTGTAGTCCAAAAATCGTCGATAAATATTGTTGACGCGTGTGAGAAGGAGGCTTTTCAATCTTTTCAACCTTGCGATGGTTGGTGTTTCATATCCTTCCATATTGTTTCGATGTTTAATCTTGGGAACTACTTTCTCAATCGTTTCCAACGTCAGCTTCTCTAACTTCGACAAATAGACATCTATTTCATCGTTAGTTAGATTCCTGTCATTAGGAACCATTGAGCAAGAGTTGCCGCCATCAGAAGGGGGACATTGCTTCTGGTACTCCCGATTAAACTTCTTTTGAAACTTTCCCCAGTCTGTTTTTTTGAAATTCAACCGATGATTTTCATGCTGAACTGGAATGAGGAAGAAATCATCCCTGTGATGATTGATTTCCATTACGATTGCGTTATGGTCGCTATCATAAGGAAGCACCTGCAGTTTCCGTTGAGGACTATTAAAGTTGAATTCGAGTCTTGCGTCAGCAATGCAAAGGTCCAAATATGAATTTGTCCTAGGGTATGTTGGGAACTCCGACCCATATAGATTGCACCTGTATTCAATTTGGTTCTCTGTTATCCACGATTTCAGGAATACACCTCTTGGATTATTGGTGGCGTTCAGCCATGATGTATGCTTGGCGTTCAGGTCACTAGCAAGAATATAACAGTTATGCAGCCTGTTCAGTTCGAGTATTTCGAACAAGGAATTGAGTTCCTCCTTGAGCTTGAGAACAGTTCCACCAGTTGCATAGGCAGAGATAACGAAGAGGTTATCCCCACCTGGCAGTGAGATTTTGATAACGGATACTTCAAGAGATTCAAAGCTTTTGAATTCGACTTTTTCAATATTTTGGAAACGATAGGGTCTTCGTACCAATATCCCGGTGCCACCTCCCCCATCACCTATTACCCTATCGTTTCTTACGAATTCAAAATCCTTGAATGTCATGAAGTGCCATGAATTGAGGTGGGTTTCGGTTAGAAGCAGGATGTCAGGCTTTTGTCTGGCAATGAATTCAAGGAGATAATCACGCCGATGTAAAGTAACAATGGAGTTGACGTTGATCGAGATGAGACGAATCCTATCCGTGGGAATGTGGCTGGATGACAACTTATTTTGAGCCACTTGAAAGTCCTAAATGCTGAAAAACAATGTTAATTTTCGAATCTTGTTTATCGATTCGCTCTGATAAGGAATTTAATTGTTGATAAATTTTGAGAAGCAGCTCATTATTGCCACTTACATTATTTACCCTATTTTCCGCATTTTCTGCTGGTCCTCTAGCGGCTTGTGCAAATGATACTCCGGGCTTGACGAAGTTCGGAGCTAAGACACTGCGGTGTATTTGTGTTTGTTTATGGGCAGATTTCAATCTTGCATCCTGATATCGGGAGCATCCTCGATATGATGCCGGGTGACCAAAAACACCGCAGTTCACACAATATAACTTCTCTTTTGGCTCCGTCTGAGCCAATTTGCACTCACCGGGAGCATGCACGTCTTTGCATTTAACGCATCGGTAATGCATGGCGCAAGTGGCAGCCGAATGCCCAAATCGTTGGCAGCGATAGCACTGGTTGATTTCTCGCTTCTGGAGGCGTTCCCACCTCACCACTCGAAAATTTAAATACCTGATTTGCTGAAGAGCGCTTGGACTGCTCTTATTTGTTATTTGTACCAAATAAAGTGGTAAGTTTTTTTTTCTACCGTCGACCTTCTTGTCGCGAATGTTTTCACTGAGATAAACTCGATTTGTGGCGCCGTTTCCTTGAGAACCTGAAGAAGATCGACGGTATCTTCTCCGCAGTCCAAGCCCTTCAGCAAGAACGTCTGGTTCTTCTCGCTCTTGGGGGTATAGGTGAAGTGCGGAACCTCCCCAGAATTCAAAGCATCTTTCGCTGATTTGAAATCAACCAGTGATTTCGTTCTAATTGACAGCTTCTCAGAATTTACTCGTTTGATTTCGAAATTTGTCAATTTGTTTTCGGCTGCCAACAGCCGAACCATGTCTTTTCCGCTTTGCCCGAAGACATTAATCGGCGGAACTTTCTCGGTATTCTTCGCTACTTTTTGAGGAGGACCAGCAGAACTACGGGCTGGTTTCTTCTCCCTATTTCTACTTTCATTATTTTTATTTTTTAAATATAAGATAAAATTATCGTCTTTGTTACCTTCGTCTACCTCCATGTCCTGCTGGAGTCCATCCAGCGCCGCAAAGTAGTTCTGGCTTTCGTTCGTGCCACTAGCACTTAATACCTCTTCAGTTATTATTGGAGTTGCAGCTTTCTTCTGTTTTTCGATTTTTCGTATCGGACCACTCTCTTGAACTTGTTTTGCCGTCTTGAACATTTCTTCATACGTTTGAATTCTTGCCTTTAGCTCTTCGATTTCACTTCGAAGGCGGCACACTTCCTGTCTATCCTCGAGCACTTGTGTTTTGCGACCGGCATCTGCGGTATTCTGGGTGCTCGTGTGTCTCCGCTTGTTGACACTTGCCAATTTCACACCGTCACTCTCCCCGGGGCCCCCCAACGGAGGGAAGCCGTCGGGCTCCTCCATACAGCAGTCCCGAGTTGTCTTTGGTTTGTTGCTTTTCTTGATTTATTGGTATGGTTAGTCGATGCCTTCGACGATTAATTCTTCCCCAATAAAATCAAAACTTGCTTTTGACTGACTCGTACAAAATTAATTCAATTATTTGAAACTGACTTTTGTGAAAAATTAATTAATTTTTAAAATTAATGACAGGAGCGATTAAAAACACGTCTACACGCAACGAGTGCTAGACGTAGATTATGAAACTTTGATGTCAAGTCAAAGTCAAAAGCGCTTTATTTAATACTCATCGTTATAAATTTTAAAAGAATATAAAGCAAATTCCAAATAATAACAATCAAAAAAACTTAATGGCCCAAATGGCTCTCTAAATTTGTACGTTATCATAAACTCATTTCATCAAAAAAAAAAAAACTATAGCAAATGCAATTAATTACGATTATTACATATTTTTACAATTCAATTGGAAAAAGGAGAAAAAACCAACCAACACTATCCAAAAATTATTTATAATTAATACACAACAGTGAAACTTTGATCCTACACCTAATATGTTGTAACTTATTTCTAATAAAATACAATCAAAAAAACTTCATCTTATACTAAAAATACAATAACAATGTTCCTAACCTAAGTGTTTTACCTTATCTCTAACGGAATATAGTAAACATTACATATACCTAACCTATACCTGATTTTAACAAAAATATATAACAATACTAAATGTAGCAATAATGAGCTGAAACTCAAAAACTAAATAACGAAAAACACCAAAACTGAAAATATACACGAATAATTTAGACATTGTCATTCAGCCACCAATACCTGGATTGCGCCGTCTCAACTCGATCAGCTTCAACGAATCTAGCAAATGAGTATCTCCATTGAAATCGTTGGTCTCGTGAACTCAAATTCGGAGGATATTTTATCTTCTTATCGGTGGCCTGTCGATATATGTGATATATGACTGGGACGCCGTCAGAATCAAAAACATATCCATTCATGTCCAAATACACGAATGCTTCTGGAGGAATGAAGCCAGTAGCGAGGCAAGTCGCTATATACCCGTCTGTAGGGTGGAACGGCTGTGAAATCCAAGGGTTTTCACTCACAGTCACAGATCTTGCGATATGATTCCGAAGAAGCTTCAATATGAAGATATCGACTCTAGTCACTTCAGCAGTTTGATAAATTCTTCTATTCGATATATAATGTTTCCAATCCGTCTCAGGCTTTCTGTACAAACCAGTACATGCACGAAGACATTTCCTTTCGAAAACTCTTAATTTTTCCATAGTACTAGCACTCTGGTTGTACCAGATCTGACATCCATATGTCAAAACTGGTCTAACCAGTGTCTTGTAACAGATAATTTTGACCTTTTGATCAATGTATCTGGAATGAAAGAGTTTTCGAAGGGCCATGACTACTTTAAGTGCCTTACTGAGCATGATTTTCACATGTTCAGTATAGTACAGATACTGATCGAGATAAACACCGAGGTATCGAACACAGGATTTATGTGGAATTCGTTCTGAACTACCCTCGCCAGCCATGATGTGGAAATCTTTCCAATTACGTTTCAGGTCTTGACTGACCCCCTGCAGCGTTGTCCGAAACAAGATTGTTTCACACTTCTGCGCATTGATTTTCATTCGCCAATTGTCAGTGTACAGCTGTACATCATTGAACATTTTTTGGAGGTTGCTCTGAACTATCGTAGCTTTTCGGTCAGCCGTGTAGATGATCAGATCATCAGCAAACGCTACCAATGATCGCTTTGGCGAGACGTTAAAATCAAAGCCGTTCAATAGCTTGCGAATAAAGATTGAGAAGAGCAGAGGCGCAGTAACTGTTCCCTGCTGTAGACCATTCAAGACCTTGAACTCGCGCATTGTTGTCAGATTTCCATCGGTTACAACAAACGATTTCCCGTATAACATATTACACATCATGGCGACAAGGTGTCTGGGGAACTTGTCCTGAAGAAGTTTAAAAATAAGTCCATCTAACCATACCGTATCAAAAGCTTTCTCCATATCAATGAGACATGCTCCAACACATTGTCTATCATTTAGTTTCCAACAGATGTCTGAGGTTACTTTCGTTATTGCATGTGTGGTCGAATGCCTGGCACGAAAACCAAATTGGTAATTTGGCATCAACTCATTTTCCTCAATGTGGGCGTTTAATGCTCTGTTGAGTATCACTTCAAACACCTTGCTGATGTTAGGCAGCAAGCTGATTGGGCGATAGCTTTTGGGGCATGAAGATTCTTTTCCTTTCTTCAAGATCGAAATACCTTAGCCTTTTTCCACTCATTTGGGAAATATGAATTGCTCAACATGTTGTTGAACAATATGCAATAGTTCCTAATAGCAACCTCAGGCAAATGTCGGAGAACTACATTTGGAATACCATCATTACCACATGATTTCTTGTTGTTTATCTTGCGAAATATGAAACACAAGTCTTCATAGCTGACAAAATAATCGATTCTACGTCTAGCACTCGTTGCGTGTAGACGTGTTTTTAATCGCTCCTGGCATTAATTTTAAAAATTAATTAATTTTCCACAAAAGTCAGTTTCAAATAATTGAATTAATTTTGTACGAGTCAGTCAAAAGCAAGTTTTGATTTCATTGGGGAAGAATTAATCGTCGAAGGCATCGACCAACCGTACCAATAAATCAAGAAAAGGCAACAAACCAAAGACAACTCGGGACTGCTGTATGGAGGAGCCCGACGGCTTCCCTCCGTTGGGGGGCCCCGGGGAGAGTGACGGTGTGAAATTGGCAAGTGTCAACAAGCGGAGACACACGAGCACCCAGGATACCGCAGATGCCGGTCGCAAAACACAAGTGCTCGAGGATAGACAGGAAGTGTGCCGCCTTCGAAGTGAAATCGAAGAGCTAAAGGCAAGAATTCAAACGTATGAAGAAATGTTCAAGACGGCAAAACAAGTTCAAGAGAGTGGTCCGATACGAAAAATCGAAAAACAGAAGAAAGCTGCAACTCCAATAATAACTGAAGAGGTATTAAGTGCTGGTGGCACGAACGAAAGCCAGAACTACTTTGCGGCGCTGGATGGACTCCAGCAGGACATGGAGGTAGAAGAAGGTAACAAAGACGATAATTTTATCTTATATTTAAAAAATAAAAATAATGAAAGTAGAAATAGGGAGAAGAAACCAGCCCGTAGTTCTGCTGGTCCTCCTCAAAAAGTAGCGAAGAATACCGAGAAAGTTCCGCCGATTAATGTCTTCGGGCAAAGCGGAAAAGACATGGTTCGGCTGTTGGCAGCCGAAAACAAATTGACAAATTTCGAAATCAAACGAATAAATTCCGAGAAGCTGTCAATTAGAACGAAATCACTGGTTGATTTCAAATCAGCGAAAGATGCTTTGAATTCTGGGGAGGTTCCGCACTTCACCTATACCCCCAAAAGCGAGAAGAACCAGACGTTCTTGCTGAAGGGCTTGGACTGCGGAGAAGATACCGTCGATCTTCTTCAGGTTCTCAAGGAAACGGCGCCACAAATCGAGTTTATCTCAGTGAAAACATTCGCGACAAGAAGGTCGACGGTAGAAAAAAAAAACTTACCACTTTATTTGGTACAAATAACAAATAAGAGCAGTCCAAGCGCTCTTCAGCAAATCAGGTATTTAAATTTTCGCGTGGTGAGGTGGGAACGCCTCCAGAAACGAGAAATCAACCAGTGCTATCGCTGCCAACGATTTGGGCATTCGGCTGCCAACTGCGCCATGCATTACCGATGCGTTAAATGCAAAGACGTGCATGCTCCCGGTGAGTGCAAATTGGCTCAGACGGAGCCAAAAGAGAAGTTATATTGTGTGAACTGCGGTGTTTTTGGTCACCCGGCATCATATCGAGGATGCTCCCGATATCAGGATGCAAGATTGAAATCTGCCCCAAAACAAACCCAAATACACCGCAGTGTCTTAGCTCCGAACTTCGTCAAGCCCGGAGTATCATTTGCACTCGCCGCTAGAGGACCAGCAGAAAATGCGGAAAATAGTGTAAATAATGTAAGTGGCAATAATGAGCTGCTTCTCAAAATTTATCAACAATTAAATTCCTTATCAGAGCGAATCGATAAACAAGATTCGAAAATTAACATTGTTTTTCAGCGTTTAGGACTTTCAAATGGCTCAAAATAAGTTGTCATCCAGCCACATTCCCACGGATAGGATTCGTCTCATCTCAATCAACGTCAACTCCATTGTTACTTTACATCGGCGTGATTATCTCCTTGAATTCATTGCCAGACAAAAGCCTGACATCCTGCTTCTAACCGAAACCCACCTCAATTCATGGCACTTCATGGCATTCAAGGATTTTGAATTCGTAAGAAACGATAGGGTAATAGGTGATGGGGGAGGTGGCACCGGGATATTGGTACGAAGACCCTATTGTTTCCAAAATATTGAAAAAGTCGAATTCAAAAGCTTTGAATCTCTTGAAGTGTCCGTTATCAAAATCTCACTGCCAGGTGGGGATAACCTCTTCGTTATCTCTGCCTATGCAACTGGTGGAACTGTTCTCAAGCTCAAGGAGGAACTCAATTCCTTGTTTGAAATACTCGAATTGAACAGGCTGCATAACTATTATATTCTTGGTGGTGACCTGAACGCCAAGCATACATCATGGCTGAATGCCACCAATAATCCAAGAGGTGTATTCCTGAAATCGTGGATAACAGAGAACCAAATTGAATACAGGTGCAATCTATATGGGTCGGAGTTCCCAACATACCCTAGGACAAATTCATATTTGGACCTTTGCATTGCTGACGCAAGACTCGAATTCAACTTTAATAGTCCTCAACGGAAACTGCAGGTGCTTCCTTATGATAGCGACCATAACGCAATCGTAATGGAAATCAATCATCACAGGGATGATTTCTTCCTCATTCCAGTTCAACATGAAAATCATCGGTTGAATTTCAAAAAAACAGCCTGGGGAAAGTTTCAAAAGAAGTTTAATCGGGAGTACCAGAAGCAATGTCCCCCTTCTGATGGCGGCAACTCTTGCTCAATGGTTCCTAATGACAGAAATCTAACTAACGATGAAATAGATGTCTATTTGTCGAAGTTAGAGAAGCTGACGTTGGAAACGATTGAGAAAGTAGTTCCCAAGATTAAACATCGAAACAATATGGAAGGATATGAAACACCAACCATCGCAAGGTTGAAAAGATTGAAAAGCCTCCTTCTCACACGCGTCAACAATATTTATCGACGATTTTTGGACTACAACCATCCCTCGTTGTCTTTGTTGAAATTACATCTGAAGAATGTCCGGAACTTAATCCGGTCATACTTCAGGAGTGAGGTCAGCAATCAATGGACGGAAAAATTGAGGGGTATTAGCCCACAGGACCCAGACGGCGTGTTCGCGAAAGTGAATAGCATATTCCGCAAGAAGTCTCGAGTGAAGGTATCGAATCTTGAAGTCACTAGTGATGAGATAAATCTTCTCGATAGGGCTGGTATCGAAATTGATAGTACGACTCCGGATAGAAATGGAAACAGGATTATTTGTGAAGGATTGGATAAACTTGCCCTGATTGGAACACATTTTGAATTGGTTCATCTATCAAACCCTGAGAGAGGGAACGAAATTTTTTCAGAGGTCGTTGAAGCAAAAGTTTCCGACTTCAAATCAAGCCTGAACGGCAAATCAATTCTTCATTTCAATGAAACATTAACATCTGACCTCATACCGAGCTTGAATCTAATTGATTATTTTGTCAGCTATGAAGACTTGTGTTTCATATTTCGCAAGATAAACAACAAGAAATCATGTGGTAATGATGGTATTCCAAATGTAGTTCTCCGACATTTGCCTGAGGTTGATATTAGGAACTATTGCATATTGTTCAACAACATGTTGAGCAATTCATATTTCCCAAATGAGTGGAAAAAGGCTAAGGTATTTCCGATCTTGAAGAAAGGAAAAGAATCTTCATGCCCGAAAAGCTATCGCCCAATCAGCTTGCTGCCTAACATCAGCAAGGTGTTTGAAGTGATACTCAACAGAGCATTAAACGCCCACATTGAGGAAAATGAGTTGATGCCGAATTGCCAATTTGGTTTTCGTGCCAGGCATTCGACCACACATGCAATAACGAAAGTAACCTCAGACATCTGTTGGAAACTAAATGATAGACAATGTGTTGCAGCATGTCTCATTGATATGGAGAAAGCCTTTGATACGGTATGGTTAGATGGACTTATTTTTAAACTTCTTCAGGACAAGTTCCCCAGACACCTTGTCGCCATGATGTGTAATATGTTATACGGGAAATCGTTAGTTGTAACCGATGGAAATCTGACAACAATGCGCGAGTTCAAGGTCTTGAATGGTCTACAGCAGGGAACAGTTACTGCACCTCTGCTCTTCTCAATCTTTATTCGCAAGCTTTTGAACGGCTTTGATTTTAACGTCTCGCCACAGTGATCATTGGTAGCGTTTGCTGATGATCTGATCATCTACACGGCTGACCGAAAAGCTACAATAGTTCAGAGCAATCTCCAAAAAATGTTCAATGATGTACAGCTGTACACTGACAATTGGCGAATGAAAATCAATGCGCAGAAGTGTGAAACAATCTTGTTTCGGACAACGCTGCAGGGGGTCAGTCAAGACCTGAAACGTAATTGGAAAGATTTCCACATCATGGCTGGCGAGGGTAGTTCAGAACGAATTCCACATAAATCCTGTGTTCGATACCTCGGTGTTTATCTCGATCAGTATCTGTACTATACTGAACATGTGAAAATCATGCTCAGTAAAGCACTTAAAGTAGTCATGGCCCTTCGAAAACTCTTTCATTCCAGATACATTGATCAAAAGGTCAAAATGATCTGTTACAAGACACTGGTTAGACCAGTTTTGACATATGGATGTCAGATCTGGTACAACCAGAGTGCTAGTACTATGGAAAAATTAAGAGTTTTCGAAAGGAAATGTCTTCGTGCATGTACTGGTTTGTACAGAAAGCCTGAGACGGATTGGAAACATTATATATCGAATAGAAGAATTTATCAAACTGCTGAAGTGACGAGGGTCGATATCTTCATATTGAAGCTTCTTCGGAATCATATCGCAAGATCTGTGACTGTGAGTGAAAACCCTTGGATTTCACAGCCGTTCCACCCTACAGACGGGTATATAGCGACTTGCCTCGCTACTGGCTTCATTCCTCCAGAAGCATTCGTGTATTTGGACATGAATCGATGTTTTTGATTCTGACGGCGTCCCAGTCATATATCACATATATCGACGGGCCACCGGATTCTACGTTTAGCACTCGTTGCGTGTAGACGTGTTTTTAATCGCTCCTGTCATTAATTTTAAAAATTAATTAATTTTTCACAAAAGTCAGTTTCAAACAATTGAATCATTTTTGTACGAGTCAGTCAAAAGCAAGTTTTGATTTTATTGGGGAAGAATTAATCGTCGAAGGCATCGACCAACCATACCAATAAATCAAGAAAAGCAACAAACCAAAGACAACTCGGGACTGCTGTATGGAGGAGCCCGACGGCTTCCCTCCTTTGGGGGGCCCCGGGGAGAGTGACGGTGTGAAATTGGCAAGTGTCAACAAGCGGAGACACACGAGCACCCAGGATACCGCAGATGCCGGTCGCAAAACACAAGTGCTCGAGGATAGACAGGAAGTGTTCCGCCTTCGAAGTGAAATCGAAGAGCTAAAAGCAAGAATTCAAACGTATGAAGAAATGTTCAAGACGGCAAAACAAGTTCAAGAGAGTGGTCCGACACGAAAAATCGAAAAACAGAAGAAAGCTGCAACTCCAATAATAACTGAAGAGGTATTAAGTGCTGGTGGCACGAACGAAAGCCAGAACTACTTTGCGGCGCTGGATGGACTCCAGCAGGACATGGAGGTAGACGAAGGTAACAAAGACGATAATTTTATCTTATATTTAAAAAATAAAAATAATGAAAGTAGAAATAGGGAGAAGAAACCAGCCCGTAGTTCTGCTGGTCCTCCTCAAAAAGTAGCGAAGAATACCGAGAAAGTTCCGCCGATTAATGTCTTCGGGCAAAGCGGAAAAGACATGGTTCGGCTGTTGGCAGCCGAAAACAAATTGACAAATTTCGAAATCAAACGAGTAAATTCTGAGAAGCTGTCAATTAGAACGAAATCACTGGTTGATTTCAAATCAGCGAAAGATGCTTTGAATTCTGGGGAGGTTCCGCACTTCACCTATACCCCCAAGAGCGAGAAGAACCAGACGTTCTTGCTGAAGGGCTTGGACTGCGGAGAAGATACCGTCGATCTTCTTCAGGTTCTCAAGGAAACGGCGCCACAAATCGAGTTTATCTCAGTGAAAACATTCGCGACAAGAAGGTCGACGGTAGAAAAAAAAAAACTTACCACTTTATTTGGTACAAATAACAAATAAGAGCAGTCCAAGCGCTCTTCAGCAAATCAGGTATTTAAATTTTCGAGTGGTGAGGTGGGAACGCCTCCAGAAACGAGAAATCAACCAGTGCTATCGCTGCCAACGATTTGGGCATTCGGCTGCCAACTGCGCCATGCATTACCGATGCGTTAAATGCAAAGACGTGCATGCTCCCGGTGAGTGTAAATTGGCTCAGACGGAGCCAAAAGAGAAGTTATATTGTGTGAACTGCGGTGTTTTTGGTCACCCGGCATCATATCGAGGATGCTCCCGATATCAGGATGCAAGATTGAAATCTGCCCCAAAGCAAACACAAATACACCGCAGTGTCTTAGCTCCGAACTTCGTCAAGCCCGGAGTATCATTTGCACTCGCCGCTAGAGGACCAGCAGAAAATGCGGAAAATAGGGTAAATAATGTAAGTGGCAATAATGAGTTGCTTCTCAAAATTTATCAACAATTAAATTCCTTATCAGAGCAAATCGATAAACAAGATTCGAAAATTAACATTGTTTTTCAGCGTTTAGGACTTTCAAATGCCTCAAAATAAGTTGTCATCCAGCCACATTCCCACGGATAGGATTCGTCTCATCTCGATCAACGTCAACTCCATTGTTACTTTACATCGGCGTGATTATCTCCTTGAATTCATTGCCAGACAAAAGCCTGACATCCTGCTTCTAACCGAAACCCACCTCAGTTCATGGCACTTCATGACATTCAAGGATTTTGAATTCGTAAGAAACGATAGGGTAATAGGTGATGGGGGAGGTGGCACCGGGATATTGGTTCGAAGACCCTATTGTTTCCAAAATATTGAAAAAGTCGAATTCAAAAGCTTTGAATCTCTTGAAGTGTCCGTTATCAAAATCTCACTGCCAGGTGGGGATAACCTCTTCGTTATCTCTGCCTATGCAACTGGTGGAACTGTTCTCAAGCTCAAGGAGGAACTCAATTCCTTGTTCGAAATACTCGAATTGAACAGGCTGCATAACTATTATATTCTTGCTGGTGACCTGAACGCCAAGCATACATCATGGCTGAACGCCACCAATAATCCAAGAGGTGTATTCCTGAAATCGTGGATAACAGAGAACCAAATTGAATACAGGTGCAATCTATATGGGTCGGAGTTCCCAACATACCCTAGGACAAATTCATATTTGGACCTTTGCATTGCTGACGCAAGACTCGAATTCAACTTTAATAGTCCTCAACGGAAACTGCAGGTGCTTCCTTATGATAGCGACCATAACGCAATCGTAATGGAAATCAATCATCACAGGGATGATTTCTTCCTCATTCCAGTTCAACATGAAAATCATCGGTTGAATTTCAAAAAAACAGACTGGGGAAAGTTTCAAAAGAAGTTTAATCGGGAGTACCAGAAGCAATGTCCCCCTTCTGATGGCGGCAACTCTTGCTCAATGGTTCCTAATGACAGAAATCTAACTAACGATGAAATAGATGTCTATTTGTCGAAGTTAGAGAAGCTGACGTTGGAAACGATTGAGAAAGTAGTTCCCAAGATTAAACCTCGAAACAATATGGAAGGATATGAAACACCAACCATCGCAAGGTTGAAAAGATTGAAAAGCCTCCTTCTCACACGCGTCAACAATATTTATCGACGATTTTTGGACTACAACCATCCCTCGTTGTCTTTGTTGAAATTACATCTGAAGAATGTCCGGAACTTAATCCGGTCATACTTCAGGAGTGAGGTCAGCAATCAATGGGCGGAAAAATTGAGGGGTATTAGCCCACAGGACCCAGACGGCGTGTTCGCGAAAGTGAATAGCATATTCCGCAAGAAGTCTCGAGTGAAGGTATCGAATCTTGAAGTCACTTGTGATGAGATAAATCTTCTCGATAGGGCTGGTATCGAAATTGATAGTACGACTCCGGATAGAAATGGAAACAGGATTATTTGTGAAGGATTGGATAAACTTGCCCTGATTGGAACACATTTTGAATTGGTTCATCTACCAAACCCTGAGAGAGGGAACGAAATTTTTTCAGAGGTCGTTGAAGCAAAAGTTTCCGACTTCAAACCAAGCCTGAACGGCCAATCAATTCTTCATTTCAATGAAACATTAACATCTGACCTCATACCGAGCTTGAATCTAATTGATTATTTTGTCAGCTATGAAGACTTGTGTTTCATATTTCGCAAGATAAACAACAAGAAATCATGTGGTAATGATGGTATTCCAAATGTAGTTCTCCGACATTTGCCTGAGGTTGCTATTAGGAACTATTGCATATTGTTCAACAACATGTTGAGCAATTCATATTTCCCAAATGAGTGGAAAAAGGCTAAGGTATTTCCGATCTTGAAGAAAGGAAAAGAATCTTCATGCCCGAAAAGCTATCGCCCAATCAGCTTGCTGCCTAACATCAGCAAGGTGTTCGAAGTGATACTCAACAGAGCATTAAACGCCCACATTAAGGAAAATGAGTTGATGCCGAATTGCCAATTTGGTTTTCGTGCCAGGCATTCGACCACACATGCAATAACGAAAGTAACCTCAGACATCTGTTGGAAACTAAATGATAGACAATGTGTTGGAGCATGTCTCATTGATATGGAGAAAGCCTTTGATACGGTATGGTTAGATGGACTTATTTTTAAACTTCTTCAGGACAAGTTCCCCAGACACCTTGTCGCCATGATGTGTAATATGTTATACGGGAAATCGTTTGTTGTAACCGATGGAAATCTGACAACAATGCGCGAGTTCAAGGTCTTGAATGGTCTACAGCAGGGAACAGTTACTGCGCCTCTGCTCTTCTCAATCTTTATTCGCAAGCTATTGAACGGCTTTGATTTTAACGTCTCGCCAAAGCGATCATTGGTAGCGTTTGCTGATGATCTGATCATCTACACGGCTGACCGAAAAGCTACAATAGTTCAGAGCAATCTCCAAAAAATGTTCAATGATGTACAGCTGTACACTGACAATTGGCGAATGAAAATCAATGCGCAGAAGTGCGAAACAATCTTGTTTCGGACAACGCTGCAGGGGGTCAGTCAAGACCTGAAACGTAATTGGAAAGATTTCCACATCATGGCTGGCGAGGGTAGTTCAGAACGAATTCCACATAAATCCTGTGTTCGATACCTCGGTGTTTATCTCGATCAGTATCTGTACTATACTGAACATGTGAAAATCATGCTCAGTAAAGCACTTAAAGTAGTCATGGCCCTTCGAAAACTCTTTCATTCCAGATACATTGATCAAAAGGTCAAAATTATCTGTTACAAGACACTGGTTAGACCAGTTTTGACCTATGGATGTCAGATCTGGTACAACCAGAGTGCTAGTACTATGGAAAAATTAAGAGTTTTCGAAAGGAAATGTCTTCGTGCATGTACTGGTTTGTACAGAAAGCCTGAGACGGATTGGAAACATTATATATCGAATAGAAGAATTTATCAAACTGCTGAAGTGACTAGAGTCGATATCTTCATATTGAAGCTTCTTCGGAATCATATCGCAAGATCTGTGACTGTGAGTGAAAACCCTTGGATTTCACAGCCGTTCCACCCTACAGACGGGTATATAGCGACTTGCCTCGCTACTGGCTTCATTCCTCCAGAAGCATTCGTGTATTTGGACATGAATGGATATGTTTTTGATTCTGACGGCGTCCCAGTCATATATCACATATATCGACGGGCCACCGATAAGAAGATAAAATATCCTCCGAGTTTGAGTTCACGAGACCAACGATTTCAATGGAGATACTCATTTGCTAGATTCGTTGAAGCTGATCGAGTTGAGACGGCGCAATCCAGGTATTGGTGGCTGAATGACAATGTCTAAATTTTTCGTGTTTGTTTTCAGTTTTGGTGTTTTTCGTTATTTAGTTTTTGAGTTTCAGCTCATTATTGCTACATTTAGTATTGTTATATATTTTTGTTAAAATCAGGTATAGGTTAGGTATATGTAATGTTTACTATATTCCGTTAGAGATAAGATGAAACACTTAGGTTAGGAACATTGTTATAGTATTTTTAGTATAAGATAAAGTTTTTTTGATTGTATTTTATTAGAAATAAGTTACAACATATTAGGTGTAGGATCAAAGTTTCACTGTTGTGTATTAATTATAAATAATTTTTGGATAGTGTTGGTTGGTTTTTTCTCCTTTTTCCAATTGAATTGTAAAAATATGTAATAATCGTAATTAATTGCATTTGCTATAGTTTTTTTTTTTTTGATGAAATGAGTTTATGATAACGTACAAATTTAGAGAGCCATTTGGGCCATTAAGTTTTTTGATTGTTATTGTTTGGATTTTGCTTTATATTCTTTTAAAATTTATAACGATGAGTATTAAATAAAGCGCTTTTGACTTTGACTTTGACTTCGACGGGCCACCGATAAGAAGATAAAATATCCTCCGAATTTGAGTTCACGAGACCAACGATTTCAATGGAGATACTCATTTGCTAGATTCGTTGAAGCTGATCGAGTTGAGACGGCGCAATCCAGGTATTGGTGGCTGAATGACAATGTCTAAATTTTTCGTGTTTGTTTTCAGTTTTGGTGTTTTTCGTTATTTAGTTTTTGAGTTTCAGCTCATTATTGCTACATTTAGTATTGTTATATATTTTTGTTAAAATCAGGTATAGGTTAGGTATATGTAATGTTTACTATATTCCGTTAGAGATAAGATTAAACACTTAGGTTAGGAACATTGTCATTGATTTTTTTAGTATAAGATAAAGTTTTTTTGATTGTATTTTATTAGAAATAAGTTACAACATATTAGTTGTAGGATCAAAGTTTCACTGTTGTGTATTAATTATAAATAATTTTTGGATAGTGTTGGTTGGTTTTTTCTCCTTTTTCCAATTGAATTGTAAAAATATGTAATAATCGTAATTAATTGCATTTGCTATAGTTTTTTTGATGAAATGAGTTTATGATAACGTACAAATTTAGAGAGCCATTTGGGCCATTAAGTTTTTTTGATTGTTATTATTTGGAATTTGCTTTATATTCTTTTAAAATTTATAACGATGAGTAT
The DNA here is from genome assembly GCA_963969285.1 of Odontomyia ornata. Classification (NCBI taxonomy): domain Eukaryota; kingdom Metazoa; phylum Arthropoda; class Insecta; order Diptera; family Stratiomyidae; genus Odontomyia; species Odontomyia ornata. Next base: position 381,055,287 of record OZ017738.1, read on the forward strand.
TAAATAAAGCGCTTTTGACTTTGACTTTGACAAAATAATCAATTAGATTCAAGCTCGGTATGAGGTCAGATGTTAATGTTTCATTGAAATGAAGAATCGATTTGCCATTCAGGCTTGATTTGAAGTCGGAAACTTTTGCTTCAACGACCTCTGAAAAAATTTCGTTCCTTCTCTCAGGGTTTGGTAGATGAACCAATTCAAAATGTGTTCCAATCAGGGCAAGTTTATCCAATCCTTCACAAATAATCCTGTTTCCATTTCTATCCGGAGTCGTACTATTAATTTCGATACCAGCCCTATCGAGAAGATTTATCTCATCACTAGTGACTTCAAGATTCGATACCTTCACTCGAGACTTCTTGCGGAATATGCTATTCACTTTCACGAACACGCCGTCTGGGTCCTGTGGGCTAATACCCCTCAATTTTTCCGCCCATTGATTGCTGACCTCACTCCTGAAGTATGACCGGATTAAGTTCCGGACATTCTTCAAATGTAATTTCAACAAAGACAACGAGGGATGGTTGTAGTCCAAAAATCGTCGATAAATATTGTTGACGCGTGTGAGAAGGAGGCTTTTCAATCTTTTCAACCTTGCGATGGTTGGTGTTTCATATCCTTCCATATTGTTTCGATGTTTAATCTTGGGAACTACTTTCTCAATCGTTTCCAACGTCAGCTTCTCTAACTTCGACAAATAGACATCTATTTCATCGTTAGTTAGATTTCTGTCATTAGGAACCATTGAGCAAGAGTTGCCGCCATCAGAAGGGGGACATTGCTTCTGGTACTCCCGATTAAACTTCTTTTGAAACTTTCCCCAGGCTGTTTTTTTGAAATTCAACCGATGATTTTCATGTTGCACTGGAATGAGGAAGAAATCATCCCTGTGATGATTGATTTCCAATACGATTGCGTTATGGTCGCTATCATAAGGAAGCACCTGCAGTTTCCGTTGAGGACTATTAAAGTTGAATTCGAGTCTTGCGTCAGCAATGTAAAGGTCCAAATATGAATTTGTCCTAGGGTATGTTGGGAACTCCGACCCATATAGATTGCACCTGTATTCAATTTGGTTCTCTGTTATCCACGATTTCAGGAATACACCTCTTGGATTATTGGTGGCGTTCAGCCATGATGTATGCTTGGCGTTCAGGTCACCAGCAAGAATATAATAGTTATGCAGCCTGTTCAATTCGAGTATTTCAAACAAGGAATTGAGTTCCTCCTTGAGCTTGAGAACAGTTCCACCAGTTGCATAGGCAGAGATAACGAAGAGGTTATCCCCACCTGGCAGTGAGATTTTGATAACGGATACTTCAAGAGATTCAAAGCTTTTGAATTCGACTTTTTCAATATTTTGGAAACGATAGGGTCTTCGTACCAATATCCCGGTGCCACCTCCCCCATCACCTGTTACCCTATCGTTTCTTACGAATTCAAAATCCTTGAATGTCATGGAGTGCCATGAATTGAGGTGGGTTTCGGTTAGAAGCAGGATGTCAGGCTTTTGTCTGGCAATGAATTCAAGGAGATAATCACGCCGATGTAAAGTAACAATGGAGTTGACGTTGATCGAGATGAGACGAATCCTATCCGTGGGAATGTGGCTGGATGACAACTTATTTTGAGGCATTTGAAAGCCCTAAACGCTGAAAAACAATGTTAATTTTCGAATCTTGTTTATCGATTCGCTCTGATAAGGAATTTAATTGTTGATAAATTTTGAGAAGCAGCTCATTATTGCCACTTACATTATTTACACTATTTTCCGCATTTTCTGCTGGTCCTCTAGCGGCTTGTGCAAATGATACTCCGGGCTTAACGAAGTTCGGAGCTAAGACACTGCGGTGTATTTGTGTTTGCTTTGGGGCAGATTTCAATCTTGCATCCTGATATCGGGAGCATCCTCGATATGATGCCGGGTGACCGAATCGTTGAATTGCAGGATACAGTCCGTTCGCACATTCCAGGACTTCACGTCTATAACCAATAAGAAGTCGGGTTGAATTTCCTTCGGGAAATCTCGAGCGTTCTATAGGATGTACGATACAACTTATTAAGGATAAAGGGCAAAAAATTTTACTTGATGTTGATACCGTTGCTCACGGTGAAAAGATGAAAGATTCGGTGGATTTTATAAATTGACAAATTCTGATGATCAAAATTAACACATCTATTCCTGATTAAATTGAAAAAATTAATTCATAGATGCAATTCGGAAGGGCAGAGCAGCCGCTAAGCTACATCCACCTAAATCTCCCTTCCAATAGCATTGCACTAATTTACACAAGCTTTTAAAAGTTTAATTTATTCCCAATGATCATCTGCAATAGACCATCATCAAGCACGGAGTGTCGAGCTTATTTTACAAACAGTTCAACTTATAAATCACATCAATAGTTTCCTTTGGTTTTCCTCCAATAACCCAAATTGCATCCTCTATAAGGTCCTTGTATATAAATTTCGGTTCTTGAAAGCCTCTTGCCTTGCGTATTGATATTAAATCTATTAGCATTAGTGCGTAAACGGCACGATTCAAAGGTGGAAAATACGCTTTTTGAGTAATTTCTAACAAATCAACTGCTAGTTTCACCATCAAACGATTTATTCGCTCATCTCCAAGCACTTCTTCATTGGTTGATACTAGGAACTTTTTCAAAATATTTTCACCTGCTTTGGAGAAAATTTCAACACTTTTGTCTTCGATTGATTTTTTCAAGATCGCGCATGCCCCGTATAAATAAAAAAATGCATCTAAGCAATTTTCTAGCTGTTTGTGCTTAAAAGCTGAATTGAAAAAGAATTTCAGAATGGAGTGCTTGCCGCATTTCTTACAAGCGGGATTTTCTTCGTTCAACATGCAATAACCTCCACATTCACAAGAAATTCCCATTGACTGTACCTTAAATGAGGAAGATAGAATCAGTTGGATTAAGTTCATTCCAATTAACTGCAGGTTTGATACAATACTTACGTAGATAGGATCCTGTTCATCCAAACACCGCTCGCAATGGCAATCACAGTATTTTCTCATCATCAGCTTCCGCTGGTTCCTGTTAAGCGAGCCGCTGTTGCTTAAGTAATCAATTGTAACTTCCTCGCCTTTAGAAATGCGTCTTCTACTATATACTTGAACTTTTGATGCTGAGTTGAAAAAAACAGCATTTGAGTGACAAGAATGATTGAAGAAACTGAACCAACAATAGATGGCGTTGATGGTTGAATCTAAAGTGAACGTTGCAAATAAGCTTCCTAAAGCAATATTTCTTTCGGTAAAAGGTTTCTTGAAGTGACACACAATGCAGGATAAACCATTAATAGACGATATGGACATAAAATGCAAGATCAGACCTGTCACTATGACAAGCCATTCGGTCTCAGAAGGCATAAGTGCCAATCGTACAGCTCGAGTTTGTTCGAAGAAATCTGTTTTCTCTGACAGGTAGAGTGTCAATAAAAATACACACAGCCCATATGGAACGAAATTGTAAATTTTCTGGATTCTATGAAAATTGTTGTGCAGGCCAAGTATTTTGCCCTCCTTGCCAGTTTTCAATATCATTGGCCATAATTCTTCAGCTGTATTAACAATGCCCGACTCTTTAATGGTCTGGAGATCATGGAGAATGGCATCAAAACTTAATAGGAAACATCGAAAGCCAAGTCGACCCCGAAATATAGAGTTAAATAAGGATGTTTTGTATCCTCTGCACTCAAATCGGTGAATAGGCAAATTTTCTTGGGCGCACTTTTTGGAACAATAAAAAACACTTCTACATTCATAGCAGGGAAATGGAACAATATCGGCTTCAGCACAGTTGTCACACATGAAAACTAGGTCGCATTCATCAGTTGACAAACATTTGTCTTTAAAACTATCTGCATGTGTAGGCATAAAAGTAGCAGCAATGTCTTCCAGAATCAGTTCATCGGCTTCTATTGTATCGACAGCGACATAAAACCTTCCTCGCGCAGCGTTTTTTGACCTATTAAATTATAGATTTCAAAGGTATACATGGAAGTAAAATGAAAGCTTAGCATTAGTACAGTTTAATTTTGTTGAATTTTGGGACTTTAAATACTGGCTCTTCTGCTGTTGCATGGGTTGTAAAATCAGATGAAACAAGTTGCTCGCGAAATTTTTGAATTTGACTTGGAACCATAATATTCAAATTTTCGAAACACTGAATGGATTTTTGTAATTTTTCTTGATCTTTGAGACGCCAAGCAATCACCGCCTGCCTTGTAAAAATACTTTGAACAGCAGGATGGTTAAAATCCAAAGCCCGTGCACAGTCCTCATAAGCAGCCTAAAAGAAATTCAACGCTGGAGTTGTTAACTAAATATGGAAACATTTTATAAGCATGTGTGTTGAGTATTTTTAACATTGGTAATTGTTTAGCTATAACAAATCAGAGAGAGAGAGAGGAAATAAAAACATACGGTGAATAAGTAGTATCTCGTATTACCCGATTGATCAGCAAGCTTTGACTTTTTTTTTAAATACCTCCTTTCCCTACCACTCTCCCCGTCACTCTTTCTTCACCGCACAACGCTCGTGCGATCTGCATTCGCATCTCGTCGCTACGCCAAGTGAGCCACCCAGACAATGTTTAATACGAAAACATCGATATAGGGGGCATACAAAATAATGTGAGTTAATCCTTTCATGAATATTTAGCTCAGATTCATGATCAGCTCTCAGCGATAAAAAAATTCAACATAGTAGGACGCATTCCGAAAAAAAACAAAGAAAAAACACTCTGAGTAAGTGTATCTTCAGTATCTCGCCGATACGGTCAAAAATGCCCTAAGATACTGAGCTTTAAGAGCAGATCTTCAGGTCCGCGATTCAATCAGTGTTCATGAAATGATCCCTAAATCTTTTCTTAAATATCAAAAGTGAGTACGCTTTCTTAACCATTTCTGGTAGGTTGTTATACTCGTATACGAGTATATGCAGAGCATGGCAAAAGGTGTTACGAATTCGGTCACGATCCGTTAGTTTTTAAATTTTTGTAAATAAACTTAGCTTTCTCCATTATAATGATTTGACTAAAGGTTAATGATTTTGCTAATTGGTAAACCAAACTAGTTTGAGCATTGGCGGTTTCAGAATGCTTATATAAGCTTTGGTCAGCAGCCTGGATATACTATTAAGATGTTGTTTTGCCGATTTACTCCAAGTAAGTGCTCCATATGATAATTTCGTCAGCACAAATGCATTTAGAACCTCAATCATACGCGAATTCATTTACCTGCTTGTTCCATATTCCCTTAAAACTTTTTAATAAACTGCTAATGTAAAAACGTTGGCTAAACTCATCATGGTAAAGTTAACGAACCAGCACTGTTTGGAAATTATTGAAAATTACTATCGAAATTCTGAGTCGGTGGTTGCAACTTTAAGAGCGCTTCCTCGAATTTTTGGCCGTAACTATCGTCCCTCCCGACAAGCTGTGCGTGCTATAGTGGATAAGTTTGAGTTCAAACTTTCACTATTGGTCAATCTGGTGCTAAAAAGTGTAGTAATCGAGCAGTTAAGGGTTAAAGGAAATTCAGGCATAAAATGTCCCAGATCAACTAAACAAACGAACGCAGCGATTTTAGATTGAACTCGAACGATTTCAGATTGAACTGGGACGATTTACGATCGAACTGGTACGATTTAAGATTGATCTGGGGCGATTGAATATTTTTGACAGCAGTTGCCATTGGACGGAGGAGTGATAGGAAAGATTTTTCTTCAAGTGCACTAAACAGGTAACACACGTTTGGGAAGTTGTGCCCGATATTTGATTAGCAGTTTTATTTCTTTCCTGTGTTTAATTTGTTTAGCGCATATCCATCCAGAATTTGCAAAACTTCGACTCCTTTGCTGATGCAATGAATTGTGCTGAGGATACGGTACAGGATGGACTTGCGCACATGGGAGTTCAGCTCGCGATATACTAAGAGGTAGATCGGCCGGTCCGCTGCTTGGCGAAAGTGTTTCCAAGACGATTCCAATTGATGTTGGATTTTCCACAGCTAAGCGGAAAATTCAAAAATCTCAATACGACTTACTGAACGAACGCGCAATTCGCACATATAGGAGAGTTCGAAGGCTCGCATCGAGAACGGAAGTGCACGCATATAGTGTGGGAGCTAGCCAACACCCGCGCCCACAGCCCCAACGGTAGTTTGGCTGGTGGTGAAGTCACTCGCTGCTTTACGGTCTTCCACATTTCAGTTCTTCGCTGGCGGTCGACAGTTTTGAACCCTCACCGCGAGAGAGGTGATCTGACCTACGTGACTACACGCAATCTGCGTATTCCGCACTTCCGTGGTTCCATTGAAAGACCAAAGGAATTGAACATCAACTCCGAACCACCCGACCATTTCGACCGGTTTCTTGTTTTCAATTTGCTTTGATTTGTTTTGGCAGTGAACGATTCGCGGAAATCCTCACTGAAACGCGACTTGGAGCTTCCTGTCTTGCAAGGCCAAAATTCTAATTAGTTGAAAGCGTTTTCGAGTAGTTGACCCGAAAGTAGTGCGACGCAACGGCAACTGCAGAAAATAGTTCGACATAGGGAAACAAGAAAACCACACACAACTCATCCTCATCATACGTACATCCTGCACTTAACTAGGAGCGAGCGAAAGGGCACAATCGTGCGAGCTCCCTATCCATATCACATCCGCCAGCAGGAAACAGTTTACTGGACTGCATCCCGGGCACCATTCCGTCTCCCACACATCGATGCAAGCAAAGTATCCTGCCAGTAGCAGCAGCCGAGATAAAAAAAAAAATCAATAGAGCTCAACGCAGTTCTTCAACGCTCCATTCACAGGCAATCAATTGAACGCCAGTGCCTTATTCCGGGACACAATTTTGAGGTGAGCCCCAGTCAAAACACTTGACAACAATCCATTCAAGAATTCTCTGCACGCCCCACTTGGAATACAGAATCAGCGAATTAAGTGAAACTGCCGCACTTGCGTTGCCTTGAAATTGATTTAGACAAGTGCCTGGCGGTGACCTAGTGAACAAACGCCCGAATCTACATACGAGTGCTGTGCATTACAAAGTGTACCGGTTCGATCTGAGACGAAAACTCAAAATCTTGTTGAAATCAAACACAAGAAAAGTTGCCAAAGTTCTTATTGAATTAACGCCAAGTTTCTCTAGTTCAACGAGACGAAGGCGCGTATGATCGAACGAACCTTTTGGACATACTGTAAAGAGAATTTATTCGTCATTATCTTCATCCATCCCAAAGATAAATTCCCTGAAGCAACTAGTAAATGCATTTCGAAACGTCAAAGAAGGCGGAGTTTTGTTGTCTTTTCATCGCAGGTTGACGAAATTTAGCGGAATTTTAATGTATGGTGAACGTGAATTTTGGTTTAGCCTTTTAGCTAAGTTCGGAATCGGATGTGGAGTGGGACCCAAAGAAACAGTTGAATGTCTAATCGGGATTCGTGTAAAAGCCAAATAACATCCAGCTGAGCGAAAGACAATGCTTTTGACTAAAACCCCTCGAAAAGGTTAGATAGAAGGCAGTTTGTTTCATTCATAGATTTGTTCCGTGTCATTTCGTGGTAAATTTCAAATTGTAGTTTGGGCTGTTTTCTAATGAGCAGAACTGTGAAGCCTCGCATTCCGAACTCTCTTCTTAGGGCCGTCGCAAGTATGAAGTGCTCGGGAACGTCGCGTTGCTCAAATTATTGTTATTGCCGAAAGCAAGCACTTATTAACAGTACGTAAATTTCAACAATTGAAGGAAGAACGATACGAAGAGGCAGACGTAGTGACATTAAAATATTCTAATACACGGTGCCCCTAAATCATTTGGTAAAACTAGGAGCCAATCGCATTGTTTCTATCGATTTGCCACTATACATAGAAGCTCCATTGTATGCCCAAAAATATCGGTGTCTTCAAAGGAGTAGGAAAGTCACTATTTCGTCAACTATTCCTATGGATGGAAATTAGCAAGGGCAGCAACGATAAAAGAACAGCTGTTTGTCATTAATCTCCGATAATTTTGGTTGGAATTTTTGTTGGAATCTCAGTATTCGTCGATGCATGGTAACGTTAGATGTAGCTATAACGACAAGAAAGTTGAATTTCAGGACCACCCGCATCACCAGCGGGCGCCCGACGAGGATGTTTGGGTGAGTACCTTTACTTTTGTCTTATACATATATTTTTTTTTTACATTTCTTTATATCTACATAATTTTTTGCAGTTTTGTCACATACATATTTTTTTTTTCATTTATTTTATACATGCATAATTTTTTGCATTTTTAGGGATTTGTACTAAAATACAAAACCCTATTGCGATCACGACCTGTGTCCGTCTGTCCGTCCGTCCGTCCGTCCGTCCGTCGGTCCGTCTGTATGTCACAGCACTTTTTCTCCGAAACTATGGAGGCTACAGCCATGAAACTTTGTGGAAAGGTCAGAAGTGGTGACCTCTTGAAAGTTCAAGGGTGAAAAAATTTTTCAAAGGGGTTTAAGGGGGGTCTCCCCATATAGGGAGTTGACCCCTCAAAAAAAAATTTTCACCATTGGTAGTCGAGTAGGGTGTCATTGGAAAGGTCTGAATGAGATCTTTCCAAAACAGGTCTTGAAATTGCCTTATGAGTACCGAGGGGGGCAGGGGAAGGGGAAATGTACGAACTTTTCGCGTACCCCCCCCCTCGCGATTGGACACCTTCCATCCGAAAAATCTGAAAAAAATCATGAATGTAGGCCTTAAAGTCAAAGTCAAAAGCGCTTTATTTAATACTCATCGTTATAAATTTTAAAAGAAAATAAAGCAAATTCCAAATAATAACAATCAAAAAACTTAATGGCCCAAATGGCTCTCTAAATTTGTACGTTATCATAAACTCATTTCATCAAAAAAAAAAAACTATAGCAAATGCAATTAATTACGATTATTACATATTTTTACAATTCAATTGGAAAAAGGAGAAAAAACCAACCAACACTATCCAAAAATTATTTATAATTAATACACAACAGTGAAACTTTGATCCTACACCTAATATGTTGTAATTTATTTCTAATAAAATACAATCAAAAAAACTTTATCTTATACTAAAAATACTATAACAATGTTCCTAACCTAAGTGTTTAATCTTATCTCTAACGGAATACAGTAAACATTACATATACCTAACCTATACCGGATTTTAACAAAAATATATTACAATACTAAATGTAGCAATAATGAGCTGAAACTCAAAAACTAAATAACGAAAAACACCAAAACTGAAAATAAACACGAAAAATTTAGACATTGTCATTCAGCCACCAATACCTGGATTGCGCCGTCTCAACTCGATCAGCTTCAACGAATCTAGCAAATAAGTACCTCCATTGAAATCGTTGGTCTCGTGAACTCAAATTCGGAGGATATTTTATCTTCTTATCGGTGGCCCGTCGATATATGTGATATATGACTGGGACGCCGTCAGAATCAAAAACATATCGATTCATGTCCAAATACACGAATGCTTCTGGAGGAATGAAGCCAGTAGCGAGACAAGTCGCTATATACCCGTCTGTAGGGTGGAACGGCTGTGAAATCCAAGGGTTTTCACTCACAGTCACAGATCTTGCGATATGATTCCGAAGAAGTCTCAATATGAAGATATCGACCCTCGTCACTTGAGCAGTTTGATTAATTCTTCTATTCGATGTATAATGTTTCCAACCCGTCTCAGGCTTTCTGTATAAACCAGTACATGCACGAAGACATTTCCTTTCGAAAACTCTTAATTTTTCCATGGTACTAGCACTCTGGTTGTACGAGATCTGACATTCATATGTCAAAACTGGTCCAACCAGGGTCTTGTCACAGATAATTTTGACCTTTTGATCAATTGTTTTGGAATGAAAAGGTTTTCGTAGGGCCATGACTACTTTTAGTGCCTTACTGAGCATGATTTTCACATGTTCAGTATAGTACAGATACTGATCGAGATAAACACCGAGGTATCGAACACAGGATTTATGTGGAACTTATTCTAAACTACCCTTGCCAGCCGTGATGTGGAAATCTTTCCAATTACGTTTCAGGTCTTGACTGACCCCCTGCAGCGTTGTCCGAAACAAGATTGTTTCACACATTGACTTTCATTCGCCAATTGTCAGTGTACAGCCGTACATAATTGAACATTTTTTGGAGATTGCTCTGAGCTATTCTAGTTTTTCGGTCTGCCATATAGGTGATCAGATCATCAGCAAACGCTACCAATGTTTGGGTGAGTACCTTTACTTTTGTCTTATACATATATTTTTTTACATTTCTTTATATCTACATAATTTTTTGCAGTTTTGTCACATACATATTTTTTTTTTCATTTATTTTATACATGCATAATTTTTTGCATTTTTAGGGATTTGTACTAAAATACAAAACCCTATTGTGATCACGACCTGTGTCCGTCTGTCCGTCCGTCCGTCCGTCCGTCCGTCCGTCCGTCCGTCCGTCTGTATGTCACAGCACTTTTTCTCCGAAACTATGGAGGCTACAGCCATGAAACTTTGTGGAAAGGTCAGAAGTGGTGACCTCTTGAAAGTTCAAGGGTGAAAAAATTTTTCAAAGGGGTTTAAGGGGGGTCTCCCCATATAGGGAGTTGACCCCTCAAAAAAAAATTTTCACCATTGGTAGTCGAGTAGGGTGTCATTGGAAAGGTCTGAATGAGATCTTTCCAAAACAGGTCTTAAAATTGCCTTATGAGTACCGAGGGGGGCAGGGGAAGGGGAAATGTACGAACTTTTCGCGTACCCCCCCCTCGCGATTGGACACCTTCCATCCGAAAAATCTGAAAAAAATCATGGGTGTAGGCCTTAATGAGTACAACAAGAACAAATACATGAGAAGTAGAAATTCACTCAACTTTATTAGTAATAGTATGATTTATCGATTTTATGTTTTCTCGAATAAAATCTAAATGGTACCCTTAAATTCAATAAAGTTTAGCAAACAGATGATGATTTATAAGGTTGATCTTTTCTGAAAGTTTCATAAAGATCGAATAGTATTTACCGAAGTTATAGCGATTTGAATTTTCCCGTATTACTATGGAACAATGTGCCCTGTATTACTATGGAAACATATGGCTATGGAGCCATATGCGCTTTTTACCGACTTAGACACTACAGCTTTACTAGGGTTTGCATGAAAATTTCAGGAATGATAGATATCATGAGGATGACTAAATACAATTGAAACAAGTCGAAGAGGCAGGAGAGAGCTCCTAGTAAAAGGGCTTTGTAGCCATTCTAGGATTCGAAAAAATAGGCCATGAATCGATGCTTACAGTACAAAGGAGTGGCCCCTGAAAAAAATTTCATAAAAGGTAGCCGATATGAGTATCAAATGAAAGTTCTCTATGAGAGCTTTTCAAAACAGTTCTTAAACTGACAGTTTTTACTTCAGTGGGGGCACAGAGATGGGGGAAAATACATGAAAAATGTGTTTTCTCCCTCGCGAATGGACACCCGTGATCTAAAAAAATCTGAAAAAATTATCAAGCGAAATATTTATGGGTATAATTTTAACAAATACCTCAGAATTAAAAAATTCCTTCAATTTAGTTAATAATAGTATGATCCTCGAACATGACGTGTTTCTTAATTTTATTCGTTGCTGGTTACGGCATTTTCTAAGTTGAGTACAAAACCCTTCTGACATGAGCATAGGTCTGTCTACCCAACTTGTTTTCATATACATAAATTTTTTTACATTTTTTTCATGTTTTTATATCTACGTAATTTTTTTGCATTTTTGTCACATACATATATTTTTTACATTTTTTTATACATGCATAATTTTTTACATTTTGGCATATATATAGATTTTTTTTTCTACATTTTTTGATATATACATAATTTTTTTACATTTTTGTCATACACATAATTTTTTTATATTTCTGGCATATACATAGATCTTTTTTACATTTTTTTTCACATACATATAAATTTTTTCTAATTTTAGTTAGATGTATTCAATTTTTTTTACATATACCTGTGTTTTTTCCCTATTTGGGCACATACTTATATCTTTGCGTTGAATTTTAACCAGTAAATTTTTGCAAAATATAAAAAAAGGATGAATTGCTAAATTTTTTAGAAAATCGGTGTTTCCTTTCCCAACCTTCTGACCGGGTATAGGACCCGGTACGGTGGCAGGCTGCCCCCTAAAAACATGAGCCAGCCGCCGGGTACTTAATTAATCCTTTTTTCGTTTCAGGTGGCATCGCGGGTTGAGTGGCCCAAGCAGAAAGCCTTTTTATGGCATAGCGTTATGCAATCGAGTTGTATAATTCTATGGCATAAATTGGTCACCGGGGTACTCCCCTTCTGATGGGGAAGTTTATACAAGGCAATTTGTATGAGCTTTCCACTCAGAAGAGGAATACCTGGCCACTGCAACAAAATATGGATTTATTCCGGTTGGGTGAGTGCGAAGGGGCTCCATCACCACCCGGTTGCCCCTCTTTCATTTGTGGGCCATAAGCTTCGTCGGGTAATGACGAGGTTACCCCAAGTCCGCCTTTCTTTTCAGGTTCCACTTGTTCTCGGAACAAGTATCATCTCCCTCGGTGTAGTTATCTACACTTTTTGCGACTTCGGTCGCCTCTTGAGCAACATTTTTTTGTAGTGGGTCCTCGTGCTGGGAAAATGAACCCGCCCCACGACACCGCAATGCTAGCCTGCCAGCGCATTCACGCGTCTCCAGACGAGGGCATTCTCGGCAGATATTGCCATCTTCTTCTGCCGAGGCAGCAAAACATCGCTGCAGTCCTTTACGGACATTTGAAACTCTACATGTTCACTACAAAAGACTTCGTACCGCTCAAAGCAAAGGAAAATCGCAGCCGTAAGTGCATGGATTCAAAATGAGCCAAATCAGTCTATTCTACGTCGTTTTCAAGGATTAGGCATCGCTCAAGCGACGCTGTGGCGCATTTTGCGAAAAAAGCTTGGCTTACATCGTTACAAGATCAAATTGACTCAAGAATCAAAGCCACTTGATAATTCGGAACGCTGAAACTTCTGCGGTTGGGCAAAGCTTGAAGAAAATGGAGAATTTCATCGAAAAATCATCTTCATCTTATCGTCAATGGAGAGCGCTATCGTGTTATGTTGGAAGATTATTTGTGGCCGGAATTAGATGAACTTGACGTCAACAAAACGGTGCCGCTGAACATGTTATCTCGACAAATGTTCCGGTCATATGGCTGCCTCGTTCAAGAGATCTAATGCCATTGAATTTCTTATTATGGGGCTATATCAAGTCACTGGTCTATGCCAACAAGTCAGCAACTTTAGGTGAGGTTAAAGATATCAGACACAAAAGAAACAGCATTAGCAGTTAAATACAAAAACAAATCTAAGTCAAATGCTGAGAAGATTTGCTATGGTTGTGGTGCCGCTGAGAATTTTATTAGGAATTGTTCAAAAGTGAATCCAAAGAAGAAACAGAATTCCAGTAAATCGAAAAAGATACAGTATTGTATACGTCATTCATTGTTGATAAGTGTGAGCCACCACGTTCATGTGATTGGTTTGTCGATAGCGGTGCAACGGGAACTATATCGAATGCATTTCACAGAACGAAAATCAAACAGAACTTGAGCGTAAAGAAGTGACAGTTACGAACAATGATAAGATGACAATAGATTGTGTCGGTATTGTGAAACAAAGCATTGTAGTTGAAGGTGAACAAAAGACGATAACGATACCAAATGTTCATCATGTGCCAAATATCTATGCTGATTTGTTATCCGTCAGTCAAATGGTAAAAAAGGTGTAATGAACTTCGAAATGTCCGTGTAGGACACGGGTGCCGATGGTCTGGCACAAGTGTCAGCGAGCTAAAACAACACCGAGCTCAGCTAACTAGCTTCGCTTAATGACCGCGTACGCGTGCTTGACGACTAGTATTTGCGGGATCATATGAGGCGGGTTCTTGTCGAGCCACGAAACTACACTCAAAATACTTATCACGCGTACTCTACTCTACAAGACGTATCGATCAATTTTTATTATCTTTAGAAATGTTCTATTAGGTGTTAATTAAGCTACTCTACAGTAACTCAATATTTTTTTGCCTCGTTGAAGTTAGCGGACACGGAGGCTTGAGACAACGCAAACATTACACAAAAAACAACCGTTACTTTCTCCGAAGAAGGTCGTTGCATTACAAGGGGAATGTCAAACCTAAAGATGTTGAAGTGGCTGAAGTGAACCCCTCATCTCTGCGTAGAGGATGGAAACTTGACGGATGTAGTTTACTTTACACTAGTAAAACAACAAACTAAGCAGTTTCGACAGGGTGACCACCTTATCTCTTCAGGAGCAGCCACTCCTGATCACTACGGGGCTGCTCGACTGCTTATGTTTATTACAGGGCAGTCTCTTCGATGCCGACCCAGGCATGAAGAGACTGAAGGATTTCGCTCTACACTAGTGAAGAAACAATTGTTTCCGCAGTGGAGAGATGGTTGTTATAATTTTAGGCCCCTCTCCTTGAATACAAGTCCCTGTCTTCTACGAAAGTATGCGAATAAAAACCGCTAACCAATCATAAAAACAAATCGGGTGTCGGTCAGGACTAATTGATGATGCGGATTTTATCACTGCCGGTCATCAGATTAGCTCCCAGCAAAAACTGACGCAATTCCAAGCAATGTATTTGAAAACCCCTAGCACCATCAGTTTGTTCAAAATTAGAACTGTCCGACTTCAGACTGTATAAAAATGTGCAAACCTTCCTTTCGGTAACTTTAAGGGACGCACTACTCTATAACATCATCGGCATGTTCAGGCGACTGAGCCACCACGAACGAAGAACTTCAGAAGATGCTATAGACCTTATTATACCGAAGATAAGACAAACAACACCAAAAGAGAGTTTATCGGTGACTCTATCTTTACTTTACGGAACCCTCCAAAGTATGCTACGTTAATATCAAATGGTGAGGGCGTCAATAAAAATTGAATCGGTTCATCTGCCGACAGCAAAATTAAAAATGTGAGAACTCGAAGGAGAGTGGTGTTGTTTCCCCTTCGGGCCCCACGTTGGGCGCCATTGTAATGAATTTCGAAATGTCCGTGTAGGACACGGGGGCCGATGGTCTGGCACAAGTGTCAGTGAGCTAAAGCAACACCGAGCTCAGCTAACTAGCTTCGCTTAACGACCGCGTACGCGTGCTTGACGACTAGCATTTGCGGGATCATATGAGGCGGGTTCTTGTCGAGCCACGAAACTACACTACAAAATACTTATCACGCGTACTCTACTCTACAAGACGTACCGATCAATTTTTATTATCTTTAGAAATGTTCTATTAGGTGTTAATTAAGCTACTTTACAGTAATTCAATATTTTTTTGCCTCGTTAAAGTTAGCGGACACGGAGGCTTGAGACAAACGCAAACATTACACAAAAAGCAACCGTTACTTTCTCCGAAGAAGGTCGTTGCATTACAAGGGGAATGTCAAACTTAAAGATGTTGAAGTGGCTGAAGTGAACCCCTCATCTCTGCGTAAAGGATGGAAACTTGACGGATGTAGTTTACTTTACACTAGTAAAACAACAAACTAAGCAGTTTCGACGGGGTGACCACCTTATCTCTTCAGGAGCAGCCACCCCTGATCACCACGGGGCTGCTCAACTGCTTATGTTTATTACAAAGGATCACAAAGTTTTGTTTACAATCGACGGCTGTAAAATTTTTGATGCAGACTGGGATTTGATTGCCACAGCAAGTTTAGTGAATGATTTGTTAAAGTTGGACATCGTGACTGATGAAAAATCATTCGTTGTGGACGATCTAAATGATTTGGTGGTAACAGCGAAGCCGACGGAAAATTTTATTTTATGGCATCGAAGATTGGGACACGCGAGTTTTGATTACATGAGTTTTTTGAAAGACGACATTAAAAATATGACAATTACGCGAAACAGTGTGTTTGAAATATGTATAAAAGGTAAACGCAGCCGAAAGCCGTTTAACAACAAAAGGACACGGGCAACACAACCACTTGAACTTGTTCATAGCAATTTATGCGGACCTTTGGCGTTCAAATCGTTTAGTGGTAATCATTTTATTTTGACTTTTGTTGACGACTTTTCACATAAACTATTCGTATAAGTAATCAAAAAAAAAAACGATATGTACAAATGTTTCATCAAATTTCGGAAAATGGTTGAAAAACAGAGCGAGCATAAAATAAAAATTTTGAGAATCGACAACGGCGTTCAAAGGTACAGCGAAAATAATGGTATTTTGCAGCAACGAACAACAGTGTACACTCCACAGCAAAACGGAGTGGCTGAGCGCATGAACAGGACGATTTTGGAGAAAAAGCGCTGTATGTTAATTGATTCAGGTGTCGCAAAACAGTTTGGGCAGAAACAGTGATGACAGCGGCATATATTCTCAACTGTACACCATGCAAACGAAGTGGTGTAAAATCGCCTGAGGAAGTGTGGGCAAAACACAAACCGGTTCTAGCAGTAAAAAGGAAAAAGTTGTACGACAAATCAAACGAGTGCATTTTTTTTGGGTATGCGGACGACACCAAAGCATATCGGCTTCACAACAAGCAGTCAAAAGCGATCATAACAAGCAGGGACGTCATTTTCTTGGAATCAAATGCGCGCAATGAGGCAACTGATTCTGAGATTAAAGAAATCAATGAATTTTGTTTGCCATATTTCGAAGATGAGGAGGAGAAAAATGACAGTTTGGAATCAGAGGAGGATGTGCAGCAAAATCAAGCCAATTTGACATCAAATGATTCACAAACTGTTGCATCGAGTAGTTTATCGCCGAGTTTAAATGGTTCAATTGTTCCAGTTGCACCTTCAACGCCAAACGTGAGTGATGATTAAGAAGATGATGATTGTAGCGATCATGACGATACAATGTTACCAGCGAGTCAATCGTCAAATGAGTCATCACATAAAAGCGACGAAAGTGATTGTCAGCCGAGTGATCCAATAGAAAAGCGGGTGATGAACGGGAATATTTCAATGCCAGTTGTTAGACAAAAATTATCAAGAAATGCAAATAAACCACCACCAAATTATGCAACTTTTGCATATGCATTGATGTCATACGACCCATCTACATTTAAGCAAGTAGTAGCAAGTGATGGCGCCGATTTGTTGAGGGGGCGATGAGAGAAGAGTTTGATTTATTGCAAGCGAATCAAACATGGAAATTGGTCAATTTGCCGCCGAATAAATTGCCAATCAAGTGTAAATGGGTGTTTAAAACAAAGCGAGACAGTCATGGAAAAGTTATACGTCATAAAGCGAGATTAGTTGCAAAAGACTACACACAGATCGAAGGAGTTGACTATTACGAAACATTTTCACCAGTCGTTCGTTTTACAACTGTTCGGTATTTATTGGCAGTTGCAGCTAAATACGATTTGAACATTCGACAGCTAGATGTTGTGACAGCTGATGAAGAAATTTACGTGACGCACCCAGAGGGAGTTAGCGATTGATTAAATCGTGTGTGGAAGCTTGAAAAATCGATCCATGGGCTAAAACAATCGAGCAGAGTGTGGAATACAACGTTGAACCAAGTGTTGCGGAATTTTGGTTTGAAGCGCTCATCGACCGATCAATGTGTGTATTATTTCGTTGAGGGAAATAAAATATTCATCGTTGCTGTATACGTTGACGACATCATAATATTTTTCAACAACAACAAAATTGAAAGAAATCTCACCAAGGTGCTGTTCAAAGAGTTTAAAATGAAAGATATGGGAGAGATTTCATCTGTGCTCGGCATTCGTGTGACACGTGACAGATAATCAGGTACAATTTCTATTGATCAGAGTCAATATATAAAAGATCTTTTGTCTCGTTTTAGCATGAGTAACTGCAATGCATTGGCCACACCCATGAACGTGAATCAAAAATTAAGAAAGCAAATGTTTCCGAGCAATGAAGAAGAAGCAATGGAGATGTTAAATGTGCCATATCGTCAATTAGTTGGTTCGTTGCAATTTTGTTGACAGGTATCGAGGCCCGATATTTGTTTTGCCGTAAACGTATTGAGTCGTTACAACAGTAATCCAGGCAAAGCACATTGGGCAGCAGCAAAACGTGTCCTTCGCTACTTAAAAGGCACAATTGACAGGAAGATAACATACACAAAGCAATCAACTGAAATTCGAGGGTGTTGCGATGCTGATTGGGCCAGTGATGAGGATGAACGCAAATTCACCACTGGTTTTGTATTTAAAATGCAAAACGGTGCAATCTAATGGTGTTCACGGCGACAACAAACCGTAGCAATACCCACGACAGAAACTGAATTTATGTCAATTACCGCAGCAATACAAGAGTGTGTTTGGTTAAAGAAAATTTAAAAAGAAATTTTTGTAAATTGTTCATATATCACTAAATTTTATTGCGATAATTTTGGTGCAATTAATTTTACCATAATAACACGTATTCAGCTAGAATCAAGCATATTGATTTAATATCAATAACAAAAGTTTGTGCACTCAAAGCTTCAAGAGAAGGTCGTCGATTTAATTCATTTAGCAACAAATGAAATGCCAGCTGATGTGCTAACAAAGCCAGTGTCAAGCATTAAGTTAAATTTATTTTCAAAGACATTTGGATTAAATTGAACGAAGTTTTTTTGAATACTCCATAAATTTCATTGCGTAAATAACTTAGAGTAGTAATATTGGTTTATTTAAACTTTGTTTGGTACAAATTTATTCGAGTGAATTGGATATTGTAGATATGATTTTGAATATTATAATTTTTGTAAATTATATAAAAGGAAAGCAATTTTCAATTCATTGAGAGTATTGGATAAAATGAGTATCCTCTTGTATAAATGTCACATGAAAATATACATTGTCAATTAAAGCATGAGATTCATTCTCTTTCACACAAGCATTCATCGGATACAGACGTGTTTTATTCTATCCAGTAAATTAGCTAAATAGACATTCCACTGCAGTACAATATTTATCGAAATTATTCTTTACGAAGTCAAGGAAGAAGTGATTAGGCTTCGAGAAGAAATCCTTGAACTAAGACTACAGTCCCTCGAAGATCTATTCAAGAAGGGGATGAGTACTTAAGACCCACAATCTTTAAAGCAAATAAATAAAGAAATAAAGGTGAACAAAACTACAAAAACGATCGCCGAAGAAATTCTAAGTGCTGGGGGCACTAACGACAGCCAGAACTATTATGCAGCGCTGTACGGATTATAAGAGGAAATGGAAGTTGAAGAAAGTACTGAAGGTGATTCCAATAAAGATAATGTTATTCAGAATTTGAAAAAATAAAAATAAGGTGAAGTAACCAACTCGCGGTTCTGCTGGTTTCTCTAAAAAAGCCACCAGCAAGGCAGAAAAAAATCCGCCAATCAATGTATTTGGACAAACCGGAAGAGATATGGTTTGGATATAGATAGCCGAAAATAAACTAAGCAATTTCGAAATCAAAAGAGTTCATGCAGAGAAATTAGCAACTAAAACAAAATTATTGGTTGACTTCAAGTCAAAGAAACACGCACTTGTGGGGGGTTCCACACATCAGCTTTAACCCAATAAGTGAAAAAAATATACCTTTTTGTTGAAGCGTCTAGACTGCGGAGAGGCTACGGTCGATTATCTTCGGGTGCTCAAGGAAGCTGTTCTATAAATTGGGTTTATTTCCATCAAAACCTTTACGATAAGAAGACCGACTGTAGACAGGAAGAATTTATCACTTCGCCGTGTTCACTCACCGCTAGAGAACCAGCAGATAATGATTTGAATAATGTAAGGAGCAATAACGAGCTGCTTCTTAAAATTTACCAAAAATATTATTCTTTATTGGAATCAATCGATAAACAAGATTCAAAAATTAACTTTGTTATTCAATGTTTAAAGCTTTCAAATTCATCAAATAACTTGTCATCCAGTCACATTCCCATGGGTAAGATTCGTTACATCTCGATCAACTTTAACTCCATTATTACTATCCATCGATGTGACTATCTCCTTGAATTCATTGTTAAGCAAAAGTCTGACATCATGCTTCCCACTAAAAGCCACCTCAATTCATGGCACTCCATGACATTTAACGATTTTGAATTCGTAAAGAACGATAGGGTAAACGGTGATGGGGGAGGTGCCGGTGGGACATTAGCTCGAAGGGCAATATTTTTCCAAAATATTGAAAAATTCGATTTCAAAAACTTAAAACTCCAAGTGACCGTTATTAAAATTTCGCTGCACAGTGGGGATAATCACCATTATTTTTGCCTATACAACTGATCAAAACGGTTTTAAATTCAAGGAGGAGCTTAATTCTTTGTTTGAAATACTTAAATTGAGCAGGCTGAATAGTTATTAGATTCTTGCCGGAAACTTGAATGCCCGGCATACATCATGGCTGAGCACGAACAATAATCCAAAAGCGTATTCCTGAAATCGTGGATAACAGAGAAACAAACTGTATACAGGTGCAATCTATATGGGTCGGAGTTTCCAAGGTACCCCAGGACAAATTCATATTTGGACCTCTGCATTGCTGACGCAAAATTTGTATTCAGCTATAATAGTCCTCAACGGAAACTGAAGGTGCTTCCATGCGATAGTGGCCATAACGCAATTGTCAGGGAAATAAATCATCTGGGGATCTTGTCTTCCTGGTTCCGGTTTAAATTGAAAATCATCAGCTGAATTAAAAAAAACACGGTTTGGGAAAAGTTTCAAAAGAAGTTTGACCATGATTATCACAAGCAATGTCCCCCTTCTAATGATGGTAATGCTTGCTCAATGATTCCTCATAACAGGAATCTAACTGACGATAAAATAGATCTCTATTTGTTGAAGTTAGGAAACTAACGTTGGAAACCATTGGGAAAGCAGTTCCCAAGATTAAACATCGAAACAATATGGCAGGATATGAAATGCCAACCATTGCAAGGCTGAAAATATTGAAAAGCCTTCTTCTCATATGCGTCAACAAAACTTTTCGGCGATTTTTGGCTACAACCATCCCTCGTTGGCTTTGTTGAAATTAAACCTGAAGAATGACGGGATCTTAATCCGTTCATACCCTACGATTGAGGTCAGCAATCAACGGGCGGAAAAATTGGGGAGCATTAGCCCACAGGGCCCAGATGGCGTCTTCATGAACGTGAATAGCATATTCCCCAAAGATCCTCGAGTGAATCGAATCTTGAAGTCGCTAGTGATGAGATAAATCTTCTCGATAGGGCTGGTATCGAAATTTATACAAATGGAAGCAGGATTATATGTGATGCATTGCGGAAACTTCCCCCGATTGGAACTTCTTTTGAATTGAACCCTGAGAAAGGGAATCAAAAATTTTCAGATGTCATTGAAGCAAAAGTTTACGACTTCGAATCCAGCCTGAACGGTGAATCAATTCTTCATTTCAATGAAACATTAACATCTGACCTCAAACCGAGCTTGAATCTTATCGATTATTTTGCCAGCTATGCAGAATTATGTTTCATATTTCACAGGCTAAACAACAAGAAATCATGTGGTATTGACGGTGTTCTAAGTATAGTTCTCTGTCACTTGCCTGGAATGATTACATATTGTTCAACAACCTATTGAGCAATTCATATTTTCCAAATGAATGGAGCAAGACCAACGTAGAATCTTCTTGCCCTGAAAGCTATTACCCAATCAGCGTTGTGCCTAACATTAGCAAGGTGTCTTAAGTGATACTAAATATAGCATATTATGATACTAAATATATCACATTGAGAAACATGAGTTGATGCCGAATTGAAGATTCTGCTTTCGTGCCAGGATTTGGACCATACATGCGACAACGAAAGTAATCTCAGACATCTGTTGGAAGTTAAGCAACAAGGATTGTATTGGAGCGTGTCTCATTGATATAGAGAGAGCTTTCGGTACGGTGTGGTTAGATATACTAATTTTTAAATTCCTTCAATTCATTTTCCCCAGAAACCTTGTTGCCATGATATGCAATATGGTATGTCAAAATCATGGCCCTTCGACGACTCTTTCATTCCAAATGCATTGATCAAAAGATCAAAGTTATTATTTACAAGACCCTGGTTAGACTAGTTTTGACATAAGGATGTCAGATCTGGTACAATTAAAGTGTTAGACTGTGAAAAGATTAAGAGTTTTCGAAACAAATTGTCTTCGTGCTTGGACTTGTTTGCACAGAAAGCCTGAGATGGATTGGAAGCACTACGTATCGAATAGAAGAATTTATCAAACTGCTAAAGTAACGAAGGTCGATATCTGCATATTTTGGCTTCTTCGGAATCATATTGCAAGATCTGTACCTGTGAGTGAAAATCCTTGGATTTCACAGCCGTTCCACCCTATACAGGTATATTGCGACTTGTCTCGCTACTGACTTTATTCCTCCAGAAGCATTCGTGTATTTGGACATGAATAGATATGTTTTTGATTCCGACGGTGTCCCAATTACGAGTTTATATCATATTCTTGTACATAGATGGATCATCGATGAGAAGATAAAATGGCCTTCAAATTTGTGTTCACGAGACCAAAAATTTCCAAGGAGAGAGAAAGTCATTTGCTAATTTCGTTGAGGTGGTACGAAGCAACCTAGGTATTGTTGGCTGAGTGACAGTGTCTCAATTACTCGTGGTTATTTTCTGTTTTTGTTTCTCGTTACTTAGTTTTTGAGTATCAGTTCATTTTTGCTATATTTTGTGTTCTTGTTTTCCTTTTTAGGGTTTTGTAAAATAATTTTACAAAACCCTTCTAAAATCGCGTCCTGTCTGTCCGTCTGTCCGTCTGTCTGTCCGTCCGTCCGTCCGTCTGTCCGTCCGTCCGTCCGTGTGTCACAGCAGTTTTTCTCGGAAACTACTTAAGCTAGAAGCATCAAATTTTGTATGTAGGTGTAAAGTGGTGATCTCTTCAAAGTTCAACTACTAAAAAATTTTATAAGGTATTTAAGGGGGGTCTCCCCATGTAGGGGAGTGACCCACCGAAAAAAAAATTTCATTGAAGGTAGCCGATATGGTATCAAATGAAAGGTCTTGATGAGAACTTTTCAAAACAGGTCTTAGTTTGGCAAAATTTGCTTCGAGGGGCGCACAGGGAGGGGAAATACACGAAAAATTTGTGTCCCCCCCCTCGCGATTGGACACCTGTGATCCGAAAAATCTGAAAAAAATCAGGAATGTAGGCCTTGGTGAGTACAAAAACAACAAATACGTGAGAAGTCGCAATTCACTCAACTTTGTTAGTAATAGTATGATTTATCGATTTTATGTTTTCTTGAATAAAATCTTAACGGTACCCTTAAATTCAATGAAATTTAGTACACAGATGCTATTTATAAAATTGATCTATTCTTAAAGTTTCATAAAGATTGAATCCTATTTAGCGAAGTTATAGCGGTTTGAATTTTCCTGTATTACTATGGAACAATATGCGCTGCATTTATTACTATGGCAACATATGGCTATGGAACAACATGCGCTTTTTACCGACTCAGACACTACAGTTTTGCTAGGATTTGCATGAAAATTTCAGGAATGATAGTTGTCATAAATAACTTTGAGAATCAGTTCAGCTAGTGGTATCAGTAATCGTAAAACAAAATAGTGGCTGTTTTAAATGCGAAGATTGAATAATTTGGAGTTATTTTTTCCCAACTTCAACCTTTAAGGTGCATGCTTTGAACACTTGATTCAATTTAATGAATGACTGAAGCTGAGTACCTACAATTAATACTCATAAGTGAAACAAGTCAAGGAGGCGGGAGGGAGCTTCTAACAAAAGGGCTTTGTAACAACTCTAGAATTCGAAAAAATTGGCTATTAATCGATGATAACAGTACAGGAGAGTGGCCCCTGAAAAAAATTCATCAAACGTAGCCGATATGAGTATGAAATGAAAGTTTTCATGGGAGCTTTTCAAAACAGTTCTTAAACTGTCAGTTTTTGCTTCAGTGAGGGCACAAGGGGGAAATACATGAAAAATGTGTTTCCTCCCTCACGAATGGACATCTGAAATAATTATCAAGGGAGATATATATGAGTATAACAATAACAGAAACCTCAGAAGTCTAAATTCTTTCAACTTTGTTAATAATAGTATGATCTTCGAATTTATAGTTTCTCCAATAAAATCGTCATTGACATGCTTCTTGACTTTATTCAATCTGGTGACTGCATTTTGAAAATTGAATACAAAACCCTTCTGACATGAGCGTAGGTCTGTTTACCCAACTTGTTTATATTAAGAATTAGGGATAGGTTTGAATATTTAGGATAGGTATATGTTATGTTTACTATATTAGGCTTAGAGATAAGGTTTTAAGTTTAGGCTAGGAACATTGTTATAGCAGTGTATTAATATAAGATAAGGTTTTTCGTTGAATTTGATTAGAATTAAATAACAAATGTGACATATTAAATTGAAGGATAAGAGTTCACTGCTGTGTTAGTATTAGAATTAATGTTTGAATAGTGTTGTATGATTTTTTCTCCTTTTCCAGTTGAATCATAAAATGATAAAAATTTGAATTATATTCAATTTGATATTGTTTTTAGAATAAATGTTTTTAATTGATAATGTATAAATTCAGTGACTCATTTGAGCCATTGAGTTTCAAATACTTTCATTGGTTAGAATTTCTTTATACATTTTGAAAATTTATAACAATTGGAATTCAAAAAAGTACTTTTGACTTTTGACCTTAAAGGCTGTTAATAAGCAAATTTAAGGGTCCACTTATTTTTATGATGAAATATTTCATAAAGGGTTTCACAAGCAACAAAGTTTATTGAATCTTCGTTTTGTGGCGTTTTACTCCATGATTTTTTAAAATATAGTTCGTGAAGGTGACACAAATTTTTCTCCCTCTGCAACTCTTTGCGTAAAACACTTAAAATTTATTTTTGTTACACTCACAAAATTTCATGTTTTTAGCTTATGGAGCTCACGAGAAAACTCATTGTGACGCACGGACGGACGGACGGACGGGCAAACAAGCAGACATGCATTGATTTCAGTAGTCTTGCAAATAAATAATTGAAAATTATAAATAAGGCTAAGTAAACAAGAAAGAAAAATGTTGGGGAAACAGACGTACGCTTACGTCAGAAGGGTTTTGTACCCAAAGTACAAAATGCAGTCACAACCAACGAATAAAGGCAAGAAACATTTCAAAGAGATGTGCACGTTTATAAGAAAATCCATTGCTTCTGTACATCGCCATTTTGTTGCAAACTAACAAAAGTCACTCAAATCTTGAATTCTCAAAAGTGTTTATGTTATCGGTCTTATTTGAAAATTTCAAGAAAATCAAATTGAAACTGCAGTGTCTGATTCAATCGAAAGTCCGTAAAATACCAAAATCGTATGTTATTGTTGTTGTAATTGGAGAAATTTCAAATGGCTATAACTTCCGTGAATATGAAGCGATTTTCATCAAAATTCCTGAGTATAAGGACCTTATGTTAAACTACTTAACTATTGGTTTTAATTGAGTTAGGATTTTATTGGGGAAAATGTGAAATTCAATGTTCATACTATTATTGACAAAGTTGAGCGAATTTTGACTTCTCAGGTATTTGTTCTTGTTGTATTCATAAACACCTACTTCCATAATTTTTTGCAGTTTTTTTCGGATCGTTTGCGTCCAATCGCGAAGGAGGGACACACATTTTTCGTGTATTTCCCCTTCCTGCGCCCCCTGAAACAAAAAATACCAGTTTAAGACCTGTTTTGAAAAGTTCTCATCAAGACCTTACATTTGATACCGATATTGACTACCTTTGATTAAATTTTTTTTCAGGGGCCACTCCCCTATATGGTGAGGCCCCCTTTAAGCACCATGTAAATTTTTTTTGTGGTAAAACTTTGAAGAGGGTACCATTTTACACCTATATACAAAATTTTATGTTTGTAGCTTGTACGGTTTGAGAGAAAAAGTGCTGTGACACACGGACGGATGGACGGACAGACTGACAGACAGGCGCGATTTTAGTAGGGTTTTGTAAAATTATTTTATAAAACCCTACAAAAAACAAGCACAAGAAGTATGGTATTACTTTTATTCAAAAAAGCTGCGGAAAAACAGACCCAATGAAGGTTTTTCGAAAAAGCAAAGGTTTCGCAAGAGTTGGGTAAAAATTGAGGTGGATAAAAATCTCCAACATGAGTAAACTTTTTTGAATTCGAAAACCAACTCACCTCATAATATTGCAATTTATATAAAACGGCTGCTCGATTAGCATGGGCATGAGCAAGCTGTGATGAATTAAAAGGTGCCTTATAAATTGCTCTGGTGTATACAACAGCAGCTTGCTCTAAATTGCGGCTTTCTCGATACATTATGTTAGCTTTATCTATTAGCTTATCAGCTTCATCAGCATCGTAAGTGGAAAGTGGTTCGAGTTGTCCAAGGAATGATTTTGCTGCATCCCTAAAAACATAATTTGATAATTGACTCATTTGCTAATACTTAAGTTGTTCAAACAAACCATGCCGGCTTGCAATTAAAGATTTTACGAGCAAGTTCCAATTCATCACTGTAAAGGGCACTTAAGTTCTTAAAATCATTCCAACAATAATTTTCACGACACCATCTCATAAAACCCGATTGCATTGAATCCTTATTGGTTATTCTTGACGAGATAAATTTTATTGAGGAGCACTTACAAAATAACTAGCTACAAAAATTAATTTGAAGTCAATTTTCAAAATTGCACTTAAGATTGCGCTTGAATGAAGGGAGCACGTCGAAAACGTTCTTTCAATCAAAGATAAACAATTTGAGTGATATTGAAATTAGTTCTTATTTGGGGCTACTTGGTTCTGTAAAACGTAAGCCAGCTATTTCCTCCCTAATATGGCACGCAGAAACAAAGTGAGAAACACTCCTCGCAGTAGCAATAGTTCTATTTTAAAGTATCCGTCAGTGCGTCACAGCAAGTTTTCCCAGGAACTAGCTCGGAAGTTCCTGGTTAATGAAAGTTTGACAGTTGAAAAACATTTCAAAGGACTTTGACGGGGTCTCCCCATATAAGAATGAGACCCTATACATTTTTTCCACCGACGATAGTCGAAGATGTCAAATGTGAGGTCTTGTTGAGATCTTTCAATATCAGTTGTTAAAATTGCAATATCAATGACATGAAAATTAATTTTGTTTAAAGCTTTTAAACATGAAAAATTTTAAATTTGTTATTCATATTATTTTGATGACCGCATAGAACGATTATCAGGAGAGAATATTGCCAAAAACATCCTTCAAAATCCAACTTAAAAGAATTGATTTTACCCGCTGCAAATTCGAGCGAACGTTCAATTTTTCATCTATTGTAAGTTACGATTCGTAACATATGATTTTCGATTAAAACTGATGGACCCCTAGGCATATTCCGATCATTTGATAAGTTCAAGGTATTTATTTCTTTAAAAACATGCGAGGACGGCTTCATAGAAGAAAGTCGTAGTCTATACGACGTACTCAATTCAAGATGCATCAGGCCTCTTATAATTTTATGTAAGTAATTAATTTGTGTCTGTGTGGCCTAGTGGTTAGAGCATGACCCCATAAGCCGAATGCCCCAGGTTCAAACCTCGTTTGGAGCAATGTGATTTAGTTCAGGTGATTTTTTGGACAGACTACGAGTGTTCACTCAGTGGTGATATGTACTGATTTAATCAGATCATATCATAGCTAAACAAGCACATGGGAGCATGGTCCTGACCAAACCAACTTCCGAAAAAAAAATCAGTACGGTCATGAAAATGAGATACTCTAGCTATCTCTAAGTGAAGGCCCGAGAAGGGCTGTAGTGCTACAAAGAAGAAGAAGAATTAATTAGTGAACTTAGGTGAATATACTGTGAATTTACACTGTTGTGATTTTGTAGAAACATTCTGTTTAGTTTTTGCTACCATATACTTCTTTTTCTTTCTTTCTTTTCTTAGCACTACAGCCCCTTTCGGGCCTTCGCTTAGAGGTAGTTAGAGTATCTCATTGTCATTATCGAATGTACCGGCACTCCACAAGGTGATTTGATCATTATCACGCTTTGGCCATGTGTCCGTTCACCCAGCTGCGATACATTCTGATTTTATTTAAACCAGCACGTATCATAACTAAGCGGGCTTATAGTCCGTCTGAAGAATCACTCGAGCTAAATCTCGTTGACGCCTACGAAATTCGAACCAGAGACCTTCAGCTTACGGGCTTAGTGCTCTAGCCACAAGACCAAACGGACTACCACCATATACTTCTAGTATGAATTAAATGAAGCGTTGATGGGGAAAATTGTTATATTTTGAGACATTAAATTTTGTAGCAGGTGCAAAGGAGTCCATGCATGAAGAAATCATAAAATATAGGGCATGAATTGACTCATCGATTTGTTTTGGTTGTCAAAAAAAACGCTCATCCGGGAACTTGTCTGCCAAGGGATCAGATAACTGTTCGTCAAAACATGACCAATTAGCATTCAGAAATGAGCGAAATAGCAAGGATGAGGAATAATTGGATATAAATTAGCAAGAGGAACCGCAAGAATAACCGCTACAATTGAGAAACAGTGATGTGTTACAAAATCAACATTCAGAAGTGACGGGGAAATCAGGAGTTTAGCTTAGAAAGGAGATATTTGTAATCGAATTCATTTTCGCCTTCACAAAATACTCCAACTGAAAATAGAAAAAGACCGACCGATTACGGTCGAAAATCGATTTCGAGAATAAAAATAATACACAAAATTAAAAGGAAGCTGTCTTTTTCTATTTTCAGTTAGAAAGGAGACCCTCTGGTAAAAGTAGGAGTGCCTTCATTAATAATTGATATTAAAGAGCGGTTATCTGACACTACCCAATTGTTAATAATCCTACCATTAATATTAAAAGTACTACCACCCCAACTAGGATGTCTAGACTTAATTCGTGCTCCCCTAATGAAATCATCAAATCCGTTGGAAAAATTTAACAATTGGTCAAAATCAGAGAAAAAAGATTGGCCAGGATCATAAGGAATATATTAAAACAACAAAAATAATTTAAGAATATGACCACCAGCATCACGCATATGTCAACAAACAAAAGAACAAGATAAAGATGAGATTACACTTTGAATTTGGAAAACGGTATGTTTGAATGCGCGAAGATGTTTGTAATTCCATCAATGTCATTGAGAAACATTGATTAGTTTTGAAATTATGGTTTATGCCTTACATTTAGCAGAGTTTGATGTTAAAAAATCGGCAGTGTGAATCTAGCACTCGTTGCGTGTAGACGTGTTTTTAACCGCTCCTGTCATTAATTTTAAAAATTAATTAATTTTTCACAAAAGTCAGTTTCGTGAAATTGAAATAATTTTTGACGAGCCAGTCAAAAGCAAGTTTTGATTTTATTAGGGAAGAATTTATCGTCGAAGGCATCGACCAACCATATCAATAAATCAAGAAAAGGCAACAAACCAAAGACTAACTCGGGACTGCTGTATGGAGGAGCCCGACGGCTTCCCTCCGTTGGGGGCCCCGGGGAGAGTGACAATATGAAATTGGCGGCAAGTGTCAACAAGCGGAGACACGCGAGCACCCAGGACACCGCAGATGGCGGCCGTAAGACACAAGTGCTCGAGGATAGGCAGGAGGTGAGTCGACTTCGAACTGAAATCGAAGAATTAAAATCAAAACGTACGAAGATGTGTTCGAGACAGCAAAAAAAGTGCAAGATAGTGAACTCGTACGAAAAATCGATAAACAAGCAAAGCAGAAGAAAGCTGCTAATCCAATCATCACAGAAGAAGTACTAAGTGCTGGAGGCACCAACGAAAGCCAGAATTACTTGGCAGCGCTAGACGGACTCCAAATGGAAATGGAGGTAGATGAAAATAATGGAGGTAATAAAGATAATGATAATTTTATAATTTATTTAAAAAATAAAAGTAAAGAAAATAAAAATAAGGAGAAGAAACCAGCCCGTAGTTCTGCTGGTCTTCCTCATAAAGTAAAGAAAACAGAGAAAGCTCCGCCAATTAATGTCGTCGGTCAAAGCGGAACGGACATGGTTCGGCTGTTGGCAACCGAAAACAAATAAGCAAATTTGGAAATTAAACAAACCAATTCCGAGAAGTTATCTATTAAAACGAAATCACTGGTTGATTTCAAATCATCGAAAAATGCTTTAAATTCTGGGGAGCTTCCGCACTTCACTTATACCCCCAAAAACGAGGAGAACCAGACGTTCTTGTTGAAGTGCTTGGACTGCGGAGAAGATACCGTCGATCTTCTTCAGTTTATCAAGGAAGCATCATCACAAATTGAATTTATCTCAGTTGAAACATTCGCAACAAGAAGGTCGACGGTAGAAAATAACAAATTTACCACTTTATTTAGTACAAATATCAAATAAGAGCAGTCCAGGCGCTCTTCAGCAAATCAGATATTTAAAGTTCCGAGTGGTGGGGTGGGAACGCCTCCAGAAACGAGAAATCAACCAGTGATATCGCTGCCAACGATTTGGGCATTCGGCTGCCAACTGCGCCATGCATTACCGATGCGTCAAATGCAAGGACGTGCATGCTCCCGGTGAGTGCAAATTGGCTCAGACGGAGCCAAAAGAGAAATTATATTGTGTTAACTGCGGTGTTTTTGGTCATCCGGAATCATATCGAGGATGCTCTCGGTATCAGGATGCGAGATTAAAATCTGTCCCAAAGCAAACACAACTACTCCGCAGTGTCTTAGCTCCAAACTTTGTCAAGCCCGGAGTATCATTTGCACAAGTCGCTAGAGGACCAGCAGAAAGTGCGGTAAATAGTGTAAATAATGTAAGTGGCAATAATGAGCTGCTTCTCAAAATTTTACAGCTATTAAATTCTCTATCGGAAAGAATCGATAAACAAGATTCAAAAATTTATCTTGTTTTTCATCGTTCAGGGGTTTCAAATGCCTCATAATAATTTATCATCCAGTCATATTCCCATGGATAGGCTTCGTCTCCTGTCGATCAGCGCCAACTGCATTGTTACTATGCATCGGCGAAGTTATTTTCTTGAATTCATTGTTAGGCAAAAGCCTGACATCATGCTTCTCACCGAAACCCACCTCAATTCATGGCACTCCATGACATTTAACGATTTTGAATTCGTAAGAAACGATAGGGTAATAGGTGATGGGGGAGGTGGCACCAGGTTCGAAGACCCTATTGTTTCCAAAATATTGAAAAAGTCGAATTCAAAAGCTTTGAATCTCTTGAAGTGTCTGTTATCAAAATCTCACTACCAGGTGGGGATAACCTCTTCGTTATCTCTGCCTATGCAACTGGGGGAACTGTTCTCAAACTCAAGGAGGAACTCAATTCCTTGTTTGAAATACTCGAATTGAACAGGCTGCATAACTATTATATTCTTGCCGGTGACCTGAACGCCAAGCATACATCATGGCTGAACGCCACCAATAATCCAAGAGGTGCATTCCTGAAATCGTGGATAACAGAGAACCAAATTGAATACAGGTGCAACCTATATGGGTCGGAGTTCCCAACATACCCTAGGACAAATTCATATTTGGACCTTTGCATTGCTGACGCAAGACTTGAATTCAGCTTTAATAGTCCTCAACGGAAACTGCAGGTGCTTCCTTACGATAGCGACCATAACGCAATCGTAATGGAAATCAATCATCAAAGGGATGATTTCTTCCTCATTCCAGTTCAACAAGAAAATCATCGATTGAATTTCAGAAAAGCAGACTGGGGAAAGTTTCAAAAGAAATTTAATCGGGAGTACCAGAAGCAATGTCCCCCTCCTAATGGTGGCAACTCTTTCTCAATGGTTCCGAATGACAGGAATCTAAATAACGATGAAATAGATCTCTATTTGTCGAAGTTGGAAACGATTGAGAAAGTCGTTCCCAAGATTAAACATCGGAACAATATGGAAGGATATGAAACACCAACCATCGCAAGGTTGAAAAGATTGAAAAGCCTTCTTCTCACACGCGTCAACAATATTTATCGATGATTTTTGGACTACAACCATCCCTCGTTAGCTTTGTTGAAATCACACCTGAAGAATGTCCGGAACTTAATCCGGTCAACCTTCAGGAGTGAGGTCAGCAATCAATGGGCGGAAAAATTGAGGGGTATTAGCCCACAGGACCCAGACGGCGTTTTCGCGAAAGTTAATAGCATATTCCGCAAGAAGTTTCGAGTGAAGGTATCGAGTCTTGAAGTCACTAGTGATGAGATAAATCTTCTCGATAGGGCTGGTATCGAAATTGATGGTACGACTCTGGATAAAAATGGAAACAGGATTATATGTGAAGGATTGGATAAACTTGCCCTTTTTGGAACACATTTTGAATTGGTTCATCCACCAAACCCTGAGAGAGGGAATGAAATATTTTCAGAGACCATTGAAGCAAAAGTTTCCGACTTCAAATCAAGCCTGAACGGCCAATCAATTCTTCATTTCATTGAAACATTAACATCTGACCTCATACCGAGCTTAAATCTTATTGATTATTTTGTCAGCTATGAAGACTTGTGTTTCATATTTCACAAGATAAACAACAAGAAATCATGTGGCACTGTGGTATTCCAAATGTAGTTCGTCAACACTTGCCTGAGGTTGCTATTAGGAACTATTGCATATTGTTCAACAACATGTTGAGCAATTCATATTTCCCAAATAAGTGGAAAAAGGCTAAGGTATTTCCGATCTTGAAGAAAGGAAAAGAATTTTCTTGCCCAAAAACCTATCGCCCGATCAGCTTGCTGCCTAACATCAGCAAGGTGTTTGAAGTGATACTCAACAGAGCATTAAACGCCCACATTGAGGAATATGAGTTGATGCCGAATTGCCAATTTGGTTTCCGTGCCAGGCATTAACCACACCCGCAATAACGAAAGTAGCCTCAGACATCTGTTGGAAACTAAATGATAGACAATGTGTTGGAGTATGTCTCATTGATATTGAGAAAGTCTTCGATACGGTGTGGTTAGATGGACTAGTTTTTAAACTCCTTCAGGACAACCTCCCCAGACACCTTGTCGCCATAATGTGTAATATGTTATACGGGAAATCGTTTGTTGTACCTGATGGAAATCTGACAACAATGCACGAGTTCAAGGTTTTGAATGGTCTACAGCAGGGAACAGTTACTGCGCCTCTGCTCTTCTCAATTCATTCGCAAGCTATTGAACGGCTTTGATGTTAAAGTCTCGCCAACGCGATCATTGGTAGATGATATGATGATCTATACGCCAGACCGAAAAGCTACAATAATTCAGAGTAATCTCCAAAAAATGTTCAATGATGTACGGCTGTATACTGACAATTAATTGGAGAATGAAAATCAATGCGCAGAAGTATGAAACAATCTTGTTTCGGACAACGCTGCAGGGGGTCAGTGAAGACCTGAAACGTGATTGGAAAGATTTCCACATCATGGCTGGCGAGGGTAGTTCAGAACGAGTTCCACATAAATCCTGTGTTCGATACCTCGGTGTTTATCTCGATCAGTATCTGTACTATACTGAACATGTCAAAATCATGCTCAGTAAGGCACTAAAAGTAGTCTCGGCCCTACGAAGACTCTTTCATGCCAGATTTATTGATCAAAAGGTCAAAATTATCTGTTACAAGACCCTGGTTAGACCAGTTTTGACATATGGATGTCAGATCTGGTACAACCAGAGTGCTAGTACTATGGAAAAGTTAAGAGTTTTCGAAAGGAAATGTCTTTGTGCATGTACTGGTTTGTACAGAAAGCCTGAGACGGATTGGAAACATTATATATCGAATAGAAGAATTTATCAAACTGCTGAAGTGACGAGAGTCGATATCTTCATATTGAAACTTCTTCGGAATCATATCGCAAGATCTGTGACTGTGAGTGAAAACCCTTGGATTTCACAGCCGTTCCACCATACAGACGGATCTATTGTGACTTGCCTCGCTACTGGCTTCGTTCCTCCAGAAGCATTCGTGTATTTGGACATAAACCGGTATGTTTTTGATCCTTACGGTATCCCAGTCACATATACCATATATCGACAGGCCACCGATAAGAAGATAAAATATCCTCCGAATTTGAGTTCACGAAACCAACAATTCCAATGGAGATACTCATTTGTAGATTGGTTGAAGCTGATCGAGCTGAGGCGGAGCAATCTAGGTATTGGTGGCTGAATGATAATCTCTAAATTATTCGTGTTTATTTTCTGTTTTTGTGTTTTTCCTTACTTAGTTTTTGAGTTTCAGCTCATTATTGCTACATATAGGGTTGTTGTTTATTTTGTGTTAAAAATTCGGGAAAGGTTAGGTATATGTTCTGTTTATTAAATCAGGTTAAAGATAAGGTTAAACGCGTAGGTTAGGAATATGGTGATAGATTTTTAGTATAAGGTAAAGTTTTTGGTTGAATTTTATTAGAATTAGGTTATAAAAAATTAGGTGCAGGATCAAAGTTCACTGTTGTGTTAAAATTATAAATAATTTTAGGAGAGTGTTTGTTGATTTTTCTCCTTTTTCCTATCGAATTATAAAATATGTAATAATCCATTAATTTGAATTTGCTATGGATTTTTATTGATGAAATGTTTTTAACAGATAACGTATAAATTAAGAGAGCCATTTGGGCCATTAAGTTGTTGGCATATTATTGTTTGGAATTTGCTTCATATTACTTTAAAATTTATATTGATAAATATTGAATAAAGTCCTTCTGACTTTGACTTTAGAGTGTAAAATTATGCAACTAGGAGATTGACGGTTGAAGGCAAAATACTACCATTATATTTGGTAAAAATTTGGAACGATAGCAGTCCAAGTGACCTCCAAAAGGTAAGGTACTTGAACTTCAGAGTTGTGAGGTGGAAGCGTCTCCAAAAAATGGAGGTCAACCAGCGTTACAGGTGTCAAAGATTTGGTCATTTGGCTGCTAAGTGTGACATGCACTGCCTGTTTGTTAAATATTAAGTGATTAATGCCCTCCGATGAATGCAAATTGGCTCAGATGGAGCCAAAAGAAAAATTTTACTGAGTCAATTGGGGTATGTTTGGTCATTCAGCATCATATCGAGGTATCAGGATGCAAAATTGAATTTCCCCCAAAACAAACCAAAGTATATCGCAGTATTTACCTATCAACTTCATCAAACGGGGAGTATCATTTGCACTTGCCACTAGAGGACCAGCAGACAACCATTTAAATTAAAAAAATAATGAAAATACTCGTATGTAAGTGGTAATAATGAGCTTCCTCTCGAAATTCCCCAACAGCTTGAATCTGTTTCAAAAAAAATATACAGTATAAGCAAGATAAACAAATTATTTTCGTATTTCAACATTTGGGACAACATCCGTCAAAACAGTTTTTCATACAGTCATATTTTCATGGATAAGTTTCGTCTCATCTCGATCAACGTTAACTCCATTGTTACCATATTTCAACGTGATAATCTCCTTGAATTCAATGTTAAGCAAAAGACTGTGGTTCTCACTGAAACCCACCTCAAATCATGGCACTCAATGAAATTCAAGGATTTTGAATTCGTAAAAATTTATAGGGTAAACGAGGATAGGGGAGGAGGCACTGAAATACTGGTTCGAAGACCCTATTGTTTCCAAAATATTGAAAAAGTCGGACCAAAAAACTTTGAATTTCATGAAGTGGCCGATATCTAAAATTCACTGCCAGCTGGGGATAGCCTCTTCGTTTTCTTTGCCTATGCAAGT
Source organism: Odontomyia ornata (assembly GCA_963969285.1). Lineage (NCBI taxonomy): Eukaryota > Metazoa > Arthropoda > Insecta > Diptera > Stratiomyidae > Odontomyia > Odontomyia ornata. The sequence goes on from OZ017738.1 coordinate 381,091,058, forward strand.
GGTTGAAATGTTGTCAAGTTCAGGCTACATAGTTATTTTATTCTTGTTAGTGGCCTAAATGCCAAGTATACATCATGGGTGAACGCCAACAATAACCCCAGAGGGTTAATCGTAGATAACGGAGAACCACATTAAAGGGGCAATCTATATAGGTCTGAGTTCCCAACACACCTTAGGACATATTCATATTTGGACCTCTGTATTGCTGACGCAAGACTTGAATTCAGCTTTAATAGTCCTCAACGAAAACTGGAGATGCTTCCTTACGATAGCGACCATAACGCAATCGTGTTGGAAATCAATTACCGAAGGGATGATATCTTCTTCAAGACAGTCCAACATGAAAATCATCGGTTCAATTTCAGAAAAACAGACTGGGGAAAGTTTCAAAAGAAGTTTAATACAGGGTACCGGAAGCCACGTCCCCCTTCTGATGATGGCAATGCTTGCTGAATGGTTCCAAATGACAGAAATCTACCTAACGATGAAACACATCTCTATTTGTCGAAGGTAGAGACCCTGACGTTGGAAACGATTGAGAAAGTAGTTCCCAAGATTAAACATCGAGGCAATATGAAAGGATATAGAATACCAACCATAGCAAGGTTAAAAAGACTAGAAAACCCTTCTTTCACACACGTCAACAATATTTATCGACGATTTTTGGACTACAACCATCCGTTGTCGCCCTTGTTGAAATTACACCCGAAGAATGTTCGGAACATTATCCGTTCATACTTCAGGAGTGAGGCCAACAGCAATGGGCGGAAAAATGAGGGTTGTTAGGCCACAGGAGCCAGATGGCATATTCATGAAAGTGAAGGTATTGAACCTTGAAGTCACTAGTGATGAGATAAATCTTCTCGATAGGGCTGGTATCAAAATTGATAGCGCGACTCCGGATAGAAACGAAAACAGGATTATGTGTGATGGATAGCATAAACTTACTCTGATTGAATCAAATTTTGAGTTGACTCATCTACCAAACTCTGAGACTTCAAATCAAGCCGGAAGGGTAAATCAATTCTTCATTTCAATGAAACATTACCAACTGACCTGATAACAAGCTTGAATCTTATTGATTATTTTGTCAGCTATGAAGACTTGTGTTTCATGTTTCGCATGATTAACAACAAGAAATCATATGGTGCACACGGTGTTCCAAACATTGGTCTCCGACGTTTGGCTGAGATTACTGTTAAGAATTATTGCATATTTTTCAACAACATGTTGAACAATCCATATTTCCTAAATGCGTAGAATGCCAGGGTACTTCAGATCTTCAAGAAAAGGAAAGAACCTTCAAGCTTCAAAACCTATCGTCCGATCAGTTTGCTGTCTAATATAAGTAAGCTGTTTAAAGTGATACTAAACAAAGCATTAAACGCCCACATTGAGAAATATGAGTTGATAACGAATTGCCAATTTGGTTTTCGTGCCAGGCATTCGACCACACATGCAATAACGAAAGTAGCCTCAGATATCTGCTGGAAACTAAATAATAGAGAATGTGTTTGAGCATATCTCATTGCTATATAACCTTTGATACGGTGTAGTTAGATGTACTAGTTTGTGAACTGCTTCAGGACAAATTCCCCAGACAATTTGTCGTCAAAGTCAAAGTCAAAAGCGCTTTATTTAATACTCATCGTTATAAATTTTAAAAGAATATAAAGCAAATTCCAAATAATAACAATCAAAAAACTTAATGGCCCAAATGGCTCTCTAAATTTGTACGTTATCATAAACTCATTTCATCAAAAAAAAAACTATAGCAAATGAAATTAATTACGATTATTACATATTTTTACAATTCAATTGGAAAAAGGAGAAAAAACCAACCAACACTATCCAAAAATTATTTATAATTAATACACAACAGTGAAGCTTTGATCCTACACCTAATATGTTGCAACTTATTTCTAATAAAATACAATCAAAAAAACTTTATCTTATACTAAAAATACTATAACAATGTTCCTAACCTAAGTGTTTAATCTTATCTCTAACGGAATATAGTAAACATTACATATACCTAACCTATACCTGATTTTAACAAAAATATATAACAATACTAAATGTAGCAATAATGAGCTGAAACTCAAAAACTAAATAACGAAAAACACCAAAACTGAAAACAAACACGAAAAATTTAGACATTGTCATTCAGCCACCAATACCTGGATTGCGCCGTCTCAACTCGATCAGCTTCAACGAATCTAGCAAATGAGTATCTCCATTGAAATCGTTGGTCTCGTGAACTCAAATTCGGAGGATATTTTATCTTCTTATCGGTGGCCCGTCGATATATGTGATATATGACTGGGACGCCGTCAGAATCAAAAACATATCGATTCATGTCCAAATACACGAATGCTTCTGGAGGAATGAAGCCAGTAGCGAGGCAAGTCGCTATATACCTGTCTGTAGGGTGGAAAGGCTGTGAAATCCAAGGGTTTTCACTCACAGTCACAGATCTTGCGATATGATTCCGAAGAAGCTTCAATATGAAGATATCGATTCTAGTCACTTCAGCAGTTTGATAAATTCTTCTATTCGATATATAATGTTTCCAATCCGTCTCAGGCTTTCTGTACAAACCAGTACATGCACGAAGACATTTCCTTTCGAAAACTCTTAATTTTTCCATAGTACTAGCACTCTGGTTGTACCAGATCTGACATCCATATGTCAAAACTGGTCTAACCAGTGTCTTGTAACAGATAATTTTGACCTTTTGATCAATGTATCTGGAATGAAAGAGTTTTCGAAGGGCCATGACTACTTTAAGTGCTTTACTGAGCATGATTTTCACATGTTCAGTATAGTACAGATACTGATCGAGATAAACACCGAGGTATCGAACACAGGATTTATGTGGAATTCGTTCTGAACTACCCTCGCCAGCCATGATGTGGAAATCTTTCCAATTACGTTTCAGGTCTTGACGGACCCCCTGCAGCGTTGTCCGAAACAAGATTGTTTCACACTTCTGCGCATTGATTTTCATTCGCCAATTGTCAGTGTACAGCTGTACATCATTGAACATTTTTTGGAGATTGCTCTGAACTATTGTAGCTTTTCGGTCTGCCGTGTAGATGATCAGATCATCAGCAAACGCTACCAATGATCGCGTTGGCGAGACGTTAAAATCAAAGCCGTTCAATAGCTTGCGAATAAAGATTGAGAAGAGCAGAGGCGCAGTAACTGTTTCCTGCTGTAGACCATTCAAGACCTTGAACTCGCGCATTGTTGTCAGATTTCCATCGGTTACAACAAACGATTTCCCGTATAACATATTACACATCATGGCGACAAGGTGTCTGGGGAACTTGTCCTGAAGGAGTTTAAAAACTAGTCCATCTAACCATACCGTATCAAAGGCTTTCTCCATATCAATGAGACATGCTCCAACACATTGTCTATCATTTAGTTTCCAACAGATGTCTGAGGTTACTTTCGTTATTGCATGTGTGGTCGAATGCCTGGCACGAAAACCAAATTGGCAATTCGGCATCAACTCATTTTCCTCAATGTGGGCGTTTAATGCTCTGTTGAGTATCACTTCAAACATCTTGCTGATGTTAGGCAGCAAGCTGATTGGGCGATAGCTTTTCGGGCATGAAGATTCTTTTCCTTTCTTCAAGATCGGAAATACCTTAGCCTTTTTCAACTCATTTGGGAAATATGAATTGCTCAACATGTTGTTGAACAATATGCAATAGTTCCTAATAGCAACCTCAGGCAAATGTCGGAGAACTACATTTGGAATACCATCATTACCACATGATTTCTTGTTGTTTATCTTGCGAAATATGAAACACAAGTCTTCATAGCTGACAAAATAATCAATTAGATTCAAGCTCGGTATGAGGTCAGATGTTAATGTTTCATTGAAATGAAGAATTGATTGGCCGTTCAGGCTTGATTTGAAGTCGGAAACTTTTGCTTCAACGACCTCTGAAAAAATTTCGTTCCCTCTCTCAGGGTTTGATAGATGAACCAATTCAAAATGTGTTCCAATTAGGGCAAGTTTATGCAATCCCACACATATAATCCTGTTTCCATTTCTATCCGGAGTCGTACTATCAATTTCGATACCAGCCCTATCGAGAAGATTTATCTCATCACTAGTGACTTCAAGATTCGATACCTTCACTCGAGACTTCTTGCGGAATATGCTATTCACTTTCGCGAACACGCCGTCTGGGTCCTGTGGGCTAATACCCCTCAATTTTTCCGCCCATTGATTGCTGACCTCACTCCTGAAGTATGACCGGATTAAGTTCCGGACATTCTTCAGATGTAATTTCAACAAAGACAACGAGGGATGGTTGTAGTCCAAAAATCGTCGATAAATATTGTTGACGCGTGTGAGAAGGAGGCTTTTCAATCTTTTCAACCTTGCGATGGTTGGTGTTTCATATCCTTCCATACTGTTTCGATGTTTAATCTTTGGAACTACTTTCTCAATCGTTTCCAACGTCAGCTTCTCTAACTTCGACAAATAGACATCTATTTCATCGTTAGTTAGATTCCTGTCATTAGGAACCATTCAACAAGAGTTGCCGCCATCAGAAGGGGGACATTGCTTCTGGTACTCGCGATGAAACTTCTTTTGAAACTTTCCCCAGTCTGTTTTTTTGAAGTTCAACCGATGATTTTCGTGTTGAACTGGAATGAGGAAGAAATCATCCCTGTGATGATTGATTTCCATTACGATTGCGTTATGGTCGCTATCATAAGGAAGCACCTGCAGTTTCCGTTGAGGACTATTAAAGTTGAATTCAAGTCTTGCGTCAGCAATGCAAAGGTCCAAATATGAATTTGTCCTAGGGTATGTTGGGAACTCCGACCCATATAGATTGCACCTGTATTCAATTTGGTTCTCTGTTATCCACGATTTCAGGAATACACCTCTTGGATTATTGGTGGCGTTCAGCCATGATGTATGCTTGGCGTTCAGGTCACCAGCAAGAATATAATAGCTATGCAGCCTGTTCAATTCGAATATTTCGAACAAGGAATTGAGTTCCTCCTTGAGCTTGAGAACAGTTCCACCAGTTGCATAGGCAGAGATAACGAAGAGGTTATCCCCACCTGGCAGTGAGATTTTGATAACGGACACTTCAAGAGATTCAAAGCTTTTGAATTCGACTTTTTCAATATTTTGGAAACAAAAGGGTCTTCGTACCAATATCCCGGTGCCACCTCCCCCATCACCTATTACCCTATCGTTTCTTACGAATTCAAAATCGTTGAATGTCATGAAGTGCCATGAATTGAGGTGGGTTTCGGTTAGAAGCAGGATGTCAGGCTTTTGTCTGGCAATGAATTCAAGGAGATAATCACGCCGATGTAAAGTAACAATGGAGTTGACGTTGATCGAGATGAGACGAATCCTATCCGTGGGAATGTGGCTGGATGACAACTTATTTTGAGCCATTTGAAAGTCCTAAACGCTGAAAAACAATGTTAATTTTCGAATCTTGTTTATCGATTCGCTCTGATAAGGAATTTAATTGTTGATAAATTTTGAGAAGCAGCTCATTATTGCCACTTACATTATTTACCCTATTTTCCGCATTTTCTGCTGGTCCTCTAGCGGCGAGTGCAAATGATACTCCGGGCTTGACGAAGTTCGGAGCTAAGACACTGCGGTGTATTTGTGTTTGTTTTGGGGCAGATTTCAATCTTGCATCCTGATATCGGGAGCATCCTCGATATGATGCCGGGTGACCAAAAACACCGCAGTTCACACAATATAACTTCTCTTTTGGCTCCGTCTGAGCCAATTTGCACTCACCGGGAGCATGCACGTCTTTGCATTTAACGCATCGGTAATGCATGGCGCAGTTGGCAGCCGAATGCCCAAATCGTTGGCAGCGATAGCACTGGTTGATCTCTCGTTTCTGGAGGCGTTCCCACCTCACCACTCGAAAATTTAAATACCTGATTTGCTGAAGAGCGCTTGGACTGCTCTTATTTGTTATTTGTACCAAATAAAGTGGTAAGTTTTTTTTTTCTACCGTCGACCTTCTTGTCGCGAATGTTTTCACTGAAATAAACTCGATTTGTGGCGCCGTTTCCTTGAGAACCTGAAGAAGATCGACGGTATCTTCTCCGCAGTCCAAGCCCTTCAGCAAGAACGTCTGGTTCTTCTCGCTCTTGGGGGTATAGGTGAAGTGCGGAACCTCCCCAGAATTCAAAGCATCTTTCGCTGATTTGAAATCAACCAGTGATTTCGTCCTAATTGACAGCTTCTCGGAATTTATTCTTTTGATTTCGAAATTCGTCAACTTGTTTTCGGCTGCCAACAGCCGAACCATGTCTTTTCCGCTTTGCCCGAAGACATTAATCGGCGGAACTTTCTCGGTATTCTTGGCTACTTTTTGAGGAGGACCAGCAGAACTACGGGCTGGTTTCTTCTCCCTATTTCTACTTTCATTATTTTTATTTTTTAAATATAAGATAAAATTATCGTCTTTATTACCTTCGTCTACCTCCATGTCCTGCTGGAGTCCATCCAGCGCCGCAAAGTAGTTCTGGCTTTCGTTCGTGCCACCAGCACTTAATACCTCTTCAGTTATTATTGGAGTTGCAGCTTTCTTCTGTTTTTCGATTTTTCGTATCGGACCACTCTCTTGAACTTGTTTTGCCGTCTTGAACATTTCTTCATACGTTTGAATTCTTGCCTTTAGCTCTTCGATTTCACTTCGAAGGCGGCACACTTCCTGTCTATCCTCGAGCACTTGTGTTTTGCGACCGGCATCTGCGGTATCCTGGGTGCTCGTGTGTCTCCGCTTGTTGACACTTGCCAATTTCACACCGTCATTTTCCCCCGGGCCCCCCAACGGAGGGAAGCCGTCGGGCTCCTCCATACAGCAGTCCCGAGTTGTCTTTGGTTTGTTGCCTTTTCTTGATTTATTGGTTTGGTTGGTCGATGCCTTCGACGATTAATTATTCCCCAATAAATTCAAAACTTGCTTTTGACTAACTCGTACAAAATTAATTCAATTATTTGAAACTGACTTTTGTGAAAAATTAATTAATTTTTAAAATCAATGACAGGAGCGATTAAAAACACGTCTACACGCAACGAGTGCTAGACGTAGAATCGACAATTTGTCGTCATCATGTGTAATATGTTAGATGGGAAATTATTTTTTGTTACTGATGAAAATCTGATGACAACGCGCGAGTTCAAGGTCTTGAATGGTCTACAGTAGGGAAAAGTTACTGCGCCTCTGCTCTTCTCAATATTCATTCGCAAGCTATTGAAAGGCTTTGATTTTACGTCTCACCAACGAGATCATTGGTAGCCTTTACAGATGATCTGATGATCTATACGGTGGACTGAAAAGGTAGAATAGTTCAGAGAAATCTTCGAAAAATGTTAATGATGTGCAGCTATACACACATAAAAAGCAAATGAAAATCAATGCGAAGAAGTGCGAAACAATTTGGTTTCAGACGACGTTGCAGGGAGCCATTCAAGATTGGAAACGTAATTGGAAGGATTTTCACTTCATGGCTGGTGAAGGCAACTCACAACGGGTTCCACATAAAACCTGTATTCGATACCTTGCTGTTCATCTCGATTAGTATCTGTACTATACTGAACATGTCAAAATTAGGCTCAGTAAAACAAAAAAAGTTTTCATGGCATTCTGATGATTCTTTCATTCCAGATACATTTATCAAAAGGTCAAGGTTTTTTGTCACAAGACCCTGATAAGACCAATTTTGACATACACATGTCAAATCTGGTACAATCAAAGGGCTTGTGCTATAGAAAGAATAAGAGTTTTTGAAAAGAAATATAAGCACTTTATATTGAATAGAAGAATTTATCGAACTACTAAGGTGACAAGAGTTGATATCTTCGTGTTGAGACTTCTTCGGAATCATATCGCAAGAGTTGTAACTGTGAGCGAAAATCCCTAGATTTCACAGCCGTTCCACCCTACCGACGGGTATATTGAAATTTGTTTCACTACTGGCTTCATTCCTCCCGAAGGATTCGTGTATTTGATCATGAATCGATCCCAATTATATATCACATATCACAATTGTATATCACATATATATCCTGAGAATTTGTCTTCACGAGACTAACAATTTCAATGGAGATTCTTATTCGCTAGATTCGTTGAGGCTGGTCGAGCTGGGACGTTTCAATTATTTGTGTTGTTTTTTGTCTTGTGTTCTCCGCACATTTTTTTTGAGTTTAGTTCATTATTGCTTGGGAATAGATTTCAATGTTTTGGGTAGGTATATATTATCTTTATCATATTAGGCTTAGAGATAAGGTTTGACATGTAGGTTAGGAATATTGTGAAAGCAGTATTTGACTATAAGATAAAGATATTGATTGAATTTGATTAGAATTAGGCTATAATTTATCAGGTGTAGGATAAAATTTCCTTGTGTTAAAATTATAAATAAACATATTTTTCGACTCAATTGGAAAAAGGAGAGAAATCCAACCTAGACAATTTAAGTTTGGATTTTTCTCCTTTTTGTAATTGAATCGTAAAATATGTGATAATTTTAATTAATTTGAATTTGTATTTTGCTTTAATGTTTTTAATTGATAACACATAAATTTAGAGGACCATTTGGGCCATTGTTTTCATAATTTTATTGTGTGGAATTAGCTCAATATTCTTCTAAAATTTAGAACGATTAGTATGGATTAAAGAGTTTTTGACTTTTTGAGGAGTATCATGATTATTAAAAGTCTCATCATTGTTACCCTTCCGCGGGCACACATCATTTGTGTGTTCCTTCTCGTAAGCAAGACGCCTTTTTGCCATATCTACAATTTGAGGGTACGTGCCCAAAGCGTTGACATTTTTAAGCATTTTTTCAAATCACTTTTCTTTGATTATTCTCAAGTAATTTAATGATAAAAATAAAAATGGATTCTTAGACGCTTTTTTAGATCGTCGTCATAACTTTGTTTGAATCTAAATACGAGGTGCAAGCCACGAGTATTTGCTAACGATGTCAAGATAATCCTGAGTAGTGCTATCACTTGCGGAGGTTGAGAAGCTATTTCGTGCATCATAATTATTGGAAGCAAATTTCTTTTTCGTAGCACAACAGCCCCTGTCAGGCTTTCGCTTCCTGCAAATAGCGCCTCCAACTGTCTCAGTCCATTCACCGCGTCCTCCAATTTGGAAAACCGAGCAGCGATGAACTGTCTTTGTTGACCGAGCCCGACCAGCGTTTCCTCGCTTTCCCCACAGGTCAACGGCCTTCAGTTCTCCCAGCGAATACCTTCTTGGGTATCCGTTCGTTCATACGATTTATATGGCCAGCCTATTGCAGCTTCCATAGTCGTATAATCGTTGAGAACTCCAGTTCGTCAAAAATTTCATACAGCTGATGGTTGTATCGAGCCTTTGGTCCCCGTCTAGCTTCGCTCCAATTATTCGCCTCAGGACCCGTCGCTCAAAGGCGTTCAATATATTTGCGGATGCTTGGGGTAGGGTCCATGTTTCATACCCATAGCATAACACAGGTCTAATCACAGAGTTGTATACTTGGAGCAAATTTATCACTATTAAAATCGAATTTATCGTTATTACTAATTTGTTAAAAAACTTATTTAACGGTCGAACTTACCGGTATCCCTTTCAATTGCTATGTTTAGGGCTTGCTTTGAAGAGCTTTCCATTCTGTCATGATGACTTCGTTTTACGAGTTTATAGGTTTACAATGGTCTGCAACTGAAATTGTTCCTTTTCCGTGAATTTCTTTACACTTTTAATTGCGAGATTCTTACATTCTTGGGTCTTGATTTTGACAGATTTAAAGTTTTCCACAATGTTCTCGGATTTCTACATATTTGAAAATTTTTGACACGTGAATGTATTCTTCCACACAAGGAAAATGAAAGCGATGTCCTCAATTGCAAAGGAGAAGTTTCTAGTCATCCAATATTTGTACAAATTTCCCCCTTCACCCAATTGAGAAATGCTAGATTTCTTTCTTTTTTGCAAATTTTATAATAAAATATTTTAATAATTTTATTGTATTTGACACAAACGAAAACACGTCTACTATTTAGTTTGAATCAAGCTAAGCTGAACATTTAATGAATCTAATAAATCACAACCCAGTAGTCCTTGGCGAAAAGATTCCATCAAAGTCAATCAAAATCTATATCGTTGACTGAAGGGGGCATCACCTTTATTTCAGTCTTTTTACAATCGGTTTCGGTATTTGAAATCAAAATTCATACTTTACAGTGACTTCTGGTAATCCTCCACAAAATTTATCTAAGCAGAATGGCGAAAACAATACGATCTTTCATGGACTGGCTGATTGAAACTGATCGTAAGAAAAATTTTATGTTCTTGAATGCCTTTAATGGAGATGAAATAGAAATGGCTCGTAAAATGGTTGATTTTAAACAATCATGGTTGGTTTCAACAATTTAGATACAAGCAATTGGCTTGGTTTAATGTAAAATTATTCCTTTAGGGATGTGGCTAACAAGTATTTCCAACAGCTTAAACCACATTTTGCGTGCGATGCTTATGAGGCAGAAAAATTGATATGGGAAGCAAATGAATTATATGAGAAAAGCCTCGATTTGGAACAAGTCGTCATTTTATTTACCAGAGCAATTTATAAGGCTCCGACTAATTCTCCTCAACTTGCACGTGCTCATGCCCATCGAGCGACTGTTTTGTGTAAATTACATTACTATGAGGTATGTAAATACTAGAATAATTTTTATAGTTTTGTAATTTCATGTTCAGCCACTTACTGGTGAGCTATTTGTTTGAGTGGTTTGCCCTCTACTTTTCTGAATTTCTTTCGGGCCACGGAATCCTGCACCAGCTGTGGTGCTTTATAGTTAGAAGTAAGCACGTTCAATGGAAATTTGCCTTGCGTAGTCTACCATAGTCTTATTTGCAAGGTAATTTTGATTTGAGGACACTGGTATGGCTGTCCACGATAGCTTCTTGGATATTTTGTAGTAGATTGTAGGGATTGCGTGTTTCGTACTTCAATCTTTACAGATTCTTGGCACCCCTTTTCTCATTAAGGTACCTAGAGCTCGTCGATAAGACCCACTTCTTGTAGAAGTGTATGATTTTCACTGTATCCAGTTATCCTCCTCAGCTAGGCAGTGACTTCAGAGTCTATGAAATTTTTTTGCAAAAAATTGTTCCGCGACATTCTAGTTCGCCCATCTGTTCGTCTATACGTCTGTCCATCTGTCCGTCTTTCCAAGTGTTACAGCAAGTTTCCTCAGAAACTATAGATGCTAAAAAGCTCAAACTTTGTGAAAAGTTCAGAAGTGGTGGTCTCCTAAAAGTTTAGGGTTTACCAAACATTTCAAATGTTTTTAAGGGGGTCCCTGCTTATAACGAAGTGGCTCTTAACAATTTTTTTCAATTAAAGGCAGTCGAGTAGGGTATCAAATGAAATGTGGAAAGGGAGGCAAAATGCACCAAAATTTTGTGTCCCCTTCTCGCGATTGGACACCTTTGACCTGAAAAAAATTCATGGAGGCAGGTCTTCATGAGTACAAGGGCAACAAATGCCTCAGATATTGGTTTTTTCAAACTTTGTTAATAACAGTATGACTTGTGTATTTTACATTTTCACCCATGAAATCCAAACAGTACCACTGAACTTCTTGAAACTCAGCACTTATATAGATTGATATACGATCTTTATGCTCACAAAATTTTATGAAGCCCAATCGTAATCAAGTGAGTTGTAGCCATTTCAATTGTACGGTATTGCAACAATAATAACACGTGTTGATGGGTGATACATATTTCAAATTGATCCAGGCACTTCTATTTTCTTCCACTTTCCATGAAAATTTAAGGAATAGTGTTTAATTTGAATATCTTCAATAGGGCGAGGATTCAGGAGAATTATTTAAGCTGGGACAAAATGGCGGTTACAACGTACATAAGAAGGAAACTCTGCATCTTTTGCATAAACTTGAATGATTTCTTACCCAAGTATTGGATGATATAATTCAAGTCACCGATTTACACTATTAGAACTTGTTTCGCACCCTAGGGTGGCTACAAAGGCCTTCTTGTAGGAGCACCCTCCTGCCTCAGATTGTTTTAAATATCTTCATTCGCTACTACTCTCTCCATCACTCCTTCATCGCCGTACAACGCTCGTGTGATCTGCCCCTTATACGTCGTCGAATGTTAAAACATTGGTAGAGGAGGTGTCAATTACGTAATGCGACTAATTTTATTGCCGCACTTGTATTGAACCTGTGACCTTGAAGTTCCCTTCCCCCTTCCCCGACATCTTTCTCCTCTCCATTGATGTATTTATAATTGCTCTAGCTTGTTTAGTTCGCCAGCTGTTTTCGTGTTGAGTAGACGTTTGTTGGTGGTGCTCGTTACGAAAATGGACAAACGAAATCAAGAGCAACGCGTCGCGATAAAATTTTGCGCCAGATTGGGCGAAACAGCTTCGGAAACGTACGCTAAAATTGTGAAAGTGCGTGGTGATAGTGGTCTTAGTTGTGCCCAGGTGTTTCGATGGCATGAAGAGTTTAAGAGCCCCCCGCCCGAAAAAAGCTCGCATGAGCAAGTCGAACGTGAAAACGATGATTATTGCCTTTTTTGATAGCCACGGAATCGTCCACAAAGAATTTTTTCCATCGGGGCAAATCGTAAATCAAGTCTACTATCAGCAAGTACTCGAAAGATTGCAAAAACGAGTCAACAGGGTGCGCCCAGACATTGTTCGTAACAGGATCCTTCATCACGACAACGCGCCGTGCTACACCGCCCTCACTGTGTCTCAGTAAAGGGATCGCCGTGTTGCAACAGCCACCTTATTTGCTCGATATGTCACCCTGTGACTTTTTTTGTACCCTAGAACAAAATCGGCGGTCGAAAGAAACCATTTTGAGCCGATTACGGACATCCAGGTACCCGTGAAGAGGGTACTCGCGGACATCTCAGTCGAAGCGTTCCAGAAATGTTAGGAAGCATGAAAAACGCGCTGAAATCGTTATAAAGCTGCCCAAGGGGACTACTACGAAGGGGATGGCAGAGTTGTAGAATAATTTTTAAATACACGGTTTTCATGGAATCAGTCTCATTACTTAATTGTCACACCTTTTATGTACTGTGAAGTATCCTTTCTTGCTAGTCTAGTTGGATTTGTGAACAGTTCTCTCAAGTATCTCGAATTTTTTGTTGAGTTCAGTGCCACATGGGGCGTTGTGCAAGCTATACAAGTACACCAGATCACGAGCATCTAGGAATATCTTAAATAGGGCGGTCTAGCAACTGCAACCCTGGGTATTATTCTGTCAACGTAGGCTTTGAATTTATGTTATACATCGGCATAGCTGCAAGCTGTATTCTTTAGGTCAGTCAACTCAAAGTCGGGGAAGTTGTTGAATTTGCTTAGCTCACTTGCGGTAAGCAACTCAGCTCTGTCTTCCATGATTAGCTCTCCAGCATTGTATATTGGTGCTGCTATGGAGTAGTCCAAGACAAAGCATTGGGATGGAGTCGATTTTGTTGAAAAAGTATTTCGGTACATTTGTAAAGGTGGTAATTCTATATACAAGTTTTGCTCTTATTAAGGCTTTATTTAGATTCAAAGATGAAGATGGTTTTAAGTTAATGGGTCTACTCAACATCTTGATCAGATTGTGTTGGTTCTGCTTACTAACAATTGTGTTACTCCGCTCTTTAAAGGATCCAGTCCTATTTATTTTCCTATCAACATAAAGGATACTGCCCTGTCATGTAATATGTCATTTTTTGGGTGTTTGTACCTTGAAAATATTATGGCTTATGCACAATTCACTTTCAAACTCAGTAAGTTCCAAACTCTGCTGAAATCAATTATTGTATTTTTAAAGCATCCACGGTATTAACGAGCTTCTTGCCTTCTACTAGCATAAGAAGATCATCAGCGTATTGCAGGATAGTTGTCTTCTCGTTAGCTAGGCCATGTGAAACCACCGTGTATACATTTAACAGGAGAGAGCTTAGTTTGATCATCAGTGTATTGAAGCTGGCAGAAGTCAATTTATTTTTCCTATCTGCATGGCAATTCGGGGATAAGATATTGTTTTCCTCAATGTAACGATCAAGCTTAATTTTGATCAGTTTGCTTATCATTTTTATTTGTATGCTAATGAAGGAGACCGATTTCTAACTACTGAGATGTGCTGGATCCTTGTTGGATTTCATTATAGGGGTAGTTGTAATAAGCCTGTATGTATCTGAAGCCTCAAACTCAATTGCTTTACTACAAGCCTCAAGGAGGCCCTGAGTGTGATTTGCAGCGAGAATTTTTCGACAGCCACCTTCCGCTCATATTTTGCTTCATTTAGGAAAGACCAAGTCTCTAAATTCTTTAACCGCTAAAAGTTGTTTAATGCCATGTTTTTTATTTCCGAGACCTTTATCAATTCTTTTTTCCACCAGTACTTGTTGCTACATTTAGTTATCTTGCGTGAGGTGTTATTATTCATGATTTGGCTGGTTTCATTGATGATCTCCTCGGAATTACTGTTGAAGGTACCAGTGGTGATACAGCTACTAATTTTGTCTTTGTCTTGATACTGGCCCGAATCAATTTTAATTGTGATTTTAGTGGACAATGGTCGCTATTGGAGAGATCGTCCTTAACCTCGCACTAGCTGGTTAGCTCGAAGGTACGTTAGACATGGTAACATCTGAGGAGGACAAAACCATTTACCATCAACCATGATTCTTCTGAAGGTATAAATACCGCTGCCAAGTACAATATTTTGAATTTTACATTTCCAACCCATTCGAGTAAGATTTTTCCTTTGGTGTTGCAGCGATTGTCACCTCAAAGTGTGTGTCTCGTACGTTTAGATAACATTCGATGACATGCGTTGGATATGATCCAGCTGGTGTTTGATCTTATACATTCCAATTTTAAAGGCTGTGAGCCTCGATGGAGTATATACTGAGAGAAAAAAGACTAATTTGTCTATATTAGATATCCTTTCACGATTAGATGCTCTATAAAGACGTAATTTCTATATTTTGCATTTCTGTTGTAGTCATCCAGCTCCTCTTGAAGGAGCGCGTAGGCATAATTGTACCTGGTCAGGTGTGCTATCCTCATATTTGATTAGGCTCTGGACATTTTTTTTTCTTGAATAGTCGTTGGGCATTGTTTTGTTCTGTGAGCAGACACGTTTCAACTCCTTTGAGCCATCTTCAGTGTTTGACACTGACTCTGAAGATGACTCAAAGGAGCCAAAACGAGTCTGCTTATTTGAAAAGGTTTTATCATATCACCATGGCCCCTCACTCTATAAGGTATACTTCGTTTTTCACTCTCCAACGGAAACAAAGCGAGACGAATCAGAAAAATGAAATCCATCCATTCTAGGAAAAGCTAGAAAAGCTGATTGTTGTTCCGAATATTCGAAAATCTTAATTAGCTCTGATGTCTAGTTAATTCTCGATTATCAGATTTTTTAAGCACCAACTGAGAAGCTATTTAGCATAGCGAGGGCTTAAGCAGTTTGGCTAAGAGTGGCGATAAAAATTCACCATCGCCAAAAAGTCTGAGATCAACAATTGTTTCCAGAAATTTAAATTTATGTATATCTTTGGATTTATCCGTTGCAGGGCGCATACCTCCTGCCGAAATGAAATGTCTGAGAAACTTAATCTTACCTTGAAGAAACACTTAATGACATTGATAATGAGACCATGCTCTTGTAATTTCTCAGAAATAGTTAATAAATGAATTAGATTCTCAGAAATGGATTTAAAATGTAGTAGTGTATCAACGAGATAAATGAAACGAAAATTTAGATCTTTTTGGACTGAGTAGATTAGGTGTTGGAAAGTCTGAGCAGGGTTACAAAAGTCAAAAGTCATACAAGTGAACTCAAAGAGGCCCAACGGTGAGCAAATTGCCATCTTTGGAATGTCTTCAGGTTCTTCTCAAATTCGATGGTATGCTTTAACAAGATCTGAAGTTGAAAAACTTTTCAATCAGCAAAAATATATCCTGAATGTTGGGAATAGGATAGCGAACCAGAAGAGTTATGGCATTTAAGTGAATATACTCGTATTCACCACAATAACGTCGTATGCTATCGCTTTTTTAACCAGATGTAATTACGAAGACCATTGGCTATCAGAAGATTGACGAATACCTTGTTACAACAGGAAATTAAATTCTTTGTTGGATACTGCTCATCTGCCACGAGCCAAACGTCTGGGTATTGAAATAACTGGAGCACCAGAAGTAATTACTTATGAGTGATGCTATGTGCAAGAAGTTTTCTGGAAACGGATTCAGTAGTAATTAATTATAATCTAAGCAATAGGCCTCTAATACGGTGGTCAGTATCCGAATGAATCTGTGCTGCAATGGAATGCGAATTTGTCCTCTCTTGAATTTTTTCATCAAACCGGAGGCAGTTTATAAGAAAACAAAACCTATCTTTTGATAGAGTAGATAGGTAACAATTGCCCGAGTAGTCTGGGTCGAACAGCGTTAAGTGGTTGCTCTTTTGAGCTGCACTCAAGATGAGGACACCTAACAAAGCTTGAAGATCTTCCATGGAAGTATTTGACACAGTCGAATTTTGAGCTTTATATTTTTTTCTTTGTGTCTCTATCTCGTTGTTAGTGTATTGCAATACCATTGCCATCATAGGCTATGTGATGAAAGCACTAAAGCATTCGAGAGGATTAGTGCAATTTCTAACATTTCCAATAGATCCAGGTTGAAAATGAGTCCCAGCTGTAACTAACGTGGATGTTTTCCACTCAAAACCACTTTTGCCTTTGACTGAATTCCCATGGAATATTACTGTGCTTGTATGTGATTCAGGCAAGGTAACTGGACCAGTTAAAGTTACAGAGGATGTGATTGATGCATGTGCAACTAGGCGACGATCATTCTAGTGCGCATGCTGTCTTCTTAATTCCATAGGATTACTTATGGGTACCTTTGAGTTTTGAATATGTTGTTCTATATCCCGTTAAATCT
This sequence comes from Odontomyia ornata, assembly GCA_963969285.1. Taxonomy (NCBI): domain Eukaryota; kingdom Metazoa; phylum Arthropoda; class Insecta; order Diptera; family Stratiomyidae; genus Odontomyia; species Odontomyia ornata. The sequence goes on from OZ017738.1 coordinate 381,108,077, forward strand.
TTTCCGAATCTTGATGTTCGTAATCCGGCTCTCTATTGCTGTCATCAGAGTCACAATCTTCTTGCTCCAAATTGTCCTATACATCGCTTATTTCTGAATTTTCATTTTCAAGTAATAAAAGTATTTCGTCATCATTCAATCCTCTTGATATATTTACTAAAACAAAAATTAACATACGAAAGAATCTTAGAAAATATTCATATTACTCAAAAAATATCTTCTATTACTAATGATGAGTAAGATCGACTCACACTACACACTTACTTTTGAGGATCACACGAAATGGGGGATAACAGAGACGCAATCTACATGGGATTCAAGCGCGTACTAAATAGTGGAAGCTTAGGTGGGTGGTCAGACCGGTACTGCTTTATGTGGGCTGTGCATGCTCACGTATGTGTACCTTGTGGGTCGGTTCGACTCATGGTTAGTGTTCTAGGAGCGAATTGCACTAATTATCGAATAAGTTTTATCAATCAGAACGTAACGAATCAAACTCGAAAGATGTCTCTAACTGATGTCACTGAAATTAAGATGGTTCTAGGAATTTCTTTCGTAATGTAGTGTTACTCCATTTTAACTGGCCAAAATTTTGTTGCAATATTATGTCTTTTTATTATATTATGTATTTCGAGCAAATGCAATCAAAAGTGTAGTACCTGGTTTGATGGAAAGCCCATGTAGTAGAAAAACCGCGTTTAATTGTTGTAATCGGAGAAAATTCAAACGGCAATAACTTCGGTACATTCTATTAAAACTCATAGAGTATAAGGGCCTTTAAAATGACTCTTAAATATCTACTTTCATCCAATTAAATCAAACTGATACAGTTTGACTGTCAAATATATTTAATTTACAGGTCCTACTATCATTAACAAAGTTGTACGAGTTTCAACCATTAAGTTATTTGTTATTCGACCTTTTTTCATAATTTTTTAACCAATTATTTTTATCTGCTCATCTTCAGATATTCATAAAAAGATTCAATCAAGTGTTAATAGCATGTACCCGAAATGTTGAAACTCAAAAATAATTCCTTAAACGTTCATGTAAATCCTAGCAAACCCGTAGTGTCTGAGTTGATTCAAAGTGCATATTGCCTCATAGCCATGTATAGTTGCTGTTGTAAAACAGAAAAATTTAAAGTCCCATAGCTCTGTTCAACACGATTCGGTTGTTCGGAAATTTCCCTTAATCATTAAACTTGTAAATTGACATTTACCTATAGAATTTTATTGAATTTGAGGTTGCCCTTATGACTTTATTCAAGAAAGTGTAAAATTCGTAAATCATCACAAAGTACAGTAAATTTTGACTTCTGACGTTTTTGTTGTTTTAGTGCTGATAACCACTCATGATTTTTTTCAGTTTTCCAATCGCAAGGGAGGTACGCCTAAATTTCGTACATTTCCTCTTCTCCTGCCTCCCTAGATACTGATAAACTCATTTTAAAACCAGTTTTGAAAAGATCTCATTTAGACCTTTCATATGATAACCCAAAATTTGTTTGAGGGTCACTCCTCTAAATGAGGGGACCCCCTTCAAACTCTTTGAAAATTTTTTTCACCCCAAAATTTTCTAGAAGTATTCACTTCCGACCTTTCCACAATGTTTCATGGCTGTAGCTTCTAAAGTTTCGGAAAAAAACTGCTTTGACACACAGACGGACAGACGTATGCAGATACCGATTTTAATAGGGTTTTGTATTTTCGCGATGTAGCGAACACGATATCAAACTCTAATGTCGAAACTATATTCCAATAGTCCGAGAGTTCCAACAAACTGCATTACATTAAGAATTCATGAACTGTATAAAATATACTTTCCTAAGGCTGGCAGTGAAAGTTTACGCCGAAGCATTAAGGAATCAATGACAGAATTCAAAGGCAGCTCGTCATTGAAGCAATATATTCCGCTGAAGCCGAGAAAACGTGGTATAAAAATATGGCAAAGATGTGACTCTAAAAAAGGTTACACAAATGATCTTAACGTATACGATGGAAATGATTCAGGCTCTTCAAATGTAGGAACATTGGGTGAAAGGGTTGTGGAAAAACTATGCGAAACCATTCGTGATCCAAACATAGTTGTAGTTTTTGATCGATTCTTTATATCGTATACCCTCATGACCACTCTCCCTTATGCTTGCGTCGGCACATGTATGCCAAACAGAAAAAACATACCCATACTTGCTGATCGACTTGAAAGAGGGCAACCTGTATTTTAAATTAGCTCAGAGGAAACTTTGGTAGCCAAATGGAAGCATTCGCGGGAAGTTATGCTTTTGAGTAAACGGTACAAACCCACAAACACCACCGTATTGAGAACACAGAAAGACAGAAGTCGAATTTACGTTGATTGTCCGAAAGGGTTGACGTTTGATAACGAAATGATGGGACGTGTAGGTCTGTGGCGACTCAGAACGGCCCAATGTCAACGCTCTCCTCACGGCGTAAACAGATCCTCGTCCCATGAGAAATCTTCGCCTGCCAGACGATTTCTAAAAACAGCAGTGCAAGAAATTCCCTTGAGAAAATATAAATTTGCTTGTGCCATTTTTCTTGCTTCTCATAAGTCGATAAACATGAGAGGACATAAGCAAACAGAGAGTACACAATACAAATCAGTCAACGGCACAACCACCATTCAACGTCATAACCCGCATTCAACGTCATAACCCGCATTCAACATCTCGTCGTCTCTACCAATTGCCATCAAAGGAACAAAAACTGTAGAATTTACAAAGAGTAAAATATATCAAAGAGTAAATAAAAAAACACAGATTTTTTTTTTCCAAGGTGGTGACCCCAACGCGCAACAGCAATGGTAGTTGGACGAAACGACGAGGAAGTTGAGCACCGTCTCCCTCAGGAGGCACCATCAGCCGTGAGTTTACCCCTGGCTCAGGAGGTAAACGTCATCAGCCAATGTAGGCTACCATCCTTCTGGCGGGCTAGTCCTGAGTTGTGGTTCTTCCAAGTGGAATCACAATTCGAGGTGCACAAGGTGGTAAGGGACGCAGCTAAGTACCATCTCACGGTATTATCACTGGACCACGAAACAATCACGGATGTAGCGGACATCATCCGTGCGCCACCGGAGGACAACAGGTACGGAACACTAAAAGCAGCTATTGTCGCCCGTCTCACGGACTCACCTGATGCGCAGTTGCATAAGCTGCTCACAGGCGTTAAGTTTGGCGACAAGAGACCTTCGCAGCTATTACGGCACATGCGTTCCCTCGCTGGTACATGGGTCAGTGACGACGTTCTCCGTGTTAAATGGCTTGACCTCTTGCCACAGCAAACACGCCGTATGGTTCTGCTGACATGGGCCCGGGAGTGATGGCCATGTCAGTACAACCACCTACGCGCTCAACAACACCCTCATCTGGTTTCTCCTCACGGCATACTTTTTCAGACCAAGTCGCTATCGAGTTAGCTGCCTTGCGTCTGGCGATTACGCAGCTAACAAACTTGACACGAGAGGTGCTTCAGCAACCACACTCCGGCACCAGTACGCTGCGGGAGTGCTCCTCGTCAAGAGGCCAACGGCGAGGTCGCTCCGTCACTCCTGGACTAGACTGCCGCACAGGACACTGCTGGTATAACACCAAGCACGGGGCCCTAGCGATGCGATGCAAGCAGCCTTGTTCTTTTCCCGTTTCAGATCATACTATTAGGCGCTCGGAAAACTAGTTTTGCCGGCGTTGTACTCAGCGGACACCGCTGGCAGCAACACCTTGGAGAGACGACTTTATGTCTCCGACCGCACCTCAAAAACAAGGTTCCTGGTAGACTCCGGCTCCGCCCTCTCCATCATCCCGAGGCATTCCACCGCCAGGCCTCTTCGTAAGCAGAGCCTCGTGCTACAGGCAGCCAATGGTACGCCTATCGCCACCTTTGGAGCTCAGCAACTCACCCTAGATTTTGGGCTACGCCGGCCACTCCACTGGTCGTTCGTCATAGCAGATGTCCAGACAGCCATTCTAGGAGCCGACGCATTAAAGCATCACGGTCTGCTCATCGATCTACGCCACCAGCGCCTCCTAGACGATCTGACTAACCTATCCACAGCTTGCGTCCTTGGTTCAGCTCCAGCTATACACAGCATTAGGGCTGTTGCCAAGACATCGTCCTTGAAAGGCACCATATGAGACCGATACAAAGGGATCATCGCCAAGTATGCAAACGTTATCCCACTACCCGGAGAGTTAGCCTCGGTCGCTGACTACCCATCCAGCACCAAATAGTCACAAACGGCCCACCAGTTTTCACGAGACCACGTCGCCTCGCGGGAGAAAGCCTCACCGCTGCAAAAGCTGAGTTCGCTTTCTTGCAGGAACGAGGCATCATTCGACCCTCGCCGACCCAATGGGCCAGTCCTCTGCACATGGTGCCTAAGGACGGCGGTCGTTGGCGAGCTACTGGGGACTACCACCAACTCAACACTCAAACCCGTCCGGACCGTTCCCCATTGCCCATCATAGAGGATTTTATTCAAGAGGCCAGTGGCACAGTTTTTTCAGTAATCGACCTTCAGCGTGCTTTCTACCAAATCCCGGTTGCCCCTGAAGATGTATGTAAGACGGCAGTCACCATACCCTTTGGACTGTTCGAATCCCTGGGGATGCCTTTGGGTCTACGCAACGCAGCTTAAACAATGCAGTGAACTCTAAACCATCTGCTGAGGAAGTTGGAACTCGTCGGCCAGCCACGACCATCACCAGCACCACCTTGAGCAGCTTCTCTCGATGCTGCAAGCGGCGAATCTCCACGCCAACGGGGATAAATGCCAAATCGGTCAGCCTGAAGTCGTTTTTGCCGGATACCACGTCTGCAAAACAGGGTTTCGACCACCAGCCCCAAAGTCGGAAGTCATCGCATCCTTCCCCAAACTGGCCGATTCATCCCAGCTAAGGCGTTTTCTCGGTATGTTGAATTTTTATCGCCGCTGCATGCCACACGCTGCCGAATCGCAATCGTCACTCTCAGAACTTCTGAAAGGTTGTACGAAAAAGAAAGCACCACTCACTTGGACACCCGAGGCTGAAGTGGCTTTTGAACGTTGCAAGAAAGGCATCACGGAGGCAGCCACGTCAGCTTTTCTCACGCCTTCGAATCCATTGGCACTCCGCAGAGACGCATCCAGCACTACCATCGGGGCTGCCTTGGACCAACAACGAGGTGACGGCACTTGGGTACCGTTGGGTTTTTTCTCGCGGAAGCTCTCCGAAACCGAACAACGCTATTCAATCTACGACCGCGAGCTCCTTGCGAGATTTGCTGCCATTAAGTTCTTCCAGCGCATCTTGGAAGGAAGGCAGTTTATCATATATACCGATCACCGGCTCTGACAAAACGCTCAGACAAAGCCTCACCCCGCCAAAGCAGGCAACTGGATTTCATCGCCCAATTCGATTCACGAGTGGAATACACACCAGGGGATGACAACATCATCGCTGATGCCCTTTCACGTGTAGAAACGGTCACGATACCCGCCGCAATCACTCCTCAAGCCATCAGCGAAGCGCAGGACACAGACGACCAGTTGCCCAACCTGCTGGCGAGCCCCCGCCTCAGACTACATCAGTTGGTCTTGGAGGGTTGCTCTGCATATTATGTGGAGTTCAATGGCACCATTAAGCCTTACCTGCCAGTTGCACTCCGCCGTCAGGCTTTTGACATCGTCCCTCAACTGTCGCATCCGAGTGGACGCGGCACCTCGAACCGCGTAGCGCTTAAATACTTCTGGCTGAGTCTGCGGAAAGACGTATGCCGTTGGGCCAAGCAATGCATACCCTGTCAACTCTCGAAGGTCCACCGTCACAACCACGCAGAGCTAAGGAACTTCAAGACGCCGGACGGGCGTTTCGACCACATTCATGTGGATTTGATCAAGTTGACACAGTGCGAAGGGTATGGGAACTGCCTCACCATCATCGACCGTTATACACAGTGGCCTCAAGCAGTGCCAGTGCGTGACATCAGAGCTACCACCATCGCCAGGGCACTATTCGACCACTGGATTTCAATATTTGGCCCGCCACTGGAGATCACTTCGGACCAAGGACGCCAGTTCGAAGCAGACCTCCTGAATCAGCTCGGTCGGATCTTGGGCACCAAACACGTGCACACCACTCCATACCACCCTCAAGCCAATGGCATGGTCGAGCGGATGCACCACACCCTCAAGGCAGCGTTAAAGTGCGTTCCAGAGACACCATGGCTGCAGGCACTTCCACCGATCTTGCTGGGTCTACGAACCACGTTCTCCCGCAGAAATGGTTTTCGGGACATCACTTCGGATTCCGGGCGAGTTCATTACGCCTCAAAATACACCAGCCAGCGGCCCACAAGATTTCGTAACCGACTTACGCCGCCTTTTCAAATCGATTCGCCCAGTCCCGTCAGCCAGACACTCGATTCACCAACCATTCATTTTTAAAGACCTGGCCAGCTGTGAGTACGTGTTCCGCCGCATTGATGCTGTAAAGAAGCCGCTCGATCAGCCATACTCCGGACCTCATCGTGTCGTCAAAAGGGTCAACGTCAACATCTACGTCGTAGACGTAAATGGCGTAACCAAGACCCTCTCCACGGAACAACTCAAACCAGCGTACCTTGAGCAATCTGATGCCCATCCAGCGACACAGCAGTTATACTCAATACCTCTACAGGCACCCACAACACCACCTATATTGCCTTCGGAAACGAGACAACCTGCGTAGATTTTTCCGGAACAATCACTACAACCATCCAAGAAAAGAGTCACGTTTTCACTCCCTTCGACGCATGCGAAGGTAATTGGGGAGGGAGTGACTGTGGCGACTCAGAACGGCCCAACGTCAACGCTCTCCTCACGGCGTAAACAGATCGTCGTCCCACGAGAAATCTTCGCCTGCCAGACGATTTCTAAAATCAGCAGTGCAAGAAATTCCCTTGAGAAAATATAAATTTGCTTGTGCCGTTCTTCTTGCTTCTCATAAGTCGATATACATGAGAGGACATAAGCAAACAGAGAGAACACGATACAAATCAGTCAACGGCACAACCACCATTCAACGTCATAACCCGCATTCAACATCTCGTCGTCCCTACCAATTGCCATCAAAGGAACAAAAACTGTAGAATTTACAAAGAGTAAAATAAATCAAAGAGTAAACAAAAAAACATACAGATTTTTTATTTCCAAAGATCTATCGGATCAAAAAATCCGAACTTATGATTTCATGGAAAATCGACTAAACTGTGGCGAAAAGTGTTCTCCAAGTTTCTGATGATGGTTGTTGTCGACGTTCATTTTCTGCACCAGGGGACTGTGCACAAAAAAAAACACAGCTAAAAAACTTTTTAATACTGCTAGCAGAACAAATGATCACAGCAGGAAGGACAAGAGCGAAATAAAACAGAAACTAGCTGGGCAGGTAAGGTAAGGCAGGGAAAACGAAGGCGCTGTAAATTATGTTCGTCTATGGATAAAGAGGAGCGAACAGTTTTTGAATGTTCAATGAGCAAAGCCCCGTTATGTTCGGAATGTTTTGGTAGATTTGACTCATAAAGCAAAATACAACTATGTACATGTAAAACAAGGTGGGTAGACAAGCCTACAGCCATGTCCGAAGTGTTTTGTCCATGAATAAGGTCCAGATATATTTCAAAGAGCTGCACACATATAAAGGAAAATCCATTGTTTCTCCATTTTTAACGGTCGCCATTTTGTGGCAAACTAACGAAAATCACGCTAATAAAGAATTCCTGAAAATATTTATGTTATTGATGTCATTCAAAAATTTTAAGATGATCAAATCAAAGCTGTAGTGTTTTATTCGATGGAAAGTTCATAAAATATCAAAATTGTGTGTTATTGTTGTTGTAATTGGAGAAATTTCAAATGGCTAGTTTCTGTTTTATTCCGTCAATTTGATTCAATTTATATCAATCTTAGTATAAGGACCTTATGGAAGACTACTTTAATATTAAATTAAATTGGGTTTAGGTGTATTTATACGATTTTATTGGGGAAATGTGAAATCCAAAGATAATATTGTTATTAACAAAGTTGAGTGAATGTAGATTTCTAATGTATTTGTTATTGTTGTACTCATCCATATTTTTTGGACCACAGGTGGCCAGTCGCGAGGGGGGAGAGGACACACACACACATTTTTTGTATATTTCCGTTCCCTGTGCATCCTTCGAGACAAAAAAATGTCAGTTTAAGGCCTGTTTTGAAAAGCTCCGATCATGGCCTTTCATTTGATACTCATATCGGCTGCCTTTGGTGAAATGTTTTTATTCGTTTATTCCATATAGAGAGTACATTATACAAATTTTGGTATATTTTGCCTCCCTTGGAACCAACTGATGCATAAAATGAAATGAAATGACTACCTATAATTAAAAAAAAATTTAAGGGATCCGTCGTTATCAGGGGGACCCTCCTTAAAAAATTTTGAAATATTTTATAAGATTTTCACATTTGAGAGATCGCTGATTCTGACGTTTTCAAAAAAAATTGAGCTTTATAGCTTCTATGGTTCCTTAAGAAACTTGCTGTTTCGCACGGACAGACAGACAGGATGCGAAACTTGTAGATCTTTAAAAAAAATTTTACCAAATACCTAAGAAGACAATTAGCCTACGGGTATCAAACAAACAAAATAATTAACTAAAATATATTTTACCTCGCAATTCGTCCAATTTGTCCTTGATGAATAATTCTGTCGCACCACGATTTAATTCAATGCTCAAAACATAATATATAAGTTAATTAAATGATATAAAAAATTTATTTTTTAAAAAATAGATCTTTCTTCCTTGAGAGTTAACAATAGACTGACTATTCTAATTTACATTTTAACTGAACAAAATGATGAGCTGCAACGTGACGTGCCGGATACTTGCCAGACGGATTCGTCAGGTTTCAGCTGCAATTGGATCGCGCATTACCTTTCAGGTGTAATGGAATCATTAGCGATTTCGTGGGAACGACCGTTGAAAGATGAATTTTGCTGTTTCGATGAATTTTGCTGTTTCGCGCGTTTGATTTATGTGGTTCGTTCCTTAACTCTTCCCCCCTTAAGTTGAATGCCCTCATTCAACCTTAAAATTGTGGAATCCTGTAGATGCTGTGTGATTTTTTTAATTTCGCTGTGCGATTTTCCGAAAGGCATGATGAAGCTGATGAAACTATTGGTTCGGGCTCTCTTGAGGATGATTCGGCTGCAGGTTTCGTGTTTGAGTCTGAATTTTCGGTGGTAGCTTGATCCACTTGGATGATCAATTTCGATTTTGGTTTCTGTTTTGTGTAGGCTAATATTTTCAATGATATAAGATTATAATCAAAGCTGTTATTGAGCTGTAAATAATCCATCGGTCTGTTTTTTTGTTCATCTCAATCAGATTTATCTGTTTTGTGTTATTAATTTGCATTTCCTTAATTAATTCGAGGGAGAGTATTTCAAGTATCTCGTCCTGTTTTACTTCGATATGTAGCAAGGTTGGTAGCAGCTGTACGTTCGATATACCCATTGATTTGTAAGTCTGGTTGTTAACTTCGACGGTCACGTTCTCATGTTTGATTATAAAACTTCCAATAAGGTATTGGGATGATCCGTTGATAACGATTTCTCCGCTGAAGCTGTTGAGGAGCAAGGTATCCGTAGCAATTTCTTCCACGATTGGAATATGATGGGCATTTGTCATGTTGCATTTAGCTTTTTTGCTTTTGAAAAGGAAGGGGATACAGTTTGAGTGGCTAATGTTTTTAATATCCTGGGATTTACATACAGAAAGTTTATTGAAATTTTTACATTTTCCTACTAAGCCGAAGTAATCATTGTTGTTTTTAAGAATATATTCATAGTCAATTTTAATTATGGAATTCATTTTTTTTAATGGTTTTATAAGGAAACGTTCGTAGATAGCTTCATAAGTGGTTGGACAATCTACTATATAGAAAAAATGTGTTAAATTTTGAAAGATTTTTACATCAGAAAATTCCAAGGCTTCTTCTACATTTCCGTATGGAATGTGGTTATTACTGTAGGTATTTATAATTTTGTCTATTTCATACTTTGAAAGGATGTTCGAGTTTACCAGGTTAACTTTTGCTAATCTTATGGATTCAACTATATTTGACAATTCTTCTTTTACAATTCGTAATTTATATTCTGTACTTAAAGCTAGAGTAGTTTCGAAAACTTTATCCTTTTTTAAGACATTTAAAATTTCATCAGTTACATTAGTGATTTGATTAATTCTTTCATAGTATTCTTTATTAATGAGCACTTGTTTGTTATTATTATCCAACAGCTCATTCATTTTTCCCGTTAATAAAACAAGATCATCATGGTCGGGGTTTCCTGCAATGAATTTCCATGCGGATCCAATAAAATTTAAAGATCTTTTTGTTTTCTTTGGCCGAAATTTAATATTATCCAAAAGGTCCTTTGTTTGCGATACTTCGTGAGAAAGTAGTGGGAAAAATGGGTTGGATTTTGGGATATGGTCGGCAAGAAGGGCAGAAACATTATTAAGGAAATTATGGTATTGATCTATTTGAAGTATGTGCACAAGTTTGAAGCTTCCATTCTGGATTTTCGCAGTGCCTGTTTTGAGTGTTGCAATTTGAGAATTTGAGTAGTCTATAATCTGGATATTTGCGTCGATCAGACTGGATGAAAACCTGAAAAGAGAATCAGTTCCTTATGTCACTCTTGTGTATGGTTCGGCCGGTTTCAGTTAGAATGGTAGTTGGTCTATTTGCCTTTACTATTTCCTTTTTGTACCTAGTAGTTAATTTTGATCCTTTGCGCTTATTTATCTTTATGTATACTTCCTGGCCTATTTCATAATCTTTTATGGGTTGCCTATCCTTGTTATGGGAATTTAAATCTCGAGCTTGTTTATTTTTGATTGTTTCTATATTTTCCCTGCGAGACTTTTCTAATTGCTCGGGACTTGTGGAAACTATTCTACCGTAAAAAGCTTCTATAGGCTTCTTACCAGTTGTCGAATGAATGCTGTAGTTATATTCGTATACTGATCTTTCCAAGAGTTCTTGGAAATTCCTATGAGTGCCATCGGTTTTGAGGCACCGCATTATCTCGGACAGGGTTGAGTGAAATCTTTCAACCTGTCCGTTGACTTCACTCTTATAAGATGGTGTTTTGTAGACGGTAATATTTAGCTGGTCCTGCATCATGAAGAGAATAGATGCTGAATTTAATGATTTTTCACCATCAATCACAATTGCCTTGGGGACACCGTAAAAAAGTAAGAGCTCTCGGAGTGGGTCGCGTACATCTTCTATTGCTCTAGACTTCAGCTGTCTGGCTTGTGCAAATTTAGTAAATTTGTCCACGGCTGTTAGTATGAGATGCCCTTCCGTTGAATATATATCGACGTGAAGGATGTGACCCGGGAATTCAGGGATAGGAGTTGCGAAGAGTACAGGATTGTTAGGATGGCGATCATATTTATTTTCCTTGCAAATATGGCACTGTTTCACCATCCGCTTAATTTTTGCATTCATTTTAGGAAAATAAAATTGCTCGATTATTTGCAATTGGTTCTCCTTTGCATTCCTGTGTGCTCTTTTATGGAATTTCAGAATGATTTCTTCTTGTTCACATTCGGTCAAGACATTCTGTACTTCCTTCTGAGTGAACCGTGCCCGGTAATTTTGAAAATATAATGGATACAATTCTTGAATAATTCCCATGACTTCCTCCGGTGCCTTAATACCATTGATGACATTAGGATGAAGATACCGTTTCAAAATACCAATGATATTTTCTCTGGTGTACTGAGGCTCAATGAAAGTGTGCCTGAAATAATTTGGGAATGGTTTTTCCAATTGGTAGCTTGTCTCGTCTCCGATTTTCAAAATAATCTGTATTCGAAATGCATTGAGCGGGGTTTCAACGGAAGGTATCAGATTTTGTGACGAACTTTCGTCACTGTGAGCGGAAGCGGTCAAAGAATGCAATTCTGCTCCTAAAAAATGAATATTTTGGGTGCTTTCGTCTTCTTCAACTAAGTCTGGTTCTTGGCAGTAGCTTTCAGGATCAGCCAGATTTCCTTCGGGTCTAATGTAATCGAAAATATCTTCCTCGTTCCCTTCCTCTTCTCTATTGAGTGCTTCGTTATATTCGGCCAACTCGTTTTTAGCATCAATGTGGAATGACCGTTGCTGCTTTTGTGGATGGGGTGCCTGGAAAGGAGTTACCCGTTTAGGAGCAAACATTGGTCGAGGTGGAGGTCTATTCTGGTAGTTAACCATTCGAGAGTGGTCTACGTCCATGGGTTCAGGACGTGGTTGTGGTTTCGGAAACATTCTTGGAGGAGCTGGTGCCTGATATTGCACTGGGTATTGGTTTCGGAAGAATTGATTTGAAGGGAAAAAGTTTTGTTGAGGCTGTTGTCGCATTAAATTATAGTCCTGGTATGGACGTTGCACATTTTGGTGAGATATACGCATAAAATCAGGAGGATGGACATTTCTAGGCGCAGGAATGGGTTTGTGCCTGGTGGTACCGGTGGGGGTAGGTTATTGCTAAGGCGACGTGCCATGCTATTATTATTATTAGCATGTTGTGCCCTATAGTTAATGTTCTCCATTTTAAGGCATAAGCGAAGGGCTTGTGGGAGATCGGTGGGCTCTTTCATACTAAGAAGCCTTGGTAAGTCACCAGTAAGACCCCTTATAAAGGTATCTAAGGTTTTGTCTCTATAAGAGTGAACTAAGATATTCATAGCCTCTGTTCCTATCTCCAAGCTGGAAATCTTATTAAGAATACGGGACAAATGATGGTAAACTGTTTGATAAAATTGATGCACGCTATCGTTGCCTTGGACAAGACAGGTCATTTGGTACTCGAGAGTCCCCAAATCCCTTTTGTCCGCATAATGTAGTGTCAAACAGCGTGATATTCGTTCCCAGTTAAGGGGAGTGTTATAAGACTCTAAGACCGTGTCGGCTTGACCAACAATTTTGTTACGAATCACGTTTAATATTCCGTAGTATTTAGCAGATCCTGAAAGGTGAGAATATATGCTCAGAACCCTATCTACACTCTTTTTCCAGGAACTGAATTCCCCAGCCTGTCCAGAAAATTCACGTAAACTTTTCACAATATCTGGGATCTTATCTAGATCAGTTAAGTTCCCTAGTTGGTCTTCATTTATTCTCTGATCCACTTCGAGGTTCAAGTTAATTTCCGGCGTAAGTAGTTGCTGCACCAGGCGTGGTACTTCTCTTGCCAGAATACCTGTGATCACTTCTTCCATATTAATTTGTGGATTTTCCACTCTTTGATCCGGTATTGGAGGGTTTTCAGGAAGTTGAGGATTCACCTCTTCCTCTGGAACCCTTTGAAGCCTAGCTGGCATAATCAAATTTTCCCGACGGGACATAATGATAGTATAAGGGATAAAAGTTAGGTTTGGGAACTATCGCAACTAAAATCTTGAGGCTACTTACAATTTTTTCCGCATGAAAATGTATATCTTCTCACTGTCACTTAAAATCCTTCGACCACAATTAATTACTCTTAAATTTTTCCTCACTAATGGAGATTTAATTTTCCACACAAATATAATTATTTATTTATATTTAACCTTCACTCTATTTGTATTCGACTAATTTGTTACGATTCTTAAACTTTTCTCACTAATGGAAATTCAATTTTCTACACAAATATAATTTTTCATAAATATTTCATTTCACTTTATTTTTAATCGACTAATTTGTTACTAAACTTCAAATTCAAATTCACATTAACTTTATCATTAGCTTACATTAGAATTAACACTAGGATTTCCATCGCGAAGCGGCTGTCGGGGTACGTCCGACTCCTTTTTATTCGTTGATTACTCGGGGGCCTCGTTTCTTCGCGATACGTGGTTAGATGACCTGCGACGTCCCTTAGCCTTTTGTGTCTTAAATTCAACTTTCGGACGGTTTCCGTGAATTCTTAAGGATTTAATAAACCGAACCTTTCGTTGATGCGCGACTACTTTCGGTTAATACGACATGCAGGTCCCTGCTCGGGCGCCAGTTAATTAAATGATATAAAAAATTTATTTTTTAAAAAATAGATCTTTATTCCTTGAGAGTTAACAATAGACTGACTATTCTAATTTACATTTTAACTGAACAAAATGTTGAGCTGCAACGTAACGTGCCGGATACTTGCCAGACGGATTCGTCAGGTTTCAGCTGCAATTGGATCGCGCATTACCTTTCAGGTGTAATGGAATCATTAGCGATTTCGTGGGAACGACCGTTGAAAGATGAATTTTGCTGTTTCGATGAATTTTGCTGTTTCGCGTGTTTGATTTATGTGGTTCATTCCTTAACTTATACACTGATCTCATCACTCTCCTTTCGAGTTAGAATGTTCAAAGAACTATATTTGGATGTATTTATTCGAATTATATCTTTTCACATTAATCGATACATCATTGCGCTGACTTTGGCCCTATCTAGAGCCCTGTCCACTTTTCAATATGATATGCGCTTCTGCTTGTACCCTTAGAGTGCTGGTTCTTTTCGGTCTTTCATAGTTTCTGGCAAATATTTTCTCGAATTTAACGCGATTAGATTCAGAAATATTCAGATTGACTCGAAGATTATTGGTAATTGATTCTGCTACGGTCTCTGACACCGCTGCAACCTCTGGCACCACTTTTTAAAACATCGGGCTTTTCGTAAACTCGTACCTAAACAACTTTAACGTGTAGCTATTCAGGGGGGGGCATTGTTTCATTCACCATGACCCCGAGAGTAAATTGTCTAAAATCTTTTTTCGAAGTAACCTGAGCGACAATCACCACAATTACAAACAATCGCAAGCTTCTTAGTCCTTGATATCCCCGCCACTTCCTTTTTGCAGGTTTAATGCTTTGAATCTATATATTGTTTTTAGATGAAACTTATTGGACATCCCGCATCTTTTCTCCCCATCGAACAGAGTCTGCCTATGTTCATAATATTGAGCTGCACAATCTTCTCGAAATCGTCACTCGCAGTGGTGTTTAAATCGACGGATAGTACTCCGTCACCACCGCGAAAACCTTTTTAGGGTTTTGTACTAAAATACAAAACCCTATTGCAATCACGACCTGTGTCCGTCTGTCCGTCCGTCCGTCCGTCTGTATGTCACAGCACTTTTTCTCCGAAACTATAGAGGCTACAGCCATGAAACTTTGTGGAAAGGTCATAAGTGGTGACCTCTTGAAAGTTCAAGGGTGAAAAAATTTTTCAAAGGGGTTTAAGGGGGGTCTCCCCTTATAGGGAGTTGACCCCCTCAAAAAAAATTTTTCACCATTGGTAGTCGAGTAGGGTGTCATTGGAAAGGTCTCAATGAGATCTTTTCAAAACAGGTCTTAAAATTGCCTTATGAGTACCGAGGGGGGAAGGGGAAGGGGAAATGTACGAACTTTTCGCGTACCCCCCCCTCGCGATTGGACACCTTCCATCCGAAAAATCTGAAAAAAATCATGAATGTAGGCCTTAATGAGTACAACAACAACAAATACATGAGAAGTCGAAATTCACTCAACTTTGTTAGTAATAGTATGATTTATCGATTTTATGTTTTCTCGAATAAAATCTAAATGGTACCCTTAAATTCAATAAAATTTAACAAAAAGATGATTATTTATAAGGTTGATCTTTTCTGAAAGTTTCATAAAGATCGAATAGTATTTAACGAAGTTATAGCGATTTGAATTTTCCCGTATTACTATGGAACAATGTGCCCTGTATTACTATGGAAACATATGGCTATGGAGCCATAAGCGCTTTTTACCGACTTAGACACTACAGCTTTGCTAGGATTTGCATGAAAATTTCAGGAATGATAGATATCATGAGGATGACTACATACAATTGAAACAAGTCGAAGAGGCAGGAGAGAGCTCCTAGCAAAAGGGCTTTGTAGCCATTCTAGGATTCCTAAAAATAGGGCATGAATCGATGCTTGCAGTACAAAGGAGTGGCCCCTGAAAAAAATTTCATGAAAGGTAGCCGATATGAGTATCAAATGAAAGTTCTCTATGAGAGCTTTTCAAAACAGTTCTTAAAGTGACAGTTTTTGCTTCAGTGGGGGCACAGAGAGGGGGGGAAATACATGAAAAATGTGTTTTCTCCCTCGCGAATGGACACCCGTGATCTAAAAAAATCTAAAAAAATTATCAAGCGAAATATTTATGGGTATAATTTTAACAAATACCCCAGAATCAAAAAATTCTTTCAACTTAGTTAATAATAGTATGATCCTCGAACATGACGTGTTTCTTAATTTTATTCGTTGCTGGTTACGGCATTTTGTAAGTTGGGTACAAAACCCTTCTGACATGAGCATAGGTCTGTCCACCCAACTTGTTTTGTCTTCAAGGGAGTTTTCTCCATAGATGACTACTTTCGCTGAGAATCATTGCTTACGCACCCAATCTGCCTTTGTTCGGTTTGGCCGGAGTTTCCCATGCAAAATCAACCCGTTCCGTAGCATCGGCTTTGCTTGATACTGCCTAAAAATATTGCTTTCTTTTTCTTGGCAGCTTCGATATTCTTGAAGTTACTTGCTTCTTTGCCGTGGTTTTGAATCCTTGTTCATCAGAAAATTACGTCATGAATCGCGCCTTTTTGTAACCAAGTTTGATTTTCTGGAAAGCTTTTAATAGATCCTCAACGTCTCAGCTCGAAACATGACTCCCAACCCTTTGAGCAACCTTTCGAGTGACATGGAATAATACATTGCTCGCAAATGATATTAATAGGAGGTTTTTCCTCGAAGTATAAAGTCCAACATGATCTTAGTTGAATTATCATCAAGCTTGTAAGTTGTCCAAAGCAGGTTTACATGCATTTTCACCACGCAAAATCAGTGGCCGAACTACTGATCTCATTCAATAACTCATCTACGTATGATGCTCACTTCCGGGCGATATGCCGCCATTAATGCTGTGCTTGGCTGGAAAAGGGTCTTAGTAAGGTGGTTTCTCTTTTCAAAAAGTTTATTCTTCATTGCGATAACTCTCTCTATTACGCTTCTCTCTATTCGTTTGAATCTGCGTCGTGATGAGTTTTATCTTTGACTTGCCTTTGAACATTATTGTTGTTGGAATTTGCGTCCCCAAAATTATCAACATCGCACTGACGAGAGCATTCATCAGCGTTGCAGTACGTAGCGTATTTGGCCACTGTTCCTTAGAATGCTGCTGTTATCGTTATTATGGTTTGGTCCAGTCTCATTTGTTTTATCTTCGATGGTTCAATCGCTCGCTTGATCTGATGGATCTCCTTGGTATAAATGATGTATTAAATCAGCATTTTGTGCTTTAGTAAGGAACTGCCCCGTCAGAGTACTGATTTCAACTGCATGATAATTAGCTTAGCTGCAGCTATTTTTATTTTTTCGGAATATTATTTGTTTTGATTCAAACACACAATTTTATTTGCTATTATGGCCTTTCCTTTTATGGCACGGTACACAACGATTGTTATCAAAGCTTGCCTTAGCACACAGGTAGGGCAATAGCGTATGAACGTTCTCGAATTTGATTGCAGCATACAGCTAAAAGAATAATGTAACTTCCTTATTTTTCACGGCATACCGCTCAAAAACTCATGGGAATTTCATGAAGCATACAGTTAACCGTATTTTTCCAATAAACCTAACTATTCCGATCCTATTTTTGGTTTATAGGACATGGACACCAAACAAATTGCACAGATTTACTTAAAGTAATGAAGTTAGTTTTTTCTGTGTAGCATCACAACCCCTCTAGGGCCCGTGCTTCCTGCAACAAGCGCCTCCAACTGTCTCGGTACATTGACCGTGTCCTCTAATTTTCAAACCCAAGCAGCAGCAGTCTTCATCCGTCAAGTCAGACCAGCTTTTCTCCGTTCCTCAACCGATGTTCATCCATACGATTCATGTGTCCAGCGCATTGCAGCTTTCGCAGTCTTACAATCGTTGAGACATCCGGCTCGCCAAAAATTACATACAGCTAATGGTTGTATGCCATTGGTCCACGTCTAGCTTCGCTCCAATTATTCGTGTCAGGACACGTCCATTGAAGGAGTCCAGTAGCATAACAGAGGTCTTATCACATATTTGTATACTTGAATCTTTGTTCTCCTATAAATGCAACTGGTCTTCAAGATAGTCTAAAATGAATATAATACTCTATTTGCAAGCTGTATTCTTCGAAATATTTCATCTCTTTCATTACTGGTTCGCATTGTTTTTGCGCCTAAATATACCATTTGCCTAGGTTTTTGATATTGTATTCGCCAAGTGTGTATTTTGAAATATTTTTCCTCGACTGCGTCAAGAGCTACTAGTTTTGCTTCACTGTGTTGTTTCAGGAAAGTTCTTTAGTGGTTTTAACGACCATTCTAAAATACTGATGTCATCCGGATAGGCTAACACTTGGCTTGACTTGTAAAATAACGTACCTCTTGTACCATTAGGTATCTTTGTAATGACATACGAGTATTGCAGAGCCAGATTGAATAGTTTCCCTGCCTTAGTCCGATATTTGTGACAAAGCCGTCGGTGAGTTGGTTATTGAAGTGGACTTGGAAAGTTGTCAACGTCATTGTCATTTTGATAAGATGGACTAATTTGGCTGGGATACCAAAGCAAAGCATTATTTGATACATTAGGTTGCGATCAATACTGTCGTATGCTTGCTGCAAGTCAACAAAGATTTCACAACATAGGAGTGCTGCCAGATCCTAATAAAAAACTAAAAGATTGCATGGAACGAATTTGTTTTTCTGCAGTTATTGATTTTTTGAGATATGGTAATCCTGAAATCTCTCATCGAAGCATATGTTTATATTCGCGCCAATTCTTGCGTAAGCATTTACCTACTTACCTGCTACCGAAGATTTATGGCTCGCTGTTCGGCTTGTGTTCGGATTTTTCCGGAGGGTTGATTGAGTGTGGATACTATATGAGTAAACTATGATCCAAACTCCTCGCCTTGAATACCTTGTTGTCTCGTTTGATAGTTCTAACTGCATGATGCACACCATGTACAGGTATGACGTCCGAGAATAAAATGGGTATGTTAATAAGAGTAGTAGTTGGTTGCATGGCGAGAAGCATGTGATCGTGCTTATATACTTAAATATGTAATGATGATTGAAATAAGTTTCCTCTCCAAGCTGAAAAAATTATTTGTGTAGCCATTGAAAAAATAATTGTTAGATTTACTTTTTGGGGAATAGTTCTTATAATTGCTAACGACGAAATTAATGATTGAGTGCAATATAAAGTATATAGGTGGAGGTCAGAAAAGAAGAAAAAAACCACTTTCGGGAAATATGTGGCTTTGATCGCTCAAGGTGCATCTGAAGGCAAACAAATATTATACTTAATCTCCACAACCAGCAAAAGTTCTTCAAATGCTGGCTCAAGTAAAACTGATGAACAGAAACCAGTGTAGTACTGTGAAGACTTCCCTTCTTATGCTGCTCACAAGAGTGTGATATTGCCCATATCACCTAAAGTTCCGTTACGGTGATGAAATGGCGATACCCTAACAATAAACCTCAATCCCAAGTTCGGATTGTGACCGTTGTGCGATTGATTATTTTTATTATTATTATTATGCTGCTCACAACCTTTCCGATTATCCTCCAATTTTTCTGCAGCTCTGCAATATTTGAAAACAAAAACTGATGGTAGGGCTTGCGTTACTAAATAAAGCTTCTTGCAAAACTCCTGTAGACACTATTTTTGACAAACATTGAGACTGATGTAGTTCCCGTTGAATCAGTCCCATATTTGATGATACACACACTGCATTTTTATTGATCTATAGAATTCCTGCGTCAATGAATCTTCTTCGTTCACCAAATCTCATCATTGCTTCCAATTGCTAACACAATAACTTCAATTATTTTTGCCGGAAGATTGTCGATATGTTGATTGTGGAGAAAACATGATCATGAGTTCAATATATGTTCGGATTCATTTTTTTTTTCTTCAGCACTTAGGCACTCGAAAAGGTGATATGGTCAGTACTACGCTTGGTCGTACGTTCTTCCACCCAGCTTTGATATGTTTCTGAATTTTAGCCAGTACGTATCATAATTGAGCCAACTTACTTGTATAGTTTTTCAAAAGAACCACTCAAAACATATCTTTTTGTCACCAATGGGCTTCGAACTAGAGGCCTTGGGGTTATTCAGCGAGTCCTCGAATCAATACCCTACGCCTACTACTCTGATTAAATGATTCTTCAGAAATGTTGGGTCACCTCTATTGCACTCTTATCATTATTCATCATTACCTATGGCATAACAGCCCAAGCCGGGATTTGATTTTCAAGAAGGATCTCCTACAATCATCCTATTGTGTGATCTCGCCCAACAGTTGATCCCTCCTAGCAAGGATCTACTGCCAGTCTCCGATATGTCTTCCCAACGAATCTTCGACCTTCTAGCCTTTGGCTGGAGGTCTAGCTTGTGCTTTGCTCTTGGATATTCTTAGAAGTAGCCGGTTTTTTCCATTTTTTCTACATGGGCCACCCATTGCAATTTGCGTTATCTTACGCAAGCGGATACGGGTGCTTCATCCAATAATATATGCAACCCATCTTTATAACGTAGCCTCTACTGTGTTTCTTGTTTCACTGGGCTGTTTTTAGTTTCACTAACTTGTAGGCCAATTCGGTTTACTTCAGATTCCAGACTTAGAAGTGCTCCTTCGATATCTGATATTGAATGTGCCATAACATTGACATCATCAGCATACGCCTCAAATTGTATGGACATAAAACTTAGTGTACCCGAGGTTTCTGCTGATGTCTTCTTGATGACATGTTCCAGCGCAATAGTAAAGACCGTTGGGGCAAGTCCATCCGTTGTTGTAAGCCTGATTTCATTATGAAGCTGTTCGTTAGTTTGCCATTTACGTTGACTTGGGAATCTGTGTTTAGCATCTTGATTTTTATCAAGCGAACTAGTTTACAAGCCATTATTTTGTACAGCACATTTCTGTCGACACTATCGTATGCTTGCCCGAAGCCTACGAAGAATTGGTGCACATCGATATTACATCCCTAGCACCTGCTTAATTGAGATATTTGGTCTGTTGTAGAACTTCCACTCCAAAAGCCTGCCTGATTCTCTCCTGTAATACTTTCAAAGTACGGTCTATTGTTATTCGGTTTATATTTTTTCAAGTTTGCCTATATTTTAGCAATTATAGTTTTTTCTTCAAATTGCTTCAGCATTTATATGATTTTTCATATAAAAACTAGAAATGATTAAGCCATTCTTTAAAAATATGAACTGTTTTTACAAATTGAATTACCCTCCCGGAAACACTTCATCGACTTTATTACAAACATATTTTTAAGGCTTTGTAAAACTACTATTTCGCATCCTGGGTGTCCGTCTGTCCATGCTTCACAAGAAATTTCCTCAGAAAATATAGAAGAATGAAAGCTCAAACTTGGTGCAAAGGTCAGAAGTGTTGGTCTCTCAAAAGTTTGTCTTATCAGACATTTCAAAATTCTTTAAGGACCAACCCCTTATGCTGAGTGTCCCTTAGAAGTTTTGTATCTTATATAGTCGAGTGAGATATCAAATGAAAGGTCTTGATTAGCACCTTCAGAATCTGAAAGCAAAAAATCATTTTTTACAGGGGGCCAGGGGGAGGCAAACTGTACGAAAAATTTGTGTCTGCCCCGCCACGAATTGACACTTTTGAGCCAAAAAATCTAAACAAAAACCACTGAGATGAGTGCAAGGGTAGCAATTACATTTGAAACCAAAATTCAAATATTTTAGAATCATAGTATGATTTATAAGTTTTACGTTTTCTACCATAAAATCAAAAGGATACTCTACGACTTTTTAAAATTCCAGAGTTGTGTAGACTATTATAGGATCCTTTTTCTCCTAAGCACTACAGCCCCTCTTGGGCCTTCACTTCCTAAAAACGGTGCCTCCAACTGTCTCGGTCCATTGACCGCGCCCTCCGAT
Source organism: Odontomyia ornata (assembly GCA_963969285.1). Lineage (NCBI taxonomy): Eukaryota > Metazoa > Arthropoda > Insecta > Diptera > Stratiomyidae > Odontomyia > Odontomyia ornata. The sequence continues at coordinate 381,130,097 of OZ017738.1, forward strand.
TTCGAAAACCGAGCAGCGATGAACTGTCCGTCGCCCGAATCAGACTAGTGTTTCCTCGGTCTCCCCACTGGGCGCCGGCCTTCAGTTCTCCCAAAGAATACCTTTTTGGGTATCCGTTGTTCATCCATACGATTCATGTGCCCAGCCCATTGCAGCTTCCGCAGTCTGACAACCGTTGAGACCTCCGGCTCGTCAAAAATTTCATACAGCTCATGGTTGTATCGAATTCTCCATTGGCCCCCATCTAGTTTTGCTCCGATTATTCGCGTCAGGACCCGTCGTTTCTTCGTCTTTTTCTTCGGTCAGGGCGTGAACATTCATCAGCCAGATTTTAAAGAATTTCGCTTTTATACGGATTGCACAATACCGTTCGTTTATTGCCTTAAAATCAATAACGTGCGATCTGAGCTCCCTATTTACAATGAAAGCCACTCCGAATTCTTGTTATCCAATAGGCTTCACACTTTTGAATAATGTGTGCGATCCCATGTCTTGAATGTCGTTTCCAGTCCAATTCGTTTCCTGGACTGCCAGTATTTTAAATTGATATTGACTGGCCTGTTGTAAAAGATCCTTGACAGTGCCAGGGTAATTGAGTGATCTGACTTTCCAAGGTTCAATTTCGTAGTCCTTTTTTCGTTTGTGAGGTCGTTGCCGTGAGTCCAATCCATTCCGAGGCCCATCTGCAGGTTTCGAAACATTTAAAGGACGGGAAGTTAGCCCGGCGCTCAACCTCCATTCCGGAGGCATGGTTATTACGTCGATTCCGTTATTAAGTGCGGAAGATTCACCTTCACCCTCTTACGCCCTCACAAAGGAAGCGTAAGTAGGATCTCGTAGCAGAGCTCGGTATTTAATGTCATATTATTAGGGAACCAGTAGCATTTACTACCATTTAATGGGGGGGGGGGGGGGATGAGGAATTATGGAAGCTATGGGTTGGGAAAACAAGGGGTTCCCTCCTCCTTTCTCAAACGGGCTTGGGACTGGAGTTATAGGATCCTTACTCCAACACAGTTTTATGAAAATTAGATTATAATCTACAATTCGCTTGACTATGATCTGTCGATCAATTGAATGAAACTATAATAAAAGTAGTACGTGTGATTGAGAAATATTTCAAAATGACATAGGCACGCTTATATTCTTCGGATTTTCACGAAAAATTAAGAATTAGTGTTTAATCTGAATATGTTCAATTAACTGAGCATTCAGAAAAATTATTCAAGCTGAAACAAAATGGCGGCTGTTATGAGCTAAAGAAAGATAGTTTGCATCTTTTGGATAAATTTGAACGGTTTCTTATACAAGTACTGGATGAGTAATTCATATCATGGATTCATTCCACCAGAAAACTTGTTTCGAATCTAAAGAAAGATAGTTTGCACCTTTTGGATAAATTTGAACGGTTTCTTATACAAGTACTGGATGAGTAATTCATATCATGGATTCATTCCACCAGAAAACTTGTTTCGAATCCTGGGATGGTAACAATGCCCTTCTGGTAGGAGTAATCTCCCGCTTACTCGTTTTCTTTGCGTTTCTGTTCTTTACAAAGTTCAATCAATTTTCATTTTCAAAAAAACCCGAGCCAGTTGTATTATTCGCAACAAGGATTACATTTTGGTACTTAAGAACTGCTACAATAAATCTAATATTGGCAAATTCACCATGTGATTGATCACCGCGATTTCTTTCATTGAAAATAATAGTTTAATATCTTACCATCCTAAAAGAATTTTAATTTTGCTACATAATAACATTTTTGTCAGCGGCTTGCAATCATTAAGCTGTTTCTAAATTACTGAAATACCGATGAGGCATGTATGGACTATGCACAATATTAAGTTTACGTTTTAAATATACTAGCTTCAATAATATCTTGATCATGCAATCTTCAAAATAGCTACATAATTTCATCGAAGGGTCTCTTACAGGCTGCTTACGACGATTGTACATACGCTTTTGAGCTCAAACATCCCTCGACTGAAGATGTTCTTGCAAGGCAAGCGGAGATCGCTTGGCAGCTCAGAGATCAACAGAAAATGGACGAATCAATTGCTCGTTTCAATATTTTAGATCTTACAGTTCCAAGTCATATTCTAAAATTTCACGAGCAACTTCAAGCATTGGATTCTCCAACCCATGGAACAGAAGAGGAGTCAGTGCTCAGAATTCCAAAATTCAACAAAATTAAACTGTACCAACGATGATTCTACATTTTACCTATACTCGTATGTTTTGAGTAATATCTTTAATTTTATAGGTCAAAAACCGCAGAACGAGGGAGATTCTATGTCGCTGTCGAAACAATAGAACCCGGTGAATTGATCTTGGAAGACGTTGCTGCTGCTTTCATACCAAAATGCTACGACAGCCTTCATGGAAATTACGCATTGTTCAATAAAAATGATACAGTGTTCATGTGTGACAACTGTGTTGAAAATGGTATTGTTCCGTTCCCCTGCTATGAATGTAGAAGTGTCTTTTATTGCTCAAAAAAGTGCCGCGAAGAACACAAAACTATTCACCGGTTTGAGTGCAGAGGATACAAAATATCATTATTTAATTATGATTTTGCATGTCGATTTGGCTTCCGGTGTTTCTTATTGAGTTTCGATAGTATCCTTCATGATCTCCAGCATATTGGAGAGTCTATAATTGTTGATACGGCCGAAGAATTGTGGCCAATGATATTGAAAACTAGCAAGGAGGGCAAGTTACTTGGCCTGCACAGCGATTTTCGTAGAATTCAGGGCTATAAAAGTGGTACCCCTTATGGACTCTATGCATTTTTATTGACATTCTACCTGTCAGACCAAACTGATTTCTTCGAACAAACTCGAGCTGGTCGGCTCGCACTTATGAGTTCTGATGCTGAGTGGCATATCATAGTGACAGGTCTGATCTTGCATTTCACGTTCATATTGGTTACAAATGCTTTATCCTGCAATGCGTGTCAACCCAGAATACCATTTGCTGAAAGGAAAATCGATTTGCTATACTTATCCACAGTGCTCACTTCTAAGGCTGCGATAACCGCTGTCTACTGTTGGTTTAGTTTTTTCAACCATTCATGTCACTCAAATTCTTTTCTGTTGAATGACAATTTAAATCTTAAGATATACAGTAGAAGACGTATTATTAAAAACGAAGAGGTGACGGTGGATTACCTACATAACAGTGCTTTGCTCAACAAAGCTGAACGGCAGGCTATGTTGAGGCAATATCTCGATTGTCGTTGTGGTCGGTGTCTGAGTGAAGATGATCCTATCTATGTAAGTATGAGCCCAGCGATCACGAAAACTTAATCCTATTCATCTTTTTTCATCGTTCAAGGCGCTATCAGTAGGGATTCCATGCGAATGTGGAGGCACTTGTTTCTTATTTGATCTAAATCCTGTTTGTAAAAAATGTGGCAACAGATCCTGGCAGAAATATTTTTTCGATTCGATCAGCAGGCAACAGCAGTCGAAACATCATCCAGAGTCATTTGTTTATATCTACGGGATGTGGGCCATTTTAAAAAAATCACTAAAAGACAGTGCTTTCGGAATTTTTTCCGAAATTGGTGAAAGTATTTTAAAAAAATTCCTTTCAACAAAGAGTGAAGAAGTACTTGGTGATGAGCGAATCAATAGATTTATGCTGAAATTAGCGGTTGATTTGGTAGAAATTACCAAAAACAAGTATTTCCCACCTTTGCAGCGTGCAATTTATGCAATAATGCTAATAGATTTACTCTCAATATGCAAAGCAAGAGGATTTAACGAACTAACATTTAAGCATGTAGACCTTATCAAGGATGTGATTTGGCCTATTACAGGAAAATCAAGGAAAATTATAGATGCTGCTTTTGAATCGAAATGTTTTTAAATTGAGAAAGCAGTGCAAATTGTGACGTTGGTGGATTACAAGTTGTCATAAGTAATAAAGTTTTATTTTAAAAGCTTATGTTGTGTCAATGAACAACACAGTATTTTGGGCGATCATTGGTAGCGTTTGCTGATGATCTGATCATCTATACGGCAGACCGAAAAGCTACAATAGTTCAGAGCAATCTCCAAAAAATGTTCAATGATGTACAGCTGTACACTGACAATTGGCGAATGAAAATCAATGCGCAAAAGTGTGAAACAATCTTGTTTCGGACAACGCTGCAGGGGGTCAGTCAAGACCTGAAACGTAATTGGAAAGATTTCCACATCATGGCTGGCGAGGGTAGTTCAGAACGAGTTCCACATAAATCCTGTGTTCGATACCTCGGTGACTAGAGTCGATATCTTCATATTGAAGCTTCTTCGGAATCATATCGCAAGATCTGTGACTGTGAGTGAAAACCCTTGGATTTCACAGCCGTTCCACCCTACAGACGGGTATATAGCGACTTGCCTCGCTACTGGCTTCATTCCTCCAGAAGCATTCGTGTATTTGGACATGAATGGATATGTTTTTGATTCTGACGGCGTCCCAGTCATATATCACATATATCGACGGGCCACCGATAAGAAGATAAAATATCCTCCGAATTTGAGTTCACGAGACCAACGGTTTCAATGGAGATACTCATTTGCTAGATTCGTTGAAGCTGATCGAGTTGAGACGGCGCAATCCAGGTATTGGTGGCTGAATGACAATGTCTAAATTTTTCGTGTTTGTTTTCAGTTTTGGTGTTTTTCGTTATTTAGTTTTTGAGTTTCAGCTCATTATTGCTACATTTAGTATTGTTATATATTTTTGTTAAAATCAGGTATAGGTTAGGTATATGTAATGTTTACTATATTCCGTTAGAGATAAGATTAAACACTTAGGTTAGGAACATTGTTATAGTATTTTTAGTATAAGATAAAGTTTTTTTGATTGTGTTTTATTAGAAATAAGTTACAACATATTAGGTGTAGGATCAAAGTTTCACTGTTGTGTATTAATTATAAATAATTTTAGGATAGTGTTGGTTGGTTTTTTCTCCTTTTTCCAATTGAATTGTAAAAATATGTAATAATCGTAATTAATTGCATTTGCTATAGTTTTTTTTTTGATGAAATGAGTTAATGATAACGTACAAATTTAGAGAGCCATTTGGGCCATTAAGTTTTTTGATTGTTATTATTTAGAATTTGCTTTATATTCTTTTAAAATTTATAACGATGAGCATTAAATAAAGCGCTTTTGACTTTGACTTTGACTTTGACCTGAAACGTAATTGGTAGGATTTCCATATCATGGCTGGCGAGGGTAGTTTAGAACGAGTTCCACATAAATCCTGTGTTCGATACCTCGGTGTTTATCTCGATCAGTATCTGTACTATACTGAACATGTGAAAATCATGCTCAGTAAGGCACTAAAAGTAGTTATGGCCCTTCGAAAGCTCTTTCATTCCAGATACATTGATCAAAAGGTCAAAATTATCTGTTACAAGACACTGGTTAGACCAGTTTTGACATATGGATGTCAGATCTGGTACAACCAGAGTGCTAGTACTATAGAAAAATTAAGAGTTTTCGAAAGGAAATGTCTTCGTGCATGTACTGGTTTGTACAGAAAGCCTGAGACGGATTGGAAACATTATATATCGAATAGAAGAATTTATCAAACTGCTGAAGTGACTAGACTCGATATTTTCATATTGAAACTTCTTCGGAATCATCGCAAGATCTGTGACTGTGAGTGAAAACCCTTGGATTTCACAGCCGTTCCACCCTACAGACGGGTATATTGCGACTTGCCTCGCTACTGGCTTCATTCCTCCAGAAGCATTCGTGTATTTGGACATGAATCGATATGTTTTTGATTCTGACGGCGTCCCAGTCATATATCACATATATCGACGGGCCACCGATAAGAAGATAAAATATCCTCCTAATTTGAGTTCACGAGACCAACAGTTCCAATGGAGGTACTCATTTGCTAGATTCGTTGAGGCTGATCGAGTTGAGACGGGGCAATCTAGGTATTGGTGGCTGAATGACAATGTCCAAATTATTCGTGTATATTTTCAGTTTTGGTGTTTTTCGTTATTTAGTTTTTGAGTTTCAGCTCATTATTTCGGAATCTTCATATTGAAACTTCTTCGGAATCATATCGCAAGATCTGTGACTGTGAGTGAAAACCCTTGGATTTCACAGCCGTTCCACCCTACAGACGGGTATATTGCGATTTGCCTCGCTACTGGCTTCATTCCTCCAGAAGCATTCGTGTATTTGGACATGAATCGATATGTTTTTGATTCTGACGGCGTCCCAGTCATATATCACATATATCGACGGGCCACCGATAAGAAGATAAAATATCCTCCTAATTTGAGTTCACGAGACCAACGATTTCAATGGAGGTACTCATTTGCTAGATTCGTTGAAGCTGATCGAGTTGAGACGGCGCAATCTAGGTATTGGTGGCTGAATGACAATGTCTAAATTATTCGTGTTTATTTTCAGTTTTGGTGTTCTTCGTTATTTAGTTTTTGAGTTTCAGCTCATTATTGCTACATTTAGTGTTGTTGTTTATTTTTGTTAAAAATTAGGTATAGGTTAGGTATATGTAATGTTTACTATATTCCGTTAGAGATAAGATTAAACACTTAGGTTAGGAACATTGTTATTGATTTTTTTAGTATAAGTTAAAGTTTTTGATTGTATTTTATTAGAAATAAGTTACAACATATTAGGTGTAGGATCAAAGTTTCACTGTTGTGTTTTGATTATAAATAATTTTAGGATAGTGTTGGTTGGTTTTTTCTCCTTTTTCCAATTAAATTTTAAAAATATGTAAGAATCGTAATTAATTGAATTTGCTATAGTTTGTTTTTTTTTTTTTGATGATATGAGTTAACGATAACGTACAAATTTAGAGAGCCATTTGGGCCATTAAGTTTTTTTGATTGTTATTGTTTGGATTTTGCTTTATATTCTGTTAAAATTTATAACGATTAGTATTAAATAAAGCGCTTTTGACTTTGACTTTGACTTTGTGTTGTTGTTTATTTTTGTTAAAAATTAGGTAAAGGTTAGGTTTATATTATGTTTATTATATTAGGTTAGAGATAAGGTAAAACGCTTAGGTTAGGAACATTGTTATAGATTTTTTTAAGTATAAGATAAAGTTTTTGATAGCATTTATTAGAATTAAGTTAAAACATATTAGGTGTAGGATCAAAGTTCACTGTAGTGTTAAGATTATAAATAATTTTAGAATAGTGTTGGTTGGTTTTTTCTCCTTTTTCCAATTAAATTTAAAAAATATGTAATAATCTTCATTGATTTGAATTTGCTATAGTTTTTTTTTAATGTGTTTAATGATAACGTACAAATTTAGAGAGCCATTCGGGCCATTAAGTTTTTTAATATTATTGTTTGGAATTTGCTTTATATTCTTTTAAAATTTATAACGATTAGTATTAAATAAAGCGCTTTTGATTGATTGATTGATCAAAGTTCACTGTTGTGTTAAGATTATAAATAATTTTAGGATAGTGTTGTTTGGTTTTTTCTCCTTTTTCCAATTGAATTATAAAATGTCTAATAATCTTAGTTAATATGAATATGCTATAGTTTTTTTTAATGAAATTTTTTAAAATGATAACATAAATTTAGAGAGCCATTTATGCCATTAAGTTTTTGTAGTGTTATTGTTTCGAATTTGCTCTATATTCTTTGAAAATTTATACCGATTAGTATTAAATAAGGCGCTTTTGACTTTGACGTGTCCTTAATTCGCTCCTGTCAAGAATTTTTATTAATCAAAAGAATTTTTTAAAACCGTCAATCAGAAAATAATTTTAGAGAAATCATTATATCGTCGAACTATTCGAACAATTTATCAAGCATCTGGATTTTACCTATGAGAAAGCTTCAAAAAAGAAGAAAAGTTCTTCCACCGGGAGGATGGAGGAGCCTGACGGCTTCCTACTGCTGAGGGACCCAGTGCCAGGCATTTCTAATACGACGAATGATGAAATCGTGAAGCGGCAAAACGATCGAGACAGCTGTGAGCATGGCAAACGTATTACGCTTTCAAGTGAAGAGTACGAAAGAGTAACCAGAGAAAACGCAAAGGTTACTTAACAAAACGAGGAGATAAAACTCTGAATACAAAGTTTGAAGGATATGGTCCGGACATTATCAAATGCGCACAAAACAAAAGCGATGAAGCCTCCGAATACCTCCGGTAAAGAAGAAGAGATAACAAATAAGAAGAATGAGAACAAGGAAGCGACAGCAAACAAAACCAACGAAAAACAGTACCAACGCAAAAGACAAATATATAAAGCGAAACTGCCAGATTCGCGCGACATCAATCCATGATGCTGAAAATATCCTGGGCGCAGGAGGAGCGAACGACATTGCCAATTACTATGCGGTGCTGTCTGCGATGAATGACGAAATAGACATCGAGATGGAGTGCCATGATAGCATAGGTAATATTAATGATTGTAGTAATAATTTCATTCAATATTTAAAATAAAAAAATATGGAGAAGAAGCCAACCGGTGTATCTGCTGGTTCTCCTATTAAAAATAATAAGGTAAATGAGAAAGTCCCTCCAATAGACGTTTTTGGGCAGCGTGGAGGAGATATGCTTCGGTTATTGGCAGCCGAACATAAGATCGACAAGTTAATAGAGTGACCACTGATAAGCTCACAATCACGACAAAGACGTGTTTTTAATCGCTCCTGTCATTAATTTTAAAAATTAATTAATTTTTCACAAAAGTCAGTTTCAAATAATTGAATTAATTTTGTACGAGTCAGTCAAAAGCAAGTTTTGATTTTATTGGGGAAGAATTAATCGTCGAAGGCATCGACCAACCATACCAATAAATCAAGAAAAGCAACAAACCAAAGACAACTCGGGACTGCTGTATGGAGGAGCCCGACGGCTTCCCTCCGTTGGGGGGCCCCGGGGAGAGTGACGGTGTGAAATTGGCGGCAAGTGTCAACAAGCGGAGACACACGAGCACTCAGGATACCGCAGATGGCGGCCGTAAAACACAAGTACTCGAGGATAGACAGGAGGTGTGTCGCCTTCGAAGTGAAATCGAAGAGTTAAAAGCAAGAATTCAAACGTACGAAGAAATGTTCAAGACGGCAAAAAAAGTTCAAGAGAGTGAACCGATACAAAAAATCGAGAAGCAAGCAAAACAGAAGAAAGCTGCAAATCCAATAACCACTGAAGAAATATTAAGTGCTGGTGGCACCAACGAAAGCCAGAACTACTTTGCAGTACTGGATGGACTCCAACAGGATATGGAGGTAGACGAAGGTAATAAAGATGATAATTTTATAATTTATCTAAAAAATAAAAATAATGAAAATAGAAATAAGGAGAAGAAACCAGCCCGTAGTTCTGCTGGTCTTCCTCAAAAAGTAGCGAAGAATACCGAGAAAGTTCCGCCAATTAATGTCTTCGGTCAAAGCGGAAAGGACATGGTTCGGCTGTTGGCAGCCGAAAACAAATTGACAAATTTCGAAATCAAACGAATAAATTCTGAGAAGCTGTCAATTAGAACAAAATCACTGGTTGATTTCAAATCAGCGAAAAATGCTTTGAATTCTGGGGAGGTTCCGCACTTCACTTATACCCCCAAAAGCGAGAAGAACCAGACGTTCTTGCTGAAGGGCTTGGACTGCGGAGAAGATACCGTCGATCTTCTTCAGGTTCTCAAGGAAACAGCACCACAAATTGAGTTTATCTCAGTGAAAACATTCGCGACAAGAAGGTCGACGGTAGAAAAAAAAAATTTACCACTTTATTTGGTACAAATAACAAATAAGAGCAGTCCAACCGCTCTTCAGCAAATCAGATATTTAAATTTCCGAGTGGTGAGGTGGGAACGCCTCCAGAAACGAGAAAACAACCAGTGCTATCGCTGCCAACCATTTGGGCATTCGGCTGCCAACTGCGCCATGCATTACCGATGTGTCAAGTGCAAGGACATGCATGCTCCCGGTGAGTGCAAATTGGCTCAGACGGAGCCAAAAGAGAAATTATATTGTGTGAACTGTGGTGTTTTTGGTCACCCGGCCTCATATCGAAGATGCTCCCGATATCAGGATGCGAGATCAAAATCTTTCCCAAAGCAAACACAACTACACCGCAGTGTCTTAGCTCCGAACTTCGTCAAGCCCGGAGTATCATTTGCACAAGCCGCTAGAGGACCAGCAGAAAATGCGGAAAATAGTGTAAATAATGTAAGTGGCAAAAATGAGCTGCTTTTCAAAATTTTATAGCAATTAAAATCCTTATCGGAAAGAATCGATAAACAAGATACAAAAATTAATCTTGTTTTTCATCGTCAATCAATCAATCAATCAAAAGCGCTTTATTTAATACTAATCGTTATAAATTTTAATAGAATATAAAGAAAATTCCAAACAATAACAATAACAAAACTTAATGGCCCCAATGGCTCTCTAAATTTGTACGTTATCATTAAACACATTAAAAAAAAAAAAACTAAAGCAAATTCAAATCAATGAAGATTATTACATATTTTTTAAATTTGATTGGAAAAAGGAGAAGAAACCAACCAACACTATTCTAAAATTATTTATAATCTTAATACTACAGTGAACTTTGATCCTACACCTAATATTTTTTAACTTAATTCTAATAAATGCTATCAAAAACTTTATCTTATACTTAAAAAAATCTATAACAATGTTCTTAACCTAAGCGTTTTACCTTATCTTTAACCTAATATAATAAACATAGTATACACCTGACCTATACCTAATTTTTAACAAAAATAAACAACAACACTAAATGTAGCAATAATGAGCTGAAACTCAAAAAATAAATAACGAAAAACACCAAAACTGAAAAATAAACACGAATAATTTAGACATTATCATTCAGCCACCAATACTGGATGACAAATTATTTTGAGGCATTTGAAACCCCTTTGATACGGTATGGTTAGATGGACTAAATTTTAAACTCCTTCAGGACAAGTTCCCCAGACACCTTGTCGGCATGATGTGCAATATGTTATACGGGAAATCGTTTGTTGTAACTGATGGAAATCTGACAACAATGCGCGGATTCAAGGTCTTGAATGGTCTACAGCAGGGAACAGTTACTGCGCCTCTGCTCTTCTCAATCTTCATTCGCAAACTATTGAACGGCTTTGATTTTAACGTCTCGCCAACGCGATCATTGGTAGCGTTTGCTGATGATCTGATCATCTATACGGCAGACCGAAAAGCTACAATAGTTCAGAGCAATCTCCAAAAAATGTTCAATGATGTACAGCTGTACACTGACAATTGGCGAATGAAAATTAATGCGCAGAAGTGTGAAATAATCTTGTTTCGGATAACGCTGCAGGGGGTCAGTCAAGACCTGAAACTTAATTGGAAAGATTTCCACATCATGGCTGGTGAGAGTAGTCTAGAACGGGTTCCACATAAATCCTGTGTTCGATACCTCGGTGTTTATCTCGATCAGTATCTGTACTATACTGAACATGTGAAAATCATGCTCAGTAAGGCACTCAAAGTAGTCATGGCCCTTCGAAAGCTCTTTCATTCCAGATACATTGATCAAAAGGTCAAAATTATCTGTTACAAGACACTGGTTAGACCAGTTTTGACATATGGATGTCAGATCTGGTACAACCAGAGTGCTAGTACTATGGAAAAATTAAGAGTTTTCGAAAGGAAATGTCTTCGTGCATGTACTGGTTTGTACAGAAAGTCTGAGACGGATTGGAAACATTATATATCGAATAGAAGAATTTATCAAACTGCTGAAGTGACTAGAGTCGATATTTTCATATTGAAACTTCTTCGGAATCATATCGCAAGATCTGTGACTGTGAGTGAAAACCCTTGGATTTCACAGCCGTTCCACCCTACAGACGGGCATATAGCGACTTGCCTCGCTACTGGCTTCATTCCTCCAGAAGCATTCGTGTATTTGGACATGAATCGATATGTTTTTGATTCTGACGGCGTCCCAGTCATATATCACATATATCGACGGGCCACCGATAAGAAGATAAAATATCCTCCTAATTTGAGTTCACGAGACCAACGGTTCCAATGGAGATACTCATTTGCTAGACTCGTTGAAGCTGATCGAGTTGAGATGGCGCAATCCAGGTATTGGTGGCTGAATGACAATGTCCAAATTATTCGTGTTTATTTTCAGTTTTGGTGTTTTTCGTTATTTAGTTTTTGAAATTCAGCTCATTATTGCTACATTTAGTTTTGTTGTTTATTTTTGTTAAAAATTAGGTATGGGTTAGGCTTATATTATGTTTATTATATTAGGTTAGAGATAAGATTAAACGCTAAGGTTAGGAACATTGTTATTGATTTTTTTAGTATAAGATAAAGTTTTTGATTGTATTTTATTAGAATTAAGTTAAAACATATTAGGTGTAGGATCAAAGTTCACTGTAGTGTTAAGATGATGAATAATTTTAGAATAGTGTTGGTTGGTTTTTTCTCCTTTTTCCAATTGAATTTTAAAAATATGTAACAATCTTCATTGAGTTTTTTATTGTTATTATTTGGATTTTGCTTTATATTCTTTTAAAATTTATAACGATTAGTATTAAATAAAACGCTTTTGACTTTGACTAAGCTCCCGACTTCACATACACGCCAAAGGCGGAAAAAAATCAGAACTTCCTGTTGAAGGGCTTGGACTGCGGGGAGAAAACAGTTGATCTCTTTGAAATTTTACAGGGGGAAGCACCAGCTGATCAGTTCATCTGTCTGAAAAATTATGCTACAAGGGGGTGAACTGTTGAAGGCAAAATATTACCATTTTATTTGGTCCAAATTTCTAATGATAGCAACTCGAGTGCCCTCCAACAGGTAGGGTATTTAAACTTTAGAGTTATGAAGTGAGAATGCCTCCAAAAACCAGTGTTCTAGGTGCCAAAGATCCGGTCATTCGGCTGCCAATTGTGCAATGCCCTATCGCTGTGTTAAATGCAAAGATATTCCCGCCCCCAGTGAATGCAAATTGGCTCAGGTGGAGCCAAAAGAAAAATTATACAGTGTTGATTGAGGTATATTTGGTCATCCAGCATCATAACGAGGATGCCCTCGGTATGAAGATGCATGAGTTAAATTTTCCCCAAAACAAACCAAAGTAAATCACAATTTGCTACCTCCTAACTTCGTCGAACCCGGGGTGTCATTTGCACTTGCTGCCAGAGGACCAGCAGACAACAATGTAAATAAAACAAATAATGTGAGTGGCAATTATGAGCTGCTTTTCAAAATCAACCAGCAACTTGAATCACTTTCAGACAGAATAAATAAACAAGACCAAAAATCAATTTCGTTTCGCAATGTTGAGGCCAACATGCTTCAAAATAGCTTGTCATCCCGTCACATTCCCATGGATAGGATTCATCTTATCTCGATCAACGTCAACTCCATCGTCACTATACATCGGCGTGATTATCTCCTTGAATTCATTGCCAGACAAAAGCCTGACGTCATGCTTCTCACCGAAACCCACCTCAATTCATGGCACTCCATGACATTCAAGGCTTTTGAGTTCGTAAGAAGCGATAGGGTACTAGGTGATAGGAGAGGTGGCACCAGGATATTGATTCGAAGACCCTATTGTTTCCAAAATATTGAAAAAGTCAAATTCAAAAGCTTTGAATCTCTTGAAGTGTCCGTTATCAAAATCTCACTGCCAGGTGGGGATAGCCTCTTCGTTATCTCTGCCTGTGCAACTGGTGGAACTGTTCTCAAGCTCAAGGAGGAACTCAATTCCTTGTTTGAATCACTCCAATTTACCAGGCTGCATAGTTATTATATTCTTGCTGGTGACCTGAACGCCAAGCATACATCATGGCTGAACGCCACCAGTAATCCAAGAGGTGTAATCATGAAATTGTAGATGACAGAGAATCAAATTGAATACAGGTGTAATCTATATGGGTCGGAGTTCCCAACATACCCTAGGACAAATTCATATGTGGGCCTCTGCGTTGCTGACGCAAGACTAGAATTCAGCTTTAATAGTCTTCAATGGAAACTGCAGGTGCTTCCTTATGATAGCGACCATAACGCAATCGTAATGGAAATCAATCATCAAAGGGATGATTGCTTCCTCATTCCAGTTCAACATGAAAATCATTGGTTGAATTTCAAAAAAACAGACTGGGGAAAGTTTCAAAAGAAGTTTAATCGGGAGTACCAGAAGCAATGTCCCCCTTCTGATGGTGGCAACTCTTGCCCAATGGTTCCTGATGATAGGAATCGAACTAACAATGAAATAGATGTCTATTTGTCGAAGTTAGAGAAGTTGACGTTGGAAACGGTTGAGAAAGTAGTCCCCAAGATTAAACATTGAAACAATATGGAAGGATATGAAACACCAAGCATCGCAAGGTTGAAAAGATTGAAAAGCCTTCTTCTCACATGCGTCAACAATATTTATCGACGATTTTTGGACTTCAATCATCCCTCGTTGGCTTTGTTGAAATTACACCTGAAGAATGTCCAGAACTTAATCCGGTCATACTTCAGGAGTGAGGTCAGCAATCAATGGGCGGAAAAATTGAGGGGTTTTAGCCCACAGGACCCAGATGGCGTGCTCACGAAAGTGAATAGCATATTCCGTAAGGAGTCTTGAGTGAAGGTATCGAATCTTGAAGTCACTAGTGATGAGATAAATCTTTTCGATAGAGCTGGTATCGAAATTGATGGTACGATTCCGGATAGAAATGGAAACAGAATTATTTTTGAAGGATTGCATAAACTTGCCCTGATTGGAACACATCTACCAAACCCTGAATGAGGGAATGAAATATTTTCAGAGGTCGTTGAAGCAAATGTTTCCGACTTCAGATCAAGCGTGAAAGGCCAATCAATTCTTCATTTCAATAAAACATTAACATCTGACCTCATACTGAGCTTAAATCTTATTGATTATTTTGTCAGCTATGAAGACTTGCGTTTTATGTGTCGCAGGAAAATCAAAGTCAAAGTCAAAAGCGATTTATTCAATACTAATCGGTATAAAGTTTCAAAGAATATAAAGCAAATCCCAAACAATAAACGAGCAAAAAACTTAATGGCCCAAATGGCTCTTTAAATTTATGCGTTATCTTTACACATATTTCTTCAAAAAAAATTCAATGAGTTAAAATTATTACATATTTCGAAGGTCAATTGGAAAGAGGAGAAAAAACTAACCAACACTATCCTAAAATTATTTGTAATCTTAACGCAACAGTGAACTTCGATCCTACAGCTAATATGTTTTAACTTAATTCCAAAAAAATCCAATCAAAAACTTTATCTATACTAAAAACACCTATAACAATGTTCCTAACCTAAGCGTTTAATCTCATCTCTAACCTAATATAATAAACATAACATATACCCAATCTACCCCTAACTATTAACACTAATTCAACAACAATACTAAATGTAGCAATAATGAGCTGAAACTCAAAAACTAAACGAAAAACACAATAACTGAAAATAAACACGAATAATTTAGACATTGTCATTCAGCCACCAATACCTAGATTGCGCCGTCTCAATTTGATCAGCTTCAACAAATCTAGCAAATGAATATCTCTATTGGATTGTTGGTCTCGTGAACTCAAACTTGGAGGATATTTTACCTTCTTATCATTGGCCCGTCGATATATGTGATATATGTCTGATACATGAATACTTCTCGAGGGGCGAAGCCAGAAGCGAGGCAAGTCGCAATAAGCCTGTCATTAGGGTGGAACGGCTGTGAAATCCAAGGGTTTTCACTCACAGTCACAGATCTTGTGATATGATTCCGAAGAAGTTTCAATATAAAGATATCGACTCTTGTCACTTGAGCAGTTTGATAAATTCTTCTTTTCAATATATAATGTTTCCAATACGTCTCACGCTTTCTGTATAAACCAGTACATGCACGAAGACACTTCCTTTCGAAAACTCTTAATTTTTCCACAGTACTAGCACCCTCGTTTTACCAGATCTGACATCCATATGTCAAAACTGGTCCAACCAGTGTCTTGTAACAAATGATTTTGACTTTTTAATCAATGCATTTGGAATGAATGAGTCTTCGTAGGGCCATGAATACTTTTAGTGGCTTACTGAGCAGCATGATTTTGACATGTTCAGTATAGTACAGGTACTGATCGAGATAAATACCGGGCAACGAACACAGGATTTATGTGGAACTCGTTTCCATCAGTTACAACAAACGATTTCCCGTATAATTGATTGGCCATTCAGGCTTGATTTGAAGTCGGAAACTTTTGTTTCAATGACCTCTGAAAATATTTTATGCCCTCTCTCAGGATTTGATAGATGAAACAATTCAAAATGTGTTTCAATCAGGGCAAGTTTATGCAATCCCTCACATATAATCCTGTTTCCATTTCTATCCGGCACCGCAGCTCACACAGTATAGTTTTTCTTTTGGCTCCGCCTGAGCCAATTTGCACTCGCCGGGAGCATGAATGTCTTTGCATTTAACACACCTATATTTCATGGCGCAATTGGCAGCCGAATGCCCGAATCTTTGACACCTGTAGCACTGGTTGACCTCACTTTTCTGGAGGCGTTCCCACCTCACCACGCGGAAGCTCAAGTACCGTATTTTCTGCAGGGCACTCGAACTACTTTTGCTGGGGATCTGGACTAAGTAGTGAGTCAAGTTTTTGCGCTCCACAATCGATCTTCTCGTTGCAAGGTTTTTGACTGAAATAAATTGTATTTCTGGTGCAACTTCTTGGAGCACCTGAAGGAGATCGACTGTGTCCTCATCACAGTCCAGACCCTTCAATAAAAAGGTTTGGTTCTTTTCGCTTTTCGGGGTTTACGGAAAATGCGGAACATCTCCAGAATTTAAGGCACTTTTCGTTGCCTGGAAATCAACCAACGACTTAGTCCTTAATTGTCAATTTATCGGCATTGACTCTTTTTATCTCAAAATCTTTTAGCTTATTTTCGGCTGCCAAAAGCCGAACCATATCTTTGCCCGTTTGCCAAAACACATTGATTGGTGGGACTTTTTCTTTTTTTTCTTTTTTTTCATCAATCTTAACGGACGGACCAGTAGACAAACCTTTTGGTTTTTTCTCCCGATTTTTAATTTTAAGGTATTCAATGAACTCATTATCTAGCTTAGACGTTTTACCTGGATCCTGTTCAATGTTCATCGTTTCTGCAAGACCAGCTAGCGCTGCATAGTAATTTCTGCTGTCGTTTGCGCCTCATGCGCTGAAGACATCCTCTTGATTAGCTTCTTCCTTTGGCTTTTTAGTTTTCTTGTCTTCGGTTTTTGAATTTAC
This sequence comes from Odontomyia ornata, assembly GCA_963969285.1. NCBI lineage: Eukaryota > Metazoa > Arthropoda > Insecta > Diptera > Stratiomyidae > Odontomyia > Odontomyia ornata. The sequence goes on from OZ017738.1 coordinate 381,147,382, forward strand.
TTGTCGGCCTTTCTTGGTTTCATTATCTTTGTTGAACGTTAACGTTCCAACAAGTGCTTCTAACGATTTAACTCGGAGCTTGAGTTCTTCATTTTCTTTTTCAATTTTTTCAGCTTTTTCTTTGTCTTTGATCAGCTGCTCGATTTCGATTACCGATAGGATTGTCGGTTTTTCTTCTTTATCATCGTATCTTCTTTTTAGTTCTTTTTCGCCCGTCATCGTTGGCAATGGGCATGAGCCTTCGTTGCTTTTGCAGCGAGACTAGAGGGAATGTTCTCAGACAGGGACTTCCCTTGAACGTATTTCCACTTTTGATATTTCTTCAGGAAATGAATTTCAGGTATTCGATAAATGTTCGAATAATTCGAGGGTTTTGGTTTTCCCAATAAAACCCAAATTTGCTTTTGACTGGCTCGTAAAGAAATATTGCAATTATTTGAAACTGACTTTTGTGAAAAATCAATTGTCAGCTCGTCGATAGTTTAAATAAAGTATAATGTTCTCAGGTCAACTCGTATGGAATATCTTTAAATTCTTAGAACTTTTTATGCACTGCTGTAAGATTTGAAATAAAATGCATAATGTTTAAAAACTAACTACAACAAATTTATTTCTTGACAGCAACTTCATAATCTCAATAAAATGTACTATGCAGATTTAAACAAAATACATGGTACTTTTGGCCGGAAATGCTTCTACTTGCAATACAACTTCATGCTTTCGTCAAATAGTTTTCTCGCTTTTCCACGTAACGTCTTTAAAGTATCGTTGAGAATTGGACGGTACTCAGCAAGCGGTTCTGCGAGATCCATTCCTTTTCTAATGGCAAGTAATTCAAATACTGTTGCAGCATACAAAGCGCGATATGTAATAGGCATGTACTCGCTTTGGGCTATTTTCATCATATCAACGGCTATTGTAATCATGTAATTGTTGATAAATTCCTCCTCATACGTTTTGAGGTCATCGTTTTTCTCAATCGATAAGTATTTACCCAGAATATCTTCACCTTCCGATGTTAAAACACGTTTTCCTTTATCTTTCAGCGAATTCTTCAGTAAACTGAATGCTCCATACAAATAAATGAAAGTTTCAGGGGAGTTATCGAGCGATGAAGCCAGCGAAAGTTCAGTCAAATATAATCCGGCATTTGAAACATCATGACACTTAGGGCATTCTACATTTTCGTGGGTCAAAATGGCAATATCACCACATTTGCAATCCACTCCAAATGATGTGAGCTGTGAAGAGGAAATTCCATGAAAAGTCAAGAATGAAATAGCGTCAAACTTACGTAAACAGAGTCCTGATCGTTTTTGCACCGACTACAATCACAAGTGAAGTTATACATTTGTTTCAAAAAATTCTGTCGATTTTCCCGCGATGTACACCCACTATCCCAAATATAATCATGAAATATTTCGTCACCAGGAGCAATCGGTTTTCGACAAATTACACGTGCTTGAAGTTTATTCTGATCAAGGTAAGTGTTTGCATAGCAGGAATGATTCAGCAATTCAATATGTGGGTAAACTGCGAGTATAGGCTTGCCTATATTTAAAGAGTCACGCAAACCGCTTACCAAAAAAGAACTTCCAGTCAAAAATTTGCTCGGAATGAGTTCACTAATGTATTCACTGGTGAACGATATTTGACTTGTAAATCTCATGAGAAGTCCTGTCACTAAAATTTGCCACTCCAATTCGGAAGGCATCAATGCATGGCGTTTAAAGTTGGTCTGTTTGAAAAATTCGGTGTAGTCTGACAAATAGCAGCAAATTAAGGATGCCAACATTCCATCATAAAGTGGACTAGCTAATGATTGTCGGCTAAAGAAATCAGCAAATTGTCCAAGCAATTCGCCGTCTTTACAGCTTTTTAATACCATAGGCCATAACTCTATTGCAGTTTTAGCGACTGCGTCGCTACTCGTTCCCTCTAAAGCATCCAAGAGATGATCAAACTCGGTGAGCAAGAATCGTAGAGCGAAATGTTCTTGGACGATCCGATTGAAAAGGAAAATCTGGTGTCCACTACACTCGAACTGGTGTAGGGCTAGATGTTCCTGACGACATTTGCTCGAGCAGTAAAATGCTGCCCTACAATCATAACACGGGAATGGGATGATATCACGTTCTGCACAGTTATCACATTGAAAAACCAAATCTGTTTCATCGGTTTTCCAAAATGTTTCAATAATATTTTCGTAAGGCAAGAAAACGGCTGCTTTTTCTTCAAAGATCACATCTCCAACTTCAATTGGTTCGGCAGCAATCACACATCGCCCACGGTTTTGACTATGGGATCTTAAAAATTTTGAAATCAATACTAAATATGTCTAGCAAAAGTTGAACTACTTTTACATTTTAATTTTCTTGAACTCCTGGAGTCTCAGATTCGTCTCTGATTCAGCTTTTACCATAGTTGGGCCCATTTTCTCAAGTTTTCCTAATTGTCGCAGAATTGAAGAAGGAACATCGAAACTCATTTCTTCAAACTGTTTGACACATTCTTGCAGTTTTCCATAGTCTTGCAGTTTCCACGCCACCGCTGCCTGCCTTGCTAGGACACTTTCACTGCTAGCATGGTTGAATTCCACAGCACATTTGCAATCCTCATAAGCCGCCTGGAAGAAATGCAATGCGAAATAAATTGTTTTCACAATAGTAATTGAGTCATGTAATATCGATAAGGTCCAGAATATAATCAGAAAACAAGTTGGGTAGACAGACCTATGCTCATGTCAGAAGGGTTTTGTACTCAACTTTCAAAATGCAGTAACCAGCAACGAATAAAATCAAGAAACATGTCAAAGACGATTTAATTGGAGAAAATGTGAAATTCGAGGATCATACTATTATTAACAAAGTTGAACGAATTTTGATTTCTGAGGTATTTGCTATAGTTATACCCATAAATATCACCTTTGATATTTTCTTCAGATTTTTTAGATCACTGGTGTCCATTCGCGAGGGAGAAAACACATTTTTCATGTATTTTCCCCCCTGTGCTCCAACTGAAGCAAAAACTGTCAGTATAAGAACTGTTTTGAAAAGCTCTCATAGAGAATTTTCAGTTGATACTCATATCGGCTACCTTTCATGACATTTTTTATAAGGGGCCACTCCTCTGTACTGTAATCATCGATTCATGGCCTATTTTTTCGAATCCTAGAATGGTTACAAAGCCCTTTTGCTAGGAGCTCTCTCCTGCCTCTTCGACTTGTTTCAATTGTCTGTACTCATCTTCATGATACCTATCATTCCTGAAATTTTCATGCAAATTCTAGCAAAGCTGTAGTGTCTAAGTCGGTAAAAAGAGCATATGGCTCCATAGCAATATGTTTCCATAGTAATACAGGGCATATTGCTCCATAGTAATTCACGAAAATTCAAATCGCTATAACTTCGGTAAATACTATTCGATCTTTATGAAACTTTCCGAAAAGATCAATCTTATAAATAGTCATCTGTTTGCTAAACTTTATTGAGTTTAAAGGTACCGTTTGGATTTTATTCTAGAAAACACAAAATCGATAAATCATACTATGACTAACAAAGTTGAGTGAATTTCGACTTGTCATGTATTTGTTGTTGTTGTACTCATTAAGGCCTACATTCATGATTTTTTTCAGATTTTTCGGATGGAAGGCGTCCAATCGCGAGGGGGGGGGGGGGGGGGGGGGGGTACGCGAAAAGTTCGTACATTTCCCCTTCCCCTGCCCCCCTCGGTACTTATAAGACAATTTTCAGACTTGTTTTGAAAAGATCTCATCGAGACCTTTCGAATGACACCCTACTCGACTACCAATGGTGAAAATTTTTTTTTGAGGGGTCACCCCCTTATATGGGGAGACTCCCCTTAAACGCCTTTGAAAAATTTTTCCACCCTTGAACTTTCAAGAGGTCACCACTTCTGACCTTTCTACAAAGTTTCATGGCTGTAGCCCCTATAGTTTCGGAGAAAAAGTGCTGTGACATACAGACGGACGGACGGACAGACGGACACGGACACGGATTGCAATAGGGTTTTGTATTTTAGTACAAAACCCTAATAAGCAAGTTTATTATTACCAACTACTTTTCTGGCTTTCACGTGCATTCTTCTAACTTGACGATACCTCAAGGCATAGAAAAACTAGACCTAGAATTAATATGTGAAATGGTTTTTAGGGTATTGTAAAATCATTTTACAATACCCTACTAGCTTCGCGTCCTGTCTGTCTGTCCGTCCGTCCGTCCGTGTGTCACACTACTTTTTCTCGCAAACTACATAAGCTAGAACACAAGATTTTGTAAGTAGGTGCGAAGTGACGCCCTCTTCAAAGTTTCAACACGAAAAGAAATTTATAAGGTCTTTAAGGGGAGTCTCCCCATATAGGGGAGTTGCCCCTGAAAAAAAGTTTTCATCGCATGTAGGCAATATGGGTATCAAACGAAAGGTCTTAATGAGCACTTTTCAAAACAGGTCTTTAAATGACAAATTTTGCTTCGAGGGGTGCAGGGGAAGGGGAAGGTGAAATGTCAAAAATCTTGTGCCCCCTCGCGACACCTTTGACCCGAAAAATCTGAAAAAAATCATGAATATAGGCCTTTATGAGTACAACAACAAGTACATGAGAAGTCAAAATTCGCTAAACTTTGTTAGTAATAGTATGATTTATCGATTTTATGTTTTCTTGAATAAAATCTTAACGGTACCCTTAAATTTATACAGATGACCATTTATAAGATAAATCTGTCCTGAAAGTTTCATAAAGATCGAATGGTATTTAATGAATTTATAGTGATTTGAATTTTCCTGTATTACTATGAAACAATATGCGCTGCATGTATTACTATGGCAACATATGGCTATGGAACAATATGCGCTTTTTACCGACTCGGGCACTACAGGTTTGCTAGAATTTGCATGAAAGCTTCGGTAATGATAGGTATCAAGAATATCTTTGAGAATGGGTTCAGCTAGTGGTATCAGTAATCTTAAAACAAATTATTGGCTGTTTTAAATGCGAGGATTGAATAATTTTGAGTTATTTTGTCCCAACTTCAACGTTTAAGGTGCATGCTTTGAACACTTGATTCAATTTAATGAATGACTGAAGATGAGTACCTACAATTCATTCTCAAAGGTGAAATGAGTTGAGGAGGCAGGAGAGAGCTCCTAGCAAATAGGCTTTGTAACCATTCTAGGATTCGAAAAAATTGGCCATGAATCGATGATTAGTACAGGGGAGTGGCCGCTGAAAAAAAAATTTCATCAAAGATAGCCAATATGAATATCAAATAAAATTTCTCTATAAGAGCTTTCCAAAACAGTACTTCAACCGACAATTTTTCCTTCACAAGGACAACAAATACCTTTGAAGTCGAAATTCGATCATCTTTGTTAATAATAGTACATTTTATAAATTTTGCTTTTTTGTCTATAAAATCAAGATGGGACCCTTAAATTTCCCAAAATCTTTAATTTAAATTTCGTGAAAGTAATTGTATATGGTTCGAAAATTTCACAATAATTGAACAATAAATAGCTAAGTTACATTCGATTGAATATTTAACAATTACAACAACATTAACACATGATACTAGGGAGATACACGCTTGCAACGGACCTAGATACTACAAATATGTAGGAATTTTGATACAAATTTTAGAAATGGTTTGTAATATCCATGTGTTATCATGACTAATCAAGCGACGGGGTCAAACCACTTAAAACAAAATGGTGGCGAGTTTTATATCATAATAACCATAGTAATTTTTCGAACTCAATTTATGGAATCTGTATATTAGTCAAGTTTTGATATGCAGAATATATTGTTTGATTTACTAATTGTTTTATAAGACGCTTCTGGCAGGAGCATCCTCCTGCTACTTCAACTTGTTTAAGGTTGATAGAGAAGGGTGTTCAGTGGTTAGTCTAGAAGCTTTGCGCATCTGAGAGTCCCACATTTACGGTGTAAATTACTTTCACCCCCTTGCGATAAAATTTACTTTTTGCCACGCCAATTTCGAGAGAACAAAGACAATAAAATGTAGGAACAGTAACATGCATACCACAGGACTGCCTTTCCAACTAACCATTCAATCTGTGCCAGGACGTTAAATAGAGTGCTGAAACAAATAGAATAATTACACTCTGTATAATTTACTCGTACTTTTCTTATTCTTCTTCTTCCTCTTAACGCGAGCATTCCTCGATAGTTTTGGTAGTGTAGCTTGTCATTTTTTTCGGGGAATTCAAATGATTAACTCCACCCATTCGGTATATGTGCTTGTCGCCAAATGTAATGGATGACTTTATGAATAACTTTCTGAACAACGCCATATTGCATGAACTCTACTGAAATCTCATGATGCCCGGCGCATTATTATTCTTTTGGGCTTTAATAGTGGAACAAACTTCATCCAGAGTTGGTGAGGGCAATATAAGCTCTCCAGGAACATTTATAGGCTCCAATATTCTCGAACTGTATGGAGGACCTACAAGATTCCTGAAATATGATATCCAACTTTCCTTAATCCTGTTCTCATCAGCGATGATGTTGTCGATGTCATCACTGAAGAGCGTGGTCTTGGACTGATAACCTCGTTTCAAACTTTTCACTATTTATAATGCTTGTCTTGTGTTGTTGCTCGCTGGACTTACATTAATGCTTCTCAATTGATCGTAATACACTGTGACAATGAAGTATCCGGAAATTGTAATTTAAATTACCCAAGTAAATGATATTTCAACAAAATGTATTTTGTTAAGTTGTTAGGGCTGTCCTTAATTACTATGCCAAATATGAGCGCGATCTGTCAACCAGTTTGTTTACAGCAGCTGCTTAAGTCGGTACACCTCAGTAGTGCGTTGCGATTTTTGTGATTTTGTGATTTTTTTTATTGTGACTGAATTCGAAGCCAAAAATGCAATAAATTCCATCGATCAACCACCGTATTCACTACGAGTAGATTTGGCTCAGTGTGATTTTGATGATTTTTGATATTTTGCGTTTTATTTGCAATTTCCGGGTAGTTTTTTGTCACAAACTCGATGAAGGAGGTGAAGGCCATCCCAAAAAGTGCTTTTGAAAAGTGTTTCGAGGACTGGAAAAATCGTTTGCGTAAGTGTAGTGCATCTCATGGGGATTACTTTGAAGGCGACAAAATAAATATTGATGAATAATTAAATATTTTGCGTTTCATTTGCGATTTCCGGGTTCTTCTTTGTCATAATGTAGTTTTTGCTTTTCTTGATTTTAACTATCCTAATCACTACTGTTCTGAAATTTTCATAATGTTCTCTCTTTGACTTGGTTTTCCTATCTTAATATTATTTGTAAGCCAGATTCTTTTTGTCCAACGCATTATGGCACTTATCATCAAACCAATCATTTCTTTTGCGCCTGGTTTGGTGTTCAAATGCCTGCTTTGGCACAGTTTAAATTGCCGCTTTCATTTCAACCGTTGCTTTTTTCAGCGATATGTCTGATAGGATGGGAGCTAGCTGGTTGCCGAGGAACGCCATATTTTTTGCTTCCGCTGTTGTTTGGAGACTTTTGATGCTGAGATTCAGAAAAGGCTGATCTTCACTGAATACGCCTTTGAATGAAAACAATGTAAAAAAAATTTTTCAAATATGCTCAAGACCCAACGTTGTTGGATCAGAACATGATAGGTCTAGTTTTGTGTGTTAATACTCGGGTCATTTTAAGCATATATCGATGTGTGAGGGAAGTCGGACGTGTAACTAGATTTCTGATACATGCAAAGTCAATTGAACACTGATCGTTGTCATTGATTTCAGCGTGTAGGCTATATCCTCCAGTCATTCCCCGATGAGGTAGCCCATCGTCAAACTCAGCGTTGGAATCATCTAGAATTATTTTGTATCATTTGTAGGCAGTGAGTCAAATAGTCTTTTCAAGTAATTGCAGAGCATTTTCTTCATTTCTTCGTCCTTCTCTTCGGTCGGGATGTGTTTTTATCACCCAAATCTTGAAGAATTTCACTTTTGCACAGATCGCATACAATCGTTCATTAACTGCCTTAATTACAAAAACGTGCAATTTGAACTCCAAACCTACAATGAAGGCCACTTTTAATTCTTGCATTCCACTAGGCTTCCCACTTTTGGATATTGTGTGCAATCCCATATCTCTCTTTGTCATTTACGAGGTTGTTACCACAGGTCCGATCCTTTTCAATGCTCTGTTGCATATTATGAAATAATTTAGGTTTTTCTAAACATGGGGACCTACGCCGTTATCCAACTTCCGTTTTGGTGGAATGTTTATTACTTTCGGTGCCATTATCAGGCACGGAAGACACACCTTTACCCTCTTACCTTAAAGTTACGGCCAACCGCAACATAGGAGGTGTAATTAGGCTACCTTTCGCAGTTTCATATTAATACATCCTGGATAAATCGTACAATCTATATGGCGAATAATTTTCAAAAAGGTTTGAATGAGTTTTTAATACTTACAATTTAAAATAAATACAGTGATACCACCAGTAAAACATGTGGTATACGGATACGGGTATTATATAGCTTCAAATGGTATCAACTGCAGCATTCTTTATAAATGACTTTGTAAGCACAAGTTTATTCTATGAGAAGACAATTTTTACAAATTTTGATCACAACATCCCCTTTTTAGGTTTCTGTCTTTTAGATCTCTGGTGGCTTTTTCTAATGTACCACTAACTAACTACTCCTCAATCAATTGCAGGTTTTGATGGGGAAGTAAATGAATTTATGCCTTCATTTCTGGAATCCTTGAGGAACTTACAAGCTCGCCTCTCCGCTAAACGTTTCTCTATACAGAGATCCAAGCTTGGAATCATTTGACCTAATTAATTAGCTTTTGGCTTCTTTTAATACCATCTCCATTACTTCAGGCTAGATCTCTTTTACCAACACCTCAAAGTTGCCTTCAGTTTAGGGGTTTTTCATTCAGTTGTATACGGTAAAAATGGTAGTAGCTATAATGCTTCTACCATTTGCACTTCAAAGAAATCCAGAATGATCTGTTTCATTGCGGAAACCAGCCAAGTATAATTTACCACATAATCGCGTGTACAAGTATAGTTTGCAGCATTTCTTTAAATTCTCTGTAGAAGGTTAATTCATAGCTTGCAACAAGTTTACGCGTTATCATTCTTCGCTACCACTGGGAAAAAATGCTGTCCAATGACCATATCTTCTTAACCTTGTACGAAAAAGACTGATAAAACATTGACGCGTTTGACAGTTGAGTCATGTAAAAGGCGTTTCCACCACTACATAGTTTAGCTGAGGCTTCAATTATTGATGTTCAAGTCCACATAATCGGTAGCGTATGCTGTTGATGTCAATATTATGGCATGATCAATCTCAGACTACAAAGGAGTATTTCTGAGCCCAGAATCTGATCCAAACGAAAACCAAAGTCAGAATTCAAATGAGGAAGGATTCTCTAGCCTAACAAAATTGCACCGTAAGAGACTATAACCTGTAAAGTGTGCAAAATGGTGCGTATTTTAGAGAATAGAAGAGGCGCAAAAAGGATGGGATTGGACGCCATGCAAGAACCGAAAATAAAGCCTATCGCTCCGTAATTTTCATTCTAAGGACCATAGACTATCATCTATGGCGTGACAGCCCAAGCCGGGTCTTGGCCGCCAGAATGAATCTCCTCTTGTCATCACGATTCCGCGACCTTGACCGTCAGTTTTTAACTCCCAATAAGGATCTGTTGTCAGCTTTTATCGTGTCTTCCGATCGAGTCCTCAGTCTTCTCGCTGGGCGTTACCTCTTTTGGGTAGCTGGTTATCTTCCATTCTTTCTACATGGCCCGCCCATTGCAATTTAGGTAACGTTACGCAAGAGAAAAAGGGAGATCTTAAAAAAGTCCATACAACTCATCTTTATCAAGTACTCTTCACTATGTTCATTGTTTCACTGGGCCGTAGATACTACGGAGCACTTTGTGTTCAAATACGTCCACTGCCTTTTTGGATTCGCTCGTACAGGTTTGACTAGTGTTTTTAAATGCGGAGCTTATTTTGGCTGTGCACCACTCTGGACCTTAGAATGGGAAGTATGGAAAAATATAATTTATTTACGGCGTTTATGGGGCATTTAATCTAGTCCTTTTCGGCGCCTCTCCTATTCAGGTTGGTTCCAAGATTAATGAAATCATCCACGCTTGCAAGGTTGTCGTCGCCTATCGTCAGATTTCTTCAAACTGAAGTTTTCGTCGTTGTTTGAGTGATTGACTCGTATGCCAATTTGGTTTGCTTTACATTCTAAGCTCCTTTGGTATCTAAAATTGAACGGGCCATAATATTGACTTCATTTGCATATGCTTCCTATTATGTGAACTTGAACAATAGTGTACCTGAGGTTTCAGCTGATGTCTTCCTGATGACGTATTCCAGTGCAATATTAAAGAGCATCGGGGCAAGTTCATCCTCTTGTTTTAAGCCTGATTCCATTCTAAAGCTGTCCATTATTTCACCGTTTGCCTTGACCTAGGACTCTATGTTTAACATCGCAACCGCATCGTGACCTTGACTATGCGGACTAGTTTTGTTGGGACGGTATAGTCAAGTATTATTTTGTACAGGTCATTTATGTCAACACTGTCGTATGCTTTTTTGAAGTCTAAAAAGATTTGGTGCACATTGATGTTATATTTCGAGCACTTTTTGAGCACCTGTTTTAGTGTGAATATTTGGTCTACTGTAGACTATTCATTTTGAAAGCCTTCCACATACTCTCCTATATTACTTCCTATGATTTTGGAGAGCACTTAATAAGACGTGCACAGTAGAGCGATGCCACTGGAATTTTTACACGTTAATTTGCCCCCTTTTTGTGTACAGGACATACAATACTTCTCTGCCAGCTTCTCTGACCATATTCTGCATATCAGTCTATGCAGAAGGTTATTTAGTTGGGGATGGCCGCTCTGGGGTAGTTTTGCTGATACTACATCTATTCCAGAAGCCTTTTTTCTGAGGTCTTGTACTCTTGCCTGTACTTTGTCTGGTTAGTGGTGAGACTGAGACCTCTTGCTGTGCTTTTAGAATGTTGACAGCTTCAGCCGTTATTAGGGACGCTGGAAATATTGCAACTTTCTGTTTTCAATCTTGATTGATTGCTCCTTCTACACTTTTGCAAAGACTTGTTTGTGGAAAGAAACCGTCTCTTAGTAGTTTGATAGAGGCATATGCTGATCTGACTTCACGTAGTGTCATGTTTTCATTTATCTGTAGTATCTGGATGTCGAAAGTTAGTCATTTCTTTCTCCGGCATATATTTTTAGCTTGACGTCGACGGCTTTTATATTGCTGTTTTTTTGTCCATGTTGGTCACGTGTATTCTTCGCGTGCCTAATTCCTAGTTTTAATCGCCTTTATTTATTCTTCGTCATACCAATCATTTCTTCTTTTCTTTGCCTGGTGCCCCAAGACCTCCTCGGGTGCTTTTATCACCGTATTTGCCACTGTCTTTCACATGGTTTTGATGTTGTCATTATTTTCTTCTACCTGCAGGGATATGTTGATTCGATTTTCCAACACTGACATGCATGTGGGCGTTACTGAGCTATCATTTAGCTTGTCTATTCGGTACCTCGTTGTAACTGACTTGCAGCTCTTATCGATGCGGCATCGGAACTTGATCCTTACAAGGTATTGGTCCGAATCACAGAGAGTGCCGCTGAACGGGCGCGTGTCGAGAATGCTGCTGGTGGCTCGTTTTTCTATGAGAACATGGTCGAACTGGTTGAATGCGCGACCGTCTCGGGATGCCCACGTTCTCTTATGGATGTCCCGATATGGAAAGCGTTTGGAGCTTACTGTGAAGCGTCTTCTAGCCCCGAAGTCTATAAGCGATTGTACATTGTCACTGGTCTCTACACGGATGCTGTATGCTCCGGTTGTTTCTCTCTGTGTCGTTTCTCGGCCGATTTTATCATTGAAGTCAGCCAGGACAACTTTAATGTCGTTTAACGGCAATGTATCGACAGCGTGTTCCAGGGTGCTGCAAAATCCATCCTTAATTGCATCTTCCTTGTCTTCTGTGGGTGCGTGACAGTTGACCAGCCATACATCAAACAATTTTTACTTGATAAGGGCTATAATTGCGCACAGGAGAAATCAGCACCGTATTTACAACTCAGTAGTCAATCTATGCTGCTATATAGAAGTGAAACATGGGCCCTGACAAATGAAGTCAAAAAGGTAGCGGACAAATTTGAATGCAAAATGTTCCGGGAAACCTACGGCCCAGTGAAACAAGGAACAGAGTGGAGACTACTTTACAATGACTTCACGAGCCATCTGTACCTACTTGCAAAAAGCAACGTGAATTGCAATGGTTGGGCCAAAAGAACATTATAAGGTAGAGCACAAGGTGAACATCCAGTGGAAAGACCGAGTAGTTGATGGGAAGACGCGATAAAAGCTGACAGCAGATCTTGGGAGTCGTTAAATGGCAGACGAGGTAACAGAACCGTACTGATTAAAGGAGAATATTTCTGGAAGCCAAGGCCTGGCTTTGGCTATCACATAAGCAATGAAAATGGGTAGTCTCCTCACTTGCTCAGTCATGCATTAAGAATTCAAGTTTTGTTCCCTTGCATGTATAATAATGGTTATCACTACCACGGTTACCAAAACAGCTGATTTTAAAGCCATTTTTTAAGTCGATGCTCTGTGCAAAAATTCTACTGTTCACATCTACAGTAGTGGCTTAAAGTGCCGTTCTTTGCTTTTAGATTTGTCTAAACCTCTGAGCTATTCAGAAGCATGGAATTGATTGCAATCATGAGAAGGTATCATTTGATGTATGGATGCCCCCGAAAGTAACCAGTTAGACTGTTCAGTGCCCTCTACTTCCAACATAGCTTTTTCCATCATTGCTAAAGCTTACTCAAAATAGCTCATCTCTGAGTCAATCAGCAAAGGCATAACTTTTGTTGCTGGGTTTTATCTGGTTCTAAGCCCTCCGATCTAATTCAGAATAACTGTTTCGGTTATATTTTGCACAAATGGTTTTTTTTAAATTACACTGCGCCAAAAGGGGTGCAACTGCTTTCTTTGACCAATGAGAATGGCTATCTAGTCCTCTTCGCGTTTGACTATGTATCTGACGATCAACGCTGATATGTCATCTACATAGCTGGCTTAGCGCAAATTTTCTATCCATGGAAAGCCCGCCATAGAAAGCGACTCTCAAATTACGCCTAAAAATGGAGTCTCGGGCTATACTTGATATAACCGATGTGTTATTTTTAGGATTTTGTAAAAAATTATTTACAATTCCCTTTTAAAATCAGTACCTGTCCGTTCGTCCCTCAGTGCGTCACAGCAAATTTTTTCAGGAGCTATAGAAGCTACAGCCATAAATTTTGTGAAAAGCTCAGAAGTTGAAGTAGTTTAATTAGCCAAAAAAATTCAAAGGCTTTTAAGAGGTTCCCTCCATACAAGGATGTGAACCCTTAAAAAGTGTTTTTCACTAAATATAGTCAAGTAGGATATGAAATGAAAGAGACCTTTTAATATCCATTATCAAAATTACAATATAAATAACAGAGTAGGCGGGTGACTTTTAAGCTTAATCTACGGTGAAAATTCCAGATTGTGATTGTATTTAATGAATTATGCTGGGTTAAGTTATACAGCAACGAAAATACGTGGCTATTGAGCAATATGCGCTTCCAATCGACTCAAACTCTATGGGCTCGTTAGGATTTGCATGAAAATTCGAGGAAGAATGCATATCATGCACATCATTGAGAATCTTTTCAACTTGTAACATAGTAATCTCCAAATAAAATGGCGGCCATTTTCATCAAGAATTTGAGTAAATTCGAGTTATTTTCCCCAACTTCAGCATTGAAAGTACAGGCTATCAGCTCTTGATTAAAACATTCATTTGAAAAGTGGTACCTTAGACGTTGAAATACTCTCAACTTTGTTTATATTACAATTTGTAAATATTCCCAGTGAATTGATATGGGCATCCTTAAATTTAAATTTAAGTGGTCCTAGGAAAGGTCCTTAAGTTCTGGAATTATCAATGAAGTTAAAACGCATTCATGGAAGTAATGGCTATTTGACAGTTCTGCGTGAACAACAAAAAGAATGTTCTAGTTTTTTACCATTCAGGCTTTCCATCGAATCAGGCACCACACTTTAAATTGCATTGGATAAAATATCTTAGAGATTTCATTCAGTCAATGGTTGTTAGTGATATTGCAACAAAATGGTAGAAGATTTAAGTAGTGTAACAATGGTTTTTCTTTTACAGTGAGAATATAATTTTTGTAGATATTATTGAAGTTTTTCTTGAGTGTACTCATTATTGGTGTCTGCATATCGCAGGTAGAGTATAAAATCTTTCCAACATGAGTGTAGTTCTGTCTCTTTAACTTGTTTTTATTTTAGCACTCTAAATCATTCCAGGTCTTTGCGTAAAGATAGTTAGATTTATTTGTCCCTACAGCTTCATCCCTACAGCTTCGTCCCTACAGCTTCGTCCCTACAGCTACGATAGCTCTATGACTAGAAACCAGTACATGACAACTGAATGAGTTTTAAGTCCGTCCAAGGGATCACTCGGAACAAAACTCGCTGTCACCAACGGGATTGAACCAGGGGACTTCGCTTACGGAGTGAGCACTCTAATCTTACACCACGTGGATATATCCACGTTCTTCCATCTCTCCCCTGTATTTCATACAAGAGACGGAGTATTTCCATAATCTTGCCGATTCATCACCATCATCATCTATGGCGTGACAGCCTAAGCCGGACCTCGGGATCCAGGATTAAACTTCTCTAATCATCAGGTCTCTGTGACCTCATTGGCTAGTTGATCACTCCCAGTAAGGATCTGCTGTCAGCTTCTATAATGTCTTCCCATTCAATTCTGAGTCTTCAAGGTTATTTTGGGGAGCCAGTTTTCTTCCATTCATCCTACATGGCCCACACATTGCAGTTTGCCTAACTTTACGCAAGCAGAAACAGATGAGTCGTCAAATAACTCATACAACTCATCATTGTGACGTTGTCTCCACTCTGTTCCTTGTTTTACTGTACTGTAGATTTTCCAGAGCAACTTACATCCGATATCCTTTTCAGATTCCTTACGCAAGGTCCACATTTTATTTCCATATGGCAGGAAAGGTTTTTATAAATACGGAACTTTTTGGTCTGTGCACAACTCTGGACCTGAGATTGGGAAGTACAGAGTGATTGACTTTATTTGCGGCGTTTGTGGGATATCCGATCTTGTCATTTTTTTTGCATCTCTTCTATTCAGATTATCTACAAGGTATCCAAAAATATGCATACTTTCAAGGCTATAGTCTCCTACAATTCGGCTTTGTCGAACTGAAGTATTCTTCCTCATTTGACTCATGAATTAAGTTTTGTTTCGTTAACTCGTAAACTAATTTTGTTTGTTCCTGATTTCAGGCTCGAAAATGCTTCTTTGGGATTTGAGATTGACTGTGCTACAGTATTGATATCATCACCATACGCTAAAAAATGTGTGAGCTTGAACATTATATTACCCGAGGTTTCAGCTGTTCTCTTCCTCATGACTTTTTCCAGCGTAA
This sequence comes from Odontomyia ornata, assembly GCA_963969285.1. NCBI lineage: Eukaryota > Metazoa > Arthropoda > Insecta > Diptera > Stratiomyidae > Odontomyia > Odontomyia ornata. The sequence continues at coordinate 381,162,986 of OZ017738.1, forward strand.
TATTAAAGAGCATTGGGGCAAGTCGATCCCTTTATTTTAAGCCCGATTCTATTTTGGAGCTGTACGTTAGTTCACCATTTACCTTGACACAGTCTGTGTTTCGCATTGTAGCCCTGACAATGCAAACCAGTTTTGTAGAGACACAAAAGTCAAGCATTATTTTGAGGAGGGCAGTACTGTTGGGCATATGGTTGCTTGAAGTCTTCGGATACTCTCTCATAATACTTTCAACGCATGGCTGTAATTTTCTTTCTATGGTTTTTGAGAACCTTTTCTATGTCTTATATGATAGAGAGATGTCTTTTTGATTAGCAAATCTCAACTTGTCTCCCTTTTTATGTACAGGACACATTATACTCGTACTTTTAAGCGAGTCCTCTGGTAACTACTCCACTGAAAATATACTGTGTATTAATTTGTGGAGAAAGTTATTAAATGAGGACTTGTCTTTCTTGTACTTGTCTACTGTAGATACGTGACATTTAACCAGCCATATACAAAATTAAGAAATTTGGGGTTGATGCGGATTGAGCAGATTCTTTCATCAACAGAGCTGAAGTCAAAGACAATTTGTTTAAGTGTGCTGTCCATAATGAAAGCTTCACCAAACTCACGGTTTTGTTGAAATTTTCTGCTTTTAAGCATGGTCTCCAGATCTCCACCATGCCATCCGGTTTCTTGTACTGCGTGAATATTGATTCTATATTTTATTATTTCATTCAGAATTTTCGCAGTACATCTGGTCTATTCAATGAACTAACATCCAAAGTTCCAAAAAATGTCCTTTATTCTTTGTAATAGCCATTACCGTTTATCAAATTCGATCTACGGTTGCTGTCCTGGTTCCATGACAAGTAAAAACGAAGCGTTGTTAGCACTTCAACCTAGTCAGTTTTTGATCAGTCAATGGTATTTGATTTCCCACCTACGTATTGACTTACCAGTTAAAGAATCCCTTTATCAAGCACCTGAGGATGCGTTCAATAGCGGCCAAAAGCTCTACTCTTGCTGAGTACGCATCACGTACCCGGGAAACGAAGAAACAAAATTAACCATTGTGCAGAGTCTAGTGGATTAAGCCGCAAACAATATTTTCCCTCCAGACGAGCTGCTATATGCCGCTCTGAGTTGAAATTCCAATCCTACGAGGGCAAACCTAAAAGTACTCGACCTGACATGAATACAGGTAGTTTTTAAAAAACAATTTCTGCGATTGACAATACCACATTTCAACAACTTAATGTGAAAAATTCATAACGGTACGTTCATTATTATTTTTTTACAGACATCCAAAGTGAACGCTCTCAGTGAAAGGTCGAAGTCCAACCGATATCAAAGCCGAGTCGGATTCTACTCTGAAAAAGTCTGCTCCTTCATTTACAACGGTCAATTATTGGGTAGCTGAGTTTAAGCGAGGTCGTACGAGCTGCCAAGTGGTCGACCAAATTAAGTCACTATGTCAGAAAATTTGAGGAAAATCCACAGAATAGTATTGGATGACCCTCAACTAAAAGTGCGCGAGATAGCAGACATGGCAGGCATTTCAAAAAGTGCTGTTCATTGCATTTTGACCAAAAATTTGGACATGAGAAAGCTGTGCGCAAGATGGGTGCCGCGTTTGCTCAAAATGGAGCACAAACAGCAACGTGAGGATGTTTTCATCGAGTGTTTGACAATGTTTCGCAGAAATAAAGCCGAGTTTTTGCATCGATTCATAACCATGGACAAAACATGGTTCCACCATTTTACACCAGAGATCGAGGAGCAATCAAAGCAGTGGACTGAAAAGGGAGAACTGGCTCAAAAGAAAGGAAAGATAGTTCAGTCAGCTGGCAAGGTCATGGCATCCGTTTTCTGGGATGCGCGTGGAATAATATTTATTGCATATTATGCAGCGTTATTGCAGCATTTGAGTGATGAAATCACGAAAAAACGGCCCCATCTGGCGAAAAAGAAAGTGTTGTTTCATCACGACAATGCACCAGTCCACACATGCGTCATTGCGATGGCTAAAATCAATGAGTTAAAGTCCGAATTGCTTCCTCACGCACCCTATTTGCCAGATCTGGCTCCCTCGGAATATTTTCTTTTTCCGAATTTGAAAAAATGGCTCGGCGGCAAAAGATTTGCCAAAAATGAAGAGGTAGAGTCTGCGGTTAGTAGCTATTTTAAGGAGCTTGACGGTTCCTACTATAAAGCGGGTATCGAAGCTACTGAACATCGTTGGGAAAAGGGTATCGAGCTGAAAGGAGAATATGTTGAAAAATGAAAAAAAAACATTTTCGCAATTTTTTTAACTGTTTTCTTTCAGGTATTTTCAGTCACTTGAGTCACTTTTTGTGGGCTTCAATTAGTTTATCAGTTCAATCGTTCCTTGTTCTACATTTACCTTACATATTGGAGCAAATGCAAAATTTGCTAATATGCAGAATAACATAACGCTTGAGAAAATGTTTGAAAGTTGGTCATTGTGGGCTCATTTCAACAAAATACATGCTTAATGCAATAGTTTTTTTTTCAAATATCGTCCAAAAAAAGTTTCTACAAAAACTGGTAATCAAAATATTCGTTATTCTGGTCCAAGCGGTGTCCGTTTGATATAAATCATGACTTAATTATCTCAAACTAATATTTTTTTCATACTCAAGGATTTTATATAACATTCAAACCACGACCAAAGTGTAAACTATATCCAAACAAAATATTGTGCCATAGAAATTCACATTTCAGGGGGTGACTAAGATTTTGCAAGATCTCAAGAAGGCTTGCTTGATCACATCTGCAGGTTCCTGTTTGTGTTAAAATGAGGCGAGAACTCAATGTGGACAATTCCATGCTTTCTGTAGCTTAGAAAGTTCCATTTCAGCATCAATTAGGTGCAAAGGCTATTTAAATAAGCTTGAAATTTCGACTTGGCTCAGCTCTCTGGATCGGACTGCCAAGCTCCATGATGATTTTGGAGATTGATCTTCCGAAGAATTGCTCATTTTAAAGCTTTTTGGGCGATTTTTCGGTAGCGTTTAGTATGAAGAGTATGTAGTATGCTGACGCTCACTCCAGATCTCCTCCAATCTCATTACTACTTGTTACTTCATTGAAAGCATCACTTCCTCAAGCTTATCAACCGAAAAAAGTAGGAAACCAAAGTGCTCCTCAACTTGAAGAGCATCAATTGGGAAGAATATTTTGAACAAATTGGTTCGAGCAGTCAGCATGGTAGCCGATAGATCACTCCTTGCGTTCTCATTAAGCTGAACATTTATGTTGCTTATTTTGTTTTCAAACATATTCCCTAAATCAGCTATACATACCAGTCTTGCTGTGCTGGTACTGACCATGAGAAATCTGCAATCATACTTGATACCTTACTACAGGGTTCACTGAAGCATTAGTTGCAGCCCTTCTTCTCCTCGAAGCAGGCCGGGGCTGTGGTTCAACTCTCAAGAAGACGTTCATAAATCCCTCCCCATTTATTTTTTTTTGTATTCTGCCAGTGATGGTATAACGTAAAGTTGGCTGAGGTAGAATATATCTGATCTCAACTGCAGTGTATGTCATTGGCTGACTCTTAATCGCATTTAAAATGGTTCATCCATATTGTCAAAATTTTTTATTGTGATAGAGAAGTTAAGTTAATTTACGGTTGGAGTATGCGGCTCTTATCAACTTTAAACTTTTGAACTATGCACTAACTACCTCCAATCTCAGCTTGAGGACATCATTCGAAACCATTTGACCCATTACTCTGAGTGTAAGCAAGACTGAAAACTTAACTAACCAATCAAAAGCTATATTAGGTATAAGTCAGTCTTACCATACTTCGATTAATTGAGCTCAGATCAATGATGATCCACGCAATCACTGTATTCTTGATGTTGTGCACCCATGTTTAATGTCCATTGCACTAGGTTCTCCGTTGCAAGTAGAATTTTTAAGCTCTCAAGCAAGAAGGGCAATGGATGTCACTCCTAAGATCACCAAAATCACCAACTAAAAGATTAATTGGTTTGCAGATAAAATTTGAAAAACTCCTTACCTCCATACCTGCGTAAGCAATTTTCAATGCAGCTCATTGCTGATCACATCACTCCAGTCCTTTGATCCGTAAATAATCATGAACTAAACGGTCCTCATAAAGAGCCCCTTTCATGTTAATAGGGGCTTACCCAGTTGACCAACAGTCAACTGGTAACAAATATACCCGTGCCAGCCATATCAGTCATTATCTTGATTCCCTCAAAGAAATTCAACTTCAAGTAACTAAGCCTAGGTAATTAATCTCTTGCTTCTACTCAACTAGAACTTCTGTAATACTGATTGTTCTAATATTGTGCATTCTTTTCTTTATAAGGGAGGCAAGTTAGAGTTTCTCCATTGCTAGACTGAATCTACTAGTCATCATCCAGTCCATCACTTGATGCATTAGTGCACTTAGTCTAAGTGGTGCTCATTCATAGTTCGTTCCATGAATAGCACCATGAGATCATCAACAAAACACATGCAACACGACTTAACTTAGTTTGGCGGCCCAAGCTTCGGTAGCCTGTTCCCTTCTCATTGACCCATGATTCATTCCATAGGTCTGGCGTTAGGATGGAGCCTAGAGTAACACCCAACGTAATTTCATCATTCACTTCCTTTGTGCCGTAAGTAAGTTCGACTATTCAGGTATTCCCTCTTAATCCGCATCCATTATTTTGAAGCCTTGATAGGTTTTTTTAACGTTTCTGATATATATATATATATATATATATATATATATATATATATATATATATATATATATATATATATATATATATCTAATAGTGTTGAAGGTATTTTTGACATTGAAAATCTGCAGGTAAACTATTTGTCAGTTTATGCGTCTATGTTTTTCTTTCCTTTAAGAGTTTATCGATCATTTCGCTGGTATGCCTGGTAGCCTATCAGGGTTGGTATGCAGATAGCATCTTGAGAAGCCTCATTCTTCTGCTCATCAATGCAAGCCTACGAACCTTCACGCTCTTAGCTAAAAATTCGTAAATTGGCATGTATTGAACATAATGAGAAGTGAGTTAGGGCGAATAAGATAGACCAGCTGCAACAAGTCAGCTGGGATGCAACCAGTCTTGATGCTTTCCTCAGTTTCATAGGTCAATTTTATCTAGTTCGCATCCATGAAGAGTGAGTATTCAATTGGGACTGACAGGATTCGCGAGAAAAATAGCACACACTATCAAGTTCATTTTCAAGTAAGCGATATATCCGTAGGGTATCGAACTTCCGCATAACCAGCTTATAGCATATCAGTCTAGCAGCAACTTCACCGCTATTGAAAACTCTGTGAAATCATTAGAAGCACGCACCACCCGTAACCCCCGCCCACTATGCCATACAATAGTTGACCATATACGAGTACTAGAAGTGTGTCACGCTATGGTCTTAATTGCGACAAAGGCGGAATGAGACATGGATGACCTTTACCGCTTCTTTAAATGACAGTCTTTTGCGTTTTGCTTCAAAAAACCTCTCAACGGTGGTTTCTCAATTTTCTACCTGAAAACAAAATATCGACAACCTGAGCAATGAGAGGAACCATCACAGATCTCAATTGAAAAATACTGGTGATCACTGGATGCGTAATCTTCTCAACATACTTCCATTACCCACTCTTTATTTATTTAATTCAATATCCCATCTTCATAGAAAAAAATAGAAATGAATAAAAATAATAAAGAAATATGTTTTAAGAGCCTAAAAAGAGTAGATATAATCTACGTAGTGTCGTGGTTAGAACCCTCACCCCGTAAGCCGAAGACCCCTGGTTCGAGTCTCGTTGGCTATAATGACATTTATTTCGAGTGGTTCTTCGGACAGACTATAAGCCCGTTCAGTTATGATATGTACCGGTTGAAAATCAGAACTAATCGCAAAGTTCGGTGTGGGCAAACTGAACTCAAAACACAGAATTCCTGATAGAACAGAAATCATGCCTGACAAGTACATGGCTCGACAATGAAGTATTGAAATAGCCAAGACAAAGGCAGAAAAGAAAACGCCAAAAAAGATATGACAGTGTTTTAAGGCGAAACACCAGACAAACAATTGAATATCATAGCAACAGTAGGGAATACGGAATTTTAACATCAGAGTTCTAGTAAATACGCACACATCCTAAACAGGATTTAAGAGTAAGGAACTTAGCTTACAAATAACAACACAAAAACAAGAACAGAAAACATGTGGTAGTGACGTAAAATGAATTCAAAAGTCCACAAAACAAAACTACAATACTAGTACAACTAAAAAACTGACAATTCAACACGCTACTTACCTCGAACACTTGGAGCTTGTATAATACCGCTGCTCGAGATGCATGAGCTTGTGCAAGAGACTTACTATCATTTGGTGCCATATATATTGCTTTCGTGTATAAGATAGCTGCTTCTTGCAATTTTTCTTGATTTTTATATAGAGCATTGGCCTTTTTGCGTAGCTTGTCCGATTTTTCAGCATCGCATTTAATTTGAGTTTTAAGAGATTTCAAATAGTCTTTTGCAGCATGTCTAATTATGATTTTGGAAACGCAAATTACAATTTATTCTTATGTGACTGATTTAAACAAACCTTGTTAACCTGTAATTAAAAATATATCTAGCAGCTTGAATTTCATCTTTGTACAACGTATTCAAACGGTCAAAATCAGTATTTTTCAAAAATGCTAACGCCCAATCAGCAGGCCAAACATGTTCATTTTTTGTAGTTGTATCTTCCATAGCAGACATAAAAAAGGCTTAAAATGATTGACAAACAACGAAGAATTTTAGAAGTAAAGATGAAAATTAAAACGCAAATTCAACTAAAAAAATAAGTGCTTACAACAACATCTACTAGCTAATTTAAAAGGTTCTGACACACGTTGAAGGATGACAACTTGATTTTGAATATTTTGATCATTTTAAATTAATAAAGCGAGCTTGCTCATATGATTTCATGAGCTTTTTTTTTTTTTAATACCTCCATTCCCTACCACTCTTTCTTCGTCGCACAACGCTCGTGCGATCTGCATTCACATTACGTCGCTAGGTCCTTTGTGCCACCCAGACAATGTTCAACACATCGGTATAAGGGGGCACACAATATAATGTGAACTAGTCCTTTTCGTGAACATCTAAAGGACTATTTCCATGGATGGTTTTTTTTTTGGCTGGAGCGACATTCAAGTACAACTCAAAGTTTTTGTCAAATCTTTGTTATTTTTTTGACTCAACTTATTTCCTTTTGAATCAGTTAGTTGCCTTTCCACACTTTACAAACAACTCATGTATGCAAGTTAAACAAGTTGGGTAGACAGACCTATGCTCATGTCAGAAGGGTTTTGTACTCAACTTACAAAATGCAGTCACCAGATCGAATCAAATCAAGAAACACGTCAAAGACGATTTTATTGGAGAAAATATGAAATGCGAAGATCATACTATTTTTAACAAAGTTCAATGAATTTCGACTTTTGAGGTTTTTGGTATTGTTATACTCATAAATATCTCCCTTGATAATTATTTCAGATGTCCATCCGCGACGGAGGAAACACATTTTTCATGTATTTCCCACCGTGCCCCCACTAAAGCAAAAACTGACAGTTTAACAACTGTTTTGAAAAGCTCCCATGAAAACTTTCATTTCATACTCATACCGGCTACGTTTGATGAATTTTTTTTTCAGGGGCCACTCTCCTGTGCTGAAATCATCGATTCATGGCCAATTTTTTCGAATACTAGAATGGTTACAAAACCCTTTTGCTATTAGCTCTCTCCCACCTCCTTGACTTATTTCACTTATGAGCATTAATTGTAGGTACTCATCTTCAGTCATTCATTAAATTGAATCAAGTGTTCAAAGCATGCACCTTAAATGTTGAAGTTGGGAAAAAATAACTCCAAATTATTCAATCTTCGCATTTAAAACAGCCACTATCTTGTTTTACGATTACTGATACTTCTAGCTGAACCGATTCTCAAAGATATACATGACACCTATCATTCCTGAAATTTTCATGCAAATCCTAGCAAAACTGTAGTGTCTGAGTCGGTAAAAAGCACATGTTGTTCCAAAGCCATATGTTGCCATAGTAATACATGCAGCGCATATTGTTCCATAGTAATACAGGAAAATTCAAACCGCTATATCTTCGCTAAATATGATTCAATCTTTATGAAACTTTTAGGATAGATCAATCTTATAAATAGACATCTACATCATTGAATTTAAGGGTACCGTTAAGATTTTATTCAAGAAAACATAAAATCGATAAATCATACTATTACTAACAAAGTTGAGTGAATTGCGACTTCTCACGGAATTTGTTGTTGTTGTACGCACCAAGGCTACATCCCTGATTTTTTTCAGATTTTTCGGATCACAGGTGTCCAATCGCGAGGGGGGGGGGACACAAATTTTTCATGTATCTCCCCTCCCTGTGCGCCCCTCGAAGCAAATTTTGCCAAACTAAGACCAGTTTTGAAAAGTTCCTTTGATACCCATATCGGCTACCTTCAATGAAATTTTTTTTTCGGGGGGTCACTCTCCTATATGGAGAGACCCCCTTAAATACCTTATAAAATTTTTTTGTAGTTGAACTTTGAAGAGATCACCACTTTACACCTACACACAAAATTTGATGTTTCTAGCTTAAGTAGTTTCCGAGAAAAACTGCTGTGACACACGGACGGACGGACCGACAGACGGACAGACGGACAGACTGGTCGCGAAGCTAGTAGGGTTTTGTAAAATTATTTTACAAAACCCTAAAAATAAGACTTTTACGTCGTATGAAAAAATTACGCAAGACTGGTGTCTCGCGTTCTTTAAGGTTAACAATAGAATTTTACCTAGAATCTAATATTTTATCTTTTATAAATTTAAACCATTGGCGTCCGGTAACCCGTGGGAGCATTTGCCATGAGAACTGCAGAGCATGCATTTTTCGTTTTTAGGAAAATCTATTAACTCCACGTCACGTCGGGTGTTGACTCCGCCGCCTTCAAATTCGTTCGTCCTCGATCGTAAAAAGTACGGTATGTCGCTTAAGCGGTTGACGGGTGCATTGAACGTGGGCTGTGCTTTGATCTCTGGCGGTGGCTTGCGGGATTCTTCCCGATCTGTCATTATAATACTTGGGGCTTGTTTTGCTTCCTCACTAGAAGTAAAGATTTTAGTTTATTTTATAAATTTTGAATATTTTTTCAGACAAAATAAATTCACAAATGCAATTGTGGGAATTACTAAAATGATGCCATAATTTGCGTATTGGTGATAACTCCAATCGCTGTGAAGCAGAGATAACCTTTCTGTGTTATTGATGTATAGTTCTGCTAATTCCTGCATTTCGACAATTTTCAGGATCTTTGACTTTTCAGCGGATGGTTGCAATATAGCAGGTCCATTCCTCTTTCTAGTAATCGAGCAGTTAAACAAGCAGACTGCTCGAAAACCATCCCAACCCTTAACCGAAATTAATTGCAGAGTTCGACAAAAGAAAAAAAAAAAAAGAAAATTCTTGTCTTATTTTTATCAAACGTAATTTTATATCAATTTTCCTTTATGTCGAATTTAAACATTTCCCTATAATTTTTTTCTTATTATTATCAAACGTAATTTTTTTTAGTTTCCTTTATATCAAATTTAAACGTTACCCTTTAATTGTATTCGTCATGAAATTTAAGTTTTATTACTATTTGAAATCTTTTTCATATTTAGGGTTTTGTAAAAAAATTTTACAAAATACTACTAAAATGGCGACCTGTCTGTCCGTCTGTCCGTCCGTCCGTGTGTCCCAGCACTTTTTCTCGCAAACTACCAAAACCAGAAACATAAAATTTTGTATGCAGGTGTAAAGTGGTGCTCTCTTCAAAGTTCAACTACAAAAAATTTTATAAGGTATTTAAGGGGGGTCTCCTCATATAGGGGAGTGGCCCCCGAAAAAAAAAATTCAGCCGATATGGGTATCAAATGAAAGGTCTTGATGAGAAATTTTCGAAACAGGTCTTAATTTGATACTTTCTCCTTCGAGGGGCGCACAGGGAGGGGAAATACACGAAAAATGTTTGTCCCCCCTCGCGATTGGACATCTGTGATCCGAAAAATCTGAAAAAAATTATGGAGGTAGGTGTCTATGAGTACAACAAGAGCAAATACCTTAGAAGTCAAAATTCGCTCAACTTTGTTAATTATAGTATGATGTTCGAATATCACATTTTCCCCAATAAAATCGCATCGGTGCTTTTAAATTAAACGAAATTCGCTATATACGTAGTTCTGCTAGGGGTCCTTATACTTTGTAAGTTTGATGCATATCCAATTATATACACGGAAGTTATAACCGTTTTAAATTTCTCCAATTACAACAACAATAACACATGATTTGGGTATTTTATGGACTTTCCATCGAATCATTCACTGCAGTTTTGATTTGCTCCTCTTGAAATTTTCCAATAAGGTCAATAACATTAATACTTTTGAGAATTCATGACTTGAGTGATTTTTATTGGCTTGCAACAAAATGGCGACCATTGAAAGTAGAAAAACAATGGATTTTCTTCTAAACGTGAACATCTCTTTGACATATTTCCTGACGTTATTCATTGCTGGTGACTTTATTTCTCAGAAGTTGGCTACAAAACCCTTTTGAAATGAGAGTAGGTCTGTTTACCCAACTTGTTTTTTTACTGCGGTTAATTTTGTTTTCGAGCAGTCTCAATATCAAACTGCTCGAAAACCCTCCCATCTCCTATCAATATTTCAAATGATAGCAAGTAGCACAATTGGGTTGATGACAGTTGGGAGTGAGGTTAGGTGAAGGGCCAAGTCACGTTCTTGGAGTTCTGGTCGTCCGGATATCGCGAACATTACTCTTTATTCAGTTCGTGTATCAACGTTGTTGGGTGTCTCAGTCGGAGTCGCGAGTGGATGTTTGCTGAAATTATCCATAATTGTGGTAGAAAAATCGGAGAGGTGGCTAGCGGGGCAAACACCGGTGTCGGTAAGAAGGATTTTTTGTGGAATTAATCACTATATGCATCTTATTTGCCGTCATTCGGATGCAATATAGGATCTAAGCACTGCAATCACATTGCAAGTTCCGATAGCAGGCACACAAAATCCAAATCCACGGGCTCTACAATCAAGCCAACCCGAGGAGAGTTTATCGTTGCATGCAGCCACATCAAGTCGACGTATAGCCGACGAAAATGATAACGAATCCCATATGACTCGTACCCGGTCGCTTGATACAAGCACTTTCATTGCGCAATCATTTTGAAGGATCATCGGCTAGTGCCAATACGAAAAATTCAACCTCGGCTGAGTGTAGTTCTGCTAGGATACGTGAAGCCCCAAAACGTAAAACTCGTTCAGTCACTCATAGTATAACGGTTGTGAAGAAAACCTCAAAATTAGCTGTACAGGGTCGACGAAAGTTGCGCCAAACACCGGAAATTGATAAAAATGAAATAATTGATGTGGAATAGGAAGAGGGTTTGATTTGGTTTGAATTAAAATTAGAATTTATTTTGAAATGGGTGTGAACACTTGATTTTCGTTAAAAAAATTAATTAAAATAAACAGAATGGTGTTTGCGAAGATTCTGTGGCAAAAAGTGATGAAAAAGAACCGAAAAAGCCACAACCATCAAGTTTCGACGATATTACATTTTAATGACATCGTGAACTAAAATCTGTTGTTTGTTTCGCGTTAATTTGCATTTGGGTTTTAAATTAACATCTTCAACAGTTCCATTGTCGCGAAAAATATTAAAAACTTATTATCATAACGCTTTCTTTTACAAAATTAAAAGTAAACTTTGCAAAACTGCGATTATTGGTTGAAATATATTCGTCAGTTTTCACCAATTTTCATTAAGTCGTGAGTCCAAAATCCACCTCAGATAGCGAAAACTTAACAAATGCACCACCAATATCACAACAGAAGCGCAAGAGGAAAAAGAGAAGTAAATAAAATTTGTTGCTGGTTTTTTGAACCCAAGCATTTCTGATAATGAAATACGAGCATCTTCGACGTTGCGCCTTCAGCTGGTTTATTGACTTCTGGTAGAAGCAAAGTGACCTGATGACACCGATTTGCAATGGAACTGCTTCAAACCGGATTTTTTTTTGATTCGCCAATAATTTTAGGAAATTTATATCGACATCAGCAAAATGTTAACAAGCTCTTTTACATCATCCATCAAAGTTGAGCCTAGTACTCGTATTGGTGCTTGAGCGTGGTGACGGCAGCTGTAGAATACGGGACTTGGAGACAACAGAAGACCTGTAATGTCCGCAATGGACTTGGAAGCTATTGTCTTGGCTTTTTGGAAATTTTACTATCCGTGTTTCTCTGTTGGGAAAAGGTCGATATGAATCGTATAGCCTGGATAGTTTGGGATAGGGGTCGCTCCAATAAACAGTTTATTTGGATGGCGATCATACTTGCATTCCTTACATATGATGCATCACTTAACAAGTCGCTTAATTTTCGATGCCATCTTTGGGAAGCAAACGTTTTCAAGATTTGAAGACGATTTTTATCTGCATTTCGATGTGCTCTTTCATGCACTTGCAGTTTTCACTCTTCCTGTTCAATATCATTCGGAATATCTTCTACAAGCTTCCTTGTGAATCTTACTTTGTAATTCTGGAAGTGGTGAGGATAAATGGATTGAATCAATCCAAAAGTCTCCTCGTCAGTCAAGAGTCCGGTTATGGTACCTGGATTAAGTATCGTTTCAGTATCTGTATAATGTGCTGTTCCGTAAAGTTTGGTTTTATAATAGTGTGTCGTGTATAACCGTCAACTGGATTTTGAATTTGATAGCTATCCTCATTTTCCAATTTAAAAAGGAGTTGATTCGGAAATGTGTTCAACGGGGTTTCGACTGTTTGGATCAAATTATGTGCTGAAGTTTCTGCGCTGTGTTCTGTTGGAGTCATTGAATTAATTTCTGAAGTATTGGGCAGTCTTAAAAGAGACTCAGTGACGACATTTGTTTTTCCCGACATGTACTTAAGCTCATTGTTATATTCTTCCCATCGCTTTAATTTGATGTTCGTATTTTTGTTACTTAATGCATAGGTTAAGGGCTCGTGATCTGTAAATACTCTGAGCTTTTTGAAACCGTACAGGTGATTTGTAAGTGAATTGAGAGCCCAAATGATAGCTAGAATTTCACTTTCATTAGTTGCACATTTCTGTTCTGTTTTACTGAGAGTCCGAGATAAATAGGATATGGGTCTGCCTTCTTGAGACAAAACAGCGCCAATAGCAAAATTTGATGCATCTGCCATGATTTTAAACCGCTAAGAAAAGTCAGTTCAACATGAAAATCGTCGATTGAATTTAAAAAAAACCGACTCTGGAAAGTTCCAAAAGAAGTTTAATCGGGAGTACCAGAAGCAGTGTCCCCCTTCTGATGGTGACAACTCTTGCTCAATGGTTCCTAATGACAGGAATCTAGCTAACGATAAAATAGATCTCTATTTGTCGAAGTTAGAGAAGCTGACGTTGGAAACGATTGAGTGAAGGTATCGAATCTTGAAGTCACTAGTGATAAGATCAATCTTCTCCATAGGGCTGGTATCGAAATTGATAGTACGACTACGGATAGAAATGGAAACAGGATTATATGTGAAGGGTTGGATAAACTTGCCCTGATTGGAACACATTTTGAATTGGTTCATCTACCAAACCCTGAGAGAGGGAATGAAATATTTTCAGAGGTCGTTGGAGCAAATGTTTCCGACTTCAGATCAAGCCTGAACGGCCAATCAATTCTTCATTTCAATGAAACATTAACATCTGACCTCATACCGAGCTTGAATCTTATTGATTATTTTGTCAGCTATGAAGACTTGTGTTTCATATTTCACAAGATAAACAACAAGAAATCATGTGGTACTGATGGTATTCCAAATGTAGTTCTCCGACATTTGCCTGCAGTTGCTATTAGGAATTATTGCATATTGTTCAAGAACATGTTGAGGCTAAGGCTAAGGTATTTCTGATCTTGAAGAAAGGAAAAGAATCTTCATGCCCAAAAAGCTATCGCCCAATCAGTGTGCTGCCTAACATCAGGAAGGTGTTTGAGGTGATACTCAACAGAGCATTAAACGCCCACATAGAGGAATATGAGTTGATGCCGAATTGCCAATTTGGTTTTCGTGCCAGGCTTTCGACCACACATGCAATAACGAAAGTAACCTCAAACGTTTGGTGGAAACTAAATGATAGACAATGTGTTGGAGCATGTCTCTTGATATTGATATGGAGAAAGCTTTCGATACGGTGTGGGTAGATGGACTAATTTTTAAACTCCTTCAGGACAAGTTCCCCAGTCACTTTGTTGCCATGATGTGCAATATGCTATATGGGAAATCGTTTGTTGTAACTGATGGAAATCTGACAACAATGCGCGAATTCAAGATCTTGAATGGTCTACAGCAGGGAACAGCTACTGCGCCTCTGCTCTTCTCAATCTTCATTCGAAAGCTATTGAACGACTTTGATTTTAACGTCACGCCAACGCGGTCATTGGTAGCGTTTGCTGATGATCTGATCATCTATACGGCAGACCGCCAGCTACAATAGTTCAGCGCAATCTCCAAAAACTGTCCAATGGTGTGGAGCTGTACACTAACAATTGGCGAATGAAAATCAATGCGAAGAAGTGTCAAACAATCTTGTTTGGACAACGCTGCAGGGGGTCAGTCAAGACCTGAAACGTAATTGGAAAGATTTCCACATCATGGCTGGTGAGGGTAGTCTTGAACGAGTTCCACATAAATCCTGTGTTCGATATCTCGGTGTTCATCTCGATCAGTATCTGTACTATACTGAACATGTGAAAATTATTCTCAGTAAGGCACTAAAAGTAGTCATGGCCCTACGAAGACTCTTTCATTCCAAATACATTGATCAAAAGGTCAAAATTATCTGTTACAAGACCCTGGTTAGACCAGTTTTGACATATGGATGTCAGATCTGGTACAACCAGAGTGCTAGTACTATGGAAAAAATTAAGAGTTTTCGAAAGGAAATGTCTTCGTGCATGCACTGGTTTGTACGGAAAGCCTGAGATGGATTGGAAACATTATATATCGAATAGAAGAATTTATCAAACTACTGAAGTGACAAGAGGCGATATCTTCATATTGAAACTTCTTCGGAATCATATCGCAAGATCCGTAACTGTGAGTGAAAATGCTTAGATTTTACAGCCGTTCCACCCTACAGACGGGTATATAGCGACTTGTCTCGCTACTGGCTTCGTTCCTCCAGGAGCATTCGTGTATTTGGACATGAAGCGATATGTTTTTAATTCTGACGGCATCCCAGTCATATGTATATCACATATACAGACGGGCCACCGATAAGAAGATAAAATATCCTCCGAGTTACAGTTCACGAGACCAACAATTCCAACGGAGATACTCATTTGCTAGATTCATTGAAGCTGATCGAGCTGAGATGGAGCGATCTAGGTATTGGTGGCTGAATGACAATGTCTAAATTATTCGTGTTTATTTCCAGTTTTTGTGTTTTTCGTTACTTAATTTTTGAGTTTCAGCTCATTATTGCTACATTTAGTATTGTTGTTTATTTGTGTTAAAAATAAGGGATAGGTGAGGTAGATGTTATGTTTATTATATAAGGTTAGATGTAAGATTAAACGTGTAGGATAGGAATATTGTGATAGAAGTTTTTAGTATAAGATAAAGTTTTTGATGGAATTTTATTAGAACTAAGTTAAAATAATTAGATGTAGGATCAAAGTTCACTGTTGTGTTAAAATTATAAATAATTTTAGGTTAGTGTTGGTTGGTTTTTTCCCCTTTTTCAAAATATGTAATAATCTTAGTTAATTGAATTTGCCTTGGTTTTTTTTCGATGAAATGTATTTAATGATAACGTATAAATTTAGAGAGCCATTTGGGCTATTAAGTTTTTTATTGTGATAGTTTGGAATTTGCTTTATATTCTTTGAAAATTTGTACCGATTAGTATTGAATAAAGCACTTTTGAATTTGACTTTGGAAATGAGGGATTCTTTCAATTTTACGACGGCTTGCATAGCTTCTTTATTTAAAATAACTGGATATTTTTGGATAAATTTTTAAATACATTTCCATCCTCCCCTCTTAAAAGGGATGTCAGGGGCTTCGCGAGTTGTGCATAATCCCGAATGAATCGCCTATAATAACATGACATAACAAGAAATGATCGAAGCTCTTTTAGCGTTTGGGGTGGAAAAGAGCCAATCGCTTGCAGCTTTT
The DNA here is from genome assembly GCA_963969285.1 of Odontomyia ornata. Taxonomy (NCBI): domain Eukaryota; kingdom Metazoa; phylum Arthropoda; class Insecta; order Diptera; family Stratiomyidae; genus Odontomyia; species Odontomyia ornata. The sequence goes on from OZ017738.1 coordinate 381,179,293, forward strand.
TAGGTGCTGCTGATAAATCATAAAAATTCAACTTCTTGCCGGACAAAAAAAAACACTTGTCAAGATTTATTCTCATATGGGCTTTTTCAAATGTTTCCAAAACTGCTTCAAGGTTTTTAAAATGTTCCTCTTCATTTCGTCCTAAGACGGTAATATCATCTATATAAATATAACATTTTGTGCCTTTATGTTCCCTAAGAAAATCATCCAGAGTTGAATCATTTTTAAGTCCGACAGGTAGTCACACAAATTCATGTTTTCCGTTATTAACTGAAAATGCCGTTTTTTCAATATGTCGCTCTTTTAAGAGTACCTGGTGAAAACCACTTTTCAAGTCAATTATAGAAAAATATTGATTTTCTCCAAGATTTGCTAGAACCTCATTAATTTCTGGAATAGAATAAGCGTCTGATATTGTTATGGAATTCAATTTCCGGTAGCCTATTACAAATCTGTACTTCTTTTTACCTGAAGCATCCTGTATTTTTGGGACCACCCAAACATGAGCATTATAAGGTGATCGTGATAGTCTGATAATGCCATCCTGTAATAATTTATTTATTTCAGTTTAAACTATACCTTTTAACGCTTGAGGATATGGGTATGATTTCGAATAAACCGGTTCTTCTGAGGTTATTCTTATTTCACCATCGACTATTGTATTGTAAGCTTGACTTAGATTCGGTTCTGCAAAAATATTTGGGCAATTGATAGGATATTCACTAAGCGATTTTTTTTTTGAGATATTGACATGTGATTTGTTCTAATTTTTAAAGTGCTCACAATTCAGTTTTAATAGTCATAAAATCATTATTTTTATGAATTACTGTTTGCATTTTTTTTAGGGTATCATTTCCTACAATCCCTGCAAATGTTCGAAGATTCGGTAAAATAAAGAATTTTAATTTTTCCGTAAAAGGCCAAACAAATTCATAAAAGCATGGTAAGTCACATTCACCGCACCACCTACAGAGTTCACAAAAATGGTTTTTCATGGTGCAAAAATATACTGTGGCTGAATATAATTTTATTTATATAGTATCAATTAAAAACTTTAAAATTTTCCCGCTCTTCGCTGTGTATTCAAAATACGGAAGGGAAGAGCTCACAGATCCAAAAAATGTACGCTGTCGGTTTCATCCGTCCTGCCATTGTCGCTTAAGCTTCATGCATCAATGTGCTCCTAATCAGTTTCTTCCGGGCTACGTTCTAAGTTATACAACCTTTGTTGTTTGTTAGGTGGATTTCCTTGTGGTTGATTGTATTCCTGTGGCCTTTTTGAAGGGAAAGTTGGTGTATTTTGGTAATTGACATTTTTAGTCGTTAACGACTGATCAACATCCATAGGCTCGTAGACTCTTGGTTTGGGAGGTAGAGCGTGGTAATTTGGGTTAGGGTTTCGATATCATATTTGCTGATGAAATTGAGGCCTTTGTGGTGCTCGAGGATAATGAAATAGTTCAGGATGGAAGTTATTTTTAAATGGTTCAGGATTATAATTCTTATTGTTCTGTTTCAATCCTTCCTTCTTTGGTGGCACAGGAGGAGGATTGTGCGAATCGCGCATGCGGAAAGTGTTTTTTGTATGTTGCGTCCTGTAATTTACATTTTCTAATTTCAAGCAGAGAGACAACGCTTGGGGCAGGTCCATGAGCTCCCTTATACTTAAGAGTCGATGCAAGTCACCTCTTAAACTCCTAACGAATGTATCCAATGCTTTTTCACGATAGCATTGGGTCAGGCTGCTTAGTGCATCCTGGCTAAGATCCATAACAGTTAGTTTATGTAAAATAAGGGAGAGATGGTGATACACGCTTTGGTAAGATTCGTTTATCGCACCTGATCCTTGGATTAGTGTTGTCAGTTGGTATTCAAGGGTACCTAAGTCCCATTTATCGGCGTAATGCAATGTAAGGCACTTGGAAATTTTTGGCCAATTTAATGGCGTCTTGTAAGATTCAAGTGCAATGTCAGCATGACCAACTATTTTGTCCCATAATATTTGGGAGTTCCTTTCAGATGGCCATAAATGCGCAGGATTCGTTCTACACTTTTTCTCCAGCAATTATATACACTGGGTTCGCCGGAAAAAGTTCTCAGACTTTTAACGACGTCAGGGATTTTGTACATGTCGCTTAAATTTCTGTCCTCGTTAACGTTAATAGGAACGTCAATATCATTATTTAAATCTGCAGCAGGATTCATTAAATACTGGAATAATTGTGGTCCTTGCGTTTGAACCGCTTGGGAGGCAATACGGGTAATCAATGCTATAAATTCGCGATTGGGGCATCCTGAGAGGGATCATTGAAAGGGCCTGCCCGCGGGGGATTATTTGCAGGGCTACCCCTATGAGCTAGGACAATGTCAAGCACCGGAGGCCAGACCACATTTCGAGGGTTAGACATTCTAGATTTATTCACTTAGGCAATCCCAATCGTTTCGTAAAAAGAAGGAAAAAAAAATACGAATTGCTAGATTTTTCCACCACCAGAAATAAACAATCGTCGCTTAAAAGGAAGGACAAAAAAAACAAATTGTTATAATTTCTTACTTCTAACAAACAAGTTCTGTCCCGCCCAGACAATAATATACAAACTTTGCAAAATTGAATTTAAGTAATCAAAATTCTTAATGTGAAAGTTAAAATTCATCGAATTCACTTGAGCCTTACAATATACATACAATTTGCTATTTTATTAGCACATCACTGTTTCAGCACACAAATAAGAAGCTATATGAAATTCTTCTCCTTCTTTGTAGCCCTACAGCCCCTTTCGGGCCTTTGCTTAGAGATAGTTAGAGTATCTCATTGTCATGATCGAATGTATCGGCACTCCACAAGGTGATATGATCATTATCACGTTTTGGCCGTGTGTCCGTCCACCCAGCTACGATAGTTCTGATCTTAAACCAGCATGTATCATAACTGAACAGGCTTATAGTCCGTCCGAAGAACCACTCGAACTTAATCTCGTTGAGGCCAACGAGACTTGAACCACAGACCTTCGGCTTACGGGCTTAGTGCTCTAACCATTAAGCCAGGTGGACTACTGCTATATAAAATTAATTCCTTGAAATTCAATAAGAATAATTTTTAATTCCAAATTTTGGTAAAAGATGTCAATATAAATATAATTTTTTTCTTTTTTAATTTTACTTACATCATCATCCTTAAGTAATTCACTTTCTTTCTTCGATGGAAATTGTTCTTTCTTTGATGAAAATTGTTCTTTTGTTTTCTATTCTATTTGAATTTATTGCTTTCTCTTTTTTTAGGTCTTTGTAAAAAAATTTTTTACAAAGACCTACTAGTTTGTCCGTCTGTCCGTCTGTCCGTGCGTCACAGCTGATTTCCTCAGAAACTATAGAAGCTAGAATGCTCAAACTTTGCGAAAAGGTCAAAAGTGATAGTCTCTCAAAAGTTAAGGCCTTGACAAAAATTTAAAAAGTGTTTAAGGGGGGTCTCCCCTAATAACGAATTGGCCCTTAAAAATTTTTTTTCATCAAAGGTAGTCGAATGGGGTATCAAATGAAAGATCTTGATTGGAACTTTTAGAATCTGAAATAAAAAAATCATTTTATGAATTAGGGGGTCCAGGGGAACGCAAAACGTACCCAAAATTTGTGTCCCCCCCTCGCGATTGGACACCTTTCAGCCGAAAAATCTGAAAATTATCACGAACGTGGGCCTTTATGAGTACAAGGGCAACAAATACCTTAGAAATCGAAATTCGCTCAACTTTGTTAATAATAGCATGATTTGTAGATTTTACATTTTTGCCCATAAAATCAATATATATTTAAAATTGACCTAGGCACTTTTATATTCTTTCAATTTTCATGAATATTTAAGGAATAGTGTTCAATCGGCCGAGCATTCAGAAAAATCATTTAAGCTAGATTAAAATGGCGGCTGCACTGTGCTTATGAAAGAAACTGTGCATCTTTTGTATAAATTTGAACGATTTCATATCTAAGTATTGGATGAATAATTCAAGTTATCGATTCACGCCATTAGAAAACTTGTTTCTAACCCTAGGATGTTTACAAAGACCTTCTGGTAGGAGCACTCTCCTGCTTACTCAACTTGTTTCTTTTTCTTATTAACTTTTTTATTTATTTTGTGTTTCTTATTTTGAAAAATCACTTTTTTTTTGGTTTGGTCACTTTGGGATATCAGGGAAGGGTTCGTAGGGTTCACTAATTTAAAGGGGTCCTAAGTTCACTATTTGTCTTCAATCTTTATCCTTTTTGTTCACCTTTTGTAAGTATCAGTACTAAGGAGGACTCGACAATCATCATTATATTCACTGACGGATTGGTTACCGATAAAACTTTCTTTACGGACTGGTTACCGAAATTCAATTTCACGTTTCAAAATACCGGACTGGTTACCGATTCCTTATAGCGACGTGAACTCAGTCCCTGCTCGGGCGCCAGTTAAAAAATAAGACTTTTACGTCATAAAAAAAAATTAAGCGAGACTGGTGTCTCGCGTTCTCTATGCTACTAAGGTTAACAATAGAATTCGACCTAAAATCTAACATTTCATCTTTTATAAATTTCAACTGCTGCATCGGCGTCTGGTAACCCGTGGGAGTATTTGCCATGAGAACTGCAGAGCATGCATTTCTCGTTTTTAGGAAAATCTATTAACACCACGTCAGGTTTTGTGTCTGGTGTTAACTTGCATACCTACATCTAATCAAAAACAAACACAAAATACTCAATTACATGTCATGCACCATATGTTTGCCAAAATACATATAATCACAATTTCAAAATATGATGCTAGAGGTGATGACGACTATGAATCAAACCATGTTTTTTGCGTCTTAAAATGTCGTCAAGAGTAAACATTAATTAGTTTAGTGAACCATGTTCCAGTCATGGAATGAGAATTCCTTGCTCCCGCAATATGCAGAATTGAACCAATTTACGAGTATCTTCTTCTTTCTTCTCGATATTATACTGATCTAAGAAACCTTTCTGATGCCTAGAAGACGATTCCAAGTCTAGCTACATTTTATATAGAAATGACAGAATTACAGAAAGACATACATGACTAGCTTTTTCATTAACACACACTTCAACGATTAGAGGCCACAGCAATTAAGGTGTGAAATGACGTTCAGGAGCTCACTGTTATTTCTGTATACAATACTCCAGGAAAAAATGCATTTTGTGTGATATTGATGCTCTTGCTGCATTTGAAGGTCCACTTTTTATTACTGGAGATCTTAATTTCATTCACCACAATTAGGGAACTGTGAGAAACAATCAAGCTAGGACCAAGCTCAATACATTCAGCACAGCCAACCACTTTAGCCTGCATACTCGTATTCCTATCGAACCAATACATTATGTAACATGAAATGGCTTTCTAGTGGTCATCAGAATGTCATGAGTTCAGTCCACTTCCTCATGGAGAACATCTTTATTGATGTTCCTATGCAGAACAAAAAACTATGAATTGGAAAGCATTTAAAGTCGTTGAAAACTTAACTCAAAAAATCAGACAGCCAAAATAATATCAAGGGATCATAATTTCGAGACGGGAAACGAGTCCCTACAAACTCCCTCAGAACATCAAACAACTGAAGAAATTATGCTTTGAGGAGAGCTAGGCATAAATGTTAGCCTGCGCTATGCACAAACGCTACTCAGATGACAAATGAAATCCATGGTAAGATAAATGGTGTTTCAAAACGGGCAATGGGAGAGCTTTTTGCAGAGTTTCCAGCCTAGGTGTGGTAGTTTCAGGATAATGTCCAAATATTTCCAACTTAATGACAAAATTGTAGTACCATAAATACACATTCCAAAAGGGGTCCAATTCTGTAATTTGGGTGAGGCTGAAGGACTTGCAAATTCACTAGAAATACAATTTTGCGAAAGTTTTCAGGGAAGGAGGGCTTTGATGCTGAAGATAGAATTGTTTCTCGGTTCAATAGGCTCCTGTGAGATGGTTTATAGCTTGAAAACAGGATTGAATAAACGGACTTAGAAGAAAGCATCTGGGCACGACACCATTATGCACACAAGGATTTCTTGGCTACCAGAAATATTTCACAAACACTTATGGACATTATTATGGGAATATTCCTCAAAATGACCCATAATCTCCTCAAAACTAGAAAGCTGCAGGTCTCCTCTCACCATCGACTCAATGAAGTTGCATCTGACCGAAATATTATTCCGGAAGAAAAATTCTACTTCAAAGCTATCCACTCTACTGAACTCCATTTAGGGTGGTCTAATACTGCTGAACAGGCTTTAATTGCATGAGCTCAGCAGGCTTAGTTGAGTTTTGGCAAAGCTGAAACCTTTAACAAAGTCTGGCATGTGGGACTAATCTTCAAAATGCATCAACACAATATGCCACTGCAGCTCACCCAAATTGTTGGCTCTTTCTTGGATTCAGAATAGTTCATGACAGAATTTAAAAACACCTTTCAAGTCTGAGACTAATTGAAGCTGGAGTCCCTCAAGGCTCACCCATCTTACCGGCCCCTTACAATAGATTTACTGCAGACTTTCCTACTCTACCTTCAAGAGTAAGATTGTCATTACCTGCTGATGATACCTGCATATTTACTACACATGAAAAGCAACAATCATCACTTCAAAATTGCAAGAGCTCGAACATTGATTTCGATGATGCTGCGGGTTACATTGTGGGCAATAGTGTCTTATTGATTATTTTCAAAAATTTAAGGTCCATAAGTTGATTGATTGTTTTCTTTGCTTGAAGATATGTTAGATCTGATAACCAAGCTTATATAAGCTTCCTCCTCACTCTATGTAGATCCTTGCTGCTTGATCTTCACAACTTAGACATTTTAAATTTTTAAATCGTTTATAACTTAATGCAGTTAGTTTTACCTCTAAAGTTTGCTGAGGAGCTATGTAATCAGCATGGAAATATGATAGTTGCTGGCCATTTCATCTTCTTCATCCTTAAATCGAAACCTAACCTTTATCAACTTTATTTCATTAGCTCTGCGCTCCCTGTCGGGACAGTGCAGTACACAAATTCCACCTTCTTAGGAAGCTACGCGTATTGATTCGATACGGTTTGGATGCTCCGAACGTTTTTTGGGGCTAATGAAATGATGAAACATCTGTACCGAAATACGTATGTGGAATGCAGATGGCGGATAACTCATCGGAATAGCGCTATGGAACATTAAGAGAATCTTTCTTTCAGACTTTTTATGCATAGCAGTAATTGTGGTTCATCCCGTCCTGACCGTGACAGTCTTGTGCATGCACGACTAGACAAATCAGTGAAAATAATTTTTGGAGAAACCCGTGCCTACCGTTCGTCCGAGGCATATCAATCCAGTGCGTTGGAGGCCATTACCAGAAAGGCAACCAAAATTGTCTTCAGAAGTTTTTTTTTTTTGTCATTAGATTATAGAACCCTCTTCCGACAAATTATTGGGCCGTTTTAGTTGCTAATCTGGTCTTTTGATTCATTGTCTACCACAACTTGTAATGTCTAGTAGAATAATTGAAGTTTTTAGGTTATTCGTCCCGTTTCTAGAGTTTGGAAAAATATCTTAGCAAAACCCAATTATTAGTTTCGCGACCATCCGTGCATTAGAGGAACTTTTCTCGGAAACTGCAACAGCCACAGTTATAAAACTTTGTATGTGGATCAAAAGCGGCAACCTCTCCAAAATTTCCTGATACAAAATATTAAAAGCTTTATGGGAGCGGCATCTATGTAGAAATGACCCATTAATCATTTTTTTTACGAAATGTAGCCGGTAGGGATACCAATTAGAACGTCTTGATGAAAACTCTTAGGACCGAGTATTTATTGAACGGTGCTAATATTGAGGGGAGTGAGGGGCGTCAAAATTTGTGAAACATTTGTGCCCACCGCTCGCGATTGGAGAGCTTTGAGACGCTAAATCTAGAAAAAATAAAGAACGTTGGTCTTCATGTGTTCAAGGGCAGAAAGAAGAAAATTTTGAAAAATGGCATGAAATATCCAGAGGTATGTATTGCGACTGCTCAAATAACTTGTTTAGTAAAACCAAAACAAAATGGTGGCAAATTTAAATGCACGATAATCTACATTACTTTTCTATGTTAATGAGAGATTCTAAATGGAAGTGAAGTTGCTGTTTGCAGAACAGATTTAATGCATTAATTCACTTATGGATTCTTTCTAACAGAAGTTCTCTTTTGCTACTTTGGTTTGCCTCATTTTTGCTTTCACTATCTGCCATAGCGAGTTTTCAGATAATTCTAACTGAAAACTAACCCTTTTTATTACATATCCCATTAACAATCCTTTAAACCAATTGAATTGATCCAAATGTTTGTCATAATTTTGATAGCTTGGTAAACAAATTTGAGAAATGACTTCTTCCTCCTTACATTTTTACTAATAGCTTATTCTAAGTACTGGTACTTTTCAAGGTTTTGTAAACAGATTTTTTACTGTGCCGTATTAAAATCGGTACATCCCTGATTCATGATGAAATTTACATGGACGATGTTTTATCTGGTGGGCATACTGTTCAAGAAGCTACGGATAAACAGAATGATTGCACTGCAATTCTACTTAAGGGAGGTTTTGCTTGGAGAAAATATCAATCGAATAATCCCGCAATTCTCCAGGGTATCGTTGATGATTATCTTGCTGAAAGATCTAAACCATTCGAAAATTTCGAGATGCAAACCTCAGTTTTGAGTCTGTCATGGAAATGGAATCCCTGTGAAGATAATTTTTACTTCAATGTTCTTCAGTTTGGAAACACCCCCGAAATTGACTAAAGGAGTCATTTTATCTCGCAGAGCTAAGCGGTTTGATTCACTTGGATGGTTAGCTCCCATCATTACCCATACAAAAATATTAATGCAGCTTTAATAATAAGAAAAGAAAGGATGGGATGAAGAAATTTCATCGGAACATCAAAATTTTTGGTTGAAACGGGAAACTGAGTTTTCTCAAATAAATTGTACTAAAATTCCACGTTGGAACAGCTACTCGCCTCAAGCAGAAATAGTTGAAATTCATGGGTTTGCTGATGCGTCTAAGCTCGCATATGGCGCTTGTTTATATCTCAGAGTTGTGCATGAAAGTCAAGCTTTCGTAACACTAGTAACTGCCAAGAGTATGGTAGCTCCATTGAAGCAATTATCCATCCCACGTTTAGAACTCTCAGCTGCCTACTTGCTAGCCAAATTGGCGAAACATTATCTGAAAACTTCCAAAATTGGTATTACACCTTCGCATTTATGGAGTGATTCCACTGATGTACTTCAGTGGCTTAAAGGTCACCCTTCACGTTGGAAGCCTTTTCTAGCGAACCGATGCTCTAGCATCCACGACGACATGCCTGCAGCTCGATGGCATTACGTAAAATCCAAGGATAATCCCACTGACATAGTATCGCGGGGTTGTACAGTTACTCTTCTAACTCATAATAATCTATGGTGGAAAGGACCATCTTGGCTATCTCAACCCACAAAATCATGGGTATCGTCTCAAGATGAACCCCTAGAATTAAGAGAACCCCCTCCTGAAGAAAATTCTTCAAAATCTGTAGTCCATTTAATCACACGACCACACTATGAATTCGAAATGATTCTTGTTTTTCGTCTGTCAATAAACTTCTGAGAGTCTTAGACAATAGATTTATAGTGCGCCTTTTAAGTCGCGTGACTAACAAAAGAAAAGAGCAAATCAAAAGCTTCTTAGAGCATCTAAAGAATTATGTCACAGTGAAGCAAGGAACCAAAAGGAACACTTTGATGTCTAACGTCGGACAAAAAATCTATCGTCTCAGTTTTTTATGGTATCGATCATGAAACCTTCTCGCATTTATTCATCAAAAAACATACAGCCTGATAACTTAAATAGTACTCGCTTATTTATTGTCTATCTTCATCAGAGTCTTCATTTCGCTGAAGTGCAATCTTCCCTGAGAAAAGGGCTGCAATTGCCCAATTCCAGCCCACTTTTAAGGTTGAATCCGTTCATAGATGGTGATTTAATCAGAGTGGGAGGTCGATTAGTAAACTCTCAACTACCAGCTGAGAATAAATTTCCTCTTTTACTGCATCACAATGATGACGTCACTAAAATGCTAGTTCGTCAATCGCATTTAGACACCTTTTAAGTTGGAATCCAGTTAACCCTCGGCAAATTGCGTTTACAATATTGGATCTTAAAAGGACGGGTAGCTGTGAAATCATGCATTAAAACCTGTCATAAGTGCATACTTTACTCAAAAAAGGGTTGTACGCAACTAATGGGGAATTTACCTCTAAATCGTACATTACCATACAAACCCTTTAATATCTCTGGTATCGATTATGTTGGACCGATAAAAGTTCGCTTAGCCAAAGTTAGAGGCAATGTCACTCAAAAAGGCTACATTGCTATTTTTGGCTGTTTCTCTGTTCATGCCGTTCACATTGAAGTAGTCGAAGACTACAGTAGTGTCGCCTTGATTACTGCATTTCATCGTTTCACATCTCGCAGAGGTCAATGCTCTGAATTACATAGTGACCAGGGAACTTCTTTAGTCGGCGCTGCTTCAGAGCTCACCAAGATGTTTCAAGGTGCCTTAGAATGGTCCGGAAGGGCAAAAAACCAACTATCCATAAGTGGCACTAAATGGCATTTCAACCCTCCAGGCGCCCCTCACTTCAGCGGGTTGTGGGAAAGTTCGGTGAAATCCATGAAGTACCATTTGTACCGAATGATTGGAGAGCAAGTTTTGACTTTAATCGAATACTCTACTTTACTTTGTCGTATTGAAGCGATCTTGAATTCGAGACCTCTGTTACCGCTTAGTGATGACATAAGGGATTTAAATCCATTGATCCGAGCTCATTTTTTGATACAACGATCTTCGTATCTTATCCCTGAACCTAACCGACGCAATGATAAGATCCCAGTGAGTAATCGCTGGGAGTTGTTAACTCAAATAACCCAATATTTCTAGGATAGATGGTCAGCTGAGTATCTAACTTCACTTTAAAATCGTACTAAATGGACTCAAAGGCAAGATTCTATTCAGGTTGGGGATTTAGTTCGTATAAAGAGCGATACAACCTTCCCTGGAGATGGCCTTTAGGAATCCTGGCACCGATGGCCTGGTTATAACTGCTAGCTTCAGCGCCCCAACACGAAGCTCGTGTTACTGGAACGCGCGGTTTCGAGTTCATAATGCACAAGTTCAATAATTATCTATAAACAATTTATGAATTTATCACACTAGTTAAGATATTCGAGAATTGAAACTATGAAGTTAATTTATTTAAATGTACAATCATCTTTATCTATTACAACTATTCGTCCTAATAGTCAAGTTCTCCCTCGCATATAGAATTTTAGAGCCTTTTGTTTTTGTTCATCCTGCGACGGATGAAAAGGGGGAGAATGCTGGAGATTTTTGCTTTTCAGTATTATAGTTGCTACTAGTCATAAAGCATGTTTTATTACCACGGCTGTAAATCATGTAAAAGAGAAAAGCCATCTGCGCGACACCTCTATGTCAAGACAAGAATAACAGCTGTTTGACTTGTCTAAGAAAAAACTTCGAATTGACCATTCCTGTACATATCAATCTTGCTTACACACCGTAACTACTCAGCACGTAATAAACTACATAAAAATACAGTCCTCGTTTTTTCATTTGCATTAGTAATTTTCCGCCCGGACCTCTGACTGCTTTAGTCCGTCACTGAGCGCAGCACGAGCAGAGATGCACCGGCAATAAATCGCAACACAACTAAGTGCTATGAAATAAAAAAAATTATTGCACGATAATGTGATTTTCCAAAATGGAGCTCAATCATTCACGACAAACTTTTTGGCTTGTTAGGAATTTCCGGAAATGGGAAAATAGTATGAAAATTCTTTTATTTCCATTTTCTATTAAATAAATATGCGTTCCTATTGGGCCGATGCGATGTCTATGGTTGCGTCAATTTCTTATTTTTGAAACCTGAAGCAAGTGATATGGTTTGCTAAGTTTTAATTGATTTACCAATCACCCCGACTACTCGTACTTTCAGAATAGGCTGCAGCAGAAGGAGCCAAATTTAAGCTCATTTACAACTAAAAACCTGTTAATTCGATAAATTAAACAGTACTAGAAGTACATATGTACATACATATGCCCATTGCTTTTGTAATAAAAATTGATTTCGTAAACATGCGGATAGCAGGAGAATTTCCTTTGACTAAATCTCATACTACTGAATTAAGAGTGAGCTTCTCGTTTACCCAATCATAAATCTGGATTACTTTGTTCTGAAATTCGTTTGCAAGGAAAGCGCATTCGCAACTGATGGATTTCCGCTCTGCTACTGCTCAAAACAAGTTACATCACTAAATCAAGATCCCAATTCATCGCTCGGGGTCTTTAGCCAAAAAATACTCCCATGCCAACTGCCAGATAGATTATCAGAAAAATGAAAGATTTTCTGTATCAGCAACAGCTGCCTCATTGTGTTTCCGATCTAGCAAGTCGCAAGCAGCGGGAAGAGAAAAAGAAAATAATTTATTAAACAAACATACTCATTTACATATGCATATCTATGCATACGCGGTTATAAGTATGTATCTTATTTCGCCAATCCGTTGGTCCATTGGCATGTTGACTGTAGCGGTCCCAAGAACCGCGTGAATTCGCAAAAAGTGGGTACGTGCGCGGTGCGACTGATTTATGGCCGCGAACTTGATTTTGAACGTGCACGTCAATCGTCGTCAGGCCAAGGTTGTCTATTGGCTCTTTTCATCATTTCTCCTCGCTGACTTGCTCGTTCCTCATATGTAGCCGCATGCACGGGTGGTACTGTGGATATACTCGTATGTACAAGTGGACACGTATGCATATACTCGTACATATGACATATGCGCCAAAGAAAATGTTAGATTGGCAATGGCACCACTTGTCCTTGAAAGTCATTTCTGCGAAAAGCGATTCACTCATACAATTCATGTATTTCTGGTAGTTTTTCATGTCGCTAGGTGATGAGGGCAGTCGAAGTCAACAGTCCTAGAGCTGTTTTTTTTCTCGCAAATGTTTAAGGAGAAATAAAAACTTTTTTATGATCAATCTGAAAGATATTTTGCGAAGCTAACATACATAGGTATTTTAGTATATTATGGCAGGTCAGTTACCTAAATAAACTTAAGGCCCTGGCGAAAGACGGAGATTATGTCAAAGGAATGGAGAAAAGTGCCTACAAACTTGGCGCTGACTCGCAACAGAAGTATTCGGGAACATGAGAGGAAAAACTTACGATGCAATGAGTATGTACTTTTATTAGTACTTCAATGAGTCAGCTCATATTTATGAATAGTGGGTACACTCCAGTGGAGCGAACGTGTTTAAACGTCTAAAATAACTTGGCGAAAACATTATCAGTAAAGTATTGAACGATTTCCTACTTTTCTTGGATCAATACTATGATTGTTATCCATGTATCATATTATGTAATTACCGTATTAATCTCTTGCAAAGGAGCGAAAAATAATTAAATATAAAAATGTACATATGTATGTAAGCAACAAATGCAAATTTAGAAGTCTGCATGGAAACTTTACAATAGCAACCTGACCAGACAGGCCTTTGAAGTAATGGAACCTCTCTAGATTAGGATATTGGCCCTAGACTAAGCTCGAACAGCATCACAATGCGAATATAATAGAAAACTCTTCCAGCATAAACATAAGTACGTTGTGGAAAATCATGGAAAATTTCAAGAAAAAAGGTTAGAAATCGCATGGAGACTATGAGGAAAAGTGCGAATATCTTAGTGCCACGTAAATTTTTATTTCCGCACATCGGTTATTTCTCAAATTGCTCCAAGTACCACACTTGGCAAACATCTTCAACCGTCGAAATTCTTTGAAAGTTATGTCAACCCAGTCTTTCAATCAAAATTGAATACTATCCGCGAGTTCCTTGAGTTTCGTCGGTCTCTTGCGTAGATTTTGTCGACTAGATCGACGGTCCAGTGGAACAATTTCTTGATTGGTACACTGCGTTTTTGGCCTTGAATGTCGGGAAATTTGAATCTTAATTGTACAAAAGTGTGATGGACTAATTGAAACTCAGTCCATTTTTTAGGGTTTTGTACTAAAATACAAAACCCTATTGCAATCAAGACCTGTGTCCATCTGTCGGACCGACTGTATGTCACAGCAGTTTTTCTTCGAAACTGTAAAAGCTTCAGCCATGTAACTATGTGAAAAGGTCAGAAGTGGTGACTTTTTGAAAGTTCAAGGGTGAATATTTTTTTCGAAATCTGAAAAAAATCATAGATGTAAGCCTTTATGAGTACAACAACAACAAATACATGAGAAGTAGAAATTCACTCAACTTTGTTAGCAATAGTATGATTTCTAAATTTTACATTTAAGATTCAGGTCAGCCAAGGATTTTAGTAATATTGGAACAAAATGTTGGCTAGTTAAAATCGAGTACTTTTCAAAAAAGAATACATTTGTTATGCATGTCATAAACGTTTTTCTTGAATTAAATTATATAATTTATCCACATATCGTACGTTTAGTACAAAACCCTTCTGACATGAGCGCAGTTCTGTCCACCCAACTTATTCAAATTTTATTCACACACACCTACATAGTTTTACAAAAGTCACTTCTTAGACTAATGCAGAAGTCACAAACACTAATTTTACTGAATTAAGGAATAATTTTAATTGAATTCACTTAACGATCCACTTTTACTGAATGAATTAATCTTACATTCGCAAACCATTGTATAGGGCATTTTTGTTTAGATTGGCTAACTGAAAAATAGCAATTGACAAATTCAACTTTTGTTAACAAATATATTCCTTTACGCGTATGCGACAATTCTTGGATTCACGTTTCCCGAGATGCCTTTTAGATACATGTTTACGTTTTGGAGTTTGATTGATTTCGCGATTTGTATTATTGCAATTTGGTGTTTTATGAATTTGGGACCGGCAATAATCGCAATAGTATAATTACTTTTGGTTAATGGGTTTGAGTTGGATTTGGAAGACAATGGGCTCTTTCACACGGAAATGGTAAAAACCTATATCCAAACAGGTTTCGCGCTTACGCCCTTATGTTTACACGTTGCATAGTTCAGCCAACCTATTTTTGTATACGATACACGTCTTGCGAGTGTATGTGTCAAAAGGGTCATTTGATCGTTAAACATCGCGCGGACAACATGAGAGCGAAGACAGAGAGATAAGCGATTGAGAATTTGTTTTAGCCTTGAATTGTGCACGAGGTAAGAAAAACTGGAATGAAAAATGTATTTTATGATTGTTAAAGTTTGTCGATTCAAATTTATCTCTTGGATTTATTTGGATCCTCCGTGTTTTTCCGCTTTCTTAAAATATATTCCAAATTTGAATTCCTTTTTTAGTCGCATAACTTGCTTATCATAATGTGATTCTATGAAGATTATGCGTACCGTTAATTGTCTATGGATTCACAATAGGCAATTTAACTTTATTGAAATCGTGATATTCGTCGTGCTGTTTCCTGAAACTGAACATGGCCTCCTCTTTTATAAATTTATTAAATAACGCGTAGCTTCTCGCGTCCACGCATCCATTTTTGCACGCAAAATAAAGAAAGGCAATCGTTTTATGACGACTACCTTCTTCACCGAATGTTCAATTCGGAATGATTACCGGCGTTTGTATAAAATTTCCCCCACCAAATGATCAACAAACTGCGTTTGTATATGTGCGTTACGCTCGTGCACCCTTAAAAATGTTGGCATGTTTTTACCATCTGGTCCCCTCAATGCCTCTCACTCTTCTTGCTCATATAACCTGTTTAACGCTCACTTTTAACGCTGCGTCTGAAAAAGCCACATTATTATGGATTTTAGGAAATAGATATTCTGAAAATCAATTAAACAAATTGAATATTAGAGCGACATTTAATTTGCTAGTTTGTTTAAAAAATATTGTGCGCAGTTGTGAAATATGTTGCAAATTCCAGCGTACCGGCATTCTCCCATTCGCAAATTCAAATTGCCGCCGTAACTTCTCCGGCTTCTTTTGCGCGCATATAGCTTTTTCTCGCTTTATTTATTTATTTTTATTAACATTTAACAATTTCCTTATAATTTTAATTTCCCCTTCATCTCAATTCTACCCTCTTACCCTATCCTCAAACATAAAAAAAATATTGTAATAATCTTAACTTTCCCACTAACAACACTCCATTCATTATTTCCCATTACCGAAATTTTATTCAATACCTTTGTCCGAACAAAACCTAATTCTTTCCTTGATACTATCTCATTTTATTCATTAGGTCCCACTAGCAAATTTTATTTGTCATACTAACGAAAATTCATTCACGCTTCCCTACTAACAAGTTTCATCTCAATGCCCGCTAAGAAAGGCTCCCAATTGAAGTTGCTAATTGGATGAATGGGAGATCAACAGAAGGTGGCTCCGGTGGAAGAGTCGTAGTTTCTTGACCGTGGGGACAGCTGAGACTCTGGGTTTCAGTTCAAACTCTTTTTGGGATATCGGCAAAGGTATGTATGGCGATTTGCATATATCCAAACGCTATCATGGTTATACAAATCGCCATATATGCAAAATCGAAATTGTTGCATTTGTCGATATGGAAAAGATGTGTTGGGAGCGGAATCGAAATGTATTGAACTTCGATAACGTTACCCGGACGCGGAAGCGGTAATTGGAAATGAGGGATATCGGAATTGAGTGAGTGAAATATACGATTTGTGGAGGCAGCCAGTACTTGGCTTTCGAATAAGAGGGAGTTTTTGCGGTGTCGAGGTGATTTTGGCGTTTAATAATTGGGAATAAAGGTTGAGTTTTAATTCAGAGAAAAAACAGGTCTTGACTTTGGGGTGGAAATTTGTATTTTATTTTGCAATTTTTGCGTGGTGTGATTTGGAACTTATATTAATAGTTGGAGAGTGTGATTTGCGAAGTATCGGGGGTTAATTTGAAAATTCTGCTGTGAATCGTGATTAATGGGATAAAACAAAAAGAATAAGAGCAACCAGAGAATTCGGGAGACGAGTTGTAGTGCAGATTTTAATATTTTGTTAGAAATCAGACATGAATTTGCAGTGTGTTAGGAAGTGCTTATCTTATAAGCTGCAGCAAAGTGCGGATCTATCGAGTTTATAATGACTTGGGAAGATGAAATTAGTGCGAGTCTGGGTCTAACTTATTAGTTGAAAGAAATTAAAAAACAAAAAAAGTTCAGAGTGCAGATTTGTTCATTTAAAAAAAAAACTGTTTTGATGGGTTGTTGAGAAGGCCAGATGCCGCACATTAAAATTTTCTGCTACTACGCTATAACAACGGGTCGGAGAGTTGAAAGTGGCCGTTACGTTTTCGTTTTTTGTGATTCTAAATTTTATAATTTAATTTTAAGTGGCCCACCGCTTCTTTTTAGGGTTTTGTAAAATAATTTTACAAAACCCCACTAAAATTGCGTCCTGTCTGTCCGTCCGTGTGTCACAGCAGTTTTTCCCGGAAACTACTTAAGCTAGAAACATCAAATTTTGTTCAACTACCTAAAAATTTTATAAGGTATTTAAGGGGTGGTCTCCCTATATAGGGGAGTGGCAACCGAAAAAAATCACCCTTTAGGTTATTTTTCAAATTTCGAAGGGGGCTTTTGGTTTTTTTATTTGGTTATCTACAAATAATTTGGTTTAAATTCGGGTTAATGATTAATAAATCGCTCATGTCTTCTTAAGTGAATAATCTCTCATATCTCAGGATGACCTCCTCCTCTCTCGGCCGTTTCCTTTTGTGCTAGTTTTAGGTAAATTTCTCGAGGGAAATTCACCTATTGCGGAGAGTATCATATGTATATATGTATATATATATATATATATATATATATATATATATATATATATATATATATATACATATATACAGGGTGATTCCTAACAAGTGTACACATGTGAATGGGCCTTAACTCTTATTTATCACGAATTTTAGGTCCATATATTGAAAGATTATGACAGTTTGGTCTTTTACAATTTTAACTGTGGCATCATACGCATCAGAAAAACGTTTTATTATTGTTGAAACTTTTTGCAAAAAAATGAATCGCCAGTGCAA
The DNA here is from genome assembly GCA_963969285.1 of Odontomyia ornata. NCBI lineage: Eukaryota > Metazoa > Arthropoda > Insecta > Diptera > Stratiomyidae > Odontomyia > Odontomyia ornata. Next base: position 381,197,416 of record OZ017738.1, read on the forward strand.
ACATTTCGCGCTCTACGTGAATCGAATAATTTCACGAAATGGACCCATAAATCGGGATCGTGTGATTTGACTCCTTGTGACTTCTTCCTTTGGGGATTCCTAAAGGATGCTGAAGCATTAAAAAACAATATTCGAGCCAACATACGCCTAATAACGCCGGAAATATGCGAAAATATCATCGAAAATTACAATCATCGTTTGATACCCTATAAGGCAGCACGAGGTGCACATATACCCGAAGTGATGTTCATGCTCAATTGTAAGGGACCAAATTTTCATATGTAACAAAGAAACATTACAGCTCAATCTTCACAAAAACTATGTTTTTTCCGACAAAAGTGTGTACACTTGTTATGAATCACCCTTTATATGTATATATATAAATATATATATATATATATATATATATATATATATATATATATATATATATATATATATATATAAATATATATATATATACATATATATATACATATATATATACATATATATATATATATATATATATATATATATATATATATATATATATATGTATATATACATATATATAACTATATGTATATATATATATATATACATATATATATATATATATATATATATATATATACATATATATATATGTATATATATATATATATATATATATATATATATATATATATATATATATATATATATATATATATATATATATATATATATATATATATATATATATATATATATATATATATATATATATATATATATATATATATATATATATATATATATATGGGATGTAACGAAATTTGTGGCCACGCTAGAGGTCCCAATTTTGGTCCGATTTTCAACAAATTTTCAGGAAAGGTGTATTGAATAAATATCTCGGTTAAGTTTGTGAACCAGCTATATCTGCCAGGTGAAAACAAAATGGCGGCCATCTAAGACGAAAAATCGTAATTTCTGTTCTGACCAAAGTATAGCTCCGATTTGGATGAAATTTGGTACAAAGGTTCACTGATATATGTGATGAATCTCACTATAAAAAATCTAAAGTCGGTGTGGCTGGAACAAAATGGCGGACGCTCGAAGGTCGAAAAACGTACAGAATTTTGTTGTTGTGGTTGTGACCAAAGCTTTCAACCAATGTCAATGAAATTCGGTACTTTGATAGAAACTATAAATATTTAAAGAGTTGTACAAAAAACTGGTGGTTATGAAATCGTGACTTGTCTGTCAGTCCGTCTATCCGTCCGTTTGTTCGTCCGTCACAGTAAGTTTCCTTGCAAACCACATGGGCTAGAATGAGGAAATTTTCTAAAAAATATTTTAAAGTGTTTAAGTGGGGCCTCCCCATACAGGGGGGCGACTTAATTTTTTTTTATTTCTGTAGCCCTCCAGCAGCCAAGTTTCTCAACAGATTCCGATGGAATTTGAAATTAAAAGTTATTAAAGCAAGTTAATTGAGCCTGCAAAAAATTATGCAAATCGGATGACAAATGAAAAAGTCGGAAGTTTACAGCTTAAGATGTTTAGCAGCCGTTTTCAATAAAAATTCAAAATGGTGGCCCCTGATGGCTCAGAAAAGAATTAAAAATATTTATATTAATAGCAACGCAAGTGCTGTTTAAACTTTTATGGAAATCTTTTGAAATTATCTATTTGAGCTATTTAAGCCGACAAGTTATCACCTTTGTGTGGTGACCACTGTGAAATGTATAAACAGCAAATGTAAGAAGGACAACACCTGTATTTATATGTTTATAACAATTTATTATCTGCCGATTTCAATATGTGATCCATAAATGTGCAACTCAATCGAATGAGCAAAATATTTCCGCCTCTATAAATGGTCTTTAAACACAAACGTTGACAGATTCTTTTCATGTCAATAAATCTTCTTCTTTGTAGCACTACAGCCCCTCTCGGGCCTTCGCTTAGAGATAGTTAGAGTATTTCATTTTCATAACCGTATTGATTTTTTTCGGAAGTTGGTTTGGTTTGGTCAGTACCATGCACCCGTGTGCTTGCTCAGCTATGATATGATCTGATTAAATCAGTATATATCATCATTGAGTGAACACTCGTAGTCTGTCCAAAAAAAACCCCTGAACTAAATCACGTTGCTCCCAACGAGATTTGAACCTGGGACCTTCGGCTTATGGGTTCATGCTCTTACCACTAGGCCACACAGACTCTTGTCAATAAATACCCATGTGGTGTTACGAAAATTGCAGTAAAAAGTTTAGTAGTACGCAAGCCAAATTCTTTTCCGAAATCTTACGCTACATACGAGAAATTTACCTTTCTGGCTGATGCTGCCAACGGGGGTTTTTTTAATGTGTAGAGTAGCTCAGTACGAGCAGAGAGTGTTCCGGGAAACCCGCGACACGACTGATTGCTAGCCGGTCTCAGAATGCCACCCCGGGTTACGCACCCTTCTGCGAAAACTTAATGTCTGCAACTGCGGTGTCTTCCGCGGTTGTAACAAATAGGTTTACCAAGATTATGAAATTATGAAGTGCATTTCATATACATAGGTGAGTGCGGTGGGTATGATCCATAACACCTTCCACTTAAAGAAGATGAATTCATTTTTTAATTTAGTACTCATCGTTGTTTAATTTGCCAACTGATGATCAATGAAGGAGTTGAAGAATTAAATTGATTTATTGCTATTGCTGGACATCAACAACCTCTGTCTGTTCTCATGAATTTAGGAAGGATTGGCTTTATGCAGTAATGCAAATTGTACAGTATATATCTGAAAACATTTGTTTAGATTTTAGTAATGAAATATTGGCAAATATTCCCATATTTATAGAAATGAGGCTGAGAATGCAAGCAATTGATTTGATAATTGAGGTCGTCCAATTTATGGGATGCGATATTTAGGTTATTCAATTTAATATTAGATAAATGAATTTGTTTAAGGTGATAGTTGAAGTAAGTTTTATCTATAATGTTTTCATAATAGGAAATGATTTCATTTTTAGCAGAAAGTTGAGACGAAAAAGCTTTACAATTCTTTGCTAGGGTCAAGATTCCTGTTTTGGGAATTCCAACGTTTTTGCTAGTGTTATTGCATTGAATAGTGAGCATATGTGACTCACTGACTACAAATATCCATCCATTGCTGATGAGATTCTGCCAAATTTCAATTCTTCCAGGTAGATATTTTGTGGCATAGTCCAATGGAATTTTTTTATTAACCTTCATAAGGAGTGCAATTTCGCATATGGGTTTATTAAGAGTTGAATATACATTGTGACAACGAAGTATCCGGAAATTGTAATTTAAATTCCTCTGGTAAAAGATATTTCAAAAAATGTATTTTGTTAAGTTGGTGGAACTGTCCTTAATTACTATGCCAAATATGAGCGCGAATAGTCAACTAGTTTGTTTACAGCAGCTGCATACGTCGGTACACCTCAATAGTGCGTTGTGATTTTATTTTATTGTGACCGAATTTAAAGCAATAAATATCATCGATCAACTACCGTATTCGCCAGATTTGGCTCTGTGTGATTGTTATGAATAATTAAATATTTTGCGTGTTATTTGCACTTTTTTGTCGCAATGTAAAACAAAACTCCCTGAAGGAGCTAAAGGCCATGCTTATGCTTATGAAAAGTATTTCGTGGACTGGAAAAATCGTTGGCGTAACTGCAGTGCATCTGATGGGGATTACTTTGAAGGCGACAAAATAAATATTGATGAATAATTAAATATTTGGTGTTTTCTTTGCAATTTTCGGGTACTTTTTTTGCCACAATGTATTATATAGTTTTCGCAAATGTAATGATAGTATTCGAGCTGTCTACATATATGATTCTAGTGTTTGAAACTGGGCATATTGTAGTTTATTTGTTGAAATGATTAGAAATTTCAAATTAGGATTCATATAAGTGTATGTTTTTTGCTCTGCATGTGTTATTGGTAATGGTATTAGATGGTAAAGATAAAAGTAAAATACTACCTACTAACGGGAGAGAGAACAAAAATCATTCGTTGTTTTTATATGAAAATTGTATTTTGATAACGTCAAGGATTTGATCTTTATTCTTCATATGGGGTTCAATGATGTATTCCAAACCAGGTTTGAGATGTTGGTTGAATTGTTTAGTACTTGAATTGGCTCAATAAATATGAATGAAAAGTAACTATTCGAGCTGTGATTATGTCAACGACTTCTTCTAGTCTTGATTCGATTTCATTTAATAGGAATGTAAGATTTCGGAATTGAATTTATTTTGATCGGCTGGAAATGCATTGAATTTCTCAATTTTTTATTTACTCCCTTTTCTGAGAGTTTAAGTTGGGAAATAGAATTGTTGAAATCTGTAACTGCGGTGTTTACTACATTAATTTGGTCTTTAATCAATAATTGTAGTTCTGATTCATCATGTTCAACTTTGTTTATAACTATTGTTATATTCTGCGTCATTTAAGTCCATGGTACCAAATAGAAACTTAAATACTGATCCAACGATATTTAATATTCCTCTTCGGATTTTTGGATTTCCAACCATAGCTACAATAGATTCTTCCTTGCTAATGATTTGAGGCATTTTGATATTGGACATATTTGAATTATGTGTACAGTACATTTGAACATAGACTTCAGTTATTCTTTCGCAAATTATTATTATTAATAAAAATTACAGAGAAATTTAAATTACAGTGTAACTTAAAAGTAAACTTAAGCACTAGCATAAAGGCCGTAGGCTTATTAGTTATGAATTTTAAAGTGCTATATGAATTTACAGTGTGATATCTTAAGTGGTAGTTTGATTCCTTTTATTTTTGTTTTTTTACATATAGGAGAGTAACATATTGTAGTGTTAATTAATGTTTTATTTTAAAATGATTGAGCAAAGTGTTAATTGTTTTTCTATTCTCTAGAGAACCTGTTAATAGGAGAAAAAGTAGATCGCATTGAATGTTATGTGATATTTTATATGTTCTTGCTGGTTGAAAATCAGTTAGCAGATGTTGTATGGTGATGTGCGGATGGCTGTATAAATGACATGAATCTGGCTGATTTTTCTTTGGAATGAGTTTGTGAGTTAATTTTGTGTGCTCTAGCCTTAGTCGGATGAAATTTCTGAGTTGCTGTGTGGTGGTGTTGCTTCACAGGATTATTGGCTCACGAAGAGGGTTGACTGATTTGTAGTGATGAGTAATGCTGTTTCATTCTGTTGTAATGGTGTTTTTAATGTGCACATCTATTGCCCTGCAAATATCTTTTTTGCTAAAAGTAGAGATAGTAAAAATATGATCTTTATGAAAGTATTTTCCCACGTTATCAGCATATTTGTTGCGTGCTATTTGCGAATGGCTCGGTGTCCACAAAATTTTTAATTTGTTTGATTTGCTGCAGATTATATTTTTCATTTTGAAAATCTACTTTTTGATTGCTTATTTGACTTAATACTACACCAATTGCTTAGCTTGATGCGTCAGTTGTTAAAATGAATTCCTTCGAAAAGTCAGGGTATTGAAGGTTTTGATTTTAATTCTTCAATGTTCTTCTATGTTCTGTTCTTCTGACAATCCATATTTGATATCTTACCTTAAGAGCTTTGTTAATGTTTTTTAAAATTAGAAAAGTTCTCGATAAATCTTTGGTAATATCCGCAGAGTCCGAGAAATGATTTTATTGATTTGGGACCTTTTGAGGTTGTAAAATCTTTAACTGCCTTGATTTTGACCGGATTAGGGAGAGCACTGTTACTTGAGATAATATGTCCTTTGTAGGTATACGACTTAGTGTCACATGAACTTACATTTTAAGGTTTCAAGCTTGAGATTACTTTCACGAATTCTTTTGAACACATTTCTGAGTTTTGATTCATGGCCTGCGATAGAACTTGCGTAAATAACCATATTATCCAGATAAACAAAGCATTGGATTCCTTGCAATCTAGACAATACTGTATTCATGAGACGTTGAAAAGCTGCACGGTCATTTGCGAAGCCAAAAGACATCCTTATATGTTCATAATGTCCTGAAGGTGAGGTAAAAGTAGTTTTGGCTCGATGTTTTAGACGCGGATTTATCAGGTGGAATCCACTCGCCAAATCTAGAGTGGTAAAATATTGGAGTGCTCAAGTTGATCTAGTATAGCTGTGATGTTAGGGATAAGGAAGACATCAGATTCTATGACGTTAAGTTTCCTGTAGTCAATCACCACTCTCCATCTGGTCTTTTCAGAGGCATCCTGTTTTTTAGGAACAACCTTATGTGGAGCTGACCATGGACTATTTGATGCTTGGATTATTTTTTGTTCAAGGATTTTATTTAATTGTTCGTTTACTGCCTTTTTGTGGATCTCAGGAAATCGACATGTTTTGGCATATATGAGTCTTGAATCAGTTAAATTGATTTCGTGATAGCACAAACCTGCGCTCGTGAGTTCATCTCCTTCCAAATTAAGTATATCTGAGTATTCGTTTGTGATGTCTTGAATAAACATTCTTTCTTTCCTGTTCCAATGGTCAAATCTTAACGATTTTTCAAGCAAAATTTTCCTATTCAGAAAGGAATTTGAAGGTTGGTTTGCTTGAGGTTGAAATGATTGGTTAGAGAAATAACTAAAATTTTGATTTCATTCACGAGTTCTGAGTTAGTTTGATTGAGTGTAAGATTTTGCATTGCATTTTGGATTTGATTTTGAATTTCATTTAGAATGTGTTTTTGATTTAGATTTTCTTTTTGATTTCGAATTTGATCAAGATTTTGAGTTTGATTTTGATTTAGTTTTTACTTTAGATTTTGAGTTTGATCTAGTTTTTGATTTTGAGTTGGTGAGCCAAAATAGAAAAGATTTTGATTTGATTTGTGGATTAAGGTCTCAACATTTTCGATTCCTTCGAGACATACTTACTTCAGGCAGAACTATGTCGTCATCATGTTCGTTGATATTCAGAACAGAAACAAACGCTTTATTATTTTCATCAACGGCGGTCAAAGCTTCACTAAGAAAGATTCCGAGAGATAGTTCTTTTTGATTCACAATACCTTCCCTTACTTCAGCATTTTGAATATTTACTTTGGCAAAGCTTATGAAACACGATCTTACGGTAAATTTTGTTAGATTGGAGGGTCCTGATTGATTTGAGAGGATTTAGATTCTAGAAATTTAGGAGCATAATTGGCAAGTCGTTCAAGAAGTCTTAAGGGGATTTTACAAACCCCCATACCCATTATATTATCAAAGACTTTCAGTACGTTTCGCAAAAAGTCTAGGGTATAACCGTAATTGCACATAAAATCACATCCTAGAACTTCATCGCCGGGTATCTGACCACTATCAAGGACTACATAAAATCTCTGTTGTAGAGTTTGATGCGAGAGTACAAGGCCTATTGGGGAAAATCATATCGCTGAGAGGGATTCATTAACCACCTGGAACTTTCTTCCTTCTACAGGACCCTCAACAGTGTTCTCTGTCAACGATTTAGCTTTAATGATTAAGGATGACGCACCTGTATCAGTTAAGAATCTGAATGCGCACAATTTGTGTTTCAAAGACTGATGTAAACGTAAGGCGCTCATGGATCTGCGTCTCAAATTCGAGCTGAGAAACTATTGATTCAAAAATTACTCTAAAACAAAAATTTTCTATAAGCAAGTTATCTTTCGCAAATAATTAAGATTCAGTATGGAGAATAATTGGTCTTCATCGAACGTGTCCCAAGTATCATCACATGGCGATCCTGCAAATGTTGATATCTTTCACAAGGCCCACTACCATTAATAGTGGCATAACGGTGTGGTGGATCATTTCGTTGACACCTTACCAATTTTGTAGAATAGCGTGAATATATGCCAGAAAATTCGGTGCTTGAACAATAAAGACAGGAGAAGAAAGAAGAAGAAAAACATAAATTTTTACTATCATTTCTTTGCATTTGGTTTTTACAAAGCAGATTTTAATGAGTTATCAATGACAAAACAAATTAATTTTGAAATTACAAATCAAAACGATTTTCTGCATGATTGTGAAATGTTCCTCTACACGTTAATTTATATGAAACAGCACTCAATAAGGAAATAACAAGTTACGTGGTAGTAAGAGTACCTACACTCCCACCAGAAAGGTTTTCTGTCCAACCTACGCAATCCAGACATTAATCTTTATTCATTCCTGATGATATGAGATAAATAGTTTTTTAGCATATACAATGTACATCGAATGCTTAAATTGATGAAACAGTTCACAGATACAGTCTTATCATAATTAAGATAAATGCGATGTTTTTTTCACCCCACATACGAAGGCGAACCGATAAGTATTTAGCCTGCAAAAGAAAAACGAAAATTTTGCAGAAGTGGCGACTTATTTCTCAACAGCTCGATACACTTAACCCAGCAATGCTTCAAATTCTTTAACCAGTCTGAAAAATTCACTTTCTTGAGGTCTGCAAAGTAGACCTCCATGGCGGCAATGACCTCCTCATCCGACGCAAATTTCTGCCCGGCGAGTGACTTTTTCAAGATTGGAAACAAAAAGAAGTTTTACGGCGAATACGGTTGCCGGTCGCAGCCCAATTCCACCGATTTGACCGTGTTGACGGCGGAGGTGTGAGCTGGTGCATTGTCATGGTGGAAAATAACTTTTTTTTTCATCAAATGGGGCCTTTTTCTGAAATTCGAAGTCAAATCGGCCCAATAATTCGGCGTAGTAGAGCTCTATGACCGTTTTGCTCTTCTCTAGGTAATCAATGCAGATCACAACTTGTGAACCCCAGAAAATGGCGGCCATCACCTGTCCAGTCGATAGGACGGGCCTAATCTTCTACGGAGCACGTTCGCCGGGTGAAGTCCACTGTTTCAGCTGCTCCTTTGTCTCTGGTGTATACCAAGGGAGCTATGTTTTGTCGACGGTCACAAAACGATGCAGAAACTCGTTCGGATTGCGCTTTAACAGCATAAAGCACTGCTCTGAAGTGGTCCCATGGTTGCGTTTGTTGACCGGAGTGAGCAAACGTTGGACCAATCGCGCCGACAGCTTTCTCATGCTCAAAATTTCATGTAGGATATGACTCACGCAGTTTTTTAAGATGCCTACTGTCTCAACTATCTCGCGCATCTACAATCAGCGGTGTGCCAAAACGAACTCGAGGATCTTTGTGACGTTATCCTGTGTTGTGGCCTTTTTCAGGGCACCTGGGCCTGGTTTATAGCCATCCTAGGGTTCGGAAAAGTTTTCTGTTGGCATGAATCGATGACTTGAATTATTTATCCAATACTTGCATAAGAAATCATTTAAATTTATCTAAAAGATGCAGAGTATTGTTCATAAGTTTATGACAGGCAGCATTTTGTTGCAGCTTAAATAACAACTGAATCATTTGAACATGTTCAAATTAAACACTATTACTTATAGTCAATTGTTTTGTTTATTTTTTATCCGCAGGCCAATTCTCTTATTTCTTGAAAAGCCGTCGGGCCTTACTTTTCTATGTGAGCAAACGCGTTTTGACTCCTTTGTGTGATCTTCAGTGTCCATGAAATGGGTGAAAGGGAATCAATCCCTTCCACACAAAACGAAGCGTTCACAAACGAAACGGCTGTTTCGCTTCAGAGCGCTACAACGTAGAAGGGATTAATTTTCATGAAACTCATGCAATGAGTTTTTACAAATCCTCAGATGTAAAAAGAACTGACGACTTTTTCTAGAAAAGACTACATAAAGAACATTATCTGAGAGCCTCATTATTTAAACAGCCGTCAATAAATACGATAGAAAATTTTCCTCTTGATTATATGCACCCAATTAGCTTGGGGAATGCACTAAGACAATTAAAACTTTGCCTTAAAGATCAAGAAACAATCTTTGATAGAATAATTGAAAGGCAAAAACTATTCCAAATGAATTCAATAGATCTATAAGAAGTTTCGATGGTTTTCACTTTTGGAAGGCAACATAGTTGAGAGCCATCCTTCTTTATGTTGCTCCAGTTGTTCTCAAAGATATTGTAAAATCATCTGTTTATAATCATTTCCTCTCATCGTCTTGAGCCGTAAGAATTTGCTGCAAAATAACACGTGTAGCGATCCATCAAACTTCCAATGCAAGATCCCGCACGATATCGGAGATAGCGTGGAGTAGATAACTTAAGCATACAACGACAGAACATTGCAAAAAAGTAGATCACTTCATCTTATGATTATGCGGTTGGAAAATGTATCACATTGACTGCATTTTTCTCTTTCAACCACAATTTTCACTAATGAAACAAGAAACATTTATTTCAGCACTTCTAGTTACACCTAAGTATATATTCTATTTTGCAATATCCACTATCCACGAAAAAAATTGAGTTGCATGGCTAACTTTTCCTTAAAGTAGATTTGCTTCGGGCTCTTTCTGAACTCCACCACAATCGCGACGGCTGCCCCACTTGTCCTACAAACCGCGAGTCCCGCATTTTCAATCAAGAAATTGCTATGGAAGCCGCAGTGCTAATATTACTCGGCCCGTGTTCCGTCGTTCCTTGCTGTGTAGTGTAAATGGCAACATATGCGAAAAACTGCGAATAGTAATCAAAGTATCTGTGGGCGCGGCGTCGTATCATGCGTTAGCAGAAGTTGGTGTGTATTCATACTCGTATTAAGTATTAAACATATACACACAAGACTTCACAATCGAACGTACTGCTTCAGTGGGACGAATCGGTTACACGCATTTGCAACTAGGCAAATCGAGCGAAAGCTTGAGCTTTGTGATTACACCAGTCATAAAGAGATGGCGGTAAAAAACATTACATTTCAACTTTGGATCATGTAATAGTTAAAATTGTTTGCATTATTTTAACTGGTAAGCAATAAGTCAGCATAATTATACTATAAAAGGACATTAATGAAGCAACAACATCGAGAAGAATTTTTCCGTTCGCTGGCTCAAGGCGTGCGCCCGAGCTTATTCTATCCCAAGGCACTTAGCCCGTGATAAGTGAATTAAAAATACGTTCTACTGCGTAATCAAGGCGTCAGCCCGAGTATTAGCGCCCCAAGGCAATTACGTCCGGGGTCTGGAGTTGAGCTAGTAATAACGATTGATTTACCAATCTGACTGACTGCATACTCAAGGCATCACCCCGAGTATTAGCGTCCTAAGGCAATTACGCTCGAGGCCTGCAGTTAAAGTCTTAATTGATTGGGATCTTTGAATTTCCTTTTCCCTCTGAATGACTAACAAATATAATTAAAGTAAACATAAATCGAGTAAATTAACTGTTCCATTAATATTATAAATGTATACTTGTGAGTATGTAAGCATAAGTTCCCATTATCTTGTTCTGTTATAAATAAATTAGCTTCAAAGAGTTCGTTGTTAAAGTATGGTATCAATATTATACAGTTAACTGAACGTGTAATTGCATAACATAAGAAAGAACGAAATAAAAATTGTCAGTAAATAAACGCATCTTTACACTGATCTGGTTGGCGTGTATACAGGACACACACATATCAAGCTCCCAGTTCATGCCAGTATACATAGGGTATGCTGGTATTGTAACCGCATATTTCTTTACATTCAAAATCGGAATCACACTGATCGCGGTTTACTCTCCAAATGCCGTCATTAACAACAGTAACGGAAAAGAACTGCTTGGCTGCAAAGAACCACAGAATGTTTAGCTGCCGGTCAATGGGAAATCACAAAATTTTAACAGTTGTTTTTTGTATCATGATTGGACGTATTGTTTTAAAGCGACCGTTAAGCAAAAGTTTTTTATTGCTTTACAGTTTCAAGTGCAGCACAGAATACAAGTGAGCAGAACTATTTAATGTCATTCCATGGCCCCAAGTGCCACGAAAATATATCTACCTCAAAAATGAACTGAACAATATGAATTTACCACCTCTCTCGACGAGCCTCTTCATAGCGTTAACGGCAGATTCTCGTTGACACGATCTTGTAATTGCGTCACTAGATTGTGTCGCAAAGTGGTTGCCATTATCGATTTTTTTATTAATTTTTTCTACGAAAAAACCTTTTTATCGATAATGGTAGCGGTGATAGTGGCGGGGTTTATTTCGGGTTGGTAATAATAATGTTAATAAAATGCGTATCAAATTGTTCCGCACTAATTGCGTTATTATTATTATGAAATGGTCTTTTTTCGTAAAGATCCCTCGAGTTTTCCTAGGCGGGCTACTTGATTACTACAAGATATTTGTACACTACATTGTGCATTTTTTGCAGCAATTTTGTTTTGCTTTATGAAGATTTTTGCTACTGCTGGTGTTACATTATTTTAAAATACTGTTTGTTAAACCCTGTGTTTGTCATGGTTTAATGAAGCCCTAGGGTATGGCAGTGGAATGATTGCAACATTTTTGCCTGACGGGCAGTGTTGTTATCCATTATTTACTATACATGATATCTGCAGGCCAATTCTCTTTTCCCTTGAAAAGCCGTCGGGTCATGTTTTGCTATGTTATCAGACACCTTTCAACTCCTTGGAGTCATCTTCAGTGTCTGAAGAATGTGTGGAAGGAAATGACTATATGTATGTGTAGGATGAGCTAAGTGGGTGGATTCTAAATTGTGACATGTAGAGGGATATTAGGTTTTAGTTTTTTGGGTTGTTGGATGTCCGTTTGTCCTGGTTCGTCTCGCTTCCGTTTCTGTCAAAGAGTGTGGTCTAGTGCTGAAAAAGTCGCATCGGAATTTTTAATAAGTTGCTCGTTGATAATGTTACCGTCTGTTTTTTTAGTGTTTATGTATTTGAAGACTTTCTAGTATGTCAAGTCTCGGTCCTTTACTTTGATTGTGTAACAATATCATAGAGTTTGTCATATCTGCAGGTTTCTGTGAGTAATTTTGTAGGTGTGTTGCATAATTGGAGAGTGCCTAGTTATGTAAGATAGATCCTAAGTGCTCTTTGTATCTTGCCGATAGTTTCTGTGCTTTCCTTCCTATATATACCATGTAGCAGTCCTTGCATGTCAGTTTGCATATGCCGCTGTTCTCGTATATAGATATGTCATTGAATTGTGGTTTCAGTTTGTTGCCAATGTTGTTGTTATTCTTGAATGCAGTTTGTATATCCCAAGGAAGTTTGATAGTTTACATGTCTCTTTGCTTATGTATGCTAACGGAACTACTGTTGGTCGTTCTTTTGCATTTCAGTCAATTAATATTTCTATTCTTGCTTGTACCGCGTAGTAAGTTTTGTCAATTTCACGTTGTTTCAATTCATTATTGCTGACTATTCTGTAAATGTTGTTTAGATTATTGAAATACGAGTAGTTAGTTGGAGTCATAGGGACAGAGTGAAGTCTCTGAATCATTGATTTCTATGCTGCTAGTTTATGTTTGTTTGCTATGACGATCTTGAAGACCAGTTGCATACACAGGAAAACAAAGCTCCAAGTATACAAATCTGTGATAAGACCTGTATTTTGCTATGGGCGTGAAACATGGACCCTAACCCAAACATCTGCAAATATATTGAACGCCTTTGAGTGACGGGACCTGGGGCGAATAATCGGAGCGAAGCTAGACGGGGACCAATGGCAAATTCGATACAACCATGAGCTGTATGAAATTTTTGACGATCCAGAGGTATGGACGAACAATGGATACCCAAAAAGGTATTCGTTGGGAGAACTGAAGGGCGGAGACCAGTGGGGAAACCGAGGAAACGCTGGTCTGACTCGGTCGAAGAAGACAGTTTATCGCTGCTCGGATTTCGAAATTGGATGAGCCGGTCAATGGACCGAGACAGTTGGAGGCGCTGTTTGCAGGAAGCGAAGGCCCGAGAGGGGCTGTAGTGCTAAGAAGAAGAGAAGAAGTTTATGTTTAGTGGGGAGGTTAGTTGTGGTTGGTTTGCTGTTGTAATGATTTTCTTTGATGCCCGTGTAGGACACGGGTGCCGATGGTCTGGCATAAGTGTCAGCGAGCTATAAACAACACCGAGCTCAGCTAACTAGCTTCGCTTAACGACCGCGTACGCGTGCTTGACGACTAGCATTTGCGGGATCACATGAGGCGGGTTCTTGTCGAGCCACGAAGCTACACTACAAAATACTTATCACGCGTACTCTACTCTACAAGACGCACCGATCAATTTTTATTGTCTTTAGAAAAGTTCTATTAGGTGTCAATTAAGCTACTCTACAGTAATTCAATATTTTTTTGCCTCGTTAAAGTTAGCGGACACGGAGGCTTGAGACAAACGCAAACATTACACAAAAAGCAACCGTTACTTTCACAGAAGAAGGTCGTTGCATTACAAGGGGAATGTCAAACCTAAAGATGTTAAAGTGGCTGAAGTGAACCACTCATCTCTGCCTTAAGGGTGGAAACTTGACGGATGCAGTTTACTTTACACTAGTAAAACAACAACTAAGCAGTTTCGACGGGGTGACCACCTTATCTCTTCAGGAGCAGCCACTCCTGATCACCACGGGGCTGCTCGACTGCTTATGTTTATTACACTGTATATTATGTAGTCTAATCGTGTTTGTTTGCATATCACATATTGTTGAGTTTTCAGTTTGTTTCTTTTTCTTTAGTGAAACTTACATTCCGTTGTATTTCAGTCATATAGGTAAGTAGTTTGTCTAGTTTATTTTCTTGTGAGTTAGCAATGATGAAACAGTTATCCATATATTGTTTGTAAAATATTGCATTGAATCTTTTGACAGTTTTGAGTATAGAGACTTCTTTCAGAGACAATAGGAATATTTCTGACCTTACGAAGAACATTGGATGCCCCATATCCAAACTGCCGTTGGCAGTGTATGTGAATCTGAAATAGTTTTGCTTGAGTGTTGTCTTTATGAGATTAAGTTGTTGATGTGCGAATCGTCGGTTGTTGTTGAATGAACGTTTTTCTTTTAGTATGGTCAATGTTTCGTCGACTTATATAGACGTTTATAGGTTGGTGATGTCTTAGATCACGACTGTTTTTTAATATATATTTGTCACCAAGGTGCATGATATGAGCACGTATCGTTTCCTAGAAATCGTGCCTATTGGTACGCAGAAGCTTTGCGATTATTGAGATATAATATCATTTCCCTCTATAAATACTTCAGACACTGAAGATGACTTAAAAAAATCAAAAAGCGGCTGCTAGTTGGAAAAATCAAGGCTCGATAGCTTTTCAAAGAAAGAATTGGCCTGCAGATATCAAATAAGGAAAACGATTTACTATACCTGAAGCTTGCTTTGTATATTCGTAGATAAAGAGTGCTAACGAATCCACAATAGAATTGAATTGAATCGAATCAAAATCTGCAAGTCATTAACCAACCATCCTTAAATGTCTCGGTCCATTGACCACGTCCTCCCATTTCAAAATCCGAGCAGTGATGAACTGACCTCGTTTCCCCACTGGTCTCCGGCCTCAGTTCTCGTAACGAATTCCTTTTCGGGTATCCGTTGTTCGTCCATACGATTCATGTGTCCAGCCCATTGCAGCTTCCACAGTCTTACAATTGTTGAGACCTCCAGCTCGTCAAAAATTTTATACTGCTCATGGTGGTATCGGATTCGCCATTAGTACCCGTCTAGCGTCACTCCAATCATTCACCTCAGGACCCGTCGCTTAAAGGCGTTCAATATATTGGTATGTCTAAAAAGTAGCCTTTTTTGTCATTTTTCGATTGAATATTTCGTTTATTTAAAATAATTGTTTAAGTACATAATGTCCATTATTATCTTTGACCTTTCGCCATTTTTTGGGTAGAGCCATTGTTCCATCTGTGTAGAACTTCTGTGGTTTATCGGCGAAAAACTAGGCCAAGTGATTTTCACAGTCCCTTTTTGAAGTGAATTTCTTTTCATTAAGGAAGCTTTGCAGGGACCAAACAGTCTTGAACCATTTGCCTTACGCAAATGGTTCAAGACTGTTTGGCGATGGATAGTCAGTTCCTTAGCAATGTCACGGCTGCTTATGTGATGTGGTCTTCTTCAGTTGTTTTTAAGATTTCTAAGATTTCATCAATTTTTCAATGATTGGTCGACCTGAGCGAGGTTCATCTTTGACATCAGTATTTTCAGAACGAAAGCGAGCGAACCTTCTTTTGGCCGTGGCTTTTGATAAAGTATCTTGACCGTAGATACCACAAATTTTTTCATGAGCCCACGATGCATTCTCACCTTGATCGTAGTGATATTGTTAAGTATAACGAACTTTTTCAGAAATTTCACTCATTTTTAAATGAATGCAACGAAAAACAAAACTGTCGATATGAAAATTCTAGACTGGAATGTCACCTCAATCTAATTAGTATTGCCCGATATATGACAACGAACACCATCTAGCGACAAAAAAGGCTCAGTACTTTTTAGACTACCCAATATTTTGGGATGCTTGGGTTAGGGTTCGTGTTTCACACCCATACACAGGTCTTATCACAGATTTGTATACTTGGAGCTTTGTCTCCTGTATATGCAGCTAGTCTTCCAGATCGTGAAAACTAAATAAAATACTTTATTTGCCAGCTGTATTCTTCGGCGTGTTTTGTCTCTTTCATTACCTGTTTTCGTTATTTTGACGCCTTGGTACACAAATTCGCCAACATTTACGATACTGTATTCGCCAAATGTGATACTTTTTGTGCTTGAGGTATTTCTTGTCGACTTAGTCGTGAGCTTTGTATTATTCTCATTGATTTGTAGCCCTGCTACTTTTGCTTCGATGTCGAGTTTCAGGAAGAGTTCTTTGGCAGTGATTAATGACCGTGGCAAAATGTTGATGTCGTCCGCATAGGCTACTACTTGACTCAACTTGTATAGTAATGTACGTCGTGGGTAGTTTGCGTATGATGTATTCAAGAACCAAATTGAATAGCGATGGAGCTAGCCCATTTCCCTGGTTTAGTCCGATATTTGTGTCAAAGGCATTGGTGAGTTGGTTATTGATGCGGACTTGGGAGGTTTTCAAAGTCATTGTCATTTTGGTAAGATGGACTAATTTGGCTGGCATGCTAAAGCAAAGCATTGTTTGGTACAGTATGTTACGATCAATACTGTCATATGCTTGTTTCAAGTAAACGAAAATTAGGTGTACGTCTTTGTTGAACTCCCAGCATGTATCAAATACCTGCTTGACTGTGGATAATTGGTCTATTGTCGATCTACCTGCCCTAAAAACACCTTGATACTCTCCAATAATTCTGTTGGCATATGTTCCGATTTTATTTTCTAAGATTTTAGAAAATATTTTCAACGCCGTACAAAGTAGTGATATGCCTCTATACTTTTCGAACTGCAACTTGTCACCTTTTTTGTGAATAGGGAATATAATTGGTTGGCTCCCTTTTTTGGCATGTGTTCTTGCTGCCAAATGTACTGGATGACTTTGTGTATAGCTTGATGAACTCATCTGCCACCATTTTTGATGAGCTCCACTAGAATCTTATCGCTTTATTATTCTTTTGGGCTTTGATGATGGAACACTTTTCATCCAGAGTTTGTGGGCCAATGGAGGCTCTCCGCAAATCATCGGTCCAATCATTTCCCTTGTGTCGGGCTATATGGCCGATCGTCTGTTCTGCCATGGTCTTAATAATCGCTTTCGCTAACATCCAGAACTGATAAGATGGGAGCCAGCTAGTTGGCAAGGATCTCCGTGAAATTTTTGGCAACAGATGCTATTTGGAGCCTATCTTTGTCAAATTTTTGTAGCGGGCTGGTCTTCGGCGAATATGCCTTTAAAAAAAGATATCGATAGGTTAATTTGATCAAGTAATGATCTGAGTTACAATCAGCTCCTCGGTATATACAATCGTCAAGGTTGCTCTAGGCTCACCGTTGCTGGATCAGAACATGAGTGATCTAGTTTTGTGTGTTCCAGGTCATTTTATGAATTCGTCAACGTGGGAAGCAAGTCAAACGTATAACTAGATTTCTGCTTCATGCAAAGTCGATGTGGCGCTGGCCATTGTCGACTAGTCTTCTCAGGGCGTTGTAAAACGTTTCCTATGTTTCTTCGTCCTTTTCTTCGGTCAGGGCGATATCAGCTATATCAGTACCAGTCCTATATTGACTGGATTGTTATAAAAGGTGCTAAACAGCGCCAGGGTAATTCAGTGATCTGACATTCTAGGATCCAATGCCATTGTCCTTTTTCTGATGGCGAGGTTGTTGTCCTGATCTATTCCAAGGGTTTTCCAGTAACCGGGAGTTGGTCCGTCACCGAGCCTCTATTCCGGTGGCATGGTTATTACGTTGATTCCATCATCAGACACGGAAGATTTGCGTTCACCCTCTGACGTCCCCACAAAGGAAGTGTAAGTAGGATTTAATAGCAGAGCTGTAGATGTATTTATTTCTTCTTTTTAGCACTACAGCCCCTCTCGGGCCTTCGCTTTGAGATAGTTAAAGTGTCTCATTTTCATGACCGTACAGATTTTTTCGGAAGTTGGTTTGATCAGTACCATGCTCCCGTGTGTCTGCTCAGTTATGATATGATCTGATTAAATCAGTACATATCACCACTGAGTCAACACTCGTAGTCTGTCCGAAAAATACCCTGAACTAAATCACGTTGCTCACCAACGAGATTTGAACCTGGGACCTTCGGCTTACGCGTCTCATGCTCTAACCACTAGACCACACAGACTTGATGTATTTATAGTTATTAGCGTTTCCCATTGAATGAGGAACCTACTGACTTTCAATTCCGTGAAGAAAATGGCCCCATATAGCTCAGCAAGCCGAATGTAAGGAGAACTAACATGGGTCCCAAGACACAGAGATGTAGATGTAAATTAAAGAGAGGATGAGCTAGCAAAGCTAGGCCAGCTCGTCAAAATGCAGCAAGAGTAGATGCAATTGAGGGAGAAACCCCTCTAAAAAGTGAGAGATATAACTTCAGAGTAAGTTGAGCTCTTTGGTCTCGCCTTAACGAATCGCGGAACAAACAACTTCCAGAGAAGAACAATGGCGTAAGAATTCTAGTGACATTGTAAACAAGCCACAAGTTTCTGGGAAGCACGCTAAACAAATAGGCATTATATCGTATGACACCTATCGACAGCTTTTGGTGGGACAGAAGAAAACTTAAAAAACTTTCTTCTGGAATGTCTTAGCCTGATTCACAAGATCCTTAAATAGCTGGAGTGGAATAACGCAACAAAATTTGATAACCTGGTGACCTTAAAACTAAAATCACCTTGGTTTCTATAGTGGGATCGAATGGTTAATCTGTGATAGGGAATATCATACATATATGAGTAACTAACGTCAGCCTAAGGTAATGTGTCTAACGATACCAGGCTAGGTTCTCAGGTTGTCAAGCTAGGTGTTTAGTGGGTAGTCCACAAACTCTTACGCCTCTAGGAACCCCACACTCAGGGCGTAAATAGTCTTCATCTTCCAAGCAAAAAAAAAAAGCGTCAACCCTGGCATATACAGCATATGCCAGGGTTGGACATCTTAAGTAAAAATAAAGAAAAAAATTGTCAAACAACAGAAGTTTGAATTTTGGCACTATGCCCAAAAATGCATGCAAAAATTGCATTTGACAGAGTATATTCTGGGAATCTATTTCAAACCTGTTTTTTCTAACTTTGCTGACCTTATTCCGGAAAAGACGGTGAATATACAGTATTTAAAACTCGTAAATCATACTTCTGTCTACTTAACTTATATGCTTTCATATTTAGGGTTTGAAATTATTCCGTACTACAAAATATCAAAGTTTTTTAGTTTCCCAGAAATTGTTAGCTCAATCGACATGCACATTATTAAAAGTACATTATTGGTTTGATGAAACAGACATGCTTTAATTAAAGTCCTAATAATAGTTAAGAGTTTACTTTCATGTTCAGGTTTTTATTGGTTAGTTTGACCTTTGATCAATGATCTCAAAAAAGTCTTCTCATCATTCATTTCCTATAAATTAAAAATTTTGATGCAAATATCTTATCTCACAAAGATAATATAATGAATGAGTTTAATTACATACATAGTTTACTCTGTTATTCCAAAATTTTTCGTAGATCGGATTACATTAATGTATGTAATGCCATTACCATTTCATCCATTCGTTGCTAGAAGTCTCGATTAGAAGGATGAATTTCATGTGCACATTTATAGCTTCATCCACCAATTCAAAGATGCCTTCGAGCCGGTATGTGCTATCCAACAATATTCCAATACATAAATTTATGAATGGCTGCATTCGAATGCCTTTTGGCAAAACAGTAGTTCATTATTCATAGGAGTAATTCCATAAAAGATAAGCTGTATATGCACATACATAACTAATGCATGATTCTAAATTCATACCAAACGTTTATCTTTATCCTTTTTCTGAATTTTTTAAAAACTGTCAATAAACTTCTTTCCCCAAAAACCAATTAAGATTATAATGTATAAAACCCAAGTTTAGTTGGGCTTTATGGCGATTCCAAAAGTGCAAATAGAAATTTGTCGCCACTAGATAGAAATATTTTTACTTTCCATTTCTAAATCTCCTAAATGATGTAATATCCTTTTATTACCATCCCTGGATATCTAGTCTGCGAATATCTTTATATCAAGAGCGAATATCTTTATATCCAGAGCTACAAATGTTAGCCTCGCACGCACCAAGCTAATCCTCTAGCAGAACAGGTTCCCAGGTTTGTGGTCGTCGTTGGTTACCAAATCAGTCGACTCATGTTGAAATGAAGCTATTGCGCTGGTGCCAATCGATGATGAGTGATGATCAACGGTATGTCCACCATTCAGGTAGGAAGATATGTTAGCAGGCCTAAACCTGACTGAAATTTGAAATCAGCCGCTTGAGATAAGAAGCACCATGAGCTGAAGACTGATCCGAAGATAAGGTTCAAGGTTGAATGGAGGAAGTCTCGAAGAATTTCTGGTTTACCAGGCAAGAGAAAAAATTGCGAAATTCAGGCTAACCACGGCGTCAACCATATGGTGTTGCGAGAAATCTTCAGGTAAATTTTACAGCACAAGGTGAGACAAAGGGTAAATATGGGTGGATGTGCAAACGTGCAGAGTTTCGTTTTGAATGGAATTGTTGCTACCAATTTAATTCGGGGCTCAAGCAAATTCAATAAAAATACATTGAATATGTTCATGCGTTATTGCCAATCTTCAACCCCCATAAGTATATACATATGTATATATTCACGAATATTTTTTCTAAGTTCAATACAAACTGATAAGAAAATCAAGAACCTTTGCATAAACAAAAGAAGAGATTTTCATACTTACATACGAGTAAATATTGAAATTAACCATCTCCTGAAATTGAAGAATGATTGGATTTACATAAGTGTAACTGATTTAGTTAATTTCTTCAAATTTCCCGCCCTAAAATTTTTATAAGAAGTGT
This sequence comes from Odontomyia ornata, assembly GCA_963969285.1. NCBI lineage: Eukaryota > Metazoa > Arthropoda > Insecta > Diptera > Stratiomyidae > Odontomyia > Odontomyia ornata. The sequence continues at coordinate 381,218,734 of OZ017738.1, forward strand.
TTATAATTCAAATTAAGGATTAAATTTGATTTTCAATAATTTTTTTCGCGACGAACGGGCAGAAGTTTCCTCTGTTACGTTGCAGTTCTTTATCATAGTTGATGACTTTTTCTGATGTTATAGGTGTTTTCGTTAAGAAATTCTATTAAAATAGCCGTATGTTTGTACGCCTGCACACTGGGCCTGTTCTAGACATTTTTCTAGTGTAAGCGAACAGCATTGTTCACAGTCAAGCAGGTACTTGAAAAAAGATGGGAGTTGAACATAGACGTTTTATGTTAGAACCCAAACCACTTCAGTTAACCCAAACTGTGGAGTCAGCACAATTTTCCAAATCAGCTAAATTCTAAAGTATAAACAAAGTCCAACATAAAGATTCTTTGAAAGAATGAAATTTGATATTGTAACCAACTGTGTAAACAGAAATAATATTCTTAAGATGAAATAATGCTGACCACTAGATTTGGAAGTATTAACTGCGACACATAAAGATTGCAAATGCAAATGAAATTATTGAAATGGAAAGTGCTGACAATTAAAATCAAAGACAAAAATGAATATATAAAAGACCCTTAGAGATTAATTTTAGTTAGTTAGTATATCGGTGTTCAGATTGTATAGATCGAAAGAACGGAAATTAAAATAAAATCTAAAACTAACTCACTTGTGTTTTTAATTAAATCCTATATAATCAGAGGAGCGGTACTCCTTGTAAAAGTGTATAGTGTTTTATTTTTTTTCTTTTGTTAAAAAGGAAAAAGTTAAGTGGCGCAGTCGTTGTCTAAAAGGGGGAGGTGTATCCGCAGATCCTTTTTAGATTTTTGAACCAAAAGTGTAAAGAAAAACAAAGTTTTGTGAACAAAAAGTGAAAAAATGGAACCGAACAAAGATTTTCGGAATACAGTTAAAGTGATGCAAAGCCGTGAACAAAGTGAATTTGTGAAATAATCAAATAACATTATTAAATCAATTATACATAATCAACCAAAATTACTCTTAACAATCGCCTTGCATTGTCTGAGCAGAATTATAAGAGAATTCACTCCCTTGCTGTACATTCGTCGTACTGACAAGGCTAAACGCAAATACTGCATAATAAAAAAATTATTAACAAGACTTTTTTGGGAAGAGTCGCCCCTGAAAAAGATAAAAGTGGTTCCGGTGAATTTGGTAAAGCATTGAATTTTTACATATCGCATATATTATAGTATTCATACAATTATTCACGTTTAAATATTTAACCACCATGGCTATTCCATTTTCGGAGCTTCTTCGGGAAGCCAGAGCAATGCCTCCTTTTTGTGGAGATGACGGATTTCAACTACAGAGCTATATCCTGGAATTAGAGTCGTTAATGGCACTGGTTCCTCAAGATCAGCCAATAAACTATATATCGGAAATATTGTTTTCAAAGCTTCAAGGGAAGGCAGCAGTTGCAGCCAGAAGATTAACAAATAAAACATGGCCAAATGTGAAACAAGTCCTTATCGAGACGTTTGGAGTACAGGAAACCTATCTTAAATTGAAGGAGGAAGCAGATCGATTTCAGAACCGAAGTGTACATCAAGTTTATAGTTTTTTAAGTGATATATTAGATAAATTAAATTTGAAATATGCGTTAGACAATAGGAATCAATTAGAATTCTCGCCTGAGATGAATGAGGCAAGCCTTTTGGAGAAATTTCTAAGTAAAATTAATCGAACTGATAGTATGTACCTACGAACAAAAAATGTTACAACTTTACAAGAAGCTTATCACGAATTATTACAAACTGGCTATAAGGACAGTGAAAATACATTTAGGAACCTGAGAAAGATATGAGAAGGAGTAATGCCAACCATAATCCTCAAAATAGAAATTTTCAGTTTAATAACTCAGGGTATCACCGACAAAATAATAACAATAGTTATCACAGACCAAATAATAACAACAATTATCACCGACAAAATTATCAGTATAATAATTACCGACCAAATTACAACCACAATTATAGACAAAATTTTAACCATAATTCTAACAGATTTAGATATAACAACCAGAAAATTATAGGGGAAACCAGGTAGAGCCAATGGATACTAATCAGATTCAGGTAGAAGAAAATTTTCCCATACAGGCCTCGGAGACACAAACCTACCTATAATCACTATTCATATTGATGAAGTACCAATAAAAGCATTGGTGGATTCAGGTTCTTCAACTTCCGTATTAGATTACGGAAAAATAAGGAAACAACCCCAAAACAAGGGCTGATAATATACACATCAGAACAATAACGGGCATACATAATATAAATTATGAGACAGTGACCAAAACACCACCCGAATCAGGAACCGGAAATTATACTAAATTGAGGTTGGCCGACTTGGAAAATTGCCGATTTCAAGCCATACTAGGAACTAATATTCTAGGACCAACTAAAGTGAAAATAGATATCTTAAACAAAGTAGTTACTTTTGGATCAAAATACCTCATGTTATTATCACTGTTTTTAAATACATAGTTGTACCATTACCAGATAAAGACAATTATGAAATTAAATTTGAGACAGAAAATATAGTCAAAATAAAAAATATTTTTTACACATACAATAATGAAAATAATATAATGAATTTAAAGCAAACTCAATTGTGTTTCTTTATCAATACCAGTTGCATCAAAACGCAAAAAGTTCGTACATTTCTCCTTCCCCTGCCCCTCTCGGTACTCATAAGGCACTTTTAAGAATTGTTTTGAAAAGATCTTATTAAGACCTTTGCAATGACACCCTACTCGACTACCAATGGTGGAAATTTTTTTTTTAGGGGTCACCTCCCTATATGGGGAGACCCCTCTTAAACCCCTTTGAAAAAATTTTCCCCCCTTGGACTTTCAAGAAGTCACCATTTCTGACCTTTCCACAAAGTTTCATTGCTGTAGCCTCTGTAGTTTCGGAGATTGGGATTGCAATAGGGTTTTGTATTTTGGTACAAAACCCTAATAACCTTTAATAATAAATTACCTGAATACAAAGCTAGAGTAATCATTCCAAATTTGAATTTTTCCGAAATATATAAACGTCCGACATGGACAGAATTAAATGAAGTTGGAATTGATAATTATAAAAACATTCAAGAAATAAAATATCATACACAGAATCAAATTATAGCTAATATTACAACAACTTTAATTATTGTAATCGTCCACATAATAATTTTTACTTACCTTTATTTAAAAAGAAAAAAATTTACATTTGAAATCAATAGTATAAAAAATAAATTCGAGGACGAATTTAAACCATAAGGGGGAGGTGTTATGTTAGAACCCAAACCACTTCAGTTAACTTAAACTGTGGAGTCAGCACAATTTTCCAAATCAGCTAAATTCTAAAGCATAAACAAAGTCCAACATAAAGATTCTTTGAAAGAATGAAATTTGATATTGTAACCAACTGTGTAAACAGAAATAATATTCTTAAGATGAAATAATGCTGACCACTAGATTTGGAAGTATTGACTGCGACACATAAAGATTGCAAACGAAAATGAAATTGTTGAAATGGAAAGTGCTGACAATTAAAATCAAAGACAAAAATGAATATATAAAAGACCCTTAGAGATTAATTTTAGTTAGTTAGTATATCGGTGTTCAGATTGTATAGATCGAAAGAACGGAAATTAAAATAAAATCTAAAACTACACCAAATTATGCTTTGCTTTAACATCCCAGCCAAATTAGTCCGTTTTACCAAAATGAAAATGACGTCGATGACCTCCCAAGTTCACATCGATAACCAACTCACCAATGCCTTTGACACAAATATCGGACTGAAGCAGGTAGATGGGCTGTCCCTATTGCTATTCAATTTGGCTCTGGAGTACGTCATACGGAAGCTACCTCTCGATACGTGAGGCACATTACTATACAAGTCGAGCCAAGTAGCAGCCTATGCGAACGGCATCAGCATTTTGTCATGGTCATTAACAACTGCCAAGGAACTTTTCCTGAAACTTGACGGCGAAGCAAAACTAGTAGGGCTACAAATCAAAGAAAATAAAACAAAGCTCATGAGGAGGAAAAATACCTCAAATACACAAAATATCACACTTGGCAAATAACAGTATCGAAAATGTTAGCGAATTTGTATAATTAGGTGCCAAAATAACGAAAACAGGCAATGAGAGGGACGAAATACGCCGAAGAATACAGCTCGCAAATAAAGTATTTTATTCAGTATTGACGATCTTGAAGACCAGCTGTATACACAGCAAAACAAAGCTCCAAGTATACAAATCTGTGATAAGACCTGTGTTATGGTATGGGTGTGAAACATGGACCCAAACCCAAGCTTTCGCAAATATATTGAACGCCTTTGAGCGACGGGTGCTGAGGCGAATAATCGGAGCGAAGCTTGATGGGGACCAATGGCAAATTCGAAACAACCACGAGCTGTATGAAATTTTTGACGATCCGGAGGTCTCATAGATTGTAAGACTGCGGAGGCTGCAATGGGCTGGACACATGAATCGTATGGACGAACAACGGATACCCAAGAAGGTATTCGTAGGGAGAACTGAAGGCCGGAGGCCAGCGGGGAAACCGAGGGAATGCTGGTCTGACTCGGTCGGCGAAGACAGTTCATCACTGCTCGGATTTCGGAATTGGAAGACGCGGTCAATGGACCGAGACAGTTGGAGGTGCTGTCTGCAGGAAGCGAAGGCCCGAGAGGGCCGTACTGCTAAGAAGAGGAAGAAGAAGAATAAATGCTTAAGAACGTCCGAAACGTACGAACGTTACTGTAATCATCAGAATATGTTAAACATGCTTGCCCTTATTTAATGAATGTGACATTAAAAAGTTTAAAAACCATTTGTATGTATAAAAATTCAAAGTTTATTGAGTGTGAATAAATCAATAAATACAACATAAGTCAGTTTTAAAGAAATTAAACAATTAATTAATCGTAAAAATAAGACAAACTTAAAACGTTTACACTTAACGCTGAAAAGAGGTTTTCCTTGCTTTCATTTTGGCAAATTCGTTGAGAATGTAGTCAGTGTCCATTTGGTTTAACAAATCATTCTCAATGGCCATTGTTGCCAGTCCACTCAAACGTTCCTGACAAATGGTGAATCTGAGATAAGTTTTTATTAGTTTCAACTTAGAAAAACTTCTTTCACCAATTGCTACTGAAACGGGGAGCATCAGAAGGATTCCTAGAGAAACAAAAACATTTAGGAATGTGTCCGTATATTCATTTTTTGTTATATATGACAAGGCCTAACTTGGAGAACTTCCGGGTGGCAACATTGGCGCAAAAATATCTAGCTCTTTGAACAGTTTAACTCCGCTTATGCCACATTCTTTTCCATCACTCAGAACATTGTGAAGTTGTATACAGGCGTCTTTCAAGGCGTTCCTGTCCCATGTCTGAAGAATCTTAATGTCATACAGAAAACTAAAACTCTTGTTCTCCATGAGTTAAAACCTCTCATTAAGTGAGTTTATTGCTGTATCAAGCACCACAAACAAAAATTTCGTTTTGAATGATGCCAGTCCAGCCTGAATCGGTTCCATCCTCACTCTCATATGAAATTCGCTTCTTGGTTTTCCTTAGACGAAAGTCGGTTTCTTTTTCAAACTCAGCACAAACACAATTTTTTTTGGCCAGTTCTGAAGCGTCTATGATAATGCTTTTAAAACCTTTATCAGATCTAATTTTTTCCAAAAATGTCTGAACACTTTTCACGAGGTCCATAGAAGTTTGCAAGGTCTTACTCACTATGTTTATTTTAAAAAGGATACTATGCCACGTTACCAGACAACACAAAAATTTGAAAGTTTGAAGTTTTCGTATAACTCCTACTGCAGTATTCCTCCTAAAAGCATCCAGCTTGTGATCTTGAGAAGCTTCATACGAAGCATTGTAAATTTCCTCGATGTGATATCTAAGAGGTACTAAGGCTTCAATCCTACTCTCCCACTGAGTATTCCTAAGGGGTTTCACTGTTGAATTGGATATGTTTTTCATCAAAATACTCCACCTGTGAGTTGAACTGGAGAAAAAGCTGAATATTTCTTGGATCGTACTAAAACAATCAACTGCAATAGGGCAAGAGAGAGCAGCATCGTTAACCACTAGATTCATGGAATGGTTACCACATAGCACGATAAATGCCCTGGAATTCAAATCATATACTCGTTTCTGGACTCTAGCATGCTTTCCTCTCATGTTGCAGCCATTACCATATCCCTGGCCCCGCATGTTTTTTAACGGGATGTTCCGTGTATCTAACTCACTGAGTAAGACTTCTGTGAGACCTTCACCTGTTGTATCTTTGATTGGCAGAAAGCCTAACAAATGTTCTTTTATTGACACTTCCTCATTTTTAAGCGCATGTGACGAATCTCACCACCAATGTCATTTGTTCTGCATGGGTAATATCGGGTGTACAGTCCAGTATTATATCACAATATGTTGCTTGTTTTAGGGCACTTATGATTGGGTCTTGTACCTTTGCGGGCAAGAGATAAATAAAATCATTTTGTATTTGTTTGCTCAAATAGTGAAGTAACTCTTCTTACATGTTCAGCCATGACAACATCAAATTTGGAAATATACTCTACAAGTTTCAAAAAGTTGCCATTGTTACGCTCGAAAAGAGACTCTTTTGTTCCTCGAAAACCCAGCCGCTGAGATCCTAAAAATTGGACAAGACAAAGTAAATGTTTCACCACTTGGTTTCGATGGTCTGTTTCAGCTCGAATGGTTCTGTCATGCTCTTTGTTGATAGTTCTATACAAACGTAATCGCATGGACAGTTCACGCCAAGATGTATAATTGTGTATGTGGGTAGAAGATTTCTCATGACTGGTCAAAATCTTGGTTGAGTTTTGCCAGTCAGGATATCCTTGGTCTCCGCAACAAGAGATGAATGCACATTTCCAAAGACTTTGCAGGTAAAGCAAAATACTGTGTTTTTTTTTAATTGAATACATCAGTTTTCTTGTGAAATGAAGTGAAGAGAATTTTCTACCCTTAGCATCAATGGGAAAGTCAATGTAAGTAATTTGCACAGGACAACGCTCAGTAAGAAGTTTTCGTATCTCATCCGTGATTTTTAGCGGCCACTCTCCACAGTCCATCGATAGTAGCATTGACGTGCCTCCGGACAGCTTCTGATCCTACAATACAAATCCAATTATAAAATTTTTTATCGTCGCATATATAAAAACTAATGTTTAATGAGTTATTTCATTTTTTGAATAGTTAATTGAAATAACTCCATTCAATAATTAATTGTTACATGAGCTTGCTCCTTGTAAAATAATTAATTTCTAGTACCTAACCTAAACTGCCAGCAGCTATTGGGTTTTGCATCATTTGATCAAACATTGCAGTACCCAGCATTTATATTTTATTTTTTAACATGGCCAGCAACACAACAGAGAGGCAATAGGCAATAACAAGGATGAAGGACGAAAGCAATGGAAGGGTGCTGGGACCCGAAAGAATGAATTGAACCTTTTAAATTTGCCCATATGAATTTTTGATTTATTGGAAATTTATATTTTATCCCCAATGAAAGATAAAAAATAAACGTTGTCATTCAATTGACTGTATAAGAATACAGAGGACTCCCGATTATCCACGAATAGATTAGCCACAATCGCAAAAAGAAAAATAAATAAATTACGCAAGTCAAATGTAGATTAAAGCGGCAACCGAGATGTTTAGGGTGAAAAGGCCCATCCTCCCGCGGGCAGACTCTAAAGTTGTCATTGTTTACTTCACTGAACACTTATGAGTCATGCATACCCCGATTCCGTGTCGTACCAATACTATTAGGCCAATATAGACTCTCCAATATTTAATTGTCTTGTAAATAAACCTGACTAAACAAAGTTAAAAGGTATATAATATATTTTGAATAAATGCTTTACCGCTTATTAAAGCTTAACTATGCACTTATTTTATGTAAATTAAATTTTAAAATTATCCCTAAATTAAGTATTAACTAACAGTTTTATTTCTTTGATGGCTTGTCAATGGAGTAGTTACAGCCTCCAATATTGGCAATTCATCTTCTTTTACATTGGCTGTTCCAACAGTATCGTCCTTGTCCAACTTCGTAGAAGTTGAAGCCGTAATAACCTTCTGTAGTGCTTTTGATTGTATTTTATCTTCTTTTGCGTGCTGCAGTTTTCTTTTCCAGTTGAATGACCCAGACGGCTTTTTACTACTACTGCCAGCACTAGCACTAGACATAGCTTGCGTTTAATAAACAGAGAAGCACTTGATTGCGAATTGGTTAAGCGGCGTTTCATTTTCCAAGGTTATGATCGAACGATAGAATGTCTCAGTACCGCATGGCATGAAGCAACTGAACTGAGGCAGTAGACGACGGAGCGAGGCAAGATGCGACAGAGGGAGAGGGGCGTCTGCCAGACGAGTCCAAGTCGATGACGGAGGGGTGCACGACGGATGAGTCCATTTGTTATTATTTGTGGTTATTATTATTTGGGAATAACAATTAATCATGTAGTGGGAGTATGCACAATATACGATTTTCCCTAACTCCTTACTCCTACAATCTGGTAAGGTGAATCAACTTTCAACCTCTAGTCTAGTCTCTTTCCTTAATACTGAACATTGGAGAGCGATTAGGCGCCCCGTTTTGCTTGGTGCCCTACGCGACCGCGTACTTTGCTTACTCCTTAAACCGGCCCTGTCTGCACATGCATCTAGAAGTTTATATTTATTTATTTATAGACTAAAATTCCAATTACAAAGTGAACATAGATTTTCGAATATAAAGGGTTTTCTATTGAAGACATAACAATTTTATCTACATATTTACAAATCACAGAAATATTTGAGATATTGAGTTCAAATTTATTGTGGGTGTAGTGATTTGGGTCATATGACCACCAGGAGCCCGTTCCCAGCGGTCGATTCTTTGGACTCAATTTCCTACCACTCTGGCAAACATTTCGACCGGAACTTTAACAGTTTCGCGTAGGATGTTGTCCATGATATAAAGAATAACAAGCTATGGTCACTCACGAAAGCTCCATCGCCATTTTAAGCTTTTGTGACTTAATTGTGAGCGACTGAATGGGATCGACCTTTGAGAATGGAACACTGGAGTCGAACATCAACTCAAATTCTGTCATCATTTCTAGATGCGCCAAGAACGTTGCTCTTTTGATTTGATTTTAAAGGGTGCAGTTTAAAAAGGGAGCTAAAATTTAGAAATATTTTAATATGTAAAACTTAACTACCATTGCGTAATTTAATGATAATGTTTCTATTTCAGACTTGACTAGTTTGCAAAGCTTCAGCTAGATAAATGGAAGCCTCACAGTGAAATTTAATACCCAAAGAATAAATCTGTTCCTCAGGTAATTATAAATTCAACTACTACTACAATCATAATCGTTAATTCTTTTATACTTTTCGCCTCCCTCTTTCTTTCATAATCCTGCTTGGGACCGTCTTCGGCGGAATCAAGGCGCAATTTTCGGTTCCACGGATTTATACTGCCTTTTTGAGTGAAATATATAATCGTTGAGCTTAATCTTCGCTATGTGTGAGATAACTACTACTACTTTAAAATGTTCTGATTTGTCGAAATATTGCCTAGCGGAAATTTTTCAGTGCCTAGCAGAAAATTTGGTTCTTATCCTTGTCTGCTTTCAAGAATCCTTTTTTCACTCGTAGCTTTGTTATCATTTGATTCTCGGAGCAGAGTTCATTTCGACAATTCCCCTACTCAAACTAAATTATGTACAGAACAATATCTACAAAATTCCATTCTCTTGCAACGAATTTCGACAAGTACCTTCTAAATAAATGGATTTAGGGGTAGGTTGAATACAAAAGACTATACAGTTGACAAAACAAAAGCTAACTCCGAATTATTTCAAAAATTTTAGGTATAAAGACTAATTATTTTTATTATGTCGAAAATTCATTAAAAATATAATAAATAGCATTTATGGAATGCAATGAAAAGAATAATACAACTCCGGGGTTCTGCTTTCCGCTTACACGCCGCAATCGAACCTGCGGAAAATGGCACAAATTTTGTTTTCTAAGAAAATACCCAAGAAGATAAATATACCTAAAAAACATCCCCACTTGCAGGTAACGTAATTACTACATAAGTAGATGCTGGAGGTGAAGCTTGAATCGAGAGGTGTGCAATGGAATTCTAAAAAGAAAATGAACCCAACATAATATACTTCAACTGTTTCCAATAGTTAAGATAAAACTTATTTACCATCAGCAACGATGAACTAGCTGTCCCATCCAGCGAAACGGTGGAAACCCATACAGCTGCTATACTATTTGCATTTGCCTGCAAAGTTAAAAATATGTCTGAGCTCCAGAAGAGATTCATAAAAGTAAACATTTTACTTATTGTTGTCCATTAGTCTCTATCAAAAGTAGAACTGTGTCTTCTCTCAATATTGTTCTGGTTGCAATTTTTTTGAAATCGTTTTCCAAAAAGCGTTTGGACCATATCAAGTGTTTTCCACATTGCATCCATCGAAGATAATCAAACTGCACCAGTTGCCCGTTCATTTTCATTTGCAGGAAATCTGAAAAAAATTCATTCATTAATAATGTGATTTTTTTACATGCTGAACATAATGAAATACATATTTTTTCATTTTCATATATGTTCAATATCATTTAACAAACTACTTAAAAAAAATAAATACAATTGATTTTATCAATAAAATCATTCAAGCAATAACAAGCCAGCAAAAACTTACCCCCAAGGTTCAGGTGGGACTGCGCGAAAACTAATTGTATAATACCTGTATGGTCGCCCCCGAAATGCAAACATGCTGATGCCTGAATTGGAGGCAACAATTTTGAGTGAAAAAACACTTGTAAACATTGTTTTTTATTTTCTATGTATCATGTTGATACTTATCTATGAAATAATACTCATGTAGGCTGACCGTGGCTTCTATCATTGCATGTTTTCACAATACATATGATTTTAAAAACTTCTTTGCACTTTTCTATTCTTCCATCGAAATATTGGCTAGTCGAAAAAGCCTTTTTTGTCACTAGATGGTATTCGTTGCCATATATGGGGCAATACTAATCAGATTGAGTCAAACTGACATGCATTTGAAAGGTGACATTTCAGTCTACAATTTTCATTGGACAGTTTTGTATTTCGTCATTCGGGTCAAAAGTTGTGCTCCTTTAAAAATCAGTGAAATTTCTGAAATAATTAAGTATATTTTACAATATCACTACGATCAAGGCAAGAATGCGTTGCAGGCTTGTGAAAAAATTTGGGGTGTCTACGGTCAAGATACTTTATCAAAAGCCACGGCCAAGAGATGGTTCGCTTTGATGTCAAAGATGCACCTCGCTCAGGTCGACCAATCACTGAAAAGGTCGATGAAATCTTACAAAAAATTGAAGAAGGGCGACACATAAGCAGCCATGACATTGCTAAGGTACTGAATATCCATCACCAGACAGTTTGAACCATTTGCGTAAGGCTGGATACACAAAGAAGCTGGACGTTTGGGTGCGGTTGGGTGCGGTTTGATCAACCAAATTTCCATTTGCAAAATCCTAATAAAACGCAACGAAATCAAGCCATTTTTGAAGCAAATCATTACGGGCGATAAAATATGGGTAAGATACGAGAATTTCGTTCGAAAAAGATCATGGTTAAAAAAGGTGAGTCATCACAAACGATTTCAAAGCCAGGGTTGACACCAAATAAGCTTATGCTGTGTGTGTGGTGGGATTGGAAGGGAATTGTTTATCATGAGGTGCTACAACCTGGCCAAACTTTCAAGTTGGCTCTGTACTATCAGCAATTAACCAGACTGCAACAAGCAATTCAAAAACCCAGCCAGAATTGATCAATAGAAAGGGCGTTGTCTTCCATCATGACAATACCAGACCACACACATCTTTGACTACCCGGCAAAAATTGCAAATTGGCTTGGAAGTTTTGATACATCCACCGTATAGTGCAGACCTTGCGCCATCAGACTACTACCTTTAGTCTATTTTTCTCGGGATGTTTTTGAACTTATGATGTTATTTTGGTTTTCATTATCAGAGCTGTAAGTTTGTATTTTTCGCTTCCTTAAGGTTCTTTCTTTGTTTAGTTATTACCATATATTCTATGGTAGCCGATTCAGTTTTACTACTGGTAGTCTCGATATATTTTTTGGTCTTTTCTGTTTTTTGCGTTTGTCCAATGATTTTCATGCTACTAGCTGGTTTAATTTTTACTGTCTTAAAATCTTTTTTATTCTTTGCCCTAATATTACTTTCCGTTATTTTATTAATTTTCTTTGTCTTCTTTATTCCTCTTTTGGATAACATTGCCATGGAATTTAAAATTTCCGCAGACTGCTTAGCTCTTTTAGACAAATTCAGCGGTATTCTTGGTATAGGAAGTGTTAGATGTAAAATTTTAGATGGTGATTCTTTTTGAGGCTTTTCGTTCAGTGATTCGATTACAGATGTTATCGATGACAACGATATCTCAGTACCATCTAAGATGAAATTTTCAATGTCACTATCCCCAAAGGCCAAACCTTCTTGGGAAAGATTCAAAAGCCTTGAAGACGGCCTAAATGGCGCGCGATTTCGGTTGACGCTATCCTGCTCAGTCTAGGTTCTTCATTCCACTGATTTTTTGCGAGGTCTCACTCAGATTCAAATTCCTGTATGTCTTCAAGTAATGTAGGCTCTCCAGAAATGACTGGTATTTGATCATTTAAAAGATTAGACTCTTGTTCTTGTGCAAAACCCCCCTATGCTATATCTGATATAGCAGATTCAGCGTCAGACAAAGCATTTGAATTGACTGGATAAATTCCACTACCACGAAAACCACTTATTGCATTAGCATAGCAGGACTAGCTGCCCGAATCCATGCCCTTCCGATTAACTGACCTGCATTGTATCGATTCAACTTTTTTAGTGGATTAGTGCTCATGAAATTGTTTGTCTTGGCATATTAATATTTTTTAAATGGTCGAAATACTGATATATCTAGTGGTTGTAAAGCAGAAGTAGTATGACTAGGTAAGCAAAGTTACCTACGTGAGAGGTACTTTCCATCATGATCAAGAGCCAAAGCCAACAACATCTCGAATACTGCGTATTCGGAACTGGGGCAAGTATTCCACTGAGGCAACTATCCGGCTTTTACCTTATCATTAAATTGAATGAACTCAGCTATTTAAGTAGTTCTTTAAATTATCCTTATATTCTATAAGTTTCAATAAAATTAACAGAAGTTATAGCCGTTTGAATTTATTCCGATTACAACAATCATATACAACTTTTGATTGGATCTTCTCAGATAAGATGAATAAACCAATGAAAAAGAATACATTTAAGATTCCTGTGCCCGCAACATTCGCTGGTTAAAATAGGGTTGTTTATTTGGGCATGTCATGAAAGTTATTCTTAAATGAAATCACTCTATATGTCTGCATACTGTAGGTTAAGTGCAAAAACCTTCTGACAAGAGCGTAGTTGTCTTTTCAACTTCTTTTTTTTCCCAATAATTTGTGGCTTACCAACAATGGCGGGTTAAAAGCTTGCAGAAAAGTACTAGATTCCAAGACTTCAGAATTCTTCTTATACACAAACTCACTTCTTACGTTATAGGCAACAGGCAGATATATCTCTTTGACAGCTGATTATTCTCCATCCTATCAAAAGTTTGTTTCGAAGGCCATAAAAGCTTTCAAGTTCGTGACGTTCTTGTTGCTTTTTGAAACTGTTCTACGTCATAAATACACGTGGTTGCGGCGAAAAAGCATAATTTCTCTGCGGTATGAGAATGTTTACGTCCTTGCCAATTCTCGGTCGAATCTTTCAACCCCTGATAATTTATATACATATTCAACTTACGCCTGGAGCACTTGGCCGTACTTGGCAAGAACCACATGTAAATATTAACAACACATGCCTACGCGTGTATTGCACGCGACATTGTTCAGGATGATGGTACTGTCATTTGTGTGCGAAGTCTTTCTTAAGACGCAATTTCTCAAATCGTTGCCAGGGGTTGAGATGCAAAGGATAACTACGGATGCTGATTCCGTGCATAATCAAGGGGTGAAACATATTTAGGGTGAATCACCTCGACACGTACGGAGCAACTTGTGAATAATAAGGATTTAAAAGGGGTTAGGATTTACTTATGTATACGGACGTCATGCAGAAAGTCATTTGAGGGTAGGCTTACGGTGTTCGTGAATTGGGTCAAATGTTGATCGTATGCAATTTTTGAATCTCAAGATGATTCATGATGTGTCAGTTGCGCTTCATGGAGACATATTAGCGATTGATAAATGGTTTCCACGGTTTCTGTGCGCTGCTTTGCCATTTGTTTATGACATTATTTTAATATAAAAAAATTAATTTGCTCTGATTGCAGTTTCATTGCACAATTATTTGGAGCTCAAAGGGCAATTTTTCATTCATGCAAATAAAAGGGGGATTTAATATTATGTGCTTACTTCCATTGACAAGGAGTTTAGAATTTACTCTCGAAATTCATTTTTTAACTCTTTTTTAATAAATGAAACGCATTAATTTTGAACTAAGAAGAGATTCTGTTTTACCAATCTGTTGAATTTACTTCGCAGCAAATACGTTCTGAAGGAAATTAAAATTGAAGTTTAGTGAGAATTCCCATCCACAAAATAATCAGCAGAGCTGTGTTATACTTCCGAATAATAATTTGGCCGTTCAGTCAGGGACCTGAAAAAGCTCTGAACATCTTTGAAAGAAAGATATTTCGCCGAAAGTTGGCGAACTACGTTAGTGATGGGAGGAGTTAATGGATGCTAAATGCAGACCGCTTCTAGAAGCATCAAAAAGCGAAGAGGTGGTCATTGAATTAAGGAGGCTAAGACGTAGCACAGGCATTCGCCACGATAATGACAAGCTATTGTAACTTTAACAAGTCTAAGTAGCCAGAAGGGTATTGTAAAACAATTAGTAAATCAAGCAATATACTGCATATCAAAACTTGACTAATGTACAGATTCCATAGATTGAGTTCGAAGAATTATTATGGTTACTATATTTTTATATTCGCCGCCATTTTGGTCAAGTGTTTTGACCCCGTCGTTTAAACAGTCATGATAGCACAACAATATTACAAACCATTTCTAAAATTTTCATCAAAATGCTTAAATATTTATAATGTCTAGGTCCGGTGCAAACGTGTATCTCCTTAGTATCATATTCTATCGGCTTTAACATAGCTGTTTATTGTTCGATTATTGTGAAATTTTCAGAACACATACAATTGCCTTCAAAAACTTTAAATTTTAGCTTTCGGAATTGCTTTGAAAAGTTCTCATTAAGACCTTTCATTTGATACCCATATTGCCGACATGCGATGAAATTTTTTTTTCGGGGGCCACTCCCCTATATGGGGAGACCCTTCTTAAACACCTTATAAATTTTTGTCGTGATGGAACTTTGAAGAAGGCATCATTTTACACCTACTTACAAAATCTTGTGTTTCTAGCTTATATAGTTTGCGAGAAAAAGTAGTGTCACACAGACGGACGGACGGACAGACAGGACGCGACTTTAGTAGGGTATTGTAAAATGATTTTACAATACCCTAAAAAGTATGTATATTCTATGGGTTTGGTATAGCACTGTACTTTTACTTCACTGTGATGGGTTCTGATTGAAAAATTAACTGGCAAATCATACGATCGAGCTTTACACTAACATATCTCCGTCTAGACTACCATTAGGGTCAGGATTTTAGATTGCTTCTTGAATGTCAACACATTAGTTCTTGTTATGCTAAGTTCTTAGCTAATTTAATTTCATAACTTCTTACATATGATTTCAGACATTTCATGCACATTGATTTAGCGCATGTTTAATATGCATGCACGTTAATACCCAAGAAAGGAGTATACTGAAGACATGTTTCTATATACCCTGCTACTCCACAAACAGGTCTGATTCTGAGGTCCCGTACTGCTACCTGTACTTCGTCTCTGATTGGTGGTGAGGCCAAGACCTCTTGCTCTGCTCCTGGACTGTTAGGGTTCGGCCACATTGCGATTTTCCTGCCGTAACCAGCGATTTTCAGACGCAAATACGAACACACTGCGACAAGATCTCCAAAGGAACTTCAGGCATGCGCAGAACATATATGCTCATTTGAAGGTTTGTCTTTGTCAGGAACACATGCGCTAACTCATTTGTGCGCTATGCAAGAAACTTCCGTGCACGTCAGCGTCAAATGTCCAAATGATGTGCGCCTGCGCGAGTATCACAAAAACTACCTAATAAACTGGTTTTAGGAAAAATCGTAAATTCCTGCGACTGCCGACCTAGACAAAATTGTCGAAAATCGCAGTGTGCGGGCTTCCATTTAACCATGTGTAACTTGCGACAGAAGTGCGACTATAAAGTCGTAGTCTGATGCATCCCTTAGTCATTGTTGGGAACGCTGTGAATAGCTTCTGGAATGCTCCTTGTGCCTGTGATTGTGCCTTGTGCTCTTTCACAAAGACTTGTTTGTGGATTGAAGCCGCCACTTAGTTTTTTAATGGCGGTATATGCTGATCTGACTTCATGTTTTCGTTTATCGATTGGATCTTGGTATTCATGGTCACTTGTTTTTTTCTTCGGCACATATTTTTAGGTTGACCTCAAATGGCTTTACATTGTTCTTCTTTGGCCAGAGTCGGTCACTGGATTTATTTCTTATGCACCTGGTTCCTTTTTTTTATCACTTCCATGCATGCTTCATCGTACCAGTTGCTCCTACTTTTCTTTGACTCGTGCCCCAAGGCTTTTTCGGCCGCTTCTGTTACTGCATCTCTTACTAACTCCCACGTGTTTTTGAAGACGTCAAAGGCTAAAGTCAAAGGCACTATACTCAATACTCGTCGTCATAAACATTCAAAGAATATAAAGCAAATTCCAAGCAATGAAAATACTAAAACTTAATGCCCCAAATAGCTCTCTAAATTTATACGTTAAAATTCAACTTCATTAAAAGTTTTACTTTTTTCTAATTCAATTGGAAAGAAGGGAAAATATGATTGCAACACAACAGTGAACTTTTATCCTACACCTAATATGTTATAACCTGATTCTACTCAAATTTAATCAAATAACTTTCTCTTATACCGATACAATGCTAATACAATATTCTTAATCTAAAGGTTTAACCTTATCTCTAAACCTAATATAATAAACATAACAGCTGAAACTCGAAACGAAGTAACGAAAAAACACAAAATCACAAAATAAACAAGAATAATTTAGACATTGTCATTCAGCCACCAATGTCTAGATTGCTTCATCTCAGATGGACCAGCCTCGACGAACCTAGCAAATGAGTATCTTCATTGGAGCTGTTGGTCTCGAGAACTCAAATTCTGAGGATATTTTATCTTTTTATCGATGGCCCGTCTTTATATGTGATAAATGATTGGGACACCTTCAGAATCAAAAATATATCGATTCATGTTTAAATAAATGAAACCTTCTGGAGGAACAAAGGCAGTAGCGAGACAAGTCTCAATATACCCGTCTGTAGGGTGAAACGGCTGTGAAATCCAGGGTTTTCACTCACAGTTACAGATCTTGTGATATGATTCCGAAGAAGTTTCAATATGAAGATATCGACTCTTGTCACTTTAGCAATATAATGAACTCTTCTATTTGATATAAAGTGTTTCCAATCTATCTCAAGCTTTCTGTACAAACCAGTACATGCAAGAAGACATTTCCTTTCGAAAACTCTAATTCTTTCTATAGTACTAGCAGTTTGGTTGTACCAGATACGACATCCATATGTCAAAACTGGTTTAACCAGGGTCTTGTAACAGATAACTTTTACCTTTTGATCAATGTACCAGGAATCGAAGAGTCGTTGAAAGGGCCATAACTACTTTTTGAGCTTCACTGAGCATGATTTTGACATGTTCAGTATAGTAAAGATACTGGTTGAGATGAACACCGCGGTATCGAACACAGGATTTATGTGGAAAGCGTTCTGAACAACCCTCTCCAGCCATAATGTGGAAACCCTTTCAATTACGTTTCAGGTTTTGACTGGTTCCCTGCAGCGTTGTGCGAAACAAAATTGTTTCGGGCTTTTGTGCATTGAATTTCATTCGCCCATTGTCTGTGAACAGTTGCACATAATTGAACATTTTTTGGAGATTGCTCTGAACTATTGAAGCTTTTCGGTCTGCCATATAGTTCCCTGCTGTAGACATTTCAAGACCTTGAGGTTGCGCATTATCGTCATATTTTCAGCAGTTACAACTATTAATTTCCCGTATAACATATTGCACATAATGGTGACAAGGTGTGTAGAGAACGTGTCCTGAAGGAGTTTAAAAACTAGTCCATCTAACCACACTGGATGGAAGGCTTTCTCCATATCAATGAGACACGCTCGAACACATTCTCTGTCATATAGCTGCCAACAATTATCTGAGGTTACTTTCGTTATTGTATGTATGGTCAAATGACTGGCACGATAACCAAATTGGGAATTCGCTATCAACTCCTATTTCTCAATGTGGGCGTTTAATGCTTAGCTCAGTATCACTTCAAACACCTATCTGATGTTAGGCAGCAAGCTGATTGCGTGACAGCTTTGAGAGTTCAAGGATTCCTTTCCTATTTTCGAGATTGGAAATACCTTGGATTTCTTCTACTCACTTGGGAAATATGAATTGCTCAACATGTTGTTGAACAATATGCAATAATTCTAACAGCCACCTTAGGCAAATGTCGGAGAGCTGTATTTGGAATACCATCAATTCCACATGATTTCTTGTTGTTTATCCTACCAAATATGAAGCAGAAGTCTGCACAGCTAACAAAATAATCAATAAAATTCTTGCTTGATATGAGGTCAGATGTCAATGTTTCATTGAAACGAAGAATTGATTCGCCATTTGGGCTTGATTTGAAGTCGGAAACTTTTGCTTCAATGACCTCTGAAAGTATTTGGTTTCCTTGTCAGGATTTGGTTGATGAACCAACTCAAATCGAGTTTCAATCGGGGCAAGTTTCTACAATCCATCACATATAATCCTGTTTCCATTTCTATCCGGAGTCGTACTATCAATTTCGATACCAGCCCTATTGAGAAGATTCATCTCGTCACTAGCGACTTCAAGATTTGATATCTTCACTCGAGATTTCTTATTGAATAAACTAATCACTTTCATGGAAACGCCATTTGGATCCGGAGGGCTAATATGCCCCAGTTTTTCTACCCACTGATTACTGACCTCACTCCTGAAGTATTAACGAATTAAGTTCCGGACATTCTTCAGGTGTAATTTCAACAAAGCCAACGAGGGTTGGTTGTAGTCTGCAAATCACCGATACATATTTTTAACACGTGTGAGGAGAAGCTTTGCAATAGTTTTGACCTTGCAATGGTTGACATTACATATCCTTCCATGTTGTTTCGATGTTTAATCTTGGGAACTACTTTCTCAATCGTTTCCAACATCAGCTTCTCTAACTTTGACAAATAGAGATCTAGTTGATCGTTAGTTAGATTTCTGTCATTAGGAACCATTGAGCAAGAGTTGCCATCATCAGAAGGGGGACATTGCTTCTGAGAATTCTGATTTAACTTCTTTTGAAACGTTACCCAATCTGTTTTTTTAAATTCAACTGATAATTTTCGTGTTGAACTGGAATGATGATGGATTTCCATTACGAACGCCGTATGGTCGTTATCGTAAAGAAGCACCTACAATTTCCGTTGAGAACTATTAGAGCTGAATTCAAGTTTTGTGTCAGCAATATAGATGTCCCCCTCCCCGATTTCAGGAGTGCACCTCTTGGATTGGTGTTGGTGTTCAGCCATGATGCATGCTTGGGATCGAGGTCACTGACAAGAATATAATAACTATGCAGTCTGTTCAATTCGAGTATTTCAAACAAGGAATTGAGCTTCTCCTTGAACTTGAGAACATTTCGACCAGTTGCATAGGTAGAGATAACGAAGAGGTTATGCCCACCAGGCAGTGAAAAACTTGATAACGGACACTTCAAGAGATTCAAAGCCTTTGAATTTGACTTTTTTAATATTTCAGAAACAGTAAGGTCTTCGAACCAATATCCCGGTGCCATCTCCCCCATAACCGTTTGCCCTATCGTTTCTTACGAATTCAAAGTCCTTGAATGCCATGGAGTGCCATGAATTAAGGTGACTATTGCTAAACAATGAATTCAAGGAGATAGTCACGTTGATGTATAGTAACAATGGAGTTGACGTTGATTGAGATGAGACGAAGCTTATCCATGGAAATATGACTGGATGACAAACTATTTTGGAGCATGTTGGCCTAAACCTTGTAAAACAAATTTGGTTTTTTGATCTTGCATATTTATTCTTTCTGAAAGGGGTCTAAAGGGTTCAGTTTTCGGAGACACCCCCACCTAACAACTCTAAAGTTCAAATACCGTACCTGTTTTAGGGCACTTGGGATGCTATCGTTTGAAATTCACACCAAATAAAATGGTAATATTATGGCAATATTTTGATTGAATTTGATAGCTGTTGCCGCTTCCTGTAACATTTCAAGAGGATCAAATGTATTTTCCCCACAGTCAAAGCCCTTCAACTGGGGGATCCGATTTATCTCCGGCTTTGTTGTATATGTGAGTTGGGAGCTTGCACATCATTTAGAGCATATTTTGCTAGGTTGATTTAGCCAGTGTTTTTATTTTAATTGTGAATTTATCACCAGTCACTGGCTTTACTTCAAAATTGCCTATCTGATAATCTTCCAATAGCCAAACCATATTCCCTTCGCGATGCCCAAAGATATTAATCGATGGAACTTTCTTAGTTATCTTATTATTTTTAATAGGAGAACTAGCAGACAGACCAGTTGGCTTCTTCTCTTCCTCCTTATATTTAGAGTTTAAGTATTCGATAAAGTTATCACTAGAATCATAAATTTTACCTACTATATTCATCATTCATTGCTGCAAGTACCGCGTAGTAATTTGCACTACCGTTTGCTACTTCCGCGCTTAGTATAATATCAGCATTATGGATTGTTGTTGTTTTCGTATCTTGTTTTTGTTGGTTTATTTGTTTTTTGAGCCTTTTGCGTGGCTACGTTTTTTTGCTCGTCTTATATGTTACGGCTCCTTGTTTTTCGGATGTAATTTGAGGCTTAATCACTTTTGTTTTGTTAACGTTTGATAATTTACGGACTATTTTCTTCAAATTTTGAATTCGCAATTTCATCTCTTCATTTCCTTTCGTAACTCTAGCGTTTTCTCTGGTTACTCTTTCCAGCTCTTCGCTTGATAGCGTAATACTCTTCCCACGTTCAAAACTTTCTTGTTCGTTTTTATTTTGTTGATTTTTTCATTAGTGGCATTCGAAATGCCTGGCCCCGGGTTCCCCAGCATTAGGTAGTCGCCGGGCTTCTCCATGTCCCCCGTTGAAAAAAAACGTTTCTTCTTTTTTGATCTTTTTGAGACTGCTTTGCTAGTAAAATCCAGATACTCGATAAATTGTTCGAATAATTCGATTATGTAATAGGTTTTGTGAGAAAATAGTTTTGAAAAACGTTTTAAATATTATTTTAATTTTAAAAAATTCTTGACGAGGGTTTTCGTTTTGACGTCATCATGACTTTTTTCCACCTGCGGGGATGTGTTGATGAGATTTTCTAGCACTGACATGATTGCGGACGTTACTGAGCTATCATTTAGCTTGTGTATATGGTACTCACTGATGCTCCTTATTTACAGCTTTTTGAGATGTGGCATCGGAACTTGTGTCCTCCGGTTGTTCCTCTATGCGCCGTTTCTTAGCCAATTTTATGCATTGGAGTCACCCAGAATAGTTTTAATGTCGTTTGATGGCAATGCATCAATAGTGCGTTCCATGGTGCTATAAAATGAGCAGTGAAAGCCACTCCAAACTCATAGATTCCTTGCAGTTTTCCGGTTTTCAACACGGTGTATGTTTGCATGTCAAATATACCGTCATCGTGCTTTGTAGTTCCTTGCACTGTGTGATGTCAATTTTTATTTCTTTATTTCATCTAGAAGTCATCGCAGTGCACCTGGTTTATTCAATGATCTAACATGCCAAGTTCCAAAAGGATAGTCCTTCGTACAATATGATAGTTGTTGCCATTTATCCAATCCAATCCGAGGCTATTCTCCTGATTCCATGACAACTAAATACTGAGTGGGGCATTGTCCCCGCTTCGGCTTAGTCGGTTTTGGTCCACGAGTGGTATTTTATTTCGTACATACCCACCGGCTAGCCAGTTAGGGTACTCTCTACCCACCACTTGAGGACGCGTCTAATAGGGCACGAAAAGTCCCACATGGACTCCTTGCAGTGCTTTGCATGATTGAAGCGCATAAATTGTCGCATGAAGATTACCCACCAGACATACAAGTAAAGGTAAAACCTCTTTATTTTTTTGGGAATAGTTTGCGGCGGCTTGTATCATACATTTGAAACTGCGACACAAATAGGTCCTGCCCATATTCCCTCCAGAAAGATAACTTTGCAATAACAATGACATGCTCAATTTTCTGAGTCAGTTTATAGATAACAAGTGCCAGTATCCAGAAAGGAACAATAATTTTATCATCACTTCAGTGGAGTGCTTTTTACGCAAAAGAAATTAGCAGGAGATCACGAATTCAGAGAAGAGGCTGAGATTTTTTTCTCGTTAAAAGGAGATATAAAGTAGAAATATACAAGTTGAACCAATTAGTAGCCTATGCGGATATCAACATTTTGCCACGACCATTAAGAACTGCCTGAAGCTCGACAGCGAAACAAACTAGTAGGGCTACAAATCAATGAAAATAAAACAAGTCCCATGACGCAGTCAAGGAAAAATACCTCAAACACACAAAAAATAGCACTTGGCAAATACAGTATCGAAAATGTGAGTAAATTTGTGTATTTAGGCGCCAAAATAACGAAAATGGATATTAAAAGAGATGAAATATGCCGAAGAATACAGCTCACAAATAAAATATTTTATTCAGTTTTGCCGATCTTGAAGAACAGCTGCATACACAGGAAGCTCCAAGTATACAAATCTATAATAAGATCTGTGCTAAACTCTGGGTGTGAAACATAGACCCTAACCCAAGTATCAGCAAATATATTGAACGCCTTTGAGCGACGGGTCCTGAAGCGAATACTAGGAGCGAAGCTAGACGGGGACCAATGACGAACTCGATACAACCATGAGCTGTATGAAATTTTTGACGAACTGGAGGTCTCAACGATTATAAGACTGCGGAGGCTGCAGTAGGGTGGCAAAATGAACTGTATGGATGAACAGCGGATACCCAAAAAGGTATTCGTTGGGAGAATTGAAGGGCGAAGGCCAGTGAAAAAACTGAGGAAACGCTGGTCTCACTCGGTTGACGATAAAAGTTTATCGCTGCTCGGATTTCGAAATTGTAGGGCGTGGTCAATGGACCGAGACAGTTAGAGACGCTCTTTGCAGGAGGCGAAGGCCCAAGAGGGGCAGTAGTGCTAAGAAGAAGAAGATAAACTAGAAACAAAAAAGATTCAACAAAAATGCAAAAACGTCCAAATTAACGATAGGGATATTGATAAGAGTTGCAGGGGAGCTACTGAAATATAATTTACGGAAAGGAGATTAATTCACGACCAAACGTTTCGGGGACGAAATAAAATTAAGCCGAAAACGAATGAGAAAAGATATGTCAAAAAGAAGAAACGTTGATCAAATACAATAAATTAAAAAAAACTGCATCGGAGTTGTCTCAAGTATGGTAGCTGTTATAACTTGACAATTCTTTCCAGTTTCTACGGACCAATACAAAGCACTGCTTAATGCAACAGAATGCTTATTCAGATTGATAACTAGGAAGATAACTTCTAAAAACTTTGCGAAGGCTTTGGGCCTAAATTGTATGAGAGGATGATTTATGTTCCAAAGTAAATATTCCCTGCATTATGCTCCACCGCTAAAGATGATGTAAGCAATCCTCCAGAGTAAGGTTCAAGCATATTGAATATACTCAAATAACTGGTAGTATTAGCCACAATAACACATTGTATTGGAAATGGACACCAATGATGCACCCCTCCCCGGAGTTAATATACTATGAGAATAACGAGTAATTTCAGGAGATACAAGAATCGGTTCAGGTCGGGAACGGTAATCACTTACGCAGATCTGACTTAAGTCAACCAGGTATCAGATAACACTTGGTCTACTATGTGTTAGAGCTGAAATCTACCTTGCAACAAATTTGCGACATGCCCACTGGATGAACTGAGCTGTCTTATGGTTGAATATTTAAGTCAACCGCACGAAGGATTTCAAATCAGGTCCAAATACTGATAATCATGCCATCTCATCAACACAGTTTGCTATAACTTCCAATGATTTTTACCCTGAAGTTTGGCATACGTTGTTATCTCCTTTGCTTTAAAAGATACAAATAAAGTGCCAAGTCATTCTATAGTACATTAAACTGTTTCATGTCTGACTGAAAGTTGAAACGTTCAACTTGATGTTTGTAAAAAATATGTAGGATTTTGGCCAGTTGAGGAAATTGGTTTGCACGGCCAACATAAAGGAGCTTGCAAAGGATGATGAAAGTCTCTGCACTTTGATAAGTAGCCTGGTAAGTCAGTTTAAAGGCTCAGTAGACACTGGTGTGAATATTTGTAATCGAATACATTTTCACAAAATACTCCAACTGAAAGTAGAAATAAGAAGCTTCCTTTTAATTTTGTGTACTTTATTTTTTTATTTTTCTTCTAGAAATCGATTTTCGACCGTAATCGTTCGGTCTTCTTCAGCGTAATCGTTCGGTTTTCTTCTTCGAAATCGATTTTTGACCGTAATCTTTCGGTCTTCTTCAGCGATGAAGACCGAACGATTACGGTCGAAAATCGATTTTGAGAACAAAAATAAAAAATAAAATACACAAAATTAAAAGGAAGCTTTTTATTTCTACTTTCAACTGGTGTGAATTCCAAGGAAACTTCAAAAAGTGAAGGCACTGAATAAAACTGTTTCGAATACATTGTAGCTTAGTGGATGAAACAAGATGCTACATTATGGAAAAACCCAGAGCTTATGTCACTTTTGAGGATGTGCCAAAGCCTTGGGGTTTCTTCAAACCACGGCTTTCTCATAATTTAAGTCTGGACGTATATTTTATCCATCAGCTCAGCTTAGCTCCTAATTTATTTGCTTGCGATTCACTCAGGAATATTGTTGCCATTATTGACATCCCTAGGCTATGTGTAGCAACAGTCATTAGACGCATCTATAGTGGCTTGTTCATTGTAAGCAAAAGAAAGTCAAGGTAGGGAAATAGAATAAAGTTCAGTAGCGTCGGGATGCACGGCAGATGAATTTCGTTGCCATCAAAGACACTTACCGGCTCCAACTGATAAACTGAATAATAAATCAGATGCCTGTTGCACTTTTTGTTACAATTTTGAACCCAAAAGAAGCTAGTTTGACTGCTACATTCGACATATTTGGACAGAAAATTTGTCAGCAGGCTATTTGACCTCTGCAACGTACCTCAAATCATGGCACGTATAATAAACAATGTGATACGAACCCATTTTCTTTACTAAGGTTTTGTATGCTTGGACGGTTTTTTGCTGATCACGGAAAATGTTAATGAGCACCTGTTGCTACTTTAAGGTGTGGCTCCATTAATTTGTAGGGCGAAACTCACGATAAACATCGAAATAAGCCAATTCACATGATTGGCTATGGCTTGTGATGGATTTCGAAATGCCCGTGTAGGACACGGGTGCCGATTGTCTGGCACAAGTGTCAGCGAGCTATAAACAACACCGAGCTCAGCTAACTAGCTTCGCTTAAGGACCACGTATGCGTGCTTGACGACTAGCATTTGCGGGATCACATGAGGTGGATTCTTGTCGAGCCACGAAGCTACACTACAAAATCACGCGTACTCTACCCTACAAGACGTACCGATCAATTTTTATTATCTTTAGAAATGTTCTATTAGGTGTCAATTAGGCTACTCTACAGTAATTCAATATTTTTTTGCCTCGTTAAAGTTAGCGGACACGGAGGCTTGAGACAAACGCAAACATTACACAAAAAGCAACCGTTACTTTCACAGAAGAAGGTCGTTGCATTACAAGGGGAATGTCAAACCTGAAGATGTTAAAGTGGCTGAAGTGAACCACTTATCTCTGCCTTAAGGATGGAAACTTGACGGATGTAGTTTACTTTACACGAGTAAAACAACAAACTAAGCAGTTTCGATGGGGTGACCACCTTATCTCTTCAGGAGCAGCCACTCCTGATCACCACGGGGCTGCTCGACTGCTTATGTTTATTACAGGACAGTCTCTTGGATGCCGACCCAGACAGGGAGACACTGAAGGATTTCGCTTTTCACTAGTGGAGAAACAATTGCTTCCACAGTAGAGAGATGGTTGTTATAATTTTAGGCCCCTCTCCTTGAATACAAGTCCCTGTCTTCTACGAAAGTATGCTAATAAAAAGCGCTAACCAATCATAAAAACAAATCGGGTGTCGGTCAGGACTAATTGATGATGCGGATTTTATCACTGCCGGTCATCAGATTAGCTCCCAGCAAAAACTGACGCGATTCCAAGCAGTGTATTTGAAAAACATGGCACCATCAGTTTGTTCAAAATTAGAACTGTCCGACTTCAAACTGTATAAAAATGTGCAAACCTTTCTTTTGGTAACATTAAGGGACGCACTACTCTATAACATCATCGGCATGTTCAGCCGGCAGAGCCACCACGAACGAAGAACTCCAGAAGATGCTATAGACCTTATTATACCGAAGACAAGACAAACAACACCAAAAGATAGTTTATCGGTGACTCTTTCTTTACTTTACGGAACCCTCCAAAGTATGCTATGTTAATATCAAATGGTGAGGGCGATAATAAAAATTGAATAGGTTCATCTGCCGACAGCAAAATTAAAAATGTAAGAACTCCAAGGAGAGTGGTGTTGTTTCCCCTTCGTGCCCCACGTTGGGCGCTATTGTAATAATTTTCGAAATGCCCGTGTAGGACACGGGCGCCGATGCTCTGGCACAAGTGTTAGCGAGTTATAAACAACACCGAGCTCAGGTAACTAGCTTCGCTTAACGACCGCAAACGTGAGCTTGACGACTAGCGTTTTCGGGATCATACGAGGTGGGTTCTTGTCGAGCCACGAAGCTACACTACAAAATCACGCGTACTCTACTCTACAAGACGTACCGATCAATTTTTATTATCTTTAGAAATGTTCTATTAGGTGTCAATTAGGCTACTCTACAGTAATTCAATATTTTTTTGCCTCGTTAAAGTTAGCGGACACGGAAGCTTGAGATAAATGCAAACATTACACAAAAAGCAACCGTTACTTTCTCCAAAGAAGGTCGTTGCATTACAAGGGGAATGTCAAACCTAAAGATGTTAAAGTGGCTGAAGTGAACCACTCATCTCTGCCTTAAGGATGGAAACTTGACGGATGTAGTTTACTTTACACTAGTAAAACAACAAACTAAGCAGTTTCGATGGGGTGACCACCTTATCTCTTCAGGAGCAGCCACTCCTGATCACCACGGGGCTGCTCGACTGCTTATGTTTATTACAGGCTCAGGATGAAACCAGGACCATTCATGAATTCTGCTTTAAGCAGATTGTTAGCTCCTTTACTGTTAGATAAGAGAGCGATATGCTTGCCTTTTAATCTTCTGTCAATGCTGAGCTAACTCTTACTATAATAACATACACCTCTACCCAAAATATACTCAGTCTACTCCCTTCCCATATGTTGGGAATATTTAGAGTCCGGCCAAAATACTCCAATTTCTGTTCCCTCTGAAATTTTAGATCCATCTGGGTACCATCTGACGGCATGTGGCTCAATGAGGTGCATATTGGGTTCAAGGCAACATTTTCGCTTATTACCCAGCAATGCACAACATTTTTTGTAAAGTTGAACTTAACTTCTATGCAGTCAGATAGTATGCAGATGAATGAAAACAGCTTGGCTAGTTTTTCATGGGCTTTATGTCAAATTCGATAGCCGTTCTCTCTACCCTGATAGAAGATGCTGTCATCGTATTTAAATAGTAGTGAAACATGGACCCTGATGAGCGAACCCAAAAAGGTGGGGGACATATTTGAAAAGGATCTTCCAAAAATCTACGGCCCCGTGAAACAAGGAACAGAGTGAAATTACGTTGCAACGATGAATTGCTTAAATTATTTGGTGAATCACCTTTATCTACTTACTTAAAGCTACGCAAATTGTAATGGGTGGGCCATGTAGAATGAATGGAAGAAAATTGACAATCTCATAGAATATTAAAGGCTAGAGCACAAGATAGACGTCCGGCAGGAAGACGGAGGACTCAATGGGAAGACAAGATAGAAGCTAATACCAGGTGCTTGCTGGGAGTGGTCAACTGGTGAAAGAGGTTACAAAGCCATGACGATTGGAGAAGATTTATCCCGGAGTCCAAGGCCCGGCATGGATTGTCGCACCATAGATGATGATGATAATCGTAGGTTTACCTAATTTCTTTATCGCAAGGTGAAGTGTAGATGGATTTAGCATGCTTTCTAGTGGTACTGTTGGGCATAACTACATTGCCTCCATGATGCAGATACATGCGTTGTACTTGATCAAGTGCTAGTTTCATTCTGCATACCTGCACTTTGACTGCCTGTGCTATAGCTCTGTAGGAGATGGTAAGTCTTACCATCTTAGTGTACATCCACAGCAAGATCCTGGGGGGCATCTGCATGATTTGCCTCTCATGTATCTGCATCTCATCAAAGCGCCAGTGGCGTTTAAAGTTGTTGCCTCAATGTGCCTGTTCCTTGTAGTTCCTTAGTACTTCCAGATGCTTTATTTCTTTCTTAAATCCAACTTCTGTTCCATTCAAGCATATGTCGTCAAGCTGATTAAGTTTTACCTTCTTTTGTGTGTTGTTTTATGAGGACTAAGCTAAAGTCCTATATCTTGGTACAAGTTATTCACAATCCAAGGTGCTCTCTGCATTATATTACACAGTATTCTTTTATATTTCCCTCTGATCAATACGCCAATATTATTGGCATCTGAGTAATATATTACCCCAGCATCTGACAATGTCTATTCCTTGTAAGTATTTGCGGCTTATTTTATTTTGATGTTGCTAGTTTCCTCCTTATATACAGGGTGCGCCAGAGAAACTTACTTATTTAAAAAAATTCCCGCGTGGTGGGTTAGGCGGGTAGAGGGGCGAGAGGGGGCGCATCTGGAGGGGGAAGTTCCCAAGTTTGTTTCTCCCTGCAGTCGAGCGAGTTACTGTCTGGTGTGCAATGTCGGTAATGGGAATAATTGGTGTTTATTTTTTGAAGAAAACGAACGCGCAGCTACCGTGAATGGAGCTCGTTACAGGAACATGATCGAGGAATTTTTTCTTCCAAGACTCGAAGAAATGAACGTTAGGAACGTGTGGTTTCAGTAAGATGGAGCCACAGTACACACAGCACGAGACTCAATGAATTTGTTGCGACAACATTTCCCCGACCGCCTCATCTCTCTCAGAGGCGATCTCCAATGGCCGGCACGCTCTCCAGAGTTGACTCCATGCGATTTCTTTTTATGGGGTTATTTGAAATCTCTGGTTTATGTCGATCCACCACGAACCATAGCACACCTCAAGAACAACATTCGCGACGCCATTGCCAACATACCGATTGATATGCTGCAAATTTCAAAAATCGACTTCATCAGTGTATGCGCAATGGGGGTCGCCATTTATCCGATGTCATTTTCAAGACTGCATGAAAAAAAAATTGGGATATTGTATTTTCAAATAAATAAAAATTCAAAACAATAACTGAAGTACTTTTGTTTTTATTGACCATCCAAATAAGTAAGTTTCTCTGGCACACCCTGTACTACGATGTGTTCTGCAATCGATTGAGTATGCCAGCAATTTACGAAATGTCTGTTGTTTTTTAAGAAGGACTAGATCTATTTCTAATGATTTGAAGAACTGAAAGGAGTTCAATGACTATCGTATTGTAATGTGACGCCTACGCCCAGGAATCGAAGTGATTCCGATCCCGAACCCTTGTAACCGGCCAGATGGATATGTCCTCGAAGTGCCAGCGGACTTCATCTGTTGTGCGGATATCGTTGTGCAGAAAATATTTTTTTTTCTCTGTCCAAATATTTAGACCCGTGGATATAAATATTCGAAATATAGAATTAATCCAACCCCGGCACATTTCGAGACATAGCCATCTGGAAATGCCCCTCCACCATGGCCATCGAGAAAACAATGCCACTGGCGACATCTGGAGAGGCACATTGCCGCCATATGAAGTGCCATTCCACACACAGATGTTTTGTCCGAGGTGACAACTGAAAATTTTTGACAGCCACATGTCGGCTTGGTTTTTCGTGGCTGTCGTCTTCTATTAGTGTCCATTGTCGCGAAATATCGAAAGCAATCGGGAATAGCAGCTGCTAATTGTGGGGTGCGGCAGATTCCGGTATTCGCGCTCGTTTGTGCCGAAAATCTATAGAAAGGTAAGTCTGCTAACGGATATCTCCCGAGTTCCGTCTCTAACCTCATTCTTGATAGAAAATCCCATGAATTGGATTGCGGACACGCAGAAGCATCAGGCATTCAGCTTGTCTGGCGAGAGGGACTTCTTCGCTCCAAGACGGTCGTCGGCTGCCGAACCAAACAGTTCCTGCTGGATCGGCTCACAGCTGATGGTCGAAGCATTCTTGGAAGGAGTGAACCATTTGGGCTGTTCGCATATAGGAAGGATGTGGAGGAAAACTCAAGGAGGCGGTGGAGGATCATATTTGCCAGCTAAGTATCATTATTAAGTATAAGAAATGACAAGCATGCTCAGAAGGTGGTCGCATCATTCTCTATGGAGC
This sequence comes from Odontomyia ornata, assembly GCA_963969285.1. Classification (NCBI taxonomy): domain Eukaryota; kingdom Metazoa; phylum Arthropoda; class Insecta; order Diptera; family Stratiomyidae; genus Odontomyia; species Odontomyia ornata. The sequence goes on from OZ017738.1 coordinate 381,249,713, forward strand.
TTATATGAGCATAGTCTCTCCATTTGTTCCGTTCCTCAAAGGCTGAGTCCATCAGAATTTCGTTAAAGGCGTAATTTGTTAATTTATTTTGCGTGAGGGCTTTCATGCAGCCGGCTGAAAACAAAATTATAGAAATAGTAACAAATGAGGTCGACGAGTTTACAATTGTTGATGCGGGAATCGAAGTTGAAGTAACACCACAATTGCCACAGGAAAGCGAAATTGAATTCACAAACAATGATATTTTCGACTATAAAAATCGATTACGATTTTTGAAAGTCAATCGAATGCTTATGGATTTATCAAATCCTGATGTTGAATCGAATAATAATCGTGTTCGTATTGTTGTTTCACATATGCCTATACTTTGGGCGGGCGGACCCGTATTAAGAAGTGTATTGAAAGAAATTGATCCGCATGTGATATTTTCTGCTCATTGGTATGATTCACGAGTTTTCGTGTATCCAAGCTCGAATCCCGGCTCTAGTCATTTCTATGAGAAACGTGTCCAACACTTTTCGTTGAATGCTCTCAAAGCTCAGAATGAATAGTTAGAAATTGCCGTGCCTACATCATCATATCGAATGGGAAAAACCAAAATTGGCTATGGAATGGCTGTTATTGATGGTGAGAACAATTTACAATACACTGTACTGTGGACACTCAGCAGATTTATTTTTTTATCATTGTACTTACTTTGGATTATTATAGCAATTTTTATTATAATAATTTTGAACTTGAAACGCAGATGTCTTTCGAAGATCATGAAACGAAAGAATTACAATAGAATCTCCTTGATACCTGATTTTTAATTTATTTTTATAGTTTTTTTTCGTAAGTTAAAAGAGTAACCCTTGCCAAATATCGTAATTCAGGCAAAAGTTTACAAACACACATATCGGAAGTTAATAAAGAATGTCTTTTTTTTTAAATTAAATACATTTGAATTGAATATCTTATATCGTTATATTTTTATCAAAATACGTTAATGCTGAAGTATTTTCTTATTCATTATTAGGCACCAGTAAATTGTCACGCCTAAGTAGTAAAATGCCAAATTTTCCTATAGACAAATTTCTTGTAAAAATAAATATATATTTATTTTTGAATTTCGAAAACGATATGAATTTTAGTAGAATCAAATAATACTCTATTTTTTTAGTAAAACCAAGAATATACAATCCTAAAGTTTATGACTTGCTACTAGAAGCGAATATACAATAAATTTAGTGGAAATCAATATCAGCATTTATGACCATATTTTACAGAAACCAAACTAAACATATATGTAAAAAAAAAAAAAACAAAAAATTTAAATTTAAATTTAGCTACTACATAATCAGACATGATATTGTATGTGTATTTGATATTATACAGTATAGCTCAAGGTATTTACAACTTAAGCGAAAAATCTTATTAAATGGAAATAATATATTATATAGTATATAAAACTAAACTAGAAAGTCGAATGTTGTTTTCTAATGAAACCGTTTTTATAATTGTAGTGCGAGAATAAATATTTGTTTATTTAAATTAAATTGTATAAAATTCTCATACAGATTACGACAAAATAGGATATTTAATTAAAATAGCTTACAGGATAAGGATAGATAAAAAAAAATAGAAATATTGATAGAAAAATTATATCGATTTGTCGGACCTAAATAAAAAAATAACATGAATTGCTAAGCAACTAACGACTTTCCTTTTCAGTGGCTCGTTTTTTTTTCAGCGTGAAAGGGAAGTGCAGGGTAGGTATGCCGTCGCGAGGTTAGGGTTTCGACAAATCCGCTGAAGTCGGTTTCGCGTCGCGCGCGGTACGCGGTACCTTTGTTTGTTTCGCCATTTCTTTAGAGTAGTTTTCTTCGGTTTAAGTTCGAGTAGTATACTTTTCGGTACCGCGTCGGTGAATCGGTAACGCGCCTATGGGATTTTGTAGCGTTTTTGATTTGAGATCTGTGGATAGATCACATCCAGAACTAACGTAATGTAGGTTTCTCGTTCTGGATGAGTAATTGTTGACGCGTTTGAAAAACGGGCAAGTTCAGGTGACTGAAATATTGTAATTGAGCGTAATCCATTCGGAGACCCGCGACCGAAATCCTCTCCGAACTAGCTGGCCGACAAGCAGTCACCGCGTGAATGGATTACGGTGCACGGATTGGTTGACCTGTTGGTACCATCCGTTGGCACTACTCAGACTTAACGTCTAGAACCGATGAGAGGTCGGTTCCGCGTTCGATCTTGAAAAGTTAGAAAATCATTACAGTATCTTTTTCTCAGTATGGGTGATCCCAGCTTCCTTCATTTCCGAGTGATTTGGTCGTCTTCTCGAAGCCACCGCCTTAAATCCTCTTACAATTTTATGTCATAGGAAATGATTTTCTAAAATAAAAACAGTAGGTTATTATTTCATTTCCGTAAAGTTACCGTGAGCTTTCTTTAGTGCAGTGTTCAAGTTTTAATGGAAGGCGATATGCGCAAGCCCAGTAGGAACAGGCTAGATCTTGATCACAGGTATTGATGAGGAGTTAGTTGCCTTCATCCTCGGCAAAGGTTCAAACCTGTGGTTGAGTTTAGGAATATATATATGAGAGGACTGGGAAAACAAAGAAACTCTTATTAGGCCCTTTAACAGAAACTTGAGCCAAACTCTAGACCTGCAAGCATATGAAGCAGGCAATTTCGGCCATATTGTCAGAGGAGCCAAATTCAGAGAAAGCAAATCAGGTCAACCTGCCTAAAAACTAGAGCTATAGAAAATATATCCATACAGAAGTAGTCTAACTTACACAGCACCCAAATCAACATGCATACAGGATAAGCAAATTTACAGAGACCACACTCGAAGTTCTTACAAAGAAGATCAGAGAAGTCTTGGGGTACAAGAAATGTACCCCAAGACAAGAAATGTACCCCAAGACCAAGGAAGGTGCCTTCCTTGAATTTCAAGTGGCTTTTGACGATAAAAACTAAGTGGCCGTTAGATCCCTAATGAAAAGACAGGTGAATCGAATCCATATCCATTGGCTGTCGCAATCTCTAGTATTAAGGGCCATCATATAAAAGGTGAGAGGTAGAATCATATATATGCGTCCTTCATGAAGTTGTTCAGAAAGAGGAGTTTTATCATCATTATTGTAGATACTTGTGGACGACCATGTCCTGAAATTTTTGTCTGTAAGCAGCATTATTATACTTGTCCCATATACGTGGACAATATTGCCATCTCCGTCCGAGGAAAATATGAAAGAATTCTGTGTGAAATTATGTAAGGAGCACTTCGTATTGTCAGCAACTGGTGCTGGTAAGTAAGTTTGAACCTTAAAGCGGATAAAACCTTGCTAGTCTTATTTAGAAAGCAGCAGAAATTAGAGCAACTTGCAACAGAAGCATGAAGTGTTATCCATACAAAACGCGTTATAACGTGACGCTAGGCATTTCTGTACCATCGTGTTACGGCGATACAATTGTATTACCCAAATTTGCATCATCCTTGCCACACTAATGGCGTTATGACTCTGTGCTACATTCTAGGATGTCACATCAGCTATTCGGGTTGTGGAAAATTACAAAAGTTACCATGTCTCTTATCAAGATAGGTGAACAAATAGAAAAACTAATTGAAAAAGTGAGAAAAAAGAAGATTTGTTTATATGGCAGATCACATAATTTACACAAAAATGTGGATAGGAAGGTGGATGCATGGAGTGTAATTACTGAAGAGCTTAAAATCACACAGAAGTATGAATACTAACGCATCATAACTTTATATAAACAATGCCTCATATAATTATGACCTACTGATAAAGTAATCAGCAAACCCTTCACAGACTTGAATCACAGCATCGATTGGTCTTCGGTTTTTGGCATTTGATGGTGCGAGCACTGACTAACTTGACGCAGTTGTATCAAGATTATTGACTGCATATTATTGGTTGACATTATTCTTCATTACAATGTAATTATGCAAACAGGTAGCAACTTCAAATACACAACCTACAGTAGAAATACATGTTTCTATTTGTATCAAAAATACCCGCCATTTCATTGCCAGTATACCAAACACATTTTACACAATATGACGGGCTCGTCTGCCTTGGCCATTAAACTTTTTTTTTTATTTGTCATTCCAGCTTTGGGACATGGCCTCATTAGGTAAGTTTGCAGAGCGAAGCCTTCGTCACCGGGGCTGAAATAAGGCATGGGAGTTTTTGTGCCAGGTAGTGGTTTTGGAGGAAGAATATTTTTGCCATTAATGTACTGCCGGTAGTAAACAAAATTCTCAAATTTTACACTGTCACTATCTCGTGCACAACTGTCAACTATTATGAAGTTGTAAAATGGGTCCACTGCAGCCAGAAGAGCGTGAGAAACAAAAATTTTGCAGTAGTAATATCACATCAACTCTTGTTGGGGCATTTGAATTTGATGTGATTTCCATCAATACTTTCAGCACAGTTTACAGAACAACATAGTCCTGAAAAACCATCCTTAACACGTCCGTGTCGTGGGAGGAAGGGGTGCAAATATATTGGCTGCAATACGTTTAATGTTTTGATCGAAGAACGTTGGGCCTCAAGCATACCTGACGTCCGTACATACCAAGTAGCCAATTGTGACTCGAATAATTACATGATCAAATTAACTTTTCGATGCCGTATGTCAAAGGTGTATTGACTGAAGACCAGCTTGCTACAAAAAATTTGACATCGAGACCCTCTACAATCAGTTAACTCCCAGCCTACTAGAAACATCTTTCAAAACAAGGAACGAGCTATGGGTGGTAAAATTAGGACCGTAGCAGAACAGACGATCGGTCATCAAGCCTGGCGCAACAGAAATGATTGGTTCGATGATGAATGCCAGCGTGCGTTAGACAAAAAGAATCCGGAATACAAAGAATACGTAGGTAGGAAAACCAGGACGAAGAAAAAACATTATGAAAATCTCAGAAGAGCAACGAACAAGATCATGAGAATTAAGAAAAGGAAATACTATGGCAACCAATAGAGAAGCATAGGTGTGAGTCTAGCTAGCAACAACACCAATCAAGCATACAAAGTAGTGAAAAGCCTAGAACGAGGTTATCAGTCCAAAACCAGGCTCTCTCATGATTACATTGGCAACATAATCACTGATGAAAACATGATTAAGGAAAAATGAGCATCATTTTTCAAGATCCTCCTTAATCCTCCGCACAGCTCTAGAACATCGTGGCCTATATATAATTCCGGAGAGCTTCCATTGGTCCCACTTTTGATGATGCAGTTTGTTTCACTATCAAAGCCCAAAAGAATAATTAAGCACCGAGCATCGACGAGATTTCAGTGGAGGTCATCAAATATGATAGCAGCGGTGTTCAGAAAATCATCCATAAAATCATCCAGCACATTAGGCAATAAGAATATATGCCAAACGAGTGGAGCCAATCAATTATATTCCCTGTCCACAAAAAATGTGACAAACTCCAGTTCGAAAACTATAGAGGCATTTTACTGCTTTGTGCGGCGTACAAAATATTTTCAAAAATCTTAGAAAATAAAATAAGAGCATACACCAACAGTATTATTGGGGAATATCAAGGTGGCTTTAGAGCAGGTACATTGACGCTAGACCAATTTTTTACCGTCAAGCAGGCTCTCGAAAAATGCTGGGAGTTCAACATAGATGTATACCAAATTTTCGTTGAATTCGAGCAAGCATACGATAGTATTAATTGTAACGTACTGTATGACATAATGCATTACTTTGGTATCGCAGCCAAATTAGTCCATCTTACTGAGATGACAATGATGTCAATAACCTTCCAAGTCCGCATCAATAATGTACTCATTGACACATTTGACACAAACATCGAACTAAAGCAGGGAGACGGACTGACCCCATTGCCATTTAGTTTGGCTCTGGAATTGTCATAAGAAAGCTACCTGTCGATACGAGATGTACGTTATTATACAACTCAAGCCACAGGGTAGCCTATGCATCTTGTCATGGCCTTTAACTACTGCCAAAGAACCATTTCTAAAACACGACAGCGAAGCAAAACTAGTAGGGCAACAAAGCTCATGACGCATCAAGGAAAAATATCTCACAAAATGTCACTCTTAGCGAATACAATATCGACAATGTTAGCGAATTTGTATAGTTAGGTGCTAAGATAACGAGAACTGGTTACGAAAGAGATCATATACGAAGAGAAATGCAGCTCGCAAATACAGTACTAGGGGTACCGGTTAATTCATGCGGTTTTCTAACAGATGGTGTAACTTGATTTTTATTCCAGTGATTCACCTTTCCAAATATGTGTTGGAAAGCTACTGTCATATAGTTTCGAATCAGTATGTGTCATTTAGCTGAAGCCTAAACAACAATACCCTTTTTTACTCTGAAAATGTCGAATTTGGTGTATAGTGTTTTTGCGGGAAGTACTTCTTCATTGAAGAAAAAGGCTGCCGGAAGTCATCGTATTTTGGTGGAAGTGTACAATTTGCGTGTTCTAGCTGAGCGTACGTGCCAGAAGTAGTTTGCACGGTTTAAAAGTGACAATTTCGACTTGGAGGATGATGAACGGCCTGGACAGCCAAAAGCGTTTGAAGATGACGAATTGGAGACATTGCTCGACCAAATTCCACCCCAAATTTGCAAAATCACTATTATTTTATTTAGATTTGACGATCTTTGAAGTCACCTGCATACACAGCAAAAAAAAAGAAAGTTTCAAGTGATAAGACCTGTGTTATACTATGGGTGTGAAACATGGACCCTAACCCAAGCTCCCGCAAACATACTAAACGCTTTTGAGTGACGGGTCCTGAGCAAAATGATTGGAGCGAAGCTAGATGGAAACCAAAGGTGAATTCGATACAACCATGAGCTATATGAAATGTTTGACGAGCCGGAGAGCTCAACGATTGTAAGACTGCTGAAGATGCACTGAACTGGCCATATGAATTGTACGGATGAACAACGGATACCTTAAAAAGGTATTCTTTGTGAGAACTGAAGGGCGAAGGCCAGTGGGGAAACCAAGGAAATGCCGGCCTGGCTCTGTTGACAAAGACAGTTCATCGTTGCTCAAATTTCAATATTGGAGGACGTGATCAATGGACCGAGACAATCGCACGCACCTGTTGCCGGAAGCAAAGGCCCGAAGCACAATACGTTTCACATTTTCCGATGAAAGTCTCTCAATATGATGGAAACAGTTGAATGCCACGGCGAAAATAAAAACGCGATTGTCTAGTAACTGCCACCAGTCGCTTAATGCCTGGCAAATAAAGAATACCTATTAAGTCTACAATATATTTCAACTTGGAAGTAACACTTGTATGAACTTGGAAGACCAAATGGAAAAATTTAAAAGTTCAATTATATGAGGTACAAGCAGAGCAGGCCAAAAAGAACCAAAAGTGGCAATGCTCATTTTCAATGCTTCATTTGGTATTTGACCTATTATGTTTAATGTTTTTTGTTCTTTCCCGTCTATTTCCACCTCGCTTTGATGATACTAAATAAACGAATAATCTTCCTTTTTATTGGTGGAATATTCTTTTTTTTAATTGCAAACGCAATTTCTGAAAGGAACGTCCTTTCTTGTTCAGTGCTTTTTTACAAGTGTTTCTTAGAAACAATCTACAGTCATTTTATACATCTAAGTTTTGTCATACAGGTAATAATTCATCAGTGCTAAATGATCTATTAAGGCGTTTAACAATTATAGGTAACTAACCTAGCTAAAAATTTTCCAAATTTAAACAAGTGATCCTTTCTGAAGATTCACCGCGTAAGGAATTACGTGAAATTAGAAAAATTAACAAAATTATCCTTTAGGAGAGTTAAGAGAAATAAAGCTTCCAAAGAACTTATGGGAGGAATATGGGATATATAGGATAACATGCATGGATTGCGGGAAAACATATCGGAATGACAAAGCGGCTAATAGGGATCAGGGTCCAGGAACACATCAGGGAAGTCGTAAGCGCACGAAAGAAAATACAGCACTTTCAGAAACGATATCAACGGTGGTGAGGCACGCAATAGAGGAAAACCACAAAACAACGAAGGACAGCGTCAAAGTGTTGAAAGAGTTGTCGAAACAGCGAAAGCTCGATGCAAACGAAAGCTGGTATATTAACAACGAGCTACAAGAAAAAAGAATAAATGTAGACGTAGATAACTGGCCATCATCTTTATTATCTTAAATTTCTCATTAAACCATTCAAAAAACTGTATAGTTCCTAATTATGCTAATTAACTTTATTTCTCTTAACTCTAATAAAGGATTATTTAGTTGACTTTTCTTATTACCTGTAATTTTTAATCCGCTTAATTCTCATAAAGCATCACTTGTTTAAGTTTGGAAAATTTCAAGCTAGGGTGGTTACCTATTAATAGATCATTTAGCCCCTTAATAGATAATTTAGCACTGAAGGATTATTCTTCTTAGCACTACAGCCCCTCTCGTGCCATCGCTTCCTTCAAATAGTGCCTCCAACTGTCTCTGTCTATTAACCACGTCCTCCAATTTTAAAATCCGAGCAGCGATGAACCATCTTCGTCGACCGAGTCAGACCAGCGATTCCTCGGTTTCCCCACAGGTCTCCGGCCTTCAGTTTGGGTATCCGTTGTTCGTCCATATGATTCATGTGTCCAGTCCATTGCAGCTTCCGCAGTCTTACAATCGTTGAGACCTCCATTTCGTCAAAAATTTCATACAGTTCATGGTTGTATCGAGTTCGTCATTGGTCCCTGTCTAGCTTGGCTCCCGTCGCAGAAAGGCATTCAATATATTTGCAGATACTTCTGTTAGGGTCCATGAAGGATTATTACCTGTTTCAAAAAATTTAGATGCATAAAATGACCAAAGATTCTTTATAAGAAACGCTTGTTAAAAAGCTCTGAAGAAGAAAGGACTTTCCTTTCAAAACAAACATTTGCAATTAAATAAAAAGTAATATTCACCCTATAACAAGGAAGATTTTTCGTTTATCTATTATGTTCGTTTTGTTTTGCAGGTATAAACAAAGTTCAAATCGTAGGTAGCTCAATGCTTTCCCATTATTTTGTGTATTGTTTTGGTGTATGAATTTTTTACCTATTATATTTTCAGTGGACCAGACATGTTGAAATGAGTAATTTTGTAAAAGTACAAGCAGAAGTTTTTAATCTACTTACCTCAAAAAAATCACCGGTCTTTCCCTAGTTTCAACAGGTTTCCATAAGTTCGTGTTGGACGTCTCTATAAATAAGGTGACATTTGAATTTAAACTGCGCGCGTCAAAGAATTTGGAGAAATTTTTTTTTTAGCTTGATAGTACTGTCAGTGACATCTATGTCAAATTTTCATGTCAAAATATTAATTAGTGTTTGAGATACGCGTCGTTTTGTGAGCTGCTAAAAGTAAGTTTTTTGTTTTTTCGATGTCGAAATTTGTTGAATTTGCATTAAATTTTGTTTGCGGAATCAATTTTCTGCTGCGGATACATTGAGGATGGTGCATAAAGCCTTTGGTGGTGAGGCTATGTCTAAAAAAATGTTTATAAGTGGTATAGTGAGTTCCAAGCTTGCCGTGAACATGTCGAAGACGAAGAGCGTCCTGGGCGACTATCAACCTCTTCTCCTCTTCGATTATCGTGGTGTTGTGCATTATGAATTCTTTCCGCCGGGCCAAGCAGTCAACAAGGAATATTATTTGAACGTTATGCGTTGTTTGCGTAACTCTATTCACCTAAAAAGACCGGAATCGTGGAAAGACAATTCTTGGTTTTTACACCACGATAATGCACCATCCCATACTGCACTCGTAATTCGTGATCATTTCGCCAAAAACTCAACCCATATCGTTCCGCAGCCACTGTATTCACCTGATCTGGTGCCGTGCAACTTCTGGGTGTTCAGCAAGCTCAAAAGACCTCTCCGGAGACACCGTTTTGATACAAAAGAGGAGATTTAAGCCGCAGCGAAGACGGAACTGAAGGCCATCCCGGAAACGACGCGTATCTCAAACACTAATCAATATTTTCACATGTAAATTTGATATGGATATCACTGATAGTACTACCAATCTAAAAAAATAATTCTCCAAATCCTTCGACGCGGGCAGTTTAAATTCAAATATCAACTTATTTTTTTGTCATAGTAGTATATTTGCTTGCAATAGATCATGTAAGCCGCAAAAATTTGTCTCAGCATACAGAAATATATAAAAAAAGAGCTTCATATGAGTTCTTCTCCTTTTTTATTGATTGGGTATTCTCAATAACATTTCTCCTTTTCACTACTCTCAAGTCAAGCTAGAAGAATTACTCATTGCTTTTGAATAGATGTACCTTCTCTTGAAATGCACACATAATATAGTCATATCGTTGAATGATGAGGAGTACCGCGTTATAATGCATTCTGTGTATACGGCTTAAATGAACGGAAATTAAAATCCAATATTAAATAACGTGTCTTAGAATCCATCCGGATAATAGATCCACGTGGAAACGATAATGGCGTTGTCCAACAATATTGCGCTGCATGCTCACTATTGTGGTGAAACCAATTACTATCTATTGGATTATTGGTGAACAAGTTTTGGTATCATGCAAAATGCTAAGCACTAAGTCAAGCGCAACGCCTGGCGTGTCCACGCATCATCGGAGCGGTAAAGTTGTACGCGTTAGTGGCACTCAAAAATGTGCCAAATTTGTCACCCCTCCATTCAGAGATTGAACAAAAATGGAGATCTATAATTATCAGGATATTCTTTCATAAAAAAGAGAGAAGCTCCAGGTATGGGCATAATGATCAAGTCAAATTAGCTAAGCTGTTCCCATGAATCTGTGAACCGTTTGATGGTAAGATGACTCAGTTTCGATTTAACAAAAACGCTTGCAGTAATTTATTCAATAAGAGCAACAGAAGTCCTGAATCGAAAGTATACTTTACAGAGCAACATGGAATCAAGTAGTGCAAAGATTGATGTAAGACTATGGAAGGAACAGAAATTGGAGTATTTGGGCTTAGCACAAAAAACAAGTAATCGCTGGACATGATGTTAACCAAGTTTTTGGACGAGGTCTATAGAATTGCAGTATAGGGATTGGATGAAAAAAGATACAAGGGAAAAACGATAGCCATCTTGTCGGATAGCCAAGTAGCTATTAAGGCCTTATAATTATAAAAAATAAAATCAGAGATGATTTAAGAATGTTGTACAAAACTGAATCACCTAAGGATCGCAAAAGTGGTGGTTAATGAGCAAACAGGTCTCTAAGCGTAGCAAGGATCAACTGCAGCTTTCCTCAGTCTGGCACCTTTCAACGTGTAGTAGTACTTTTTTGGGAGCAACTGAAGGATAAAACTCTGGAAAAGTTACCCAGAGGTTAAAAATTGAGGCCTATAATGACAAATGATTTAAATCGTATACTAACCTGGGGAAGAATCAATACAGGTTCCTTACAAAATTTCTAAAGGAACATTATAAACTCGAAGTAAACAGATCTCAAGGAGAATGGTAAGCGTTGATTCTACTGATTTGCATATGGAGCACCAAAACGGCTTGTGTTGTCTTGCGGGGTTTGTTCAGGAGGAGGAGAGACTGTCTGGGAATTTACTGCCTATCTAAGGAGCATCTTCGATATTAAATTGTTTAATTTTCAAGTGGAAAACACCCAATTCATAAAAGCTACTATTGCAAGCCAGCTTGCATGTCCCTAGTAGCCTATTCAAATCGATCGGATCGTTGGTATTCATTTCACCTTTAAGGTACGCGTCACTAGAGTATCGCTTCAATGGAGCTAGGGCTGGTTTAAACACGCCTATTTTATCCTTGAGATATTTTTAGACCGTCCAATCTCAGTTCGACATCTAACACAGGGCGTAGTTTAAATCAATTGATAAAATTTTGGAATATTAGTAAAACTATTCATAACCGGAATAATTTAACGATATATTTTCATTGTTATTACACCCACTGGGAGAACATGTTAAAAATATATCGTATAGTAGATACCTAATTTCTTCATTCTACTGACTAAATTTTGCACCCATTTCAATTTAAAAAAATTTAAATACCCATTTCCAAGCCTTTATTTGCACATTTGCATATTTTTAAGCAGGAAATAAATTATTGACGCTTCTGATTCTGTTTTATTGAATAAAAAGTTTCTCGAAAATTAATTACTTTTCCGTCGATATCATCAATGTCTCCTTTCGAGGAAGAGGAAAAAGTTTAAAATTTTACAAACAATTTTGTTCTGTCGTCTCTTTAGCGATGCTGAAAAACAAGCTTTGATGTAAAATACTTCCTCTCAGAAAAGTCTAAAATACTTTTTCGAGTAACTTACTAGGACAAGCATAGAAACAAACTCGTTGCTGGTGACGGCATAAGTAAGTCTCAATGGAGATACTTTTTAAATTAATTTTTTGGCGAATTTCACAAAATAGCTCTTTGTGGAAAGTTTTAAACTTCCAAACGGAGTTTTGCCACTTTGTGTTTCAATGCCACGGAAGTTTCGTTGTCATGATATAATATATCGAGGGACGTTTTTCGTTGTACCACATCCTCTCAAAAGTTGTACAGAGGCTTATGAGGTATGTACGTGACATAGCCGCGGATCACTATGCAACGATAACCAGCTGACAAATATAAAAAAATCATAAAGTAATTTTCAGCATCGCAATTTCCTAGGCACTTCATATCATCTGAAATCTAGGATAATAAATAGATGGAAAAAAATTTGCTCTAGGGCTCACCCCACGGGAACTTCTCTTATACGCCGTGTGTCGACACGAGAGGAAAATGAGGATTTATGACGCAGCAAATATAATTACAAAACTGAAAGTGCTCCTGCGTTGATGTCGTAACACATCGCAGCAGGCAGTAAGCGAAGTGAAAGTGTGCCTTTCACTTTTCCCTCTATATGCTTTCCTGTACCTTTTTGTGTACGAATGATTCGTTCATTCGACATAAATCTTCTTATCACCCTTCGAACCGGAAACCAGTCTTGAAGCTTTCTAAAAGTCAAGTGAAAGGGTTAACCACCACCAGAATACTATTTCCCGAAGAGGTTTGTTGCTACCACTTTTTATCGAAGTGAATGCATCCTCCGTGTTACGGGCAATTTGGGTTGAACCTAAGTTCACTCTTGTCATGGACATATTAAGGTGAGTACCTTGAAAAATTAAAAGAAATGTTGACTTGCGTATGCGATGACTTTTAAATTTGAAGACCATTTACATAATTCTTATTAGTTCAGAAATTTTTAGTACCTAGCTGTTTAATTGAGTTTTATTAATATTATTTTATTTGTTTATTTTTTTGAATAATTGTTAAGGAGGAAAAATGTTGGATGAAGGTAGATTCGATGTGTGTTTTATTATTCTCTTCAGGCCATCACACAATAGATACACACGGATGATAGCGATCATTTGGAGGTAAGAGAATCATTCCAATTTCGTCTTCTAATGCAAAATCAATATATTTTTGCTGACCTTTGCTCTGGCATTGCGGTAGATGTTAACTAGAACTTCCACGTATGGTTTGTCTACGCCGTAAGCTATTGATGCATTTATTATTGCATCAGGAAAGTCAAAGGCTTTCTCAAAGTCTATGAAGGCCAGTGCTAGGGGTTGTTCATACTCTTTTTATCTACTCAAGATTTCCCGTAGTGAGTGGATATGATCTATAGCATAGTATACTCAAATAGTAGCCACACCTTTCATTTACCCTGTGTTGCACACTTTTTGAATTTTCCCAGGGGCACGTCAGCTGATCCGGGGCATGACAGCTGATCCCATGTTTGGCGCGCTTAAGAAACAAGGCAAAATGCAAATAAAATTTCCTACGCACGTGTTCTTTTACGCATTTCAGAACATAGAAGTGCTGCCAGATCCTAATAAAAAACTAAAAGATTGCATGGAACGAATTTGTTTTTCTGCAATGTTATTGATTTTTTAGCTCTGGTAGCCCTGAAATCTCTCACCGAAGCATATGTTTATATTCGCGCCATTCCTCGCATCAGCGTTTATCATCTACCTGCTACCGAAGATTTATGGCTTGCTGTTCGGCTTGTGTTCGAATTTTGCCGGAGGGTTGATGGAGTGTGGTTACTATTTGAGTATACTATGATCTATAGTGCTCTATCCACTTCTGAAACCAGCCTGCTCCCGTGGTTGTTCTGCATCTAAGGCTGTTTGTATTCGGTTTCTAATGAGCTTCGTGAATACTTTGTAGAAGACCGATAGTAAACTTATTGTTCTGTAGTTCCTGATGTCTTCTTTGCTGCCGTTCTTGTGGATCAGTATTATATTGGCACTATTCCATTGATCAGGTATGCATCTGGTGTTAATGCAATCAGTGTAGATTTCTGCCAGTACTTTAAAGGTGATACCATCATTACCTGCCGCTTTACCATTTATCATGGAGTTGATAGCCATCTCGACCACTTCCACTATGATCTTTGGGGCATCATCGTTGGTTGCAGGTAAAGCGGTTCTTGTTGTTAAGTTGGGAGTCGAGTTATCTGGAGCCTTATACAGGTCCTGGTAGAAGTTAGTGATTGCCTTAATTATTTCCTCTCTTGTCATAGTTTAGGGCTATCACCTGTTTTTTGCCAATGAGGTGCTCTTATTGCCTTCTTGAGCCTTCTGTTATTTGTAATGGTATTTTCCACCAGTCTTTCGTCATACTTCTTGATATCTTCAGATATCATCTTCCTTTTTGTTTTGCAGGTTTCTGAAAATTCATCTTTTCAATGTTTGAGGATGCTTTCGTTTCCCTGCACTTCCTGAGCAGCGCCTTAGTCTCATTTGACAGTTTGTGGTGCCTATTGTCTACTCGTGGTCCCCCTACTATTTTGGCACTTTTCAGAATGACTTCGGTTAGTTTTGTGCATTTATTTGTCTGTTTATCAGGGCTTGGTAACTCTCTATATTACACTTGATGGTTTCAGTATTAAAGCGGGGTTTTATTGCCTTCCTGACCAGTTTGCTTCAAGTTAAGGGTGATTTTTGTTGCTCTGACCAGGCGATGATCGCTTCTAATCTTAAATCTGTTAATTAAAGAAACGTGTTTGACCATTCTTTGGTGTTTGGTAAGTACCATATCAATTTCGTTTCTTGTTACCTCATTAGGTGCTTGCCACGTTCATTTCCTGTTTTCGTTCTTCTTGAAGACGGTATTTGTTATGAATAAACCGTGGTGGTGGGCGAACTGTGCTAGTCATTTTCCTCTTTCATTTTGGTACATTTTGTCACACCCTGATGCATAAAATGACTTTTTTAATCCTTTCAACTGCCTGCATTTAAATTTTCATCCGTATTGTAATTTTTGCGAGAAAATTATGTGTACTTTTACTAGACTATTTCCCCTGCCGGCTAAATCAGGGAATAACTGGTGTTTCGTGCATTCTCCAGGGAAAGCATTGGTAGATACTTACATAAAATCATCTTCAATATTTAAAGATGATATTGATTAAGTATTAACTAATTTGATGAACTCTTCCTTACAAAATGTTTCTTATAAAAACTTTGGCAATGTGAAATTATCTTTCAGCCACTAATGTAATTTTAATATTTTGGAAAACTTATTAATCCGCACCCAGAGAATAGAGTCACTAGCAAATAAGCAGTCAAATGTAGATTAACCAAGGTGTTTTACTGCTTTCTAAAAAGCTTGTGTTTTGACATAAATTTCTTAAGAGAAATTTAAATACCTATTGCAGAAAGTATGTTATACATATATCATCATCATCATCATCATATGTAGCTTTATCGATCATCATTTAGGTCTAGCCTTCCTGATGTAGATTGCCCGCAATCTTATTCATTCCTTTCGATTTGCGGCTTTCTGGTGCTAAGTTTTGCCTGCCATCTTTCAATATCATAACTCAACGCAAGTTCAGATGCTTCCTTGGCCTTTTGGCTCCACTAGAATACCAGTGCGTCGCTCTTATGGTTCCAAGGTTGTCATCTTCTCTCGCCAAATGGTTTGCCCGTTGCTATTTCATGGAAATGACCTTTTCAATGATATCCGTAACCTTGGTCCTATTGGGTATCTAATCGTTTCTTTTCTTATCTCATTTTACTATACCTAGGATTCATCTTTCCAAGCCTATCTATGCTAGTTGTAGTTTTTGAGTGAGCGCATTTTTCTGCATCTATGTTTCGCATGGGCGTGTCATATCTGATAGTACGCATTAAATGAAAACCCTTGCCTTTTGTCACCAACGGGGTTCGAATCAGGGACCTTCAGCTTACGAAGCGAGTACTCTAACCACTACACTACGTGGGCTACTACTAATCAATATCCTATTCCATCCAAATTTTTAAGGTTATTTACGGAGCTCAAAGACGCAACTGTTCCGCGAAAAAGTTGCAAGTATTTAATTTTATATATATATATATATATATATATATATATATATATATATATATATATATATATATATATATATATATATATATATATATATATATATATATATATAATCATGTTTCTTGTAGATTAGAATTAAATATAGTATAATTTTGACTTGAATCCTAAAAATGCACTACATAGTATTGTATTTTCTTCTTTTTCTTAGGAATTGTTAATACTCGGCAAGTTCAAATGAATATTTTAGTAAGGAGCCAGTCCCATTATCTATTGATTTAACGATGTCCACAAGCAATTTATCATTGCGGCTGTTGGCGCCAAGGTTGATTTTTTCATAGTTGAAATGAAGAATTCTCGGAAAGGGATGAAACTTTAAAACCCATTCAGCGTTTTGCAAAGGGAAGTTTGGCACTAACAAATAATTAACTGCAAGGATTACTACCGGGCTATGGTTTTCACGAAAATTGTATCAAAGGAGTGTATTATTGTTATTTTCATTTGCGGTGATGGAGGTAAAAAATGCCAAACGCACTTCGCACTGTCATATGTATGTCTAAGAGTTTGAGAGTCGCACTCAATTTAAACGTTCTCCATAGCTACGACTGGAACTTTAAGCTACCTTGGGATTCCTTGTACATAACTTCAGGGTAACCTCGCTTATGTCATTAAGACGACTTTAAATCAACCTATTCCATGTACATTTTGTCATATTTTCCTGGTGCGACATATGAGTCTCGTTTTCTTTTCCCGTTAAAACGGACTCAACAAAATATACTGTAACAATTTACGCATCTCCTATTTTCAAAATCGTTTCCACCGTTGAATGCGGATTAGCCTGAGCTATTTTGGAGGCAAGTATACCCATCTCAACGAAGAAGCGCTTACAAATGAAAAAGGGTGAAATGTGTCATGATTCCCATTCTGTTCATGCATTTATGGGAATATTCATGCACCTTAAAGAATTGGGGAAGGTAAGAGTTCATCTCACCCTGTTTTTGGGCTAGCCATAGCTCAACAAGGGCAATAATTCTAGTTGTTTAATGACCGGATGCACTTGCGGTCCAGCATCACTGCCCTTTTTGCATGGCTCTGACCGGGGCACGACCTGCAGATTCTTTGCCGCTCAGTTCCAACCCTCTTTTTAGAGTTTTATAAAATAGTTTTGCAAAACCCTACTAAAATCGCGACCTGTCGGTCCGTCTATCTGTGTGTCACAGCAATTTTTCTCGCAAACCATATGAGGTAGAAACATTAAATTTTGCACGTAGGTGTAAAGTGGTACCCCCTTCAAAGCCCAACTACAAAAGAATTTTACAAGGTATTTAAGGGGGTCTCCCCATATAAGGAAGTGGCCCCCAAAAACAAACATAAATTTATTCGCATGTAGGCAACATGAGTATTAAATAAAAGGCCTTGATGAGAATATTTCAAAACAGGGTTTAAATTGGCAATTTTTGCTTAAAGGGGCGGGCGCACAGAGAGGGAGAATACACGAAAAATTTGGGTGTCCTCCTCGCGATTGGACACCTTTAATTTGGAAAATCTGAAAAAAACCATGGAGATAAGTGTTTATGCTTATAAACAAGAACAAAAATACCTTAGAAGTCAAAATTCGTGGAACTTTGTTGATAATACAGGGTTTTCCAATGAGAAGTGTTATTTTTATATTATAAGAAAAATGCTATTTTCTAACACAAATGATTAAATGTTTATTGCATTATAAAGAAAAAGGTATGCTGTTAATAGTGAAAAATAAAATCAGGCAAATGACTACAAGGCCAAGCTTACAGGACTATATCCTTATCATGAAATTTTCCATGACCAAATCGCAAAGTGGCTGCCTCTTTGAGGTCTTGAATTGACGCTGGGCTATTGGCGTAGCTCTTCTCTTTCAGTGGCCCCAAAGGAAGAATTCGCAAGGTGTTAAGTCACAAAATCTATTCAAAATAACACCTCTTATTGGAAAACCCTATAATATAATCTTTGAATTTCACTTTTCCCCCCATAAAATCATATAGATAACCGTTAACCCAACGATATTTGATATTTAAGTAGGTCTATAGAATATCTTAATACTTTGTAAGTTTGATCAAAATTGAATGATATTCGCGGAAGTTATTGCCATTGGAAATTTCTCCTATCACAACAACGATAACACATGATATTGGTATTTGAAAGACTTTCCATCCTTTCAGACACTGCAGTTTTGATTTGATCTTCTTAAAATTTTCAAATAAGATCAATAACATAAATATTTTTTTATATATATGATTTGAGTGATTTTTGTTAGTTTGCAACAAAATGGTGACCGTTGAAAATAGAGAAACAATGGATTTTCTTTTAATCATGCACATCTCTTTTATATGTTTCTTGAATTTCTTCATTGCTGGTGATCGAATTTCGGAAGTTGAATACAATATCTTTCTGACATGAGCGTAGGTCCGTCAACCCGAGTTCAGATATAGGAGTAGTTGTATAAAGTTTACCATTGCCATTAAAAGTTGGTAGCTCGGTCATTTTTTCATATGCCTTACGGATATTCTCCCAGTCAGTTAGCTTCCAATTGAGAGTAACACCAAAGTATTGAACTGAGTTCTAAGTTCGTACTACCTTGGAGTAAACCATCATTGAAATTTTGATGATATCCTCCTCCTGGCTATTATTACAGTTTATGGTTTGGCAGTTGAGAATTATGACCCATTCTAACTTATCCATGTATCAACGTTTTCCATCACCGGCTTGAGTTTCAATTGAGATCTGAAGTTGTCGTCACTTCTACGTTCTCAAAGCTATCTATCAGATTTCATCCGGTGGCATATTGATGGGTAAATGTTAATCACATGCAACGTTCTACAGATTTGAATAGAGAATTGAAAATTGTGCTACACCTGCGGTTAAGGGTTTTGTCAATACTTTCAGAGATAGTGTCTATTGTCAAATGTCAATTCTAGAATCCATGTTGCCTCGGTGGCAAGTCTTCTACGTCTTTAATAGATGAAAAAAACTGGGGTCTAAGCATTGTCTTCAGTGGCTTCACTGCTGTATCTTTCATGTTCAGTTGCCGACTTAAGGATGGAGATTCCGTACCCTTTTTAACCTTTTTCGATAACCACCTGCCAAGCCACTATCCAGCGTGATGAAAATACATCCCTGATATAAGCAGCGGTGCTTTATCGGGGCTAGGTGCTCTGTTCAACTTCATCCTAGGCATACCATTAACCAGCTCGTCTTAAATGAAGGGAGGGGTACCTATCAGCTTGCCTGTAACTTTTTACTCTTCCAGGTGCACATCGATCTGCGCATGAAAAAAGCGCTTTGACATATTCTTTTGAACTACGAACATCTTTAAGATGTCCTTAACTTAATTATGTTCTGGCATCTGTCAAGCATTTTGTCTTTGGATTATCTTCTATGCCTGATATACTTGAACCGAGGAAAATACAACTAAAAAGGGTAGCGAGTTCTGCAGCAGGAGTGTTTGTCTCAGTTGTCTACTTTTGGGATTATACGCTACTGTTCAAACTTTCCAGAATGATAAAGACCGCTTGTATGTGGGTAGAAGCAGGCTTATAAGGAGGAGTTTAAGGCAGCATTGGCTCCCATATAAGCATGCCAACCTTTTCAAAGGGCTTAGTATGATTATATTCTCTATTTTGTATTATTCTCAGATAGCACAAAGACAACCAATAAAATCCCTGAAATAATCACATTTCAGATAAAGACATCTTTATGACTTTGTTTATTCTTAGTAAAAAGTTGACGAATGGATGCCTTACGTCCTGGATTACACCATCTTTATATCATCTTATTGTCTCGCACTAAGGAGGAGAAAGTTTTGAACCCTCACAAATGCCTTATTTTGGTCACAAATTGATATAACAATTTCCAAATTTTGGTGCTGTTCCTTCCCACTTCCATTGAAGTACGTACTGTCTGTGGCCCATAATGCTTTACTTTGATGAACTCCTGAGAACCGGCATTCCAGAGCTGCTGAAATTAGATGACATAACGCGTCATACAGATGGATGAAGAATGAATTTTCTTGCAAACTCGTCCGAATCATTTAATCCAAGCTCCAAATTTTCCAAAGTTTGTAGGAAGAGGTCTTTAGCTAACGCCAAATAAAGTTACCTATATTTCAGATCATGTTAAATATGCCGGAAAGTCTTACAGGTCGTTTTTTTTGTTTTTGCTAAAGATCTCGAGAATGGTGCATCGTAGGGAGAAAATCATGAGACTGGGATTGAATTTGATTCCTTTTATGTGGTATAACTATACTGATGTGTTTGTATCTTCTCTCAATCACATGAGCTCTCGAGAATGTGAAGATAATGGGGCTTTTTTTTCATTAAGTTTTACAATAACAACAAGTGTTCAGGACTGTATACATTAAAAACAGTGCATTGTTGCATCATGGAGAAAAAAAAATGCCAAGAACAAAATTAAAGTTGATGTACATTCCTATTTGATACCAAATCTATATTTAACCTGTTTGTATATCTTCTCTAGTATATAAATCCACGACAAAGATGAGAATTTCATGGAGTTTAAATCAACGATATTTTCAGTTTTGGCGAAATGTTTCAAACACGATTCCTTGTAGAGAAAAAATAATGGGGCCTGAAATTAAGGCTGATTAAAACGTTTTTTAGAAGATACATTTGCATTTATCCCTTTACATCTGCTCTCATGTATACGAACCTGTGATGAAAGGAAAATTATGGAGCTTGAAAACCCCTTTTTCCTGTTTTTTCCGCACATCTTGATAAAAATCAAGTACATCAAATATCCTCTAAAATCGTGAATCCAAAAATTTTTTGTAAATAATTACATTATATCACTTCTATGTGCTACAAATCACGGGACATAAAATAATTAGCGAACTGGCAAAATGCAGATCTTGTTTCGTATGTAGGACATGATGCATTATAGTCGAATTGTGAAATTTGAAAAAATTACAGCAAAATAATATTTGATATAAATTTCTACGTTCTATTGCATCTGAAATCTGGGCCCGAAAGTAAGCAAAATTGAAAATAAATACCAAGATGTCGACTGTTAAAGTTTAGCATATACAAAGATGAGAAAATTCATCATACTTTATTCAATATTGCCTAAAGAAACATTTGAAATTAAATCGGAATAATGACTTAACTTAGAACCTTAAAGGTATCTTTAAGAAATGTTTTACCTACTACTAAAAGAAAACCTCATTTCTGGCATGTTTGCTTTTATTCGATGCACTGAAAAGTATCTATAAGATACATATCTCCAAGTTTTAAGAAAAAGCTGACTTAATTTAGTCGTCATTTTTGACGTTTTTTATGTGGGTGCGCTGTCTAGGATTATTATTATTATTGTAAATAATGGGTTTTCCAATAAGAGGTGTTATTTTGAATAGCCCGCTATTTCGGTAAATGTCACTTTTGAAGCTGTCATTTTTTAACATTAGACAAGTAGAAACTACGCCATTTGTAAAACTGGAATGATACACAATTCAACAACGCATTGAAATTATTAAAATTCACTATAAAAATGGTGAAAATTTGGCAGAGACGGCTCGTAAAACTCGAATATTTTTGAGTCGTCGTGAAGCTCCTTGTCGGACCACAATACAGAAATTGGTTGAAAACTTCGAGCTGTTGGGGCAACTTAGTGATATGAAGAATAAAACCCGTGCACGGCACTCAAGAACAGCCGAGAATATTGCTGCTGTAGCCGAAAGTGTTGAAGAAAACCCAGGTTTGTCCATTCCTCGTCGTTCTTTGGAGTTAGGCATTCCACAAACATTATGACACCATATTTTGCATAAAGATTTGGGTCTTAAGGCTTATCAAGGTCAGTTAACACAAGAACTCAAGCCGGTCAGTCATCAAAAACGTCGTTTCTTTGCTGATTGGGTCCTTGAAATGCATGAAAATGATCCGGAATTCCATCGAAAAATTATCTTGAGTGATGAGGCCCATTTCCACCTCGGTGGATTCGTCAACAAGCAAAATTGTCGCATCTGGGGCTCGGAAACCCCAAGAGTTATTGTTGAAAAGCCTCTGTATCCTCAACGTGTGACTGTTTTGTGCGGTTTATGGTCCGGCGGAGTCATTGGATCTTACTTTTTCGAAAATGAGGCAAGAGCAACAGTTACTGTGAGTAGATTGCGCTATCGAGAGATGATAAATGATTTTTTGAGGCCAAAACTGGATTGTATTGACCTGGACAACGTTTACTTTCCACAAAACGGTGCTACGTGCCACACAAGCAACGAAACCATTGATCTTTTACGGGAAAGTTTCCGGACCGTATTATCTCTTGAAGGGGTGATCACAATTGGCCACCGAGATCTTGTGATTTAACACCTTGCGATTTCTTCCTTTGGGGCCACGTGGAATAGAAGGTCTACGCCAATAGCCCAGCGTCGATAGAAGACCTCAAAGATGGGATTCGTGAGGCAATCGTGGACATAGGGCAGCCGGTTTGCGATTTGGTTATGGAAAATTTCATGAAAAGGATATGGTCCTGTAAGCGTGGTCGTGGTGGTCATTTGCCTGATGTTATTTTTCACAATTAACGGCATTTTTTTTTATAATAAAATACACATCCGATCATTTATATTATAAGTAAATGGAATATGAGTAAATGTATCCCTTACTTATTTAAATGAAGAAAATCACACAATCAGTCGCATAGGAGACCCCGGAATACTTTTAATCTACTTCCATAGGAAAGAAGGTAATCAGTTTGAAAGGTATATTTCCTTATTTGCATTTTTGATGTATGCTTACGGATAACTTTTGAATGAGGCTTGGTAAAAGGATTCTTTTCTTGCCAATCTATTGGACTTTCTTGTCAGTAGATCTAGTTCAAGGATATTTAAATTGAGAAACGGTAAAGGACGAAATCTATTAGATAAAGTTCAATTTTCTAATTTTGATCAAGATTTCTCTTCAGTGGAAATCGACCTGTTGGTGAATTTCAGGTATAAAGGTTGTATATAAAGGGTAACATATTTATGTTTCATTTATTAGATATTGGTGGCAATTTATTGACCGTCCTTGCAAATATTAACATTATTACATGTCAAAAATGGCAGGAAAATATAATTTTTTGAAATTTTGCTACAAACTACGCGCCGCTCTTGAGTGATGATAGTGAGTTGAGTTCTTTTTTCGATTATTTGTATACTTTTGGTAAAGCTTTGTTAAAAAGACATCTTAATCGGACTATGAGAAAGGACTTTTTTCTGCTGTAGCACTACAGCCCCTTTGTGGCCTTCAATTAGAGATAGTTATACCTTAACAATACATCTCATTGGACTGTTGTGCGATGGATTATTATTATTATCATCAGAGATATCTCATTATCTTCATCGAACGTTTTCGCACTTGCAAAGGTAAATGGAGGGAAAGGACATTTACTGTTAGAAAAATGTATATTCCATTAATTTCAGTGTCAATTTGTCTCCATTACCCTTCAATACATGGGTGGATTTTAATTATCAACGATGTATATTCCTATATAGCTAATATATTTTGGTTGATTCTTTGAAAATTTATTGTCCCTCTAATAAGGGATGTCACTGATATCAACAGAAATTTAGGTATAAAGAAAATATTAAAGTGTGGTTTTATATGAAACATATTCAATCCTTTAGTCTCTTTGAATACCTTTCAAATGTATTAGTTTGGTGTATAAGATGGATGTATATAAGCTTTCAAACTTACAGAGAGTCTTAAATTACGATTTCCCTTCATAGCTTGAGTGCTTTTCGAATCTTCATCAAACTGAGCATATCAATTTGGATTCAGCGTAAAAATATAAAGGGTTTTCAATTAACGACAATTAACTTATCCACTATAGCAGGGAAAGCCTGTCGGGTGGGACGATTAATACGGCCGAAAATTTGAGTAAGTGCTCTTCTAGCTACTACCACCGATTCAGAATTTGACTAGTGGTATTTAATAACTTCCAAACGTTGCTGGTTCGTAGACTTAACCATGATAAACATATTGATTTCAACTGACGTTTTGATACTGACAGTTTGTTAAAAAAGTTCAAGCGTACGTTTATATATAGATAAAAAATTATTATATCCCGAAGGGGAAACCCCTTTTTAATAAAACTTTCTCTAATATGTACTTCATAGTATTTCAACAATTATTCAAGTATCATCATAAATTGTTCAAAATGTTGGCAAAAAATATGTGTATAACTGTTTCTTGTGCAATATTCTGGTTTAATAATTTTCATGTATAATTGGTATTTGTGTGAGTTTTCTGAAAAATATAAGTGGTTGAGGAATATGAAGTAAATGTGAGCTTTTGAGGGAAGTTTCTATTTAACTATCATCATCATTTATAGTACGACAGCTTCAGCCTTGGCACCCAGGATTCATCTCTTCCAATTATTACAGCTCTGCGACCTCGTTCGCCAGTTGATCACTTCCAGCAATGATCTGCTGTCAGCTTCCACCCCATCCAGTTCTCAGTCTTTCCGATGGACATCTGCTTTGTGCCCCATCCTATAATGTTCTTTTGGGTAGCCAGTTTTCTTTCATTCTTTCCACATTGCCCGCCCATCGAAAATTGCTTAACTTTATGCAGACAGATACAGGTCGATCGTCTAATAATTCATACAACTCATCGTTGTCACATATTTTCCACTTTGCTCCTTGTTTTATTGGGCCATAGATATTTTGAAGCATTTTGCGATCAAATACATCCACTGCCTTTTCAGATTCACTTGCCAGGGTGCATGTTTCACTTCTATATAATAGCATAGTTTTGACTAGTGATTCGTAAATGCAGAGCTGATTTTGCCTGAGTACAACTCTCGACCTTAGAATTGGAAGTACGAAGTAAAAGGCTTTCTTTGCGGCATTTATGTGGCATCCAACCTCATACGTTTCGGAACCGACCTTTACGTTGGCTCCGTGATTAAAGTTGTTCACAATTTCAAGGTTATAGTCGCCTACGGTCAGATTGTGTCAAACTGAAGTGTTCTTCTTCGATGGAGTCATCAATTAGTTAGGGTTTGTTAAAATAATTTTACAAAACCCTTCTAAAATCGCGTCCTGTCTGTCCGTCTGTCTGTCTGTCCGTCCGTCGTCCATCCGTCCGTCCGTGTGTCACAGCAGTTTTCCTCGGAAACTGCTTAAGCTAGAAGCATCAAATTTTGTATGTAGGTGTAAAGTCGTGCTCTCTTCAAAGTTCAACTACAAAAAATTTAATAAGGTATTTAAGGGGGGTCTCCCCATGTAGGGGAGTGACCCCCTGAAAAAAATTGCATTGAAGGTAGCCGTTATGGGTATCAAATGAAAGGTCTTGATGAAAACTTTTCAAAACAGCTCTTAGTTTTGCAAAGTTTGCTTCGAGGGGCGCACAGGGAGGGGAAATACACGAAAAATTTGTGTCCCCCCCCCCTCGCGATTGGACACCTTCCATCCGAAAAATCTGAAAAAAATCAGGAAACTAGGCCTTGATGAGTACAAAAACAAAAAATACGTGGGAAGTTGCAATTCACTCAACTTTGTTAGTAATAGTATGATTCATCGATTTTATGTTTTCTAGAATAAAATCTTAACGGTACCCTTAAATTCAATGAAATTCTGTACACAGATGACTTTTTAAAAGATTGACTTATCCTGCAAGTTTCATAAAGATTGAATCATACTGAGCGAAGTTATAGCGGTTTGAATTTTCCTGTATTACTATGGAACAATATGCGCTGCATGTATTACTATGGCAACATATGGCTATGGAACAAGATGCGCTTTTTACCGACTCAGACACTACAGTTTTGCTAGGATTTGCATGAAAATTTCAGGAATGATAGGTGCCATGAATATCTTTGAAAATCGGTTGAGCTAGTGGCATCAGTAATCGTAAAACAAAAGAGTGGCTGTTTTAAATGCGAAGATTGAATAATTTTGAGTTATTTTTTCCCAACTTCAACGTTTAAGGTGCATGCTTTGAACACTTGATTCAATTTAATGATTGGCTGAAGATGAGTACCTACAATTAATACTCATAAGCGAAACAAGTCAAGGAGGCGGGAGAGAGCTCCTAGTAAAAGGGCTTTGTAACAACTCTAGGATTCGAAAAAATTGGCCATGAATCGATGATAACAGTACAGGAGAGTAGCCCCTGAAAAAAATTCATCAAACGTAGCCGATATGAGTATGAAATAAAAGTTTTCATGGGAGCTTTTCAAAACAGTTCTTAAACTGTCAGCTTTTGCTTCAGTAGGGGCACAGGGGGGGAAATACATGAAAAATGTGTTGCCTCCCTCGCGAATGGACATCTGAAATAATTATCAAGGGAGATATTTGTGAGTATAACAATAACAAAAACCTCAGAAGCCTAAATTCGTTCAACTTTGTTAATAATAGTATGATCTTCGAATTTCATAGCTTCTCCAATAAAATCGTCATTGACATGCTTCTTGACTTTATCGAATCTCGTGACTGCATTTTTAAAATTGAATACAAAACCCTTCTGACATGAGCGTAGGTCTGTTAACCCAACTTGTTTTTAGTTTCATTACCTCATATGTAATCTCGGTTTGCTTAAGATTCTAGGCTTAGATATGCTCGTACTGCATCTGAGTCGGATTGTGCCATAATATTGACATCATCAGCCTATGTTACCAATTATGTGAACTTGAACATTAGTGCTCCCTTATTTTAAGTCTGATTGCAGTTCGAAGCAGTCTGTTGGTTTGCCGTTAACCTTGACTTTTGATCCGGGATTTGGTATTTAGCACCGTGAGCTTGACCATGTGGACTAGTTTTGTTGGGACGCCAAAGTCAAGCATTATTTTAACAGAGTGTTTCTCTCAACACTATTATATGCTTGCTTCAAGTCGTTGGATCCCTTACATCTGTGCGTGGTATGACCTTAACCAAGGCATTGAAGGAAGTAAAGAGATTGCTCTTCGCCATGTTCTGCAGATAAACCAACCTTTTCCTAATTTTCCCTTATCCAAATATTGTTTGGCACCCTTCTCAGTTATTGGTTTCTCGTGTCAGTCTTACTTTTACCCTTCTTATGCTTGGAAGCTCCTATTTGATGACCTCCTCTACCTGGGCCTGGTTCGTGACGTGGTCAATGTCTCTGATTCTGATCGCTACCATCAGCTTGCGCGAGACTACAAGTTTT
The DNA here is from genome assembly GCA_963969285.1 of Odontomyia ornata. Lineage (NCBI taxonomy): Eukaryota > Metazoa > Arthropoda > Insecta > Diptera > Stratiomyidae > Odontomyia > Odontomyia ornata. The sequence goes on from OZ017738.1 coordinate 381,277,232, forward strand.
TTTTCGTTAACTTTCTTGACTTCATTGCAGAGTACTTCGTTGTTACTGGCCTCTGCACCAAATTTGACCAGATTGTTGCCAATTTAATTTAATGGTGACTTTTGGTTTTACATATCGCATGATCTCCCGCAATACTTGTAGTTAGGATTGGCCATCCATGAGTTTCACGAGTAGTGCCTGGTGGCGGAGTCTTCATTGTGGTTTGTTTCTCTTCTGCTTCACATCAGGTACTTCTTTTCGCTAGGAATCAATGTGAGCGTTATTTTCTGGGATCTTTGTAGGATTTTTTTGGAGGTTTTCTTGGCTAGTTTTGTCAGCACTGTCTAGAGTTTCCGATTTAACGTTTCCAGTTCATTAATTGCCTCCTCCTTGCTCTTTATACCCTGGTGATTGGATTAGAGGCAATTCTCTTGATAGTGGAGCTATCTGTGCTTCCTTAGTGGTCTTAGCCTTCACTTCTTCTTTAGCTTCTGCTCTTCTTCCACCACCTACACCTGTTCAATTCAGTCTAGAAACTCCTCTAGCTTAGTGATCCCGTTCCTTGCACTTCGTATTTTTTGTGAGTCATATTCAGAGTTAATTCCCTTCAGAATGCATCCCACTTTTTGCATTAACCTTTCTTCAGCTTCTTCTTATTCTTCAGCTTTTATACTTCCCAATCTTCCTTTGGAGAGAGGTTCTCTGCTTTAGTTTCTGGAAACAATGCTTCAGCTGTGTCGGCAACTCTGCGCAACGGCACGTCGTTGGTTTCCTCACTTTTTCGGAGTTTTGTTAAATAATCTTATAAAACCCTACAAAAATCGCGACCTGTCTGTCTGTCCCAAATTTTGTATGTAGATGTAAAATGGTACCCTCTTCAAAGTTCCACTACAAAAAAGGTGCTTAAGGGGATCTCCCCATATAGAGGGGCCCCGAAAAAAAAAAATTTCTTCAGAGCTAGCCTATATGGGTATCATGTGAAAGGTCTTAATGAGAGCTTTTCAAAACAGGTCTTAAACTGACATGTTTTGCTTCAAGGGGTGCACAGGGAGGGAAAATACATGAAAAATTTGTTTGATCTTCGCATTTTACATTTTTCCCAATAAAATCGTATAGATACCCTTAAACCCAATGAAATATTAAAGGGCCTAATATTAGGTTAGTTTGATGAAAATCGAATTATATTCGCGGAAGTTATAGCAATTTGAAGTTTCTCCTATTATAACAAGAATTACATACAATTTTGGTACTTTATGGACTTTCCACCGAATTAGACACTGCAGTTTTGATTTGATCTTCTTAACATTTTCAGATAAGATAAATAACATAAACATTTTTGGGAATTCATTATGTGAGTGATTTTTGGTTCATTGCAACAAAATGGCGACTGTTAAAAATGGAGAAACAATCGGTTTTCTTTTAAACGTGCACACATCTTTAACGTGTTTCTTGACGTTGTTTCGTTGTTGGTGACTGCATATTGTAAGTTGCGTCCAAAACTCTTCTGATATGAGCGTAGTTCTGTCTACCTAACTTGTTTCTTTTGCTGGTATAAGTTTTTCTCGACTTCTTGTATGCATGCCGTTTTAACTGCATCCGAATTACGAGTATATCCGGCCGATGCTCGTATATGCTCTCTGAATCTTTTCATTCTGCTGCCCATTTGTCTTCGTTGTTTGGATCTTTAATGTCTAGTAAAGTATAAAATGTCTCAGTTGTTGATGTTGTTTTTAATGAGTTCGGGGATGCCATTTCTGTTGGTTCCACTCTTGGAGCCGCTATCTCCGTCCGTCCGTCTGTCCGTGCGTCACAGCTCATTTCCTCAGAAACTATAGAAGCTAGAATGCTCAAACTTTGTGGAAAGGTCAGAAGTGATGGTCTCTCAAAATTTAAGGCCTTTACAAAAATTTAAAAAATTTTTTAAGGGGGTTCCCCCTAGTAACGAATTGGCCATTAAAAATGTTTTCTAATCAAAGGTAGTCGAGTGGGGTATCAAATGAAAGGTCTTAATTAGAAATTTTAGAATCTGAAATAAAAAAAATCATTTTATGACTTAGGGGGTCCAGGGGAAGGCAAAATGTACCCAAAATTTGAGTCCCCCCACGCGATTGGACACCTTTCAGCCGAAAAATCTGAAAATTATCAAGAACGTGGGGTTTTATGAGTACAAGAGCAATAAATACCTTAGAAATCGAAATTCGCTCAACTTTGTTGATAAGAGTATGATTTGTAGATTTTAAATTTTTGCCCATAAAATCAACATGGTACCTTTAAACTTGCAATTATAAAGACTGACATAAGATATATGTTCACAAAATTTAATCCAGATTGAATCATAACCAAGTGAGTTATAGCCATTTCAATTATATGGAATCACAACAACAATAACATGTGTTTATGGTTGATATAGAGTTTTCCAATAAGAGGTGTTATTTTTGAATTAAAAGAAAAATGGCATTTTTTAATATAAATGAGAGGATATTTATTTCATTATAAAGAAGAAGATATGCCTTTAATAGCAAAAACTAACATCAGGCAAATAACCACTACGACACGCTTAAAAGACCATATCCTCTTCATGAAATTTTCCATAACCAAATCTCAAAGTGACTGCCCTATGTCCTCGATAGCCTCACGAATTTCATCTTTGAGATCTTGAATCGACGCTGGGCTATTGGAGTAGGCCTTCTCTATCACGTGGCTGCAAAAGAAGAAGAAGAAGAAGTCGCAAGGTGTTAAATCTGAAGATCTATTCAAAATAACACCTCTTGTTGGAAAACCCTATATATATATATATATATATATATATATATATATATATATATATATATATATATATATATATATATATATTTAAAATTGACTTGAGCACCTTTATTTTCTTTCAATTTTCATGAAAATTTAAGAAATAGTGTTTAACTTGAACATGTTCAATCGGCCGAGCATTCAGAAAAATCATTTAAGCTAGATTAAAATGGCGGCTGCACTGTGCTTATGAAAGAAACTGTGCATCTATTGTATAAATTTGAACGATTTCATATCCAAGTATTGGATGAACGATTACAGTTATCGATTCACGCCTTTAGAAAACTTGTTTCCAACCCTAGGATGTTTACAAAGACCTTCTGGTAGGAGCACTCTCCTGCTTACTCAACTTGTTTTTTTTTGTTTTTCAAAGTACATTTCTTTATATTAACAACAAAAATTAATCAATGATACATTGACCATTATGTTGGACGACTTTTTGCCATCTTTCGGTAAGTTGAAGAACTGCACGTTCGCAGAAGCCTTGGTTTTTAGAAGCGAAGAACTGGTCCAACTCATTTTTAACAGCCTGATCGACATCGAAAATTTTACCATTTAAATTTCTAGAAGGGAGCAAAGCAAATGATAGTCTGATGGTGCTAAGTCATGGCTATAGGGCGGATATGGCATCAGTTTCCAATTGAGCTCCATTAATTTTTGGCGGGTTATTAAAGAGATGAGGGGTCTGGCTTTATCATGATGGAATATCACGCCTTTGCGATTGGCCAGTTCACGGTGTTTTTTATTGATTTCTTCATTCAATTTCGATAGTTGACGACAGTAGACATTCAACATTTCGATAGTTGACGACAGTAGACATTCAAATCAATAATTTGGTATCTTGAAAGCAGCTCAAAATAGACTATACCTTCGTAATCCCACCACACAGAAAGCATAATCTTCTTTTGGTGAATATTGGCTTTCGATGCCTATTGTGGGGGCTCATTTTGCTATGTCTATGATCGTTTTTGGACTACGTTATCGTAAACAATCCATTTTTCATAACCCGTTATGATTATTTTTAGAAATGGGTCATTTTGGTAAGATTCAGAAAAAGTCGCATATGTATGTTAATTCGTTTGGTGAGGTGGATTTCCTTTAATTCGTAAGGAACCCAAACATCCAGGCTGTTTACATAACTAAGCTGTTGTAAGTGCAAGTAAACGATTGAATTCAATATTTCGAGCTTCTCTGCTATCTCTCGAGTTCTCATACGCCGCTTAGTTTTGAATAACGCCCTTATTTTGTCGTCATCAGTGGTGGTTAGACGACCAGTATGTAGTACATCTTGCACATTAAGATTTCCAGAATGAAAGCTAGCAAACCAACGCTTACACTGGCGTTCAGTAAGGCATTCCTCACCATAAAGGCTGAGCTACAATCAACATAACCAGACATAAAGCAAATGTCAAAAAAGTTTAACCCGAATATTTTATAGGGCACTGAGTACATTTGACATAAGGATGACATACGCAACATGAAAAGTTGAAATCGAACGAACTTTTTATGTCAGTATGACAAATACATTGTTTACTTTAAGTGACAATGATATATTGTTGTTCGCCATTTGAAAGGGGGAGTAAAACTTTATCCAGCTGTGAGGAATTATGCTGAAAACAGGTGCTCTCTCCTGTTAAGCACAATTCCACTCTGGTATTGAAATTTAATTTAATATTTCTTCTACACCGTTGAAGACTTTCATCAGCAAAATTATAACGCATTGTCAAAAACATAAAAATTCAAAATCAATTAGAAATCATCCATTTTCTTCAATTACTTTTGCCGCAATGACACTTTTTCGTATCTGTCAAGATCACATAAGCGCGAATCGTATGTAGGCGAACTATGTGCGCGCTACGTTACTTGACGTTCCTTATTTTGTGTTATGTTGATTGTAGCACAGCGGTAAACTTCACACAATTTCTTTCGAGCTCGCACCGCATTATTGTCCTTTCAGAAGTTAAACAACAATACATGCCGATAATGCTCTCTTTTATCGTCCATTTTCAAATTTATTTTTAACCAACTTGTTTACTCATGACACTTAGCTTTTGACTGAAGATAGTCTAAGGTCAAAACTTTAAAGTAGTATATAACAATATAAGCCACGCATTCACTACTACATAAAATATGCAGTTCACGACATGAAATACGCAGTTCACGAGATGAATTATGAAACAACCCAATCATTATTTCTGATTTTATCATTTACTTAAAATAACTTTTACATTAACTAAAAACACTGTTTTTCCTTGAAACCATAGAATTTTGTTTATTTTGCATATACCGATATTTCGGAAGTCAGTTGCTTCCTTCTTCAGTGCTAACTAATTCTTAAAATAATCAAACAACAGTACTTATACCTACTTTAGTTAACAAAAATAGATCTAATATCGACCTAAACTAATTAACAACTAATTATAAATGGCTAATTGACAAAAAGAAATTATGCCCTAATTGATCCGCTCGTTAATGATCTTATCTTATCTTGTTATAACTATTTGAAGAGTGATGAATGTGCGTTGCCTAGATCCTGGTTCATCCTATTAAGTTCGGGTATTTTGAATATTTCAATGCTTTCGATGACATCCATCTGAAGAAGGAAGCAACTGACTTCCGAAATATCGGTATATGTAAAATAAACAAAATTCTATGGTTTCAAGGAAAAACAGTGTTTTTAGTTAAGTTAAATCAACCATAGCATAGAGATCCAAACAACTTAGATACTAACTTTTACGTTATTTCTGCGCGTTATTATTGCATCTCTCGCATAAATGAAAGTGTGCTCATGTTCAAAGATGATTTCACTAAGAAATTGTCATCTTAGCGTTGAACACTTTAGGGAGTTGCTAGACCGTCAGGATGAATCAATTAGATAACTTGCTAATTTGAGTAATCAAACAGAGTAATGTTGACTTTGGAAATTGTTAATTAGGATAGCGTTAAGTTAATAATAAATTTTTAAAATTGATGATGTTATCACTGTCAAATTCTAAAAATAATTTGAAGGCAAAAAATCGCTCCTCTATAATAAGTCATTTCTCGGATGTGAAGCTTTTAGATATCCCTAGAATTTCTTGTTAATTGAGTCCAGAAGGACATAAATCCAATAACAATCGCTTGATATCTTGGGATTTGCTGAAAAGTAATCAATTTGCCTTCACCAAACAACATCCTACCCTTAGTAATTCTTTCGCGAACGCATTTTACAATAACTTCCCCTGATTTTAGTTGCTGCGTCATAAAATCTCTGAAAAGGATGATTTACACGGTAAAGCAAGTAAACGGAAAACGAAGCTAAGAAATAAGAAATACACTAAGGAACCAAAAAGGAAGGGATCGGAATGCCAAGTGAATGAATGACTAACCGTATGAATGGTGCGTAGTTAGAGGCAGGGTATAATGGAAATATTCTTGGTTTTACAATTCCTGGATAACTAAGGCGATACGAGACGGGTTGTTGCAATTACTACCCTCACGTCCTGTTTTGTGGATTTGGCTGTTTCGATTAGGGGGCGATGAGTGTATGTACGGTAAATTGTGTTTCAGTTTTGCCACTTACATCGATTTCACCTAGATTTTGTTGCGTATCGCAAATTCAAATGGGATGACAAAGAAGGTATCTAGGATTTTTCCTATTGCGTAGTAAAATTTATTAGGACAGGAAGGTAAGCTCCCAATGTTATCTGATTAATGTTGGCAAGGGATTTATTTAATTTCTGCTTTAATTTTTATCCGTTAGCTGTGGAGGAACGCAATTTAGTCGTGAAAGTAAGTTAATTACGCATATTATAATTAAGCAAGCAGCACGAAAATTTTAAGGAAGTAATTTACATTAAGGTGGATTAAATATTTTTTTCGCGGGAGAATTTACAATTCAAAACAGTTGCTGGAATGGACAATAAAATTAATTGAAGTTAAGGCATGTGTTTATACATTTATGGAAAGTAGGTGGATATTTGATATTTTGTATTTGAAGGGCTGAAAGTTTAATTTAATGAATACATCTTTATTACTAGAATTTATAAGGGTTAAGATAATAATGCTATCAGAAAGGGGAGAAGTTTTCGAAATCAAAACATAAGCGAAAATCATATTTGATTAAAATCAAGCTTTTCCAGCTAATTGAAATTTTCGTTACGTTTCGACCCTTGAAAATTGTAATCATATCTTTTGAGTTATGGGGCAAAAATAACGAGGTTTCTTGCACGTGTCAAGGCTGTTATCGGTTCTTAAATTATCTCAATTTTGCAAAATGAATTCAATATTACCGTGAAATTTTTAGAGTATAATTATTCACAAATACTTTCGAATGCTTTTGACAAGACAATAAAATTGATTTAGAACAATTTTGTGCGCAGTGCACTCCAAGAACTTTACAACCTGTATACAAAAAAATATGTTAAATTTTATAAATAGTAGATACTAATTACTTGCAATTATTATTTTTGAGATAACAGAAATATGTGTCAATTTAAGGTTTTAAGGTGTTTTCAGAAATACAATTATTTTTCGATTTAGTAAAGTATTTATACTGTTAAGAATATTTTAAGCGAATAACTATTTTGAAATTAAGCTATTTTTTTTTGCAATTATTTAAGCAAATTGGTTTTTAAAATCTTACATATTTAATATGATTTATTGTATGACTATTATCACCTTTTCTTCACTTAAATCTTTTAAACTCTTCACAATGTTTGATATTGCTTTAGAATAATGCGTCGGAACTTGAAGTTCATTTTCGCAACGAAGTTTTATTCTGTTGTATCATGTTTCAATTTTTTTTTTATAAAAGCCACTTTTAATTTCTTTGGAATTTAATATTAATTCTCTTGTGGACAGATATAGCTTTTAATTTTTCCATTAATTGAAAGAAGCTTTATTTAGAAAAGGGGAGGAGGAGATAATGGCAATGAAGGGAGAATTTTAGTTTTTATGGTTGGATTAATTGTCCGTAAAAGATTTGCAGCGATGTTGTGCTGCCTCAACTAGGTGTCAATGCTCACTTAGACTAACTAGGTCGAGGAACGCGGGCGTCCATTGGCAGGCTAGCATCTGCAGTGACGTGGGGCAGTTTCTTTTTCCTGGCACCGAGTTCCACTACAAATCCTTTTTTCGCATACATGTATTGTAGGGTGATGAGACCCCAAGCACAGAACAAAAATACTCCACGAGAAACTTTTTTTGCACTTAAGAAAGTGGGGCATGCAGATGGAGTTGGTGCTCCCTCGCCCTCCCCCCCAACCAGACTTCAGGTCCCGATGGTGGAGTTTACGTGTAAGGAGTCTCTATATCGGGCGGGAGCCCCTACAACGAAGATTGCTTCAATCACCGCTTCAATTCTCCGCCTGAATAGCGAGTACGTCTTCTTTAACTGCTTTCGTTGTAAATTGATGAATGCTGCTCCAACAGTGGCCCGTAGGGATGCCACATTAGGATATCTGGACTTGTTGATAATTCGCTCAACTATGCTCTACACGTAATAATCTAGCTGGTTCAAATCTGGGCGTTGACACTGATAAACCGGATGGCACCCACAGCTTCGTTCTTCAGTGAAAACAGAAGCAAGTAGCAGCGGGCAATTTTTTTCATTCTAGCAGCCTCCGACAGCATTTGTCGCGCCTTTATTACGTATTACTTACTTATTACTCCGGTTCTTTTTTGGCGAGTCAACGCATGTAAGCCTCACTTACACCCAATATGGCCGTCATTTTTCTGAGGAAGCTCCCAGAATCCTCCGAAATGAGATCGCGGGTCCTTCAAACAACTTCCGGGGTTCTTGCCGTCTCCTTTTTCGCATGAGTTTTCCTTACTGGACTAGGAGAAACTTCTTCATAATTTTCCGCGGCCGCATACTTCTGAGCAATATCGTAAACTGTGGATTTTGGATACATTTTTTAACTGTGCATCAAACCACGAAAGAATCAATTTAGGATCTTTGCCGGATTTTTCACAGTTAACTCAAAGCACATCTTAAGAAAATGTGCTTCAAGGAGAATTGCGAATGCAGGTTTGAAGATGAAACTGCAAGTTTAGAGATGACTTACTTTGGTACTCTATCCCGGAGGAGATGAGACAGTCCAGGACCTTACTGCCTAGCTGAAGACCTTATTTGGTACCTATATTCAGTGAAAATCATACACTTTCTATGCGTGGTAAATCTGAAGCCCTAAGTTTTTCATTGAAAATGAAGGCACAAAGAATCTGAAAACGTCGAAGTGCAAGGCACTGGATTCATACAATCCACAATAATTAAGCTTTTACAAACCATTTGCCAGACTATAAATTCAATCAGCAATTAAAATAACGTACAATTATGCAAGAACATAGAATAAAATTTATTCAGAATGAATGAATGAACTAAGAAAAAGGAGCCAAGCTAGCGATCGGTATATTTCGTCATATCGAGGCAATTTTTTGAAAGTAAAACTCTTTTCGAGTGTTGAATAGAGAATAAAAATTGTTTGACTGAAAGCAAGAGGCAGATTTCTAGTGCAGAAAACCAGCAACAAGATATTGGTAACGTAGATTTGTTTCGACTTATTTGAAACAAATTCAAGACAACAAAAAGGAGATTACTGATCAAAATCATGGCTAATACTTGTTGCTAGAGCCATAAATTATACTTTGGAAAGGTTTAAAAAGACTAAACATCGTTTATTTGCAGTACTTTAGGCTCAAAATATGCTTAAACAGGCCCAAGCTAGGCCCAATTTATAGTAAAATTGACCTAAAAAAGACTGAATCAAGTCCAAAAGTGGCCCAAATAATGCCCAAAGAACGCTTTAAAGTGGCTCAAACTTGGCCCAAAAGCGACTCTAAGTATGCTCAAAAGTGGTCCAAACTCGACCTGAAAGTAGTCTCAAGTCAGCCTAATAGTAGCCAGAACAAGGCCCAAACAGTATTTATTTATTATTTATTTATTTTTTATTTAAAGCCGTCGGACCTTGCTTTGTTAAGAGAGACAATGCGTTTCGACTCCTTTTAGTTATCTTTTGTGTCTGAAGGATGTGATGAAGGGAATGACTTTATATAGTCGTAGGATGGGTTAAGCAGGTACTACTAGATTAGGTCAGTTACTAAATTAGGTCAGGTGGAGGGATATTCGTTTTTTTTTTTTGTTTTTTTGATTGTTGGATGTCCGTTTGTTCTGTTTCATTTCAAAGTGTCAGGCTTATGTGCGTAGTTTGTAGGTGCGTCGCATAATTGGAGTCTACTTTGTTGTGTAAGATAGACCGTAAGTGGTTTTTGTATCTTGTCGTTCGTTTTCGTGTTGTCCTTCCTATATATACCATGTCGTAGTCCTTGCATGGTATTGTATATGCCGCTAAAATCTTAAATTGATATGTCACTCAATTTCGGTTTCAGTTGGTTTCCAATGTTGTTAGTTTTTAATACAGTTTGCTGTTTGTATTTCCTAAGGAAGTTTGATAGTTTGTATGTCTCTTTGCGTATGGATGTTAACGAAATAAACTGCTGGTCGTTCTTACGAGTTTCAGTCAGTTGGCGTTCCTGTTCTTGTTTCTGCCGTGTCAAAAGTTTGTAGATGTCACCAATTTTTGTATCCGTTATTACTAGCTATTCTATAAATGTTGGTTAGTTCGTTGGAGTAGTTAGCAGGAGTCATGGGGATAGAGTGGAGTCTCAATACCATCGATCTGTACGCTGCTAGTATATGTTGTGCGGGGTGGTTAGATGTTACGTGCATGGGATGATCAGTTGTGTTTGGTTTTCTGTATATTTTGTAATCTAGTCGTGGTTGTTCAGGTGCAACGGTTAGGCCAATATAGTGGAGTAGTCCATTTGTTTTTCTTTCTATAGTTAAATTTATATTTGGGTGTATTCTATTCATGTATTCATAGTTCGTCTTATTTATTTTCTTGTGAGTCAATGACGATCAAACAATCATCCATACATTGTCTGTAAAATATTACATTGAATTTTGTGACAACTTTGGGTATAAAGACTTCTTCCAAAGATTGTAAGAATATTTCTGATATTATTGAGGACATTGGATGTCCCATACCTAGACCGTCCTTGGCAATGTACATATTGTTACTGAACTTAAAATTTTTCTACTTGATTGAGGTATTTATGAGATTGATCTGTGAATCGTGGTTTCGAGTAGTTTATTTCTGGCATCACGTCGGCGAATAATTAGGAATGCGTGATTTGGATTTATGTTGTCTTTTTCTTGTTTCTCTCTGTTGGGCTGGACGTACGGTCGGAAATAAATGGAGACAAAATAAACTAAAGCAGTATTGGCTTGAAGGAAGGGTTTGACGCTTTTTACTCGGGCATTTGAATTGGTGGCTGATAAATTGTATTTCGGACTTAGTTTGCTCATGGACCTGCCACCGAAACTCCCCTCGAAACTACCTAGTCTGCCAGCAGCCATCTTGGAGTAGACCAAGGGTGTTCGGTCTTGTTGACTTGCTGGGATCCCGATGAGGGATCGGTTTAAATTTCTTTGGAAAATCTGGAAATGAGACGAGCGATGAAAAATCATTACAACACATTTGCGCTAGGAAACAGTTATTGCATCACTTTTTCTTACTCTATTTTATGTTAGAGTTCCACATGGCAGCGCATAAAGACTTTTAAAAGCAGTTTATTTTTTTAACAACTCGTGGAAATATTGTCTTGAACATATAGGCCATGCTCTGAACTTTCAATTTTGCCGACATTACTTTTGAAAAACTGGAAATAAGTTATTACACTTAAAATTATGTGTGTCTATTTATATGTATGCCTATATATATATATATATATATATATATATATATATATATATATATATATATATATATATACATACGTATACATATATATGTATATATATATATATATATATATATATATATATATATATATATATATACAGGTATATTTATATATATATATATATATATACAGGTATATATATATATATATATATATATATATATATATATATATATATATATATATATATATATATGTTGCACTACAGCCCCTTTCGGGCCTTCGCTTAGAGATAGTTAGAGTATCTCATTGCCAGGATCGAAAATATCGGCACTCCACAAGGTGGTATGATCATTATTACGCTTTGGCCGTGTGTCCGTCCACCCAGCTGCGATATATTCTAATTTTCAGCCAGCATGTATCATAACTGAACGGGCTTATAGTCCGTCTGAAGAATCACTCGAACTAGATCTCGTTGACGCCAACGAAACTCGAACCAGCGACCGTCGGCTTAGGGCTCTAGTCACTACACCACGCGAACTATATATATCGAATTATATATATACAGGGTGCGTACGGTATTTGAGGACAACTTGAGAGTAAAATTAATTAGCTTGTTTTTTTATCAAAATAAAATGAAATTCTTATACAACGTTAAATTAATATATGGCTATAAAGTTATTCAATAAAATCGCCATTAGCAGCAATAACCTCTTCGATCCCGATCCGGAAACGATTATATGCCCGAATCAAATGCTCCTGTTCATATTGGCCATAACGGCATTGATAGCAGTCTTCAGCGAAGAAGTCGTATTATGAGGACGCTTATTGGTCTCACGCTCAACTACGCCTCATACGTAATAGTCCAAAGGATTAAGGTCTGGGGAGCTAGGTGGTCATAGGTTCGGTGTTATGTGGTCATGAAAATTATCGGCCATCCAATCTTGTGTCGCCATCGTTTTATGTGAAGGAGCAGAGTCTTGTTGAAAAATGTATGGTCTACCCAGGGTTTCACTACCGTATGTATGCAGCAGAGTTCACTCGAAGTCCTTTAGTAAAAAAGTGTGATGGCTTAACATGTCCTTTGTTGCTGAAAATACCTAAAACCATAACAGTGGCTGGAAATTTTGTGTGCATGACAACAGGAGCCTCCGTAGGTCTTTTGATCCTGGTCAAAATTTTTTTTCGTCGGAAAAAACAATAACATTTTGGGCGCCTCAGGGTGTTTGATTTTATTTAAAAGACGTTTTGATCGGAGAATTCTCTGTTCCCGTGTTTGTCCCGACATGAACTGTCCCCTGCGCATCACGTAAGACTTATACCGAAGGTCTACGTGGAAAAATCGACGAATAAGTTGCTCAGAAACATGAAGCTCACTTGCAAGGACCCTCATTGATTTTGAAGGGTCCTCGTTTCTGATCGCTTGCACTTGCTCTAAAAATTTTGCAGATTAGACTGCGTCAGAACGTTGCTCGTGCTTTTTGCGTTTTGTTTTTTTTTTTTTGATTCTGCATCGCCTCCTGATGCTTCCAATTCACGCAATTAAGAAAATTAGAGATATCGAAATCAGTAGGGTTGGCATATAACATATAGCGACGATGACAGCGTATCTCTTCTTTTTTTGAGTGCTGTTGTAGTCCACCATTTCTTATCTGAAAAGGGAAAAAAATTAAAAAAAATTAAAAAAAATAATTCGCGAAGTTATAGTCACATTTATGCATGTCCTCAAATACCGTGCGCACCCTATGTTTAAATATGTATCTATATATATATATATATATATATATATATATATATATATATATATATATGTATTTGCACATATATTTATATATACTTACATGTGTACAGATATGTAATAGGGTACCGGTTTTTTTTCGAAAATTGAAGCTTTATTGTGAAAAAATGGTTACAAATTTAATATTAATAGTATTGTTCATCGCTAGCTATAAGTTTTTCCCATTTTTCTGGCAATACACGAATACCCTCTCTGAAAAATTTGGCCGGCTTCTCCGCTATCTACGAATCGATCCATTTTTTTAATTCTTCCTAATTGGAGAAGTGCTGGTCAGCCAGGCCATGTTGCATTGATCGGAAGAGATAGTAATTGGATGACGCAAGGTCTAGATTATACGGTGGGTGGGGTAAGACATCTCATTTGAGTGCTTCAAGGAAGGTTTTGTCGGCCTGTCCAACATGTGGCCGAGGATTGTCATATTGAAAAATTATCTCTCCGTGCCTTTGTTCATGTTTTGGGCGTTTTTCGTGCAGTGCTCGGCTCAAACGCATCAACTGTCGTTGGTAGACTTCCTCTTGGAATGTTTCATTCGGTTGCAACAGCTCATAATAGATCACACCCAGCTGGTTTCACTAAATACACAGCATAACCTTCAGGCCATCAATATTCTGAATGGCCGTCGATGATGATGCAAGGCCGGGGTATCCATACCTTGCCCGACGTTTTGAATTATCGTAATTGACCCACTTTTCATCGCCAGCGAAAATTCGGTGCAAAAAACTTTTTCTTTTGCGCCGTTGAAGCAGTTGTTCACACGCGAAAAATCGGCGTTCGACGTCTCTTGGCTTCAATTCATACGGCACCCAATGGCCTACCTTCCGGATCATTCCCATTGCTTTTAGACAATTGAAAATGGTTCGTTGAGTGACGCCAAGTGTTTCGCAAGTTCTTCTTGCATTTGGGATGGATCTTGTCGAGCAATGTCTCCAATTCGTGATCTTCAAACTTTCTTGGCTGACCGGGCCGTTCATCGTCCTCCAAGTCAAAATTGCCACTTTTAAACAGTGCAAACCACTTCTGGTACGTACGCTCAGCTAGAGCATGCACACCATTCACTTCCACCAAAATACAATGACTTTCGGCACCCTTTTTCTTCGTATTGAAGTAATGAAGAAGTACTCCCCGCAAAAACACTTTATTTGGCACAAAATTCGATATTTTCAGAGTAAAATAAAGTATTGTTGTTCACGCACTAATTAACCGGTACCCCTATTATATACATGCATATATATATATATATATATATATATATATATATATATATACATATATATATATATATATATATATATATATATATATATATATATATATATATATATATACTAAGTATACACTCGTATAAACCTGTGTATATATAATCAATATATAATAGAAGAACCGGTTTCCTAACAGATGGCGTAACTTGATTTTTATTCCAGTGATTCATCTTCCCAAATATGTGTTGAAAAGATACTGTCATATAGTTTCAAAATCAGTATGCGTCATTTAGCTGAAGCGTATACAACAATACTTATATTATTTATGTTGTGCATGCTCTAGCTGAGCGTACGTGCCAGAAGTGGTTTGCACGGTGTAAAAGTGGCAATTTTGACTTGGAGGACAATGAACGGCCCGGGCACCCAAAAAAGTTTGAAGATTACGAATTGGAAACATTGCTCGACCAAGATCCATCCCAAACGTAATTGAATTAACCGGTACCCCTATATATGTATATATATATATATATATATATATATATATATATATATATATATATATATATATATATATATATACGAGGTGTGTTCAAAAAATATCGCGAATTTTTTTTTTTTTTCAAAAATTATTTATTTATTCATGAATATCTATTTTGTCCCCTTCAAAGTAATCCCCATGAGATATTATACACTTGTGCCAACGGTTTTTCCAATCTTCGAAGCACTTCAAAAAATCATTTTTTTAAATCTTGTTCAGCTCCTCCTTCGATGCCGTCTTTATCTCGTCAAGCGTAGCGTAACGTCGTCCTTTCATGGGCCTCTTCAGTTTAGGAAACAAGAAAAAGTCACAGGGGGCCAATTCTGGGGAAAACGGTGGCTGCGGCATCATGAGTGTGTTGTTTTTGGCCAAAAAGTCGCGCACAAGCAACGATGTGTGAGCAGGGGCGTTATCGTGGTGCAAAAGCCAATTTTTGTTCTCCCACAAATCCGGGCGTTTCTGGCGGATTGCTTCGCGCAAATTGCGCATAACTTGCAGGTAATATTCCTTATTGACCGTTCTTCCTTGTGGCAAGAACTCATGATTCACCACGCCCCTGCAATCGAAGAAAACTGTCAGCAAAACTTTCACATTCGACCGAACTTGGCGCGCTTTTTTCGGTCTTGGTTCATGCGGCAGCTTCCATTGAGATGATTGAGCTTTGATTTCCACGTCATAACCATAAACCCACGATTCGTCACCAGTTATGACCCTCTGGAGCAAATTTGGTTCGTCGCGGACAGAGTTTAACATCTCATTAGCAATGTTCAGGCGTTGCTGTTTTTGGTCGCAATTGAGCAATTTTGGTACGAATTTCGCGGCGACCCGTCTCATGCCCAAATCGTTGATAAAAATCGAATGGCACGAGCCAATCGATATGTTTAGGTCCTCAGCAACTTCTCTTACGGTGATTCGACAATTGGCCAATACCATTTTCTCCACTTCATTAATTTTTTCGTCTGTTGTTGAAGTGCTCGGGCGTCCGGCACGCTCTTCGTCGTTCACATCTTCTCGGCCTTCTAAAAACATTTTGTACCACCGATAAACGTTGCTTCGGTCCAAGGTAGCTTCTCCATATGCTACAGTCAACATTCGGAATGCATCCGCGCACTTAATTTCGTTTTTCACACAAAATTTGATACACGTTCTTTGATCCATTTTTTTGAATAAGTAAAAATCGAAGACGATGGAAAACACGTGCAAGTAAAGCAGCTATCACCAATTAAGTGAACATTCAAAATGGCCGAGCTTGTCGGCATAAGTGACAGACATGAGTACTAACATAACGCCACAAAAAAATCGAAATTCGAATATACGTAAACCGCGAAAATTCAAAATTCGCGATACTTTTTGAACACACCTCGTATATATATGTATAAATAGATACATATATATATGTATATATATATATATATATATGTATAAATAGATACATATATATATATATATATGCATATATATATATATATATAAAAATAGATATATATATATATATATATATATATATATATATATATATATATATATATATATATATGTATATATATATAGATATGCATCCATATATATATATATATGTGTGTGTTTATATATATATATATATAAATATATATATATATATATATATATATATATATATAAAAATATGTGTTTATATATATATATATATATATATATATGCATTTATAACTATATATATCTTTATACATATATATATATATATATATATATATATATATATATATATATATATATATATATATATATATATATATATGCATATATAACTATATATATCTTTATATATATATATATATATATATATATATATATATATATATATTTATATATATATATATATATATATATATATGCATATATAACTATATATATCTTTATATATATATATATATATATATATATATATATATATATATATATATATTTATATATTATATATATATATATATATATATATATATATATATATATATATATATAGATATATATATATATATATATATATATATATATATAGATGTATATGAATATATATATATATATATATATATATATATATATATATATATATATATATATATATATATATATATATAATATATATATATATATATATATATATATATATATATATATATGTATATATGTCTATATATATATATTTATATATATATATATATATATATATATATATATATATATATATATATATATATATATATATATATATATAATACATATGTATGTATATACTCGCATACAAATGCCACTCGTGGTCCTAAATCAGCTAACTTGAAGCGTATTTGCTTGTCATGGAACGAGGACAAGAGCCTCGGACTATTTTTTGGAATTCGGGATGTTATATGATTGAACATTGGAGGTGCACTGCGAAAATATTGGGTGAAAAAAAGAAATATAAAATTAACATCCTTGTAGTGCAAGAACCCGGATTGCATGTTGAAAACATACTGACATGCGAACGCACACCGTGTTTAAAAGTGGAAAACTGCACGGAAGCCATGAGTTCAGAGAGGCTCTCATTGTTGGTGGCTCATTTGAACAATTCCTCACCGACTTCAAGCCCGTAACAGAAGGCTCTGCAATCTGTATCAAGACTATATTCTTTCATGTCTGGCTAATCAACTGTTACGCTTCCACTGAAGACAAGGAAGAAGCAATCAAGGACAGATTTTACAGCATCCTGGAACGTACTGTTAGTGCGTCACCATCAAATGAGATTGGGTGGGTTCAATGCAAAATTTGGGCAAGAAATGGTACAAAGAGGAAAAACTGTAGGATACAACCTGCATGCAGTGACCAGTGACAACGGACTGCGGCTGATAGACTTCGCTACTAGCGGGCACTTCACAGTAAGCTCCATACGCTTTCCACATCGAGACATCCATAAGAGAACGTTCGCATCCCCAGACGGATGCATGTTCAACCAGACCGACCATCCTCTCGTAGAAAATTGAATGGCCAACTGCATTCTTGCCATGCACTTGTGCGGCAGCACCCTTTGTGATTTGCACTACTTCCTTATAGGAGTCAAGTTCCGATGCCGCATCTCCAAGGGCTGTAAACTAGAAGCATCAGTTACTTCAAGGTACCAGATATACAAGCTAAATGATAGCTCAGCAACGTTTACATATACATATGTCAGCGCTAGGAAATGGCATCAATTTATCCCCGCAGGTAGGAGAAAGTAATGATGACATCAAAACCATGTGGATAACAGGAAGAAATGCGGTAGCAGAAGCAGCCAAAGAGGTCTTGGGGCATCAGCCAAGGAAAAGTAGGAACGACTGATACGCAAGGAAGCGACTAAAATAAGGAATCAGGTGCACAAAAAATACATCAAGTGGTCAACTCGGACTAAAGAAGAACAATATAAACCCTTCGACGTCAAACTTAGAAAATGTGCTGGAAAAAAACGACTGCCATCAACTCCAAGATCTAGCAATTAAGCTTAGATGTAACCCTACATGAGGTTTGATCGGCGCATGCGCATGCTAAGAGGTAGCTTCAATCCACAAATAAGTCTTGGCAAAAGTGAACAAGGAGCTATCATAGGTAAGTCAGTCAAAATTAAATTTTTTGGAAGCTATTCACAGCATCCGCAACAAAGTCTGAAGCTGTGAACATTTCAGTCTTATTCCCAACCAGAGACGAGATACATGCAGCATTATGGGACCTCAGAAAAATGAGGCTCCTGGAATATATGGTATACTAGCAGAATTGCTCCTGAGCGGGAGTTCCCATCTGAGTAACCTTCTGCGTCGACTAATATGCAGAATATGGTCAAATTAGCAGTAAACAGAGGACCGGTGAACAAGTATCAGTTCTGTACACAAACAGGTGGACAAACTAAGATGTGAAAATTATGCAAGCATCTCTCTACTGTGCATGCTTTTTGAAGTGGTCTTCAAAATCATAGAAAGAAAATTTAACGTGTTCTATTATAGGAGAATATCAGGAAAGCTTTCGAAGTGTATGGTCTCGGTAAATCAGGTGCTCAAAAAGTGCTGGAAATATAATATAGCTGTGCACCAACTCTTTGTAGACTTCAAAAAAGCATATAAAAGTTTTGACGGAAATGTAAAAAGTAATGCTTGGTTTAGGCGTCCCCGCAATACTAGTCCGTTTGGTCGAGGTCACGGTGCTAAACACACAGTCCCAGATCAAGGTATTAGGGGATCAACTTGCACAAAGGCTCACTAATACTGCATTGAAGTACATTATCAGGAAGTCATGGGCTAGAACCTCGGGTACACTAGTATTCAAGTTTACCTAATCGGTAGCATATGCTGATGATGTTAATATTATAGTTTCTTCAATGTTACATGCTGAAGGAGCATTTTTGAGTCTAGAATTCGGACCGAACTAAATTAGCCTACAAGTTAATGAAACAAACATAAAATTCATGGCTCAAACGAGGAAGAAATCTCCGGTTCGACGAAATCTGACCATACGTGGCTATAATCTTGAAAGTGTGGATAACTTTGTATACCTTGGAGTGCACCTGAATAGAAGAGGTAACGAAAATGTTGACGTTAGATGCTGCAAATATCGCCTATTACTCAGTACTCCCTGTTCTAAGGTACAGAGTGTTACACAGGTAAACTACGCTCCGTATTTACAAAACAATAGTTAAACGTGTGAAACATGGACCCTGAAGAGTGCATCCAAAAAGGTAGTGGACGTATATAAACGCAAGGTGCTCTAGAAATTTGACTGCCCAGTGCAAAAAGGAAGAGAGTGGAGACTGCGTTACAACGATGATTTATATCGACTTATTAACGTTCTACCGGTTTCCTCTTGCGTAAGATACATAAAAAGTAAAGGGCGGGATAGTAAAAAGAAAGTGAGAAAACCAGCTAGCCTAAAGAACATCCAACGCAAAGACCGAGGACTCAATGGGAAGGCACGATAGAAGCTGACAGCAGGTCCTTATTGGAAGTGAATGACTGCCGGAGAAGGTCCCGAACCGTGATGATTGGAGGAGATTAATCTTGGAGGCCAAGGCCTAGCTTTGGCTGTCGTGCCATAGATGATATATATGATTCATTATAAGGTTCGGTTTTTAATCTCAAATAAAAGGCGTGCAGTTGAATTCTATAGTTATAATTTCAATTTATGACATTTACTTTTAAAGATTATTTTGTTTAAATGATGACCATGAGTTCACCGTAAGTGGTCCATCCTGCGGGTCCATTTTTGGATGGCGCATTCCAGCAGAGCGGGCGGTATCTCGTCAAACCCCAAAGAAAATATTCTAAAGGAGTGATATCCAATGATCTAGGTGGCCAATCCACTGGTTCATAAAGTGGCATTAGGTTTTCACCAAAATGATATCACAATAAGTCTATTCTTCCTCTCGCTGTATGCGACATATCGCCGTCTTGAACGCTGGTTTTCGTAATGAAGCTGAACCATTTGGATACGTTGTTGCAGTGTTAGTATTTCTATTGTCAAACAATACTGATAGGAATTACATTACCGTTTTACAAGAGACCCGTGTGATCTATCAAAAAAAGTCTATTGAAAATCAAACCTCATAATGAATATATATATATGACTATATACATGCAAAAATATTGATAAGTTTATTCAAATGCGTTCATTCAAATATAATCAATCGCACAACTTTCTAGAGAAGAACACCCGTGCGTAATTTGATGCCATATTAGTGTCACGTTTAATTTTGGTAATTACTTGATTTTCAATCAGCACCTGCAGGCGGGTTGGCCCAGCAATGGACATCGGAATTTTTGATTCCAATTCGTTGCCTCTAATTTGAAGCTGCAAGACACGGCGCATGAGTTGAGCATTGAACATTGCTAGCAGTACCATATATATATATATATATATATATATATATATATATATATATATATATATATATATATATGTATATATATATATATATATATATATATATATATATATATATATATATATATATAATATATATATATATATATATATATATATATATATATATATATATATATATGTATATACACAATATATATATATATATACATATATATATATATATATATATATATATATATATATATATATATATATATATATATATATATGTAGACATATTTATACATATATTTATACACATAGCTTGCAAATTAAATTCTTACACATAAATCACAAAGCGCCTGCTGGTGCACCCAACACCAGAAAACCTTTCTGAATTGTTGCTGACTTAAAATGAAACTATAAATTCTGAGACAATTTACTTTCTTATAGCCCAAACATTTATACGAATTCCTTAATTCACCATCCCTCTCCCAAAGAGAAAACATTCATCATAAGAATTTTCATAAAAGCGAAAATTCCTATTTACCTCTAGTTATGAATACATTCCCAAGAATTGAGGGTGGACAAACAGCAAAAGGCGAGTAATTGCATTAAATGTGCAATGCCCTTGGCCAAACGGAATATCTTTTCACTCGTCACCCATCGTCCCCACACATTAACAAGGTCCCACTTTCGACATAGTCATCAGAATTATGTATGGGGTCACTTGCCTTGACAAACTCCCGCCCCTCTTAAACAATGTTCATTTTAAGAGAAGTAACATTTCATCCAAAATAACATCCTTGTAAAGAAACTACTGTTTTTTTGCGGTAGAACGGCCTTCTTCAAAGTTGCAAAAGGATGCTGAATGCAAAAATGTAAGACATATTTGGAAAGGATAGAATTTGCTCGGAAGATGCTTTTAGTTGGAATTGTTTTAAAGTCCCTTGGGGAACAAGATTGGAAAGGGATATGATTTAAGTATAACTAGAAGTGCTTTATTTTGAATTATGATTCCGTCGCAATATTTATTACTGGCACAAAGTTTAAATTAAGAAAATTACTTTCCATAAATTTTTTAATGGTCAAATCTTAGAGAAAGCAATTTTTAAAGTAAACATTGGCGATACCTTGTTAACTTCATGGATTATAAATGGTTCTTGAAATATTTGTCTTATTCAATCTGGTAGCTATTTTCAAAGCATAGATTTCATAGCATAAAGATGGAACTTTTTTTCTCTGTAGGCTAATGTCCAGCTTCATTAATTATGATGATGTTTTCTCAAGCTGCTAATCCAGGAAAACAAATTTATTATGCAACAAGGGAAACCCCTCAGTAGAAGTCTTCCTTACGTTTTTTGCCTGTTAATTACAGTAGGTGAAAATGACATATTTATGATCTCACAGAGATTAGGAAGTAATGATATTGAAATGAAAATGGATGTATAACTTTTTCTTTTGACATCCAAAATGACGTTGGCTATTTCTATAGCATACATATCTGGCATTAATGACGAGTGCATGGGTCATTAACTACAGTATCCTGAAATTAAAACAGTCCACATAATGTGTGTTCACAGTGAGGTTGCGTAAATTTATTTGTCATAATCGTCAGCCTTAATTTGAGGCACACAAAAGCATAAAATAACGTACTTAAGTAAGTTTGGGTAGATTGTTTCCATTTTGTTACGTTCGAAAAAGTTTTTCAAAGTAGGACTTACAGAAGCAAATACAACTGCAAGAAGTGGTAGTTAAGGATCAAATCGGCTTAGAAGTGAATGGATGTTCAACTTTAAAGTAAAGCCTAACCTAGTATGGAAGCCGCCATAAAACCTCCCCCGAAAGGTTTCAGAAAATAAAGTTCCCATAGACGCACAGTAATAAGAAGTACCTGATATGAATCAGGGGGAAAATCATGACATAGAGCCCTGAGGTAGTTACTGTTTGTGAAATGCAAGGATGGGCAATCCTACGCAGATGTGCCGCGGAGGATCAGGGGAGGTGCATATCCCAAAGGCACCAACACTGCCATTGAAGCAGTACGATAACCCGGTCTGTCCACATACTGGTAAAATTTTAAGTAAAGCTACTCAAAAAAAAGTGGCAGTAACTGCACTCGAGCCCATGGCATTTCTAGGGATTTGTAGCATTGCTTCGTTACGTGCTCGGCCGTGGTAGAGGAGTCTATGAAAAATGAATTTTACAGCTTGGGCGGGGTTAAAATAAGATTGACGCAAGGAAAAAGAGGAAAAAATGCATGACCGTAGTTGGATGGATCGAAAAAGTAACCAAAAGATTCTGATAAAACGTAAAGACCGAATAGACTTGATGATCTGCAGAATCAGAGCAGCCTGCTAGGCTGCTTCAAGTGCCTTGATTATGGCCACACTTTTCAAAGATGCAAGGGCATAGATAGAAGCACCCTGCATTACAACTGTGGTAATCCGGCTTATAAAAGGAAATAGTGGGACTCTGTAGTCTCTATAAGGATGGTGACCTTAAATGTAATGACCATAAACATGTCCTTGGGACAAAAAAGCAAGATTTACTTAAATGGTTTGAGAGAGAAACCAAAACTCACCCGCTGCTGCTAAGCAAACAGCATTAGAACAAATAATCGCTTGTATGGCACCCTGATAATTCTTGCGCTGGTACCATTTAGCTTCGAAACAGTGGTCACTTTTGAGTGTACACCCATGGATGAAGAGATAGCTTAGTGTAAGCTCAGTGTTCAGGAACTACATCTTTTGGCGCGTAACTACCATTAAAAGAGCCAAAACCATATTTTCAGGCCAAACTTACTGCTCTGGAAAACACTCCCTTGAACCAAAATTGCATGATAATCAGAGACTCCCCAATTCGGGCGAAGTATGATAATATACCGAGTGAGGGACTGGATAACTTTTTACGGGCTTAAATTAGCAATGGTTATTCTGATAAAAAAGAGAATTTTTTGAGTTAAAAATGATGAGTATTGGAAAAGTAACGATTGATTTGAAGCTTTCGTGAAGTACTTGGCCTTGCTGATCGACTCAAAGATGAGTTTCACTGAGGGAATTATGCTGACGGCTGATAAAGCTGCAACGGGTATGTCAGCACAACTGATGGCTAATATAGGAGAACCCACCTCATAAAGAAGACTATTCTTGATGGGTACGGTAAAGTCAGTATTACTTAATGGAGCAGAGTTATGGGGCTCTCTTAGCAAGGAACTGTATTGAAAATACCTGACTCCGATACGCAGACGATGAGCACTAAGAATTGCTCTGCATATACCACAGTCTTCAAGTTGGCGGTGCTGGTTATAGCAGGTTGATACCCATCGTCCTCCTTACTGAATACCTCCGAAATGCTTGTTGTGGTGGAATGAAGGCGATTGGGGCTATAGCTCATGAAGAGAGACAATGCTCACTCAGCGATTAGCAACAATCCTGAATGAATGGCCCGAAGGGAAGATGGATAGCGCACTTCATCCCTGAGGTCGCAACTAAATTGATAGCATGGTTAAATTGACTTCTACATGTCCCAGCTCCTGAGCGCACATGGATACTTTTAGTCTTGCAAGCACACCTTTCTCACTAATTGCGTTGCTGTGCCATGCTTGATCTTGAGAAGTCCCTAGCCTCAGCCAAAACCACAATACGAGCCATTCATCGCAATGCAAGAAACTGATTTATTTCCTTAATTAAGCGCGCCATATTAATAAAATGCATTTCGCTTCCAGATTGACGATTTCGAATATGAACGCCTTTGGCTAAGGGCTTCTCCCAATGATATTCTACAGCGAAATCGACTTAAACGCGATCACTCACCAGTTCCAGTGACTGGGTGGATGAAAGTCCGTAGGATGGCGGCTCACTGTTTCCTTGCACTATTTTTAACTGTGCGTCACTTTTCCGTCCGTTCGGATAATACCACGTACGATATGAGCAAAGATAAGTGAAGTGTGAAAAGCAAGATGTTCCGCTTATTCAAGAAAGGCGTATTTCAGCTTCTGGAGTGGATACAGATGATGCATGTGTTAAATATCCGTACGCCGTTGTTCGGTGCGGGATCTTGCGATTTCGGGCAACTTTTGCTATGCATACCGAAACATTTGTTTGTTTCCGTTGGAAAATTTTTCATCGACTGGTTCCGTTGCATGCCGCCCGGAGGTTATCTTATTAGCACGTCCGCCCCAAAGCGCCACCATGCACTTGTAAAAACTGCAAGAAAACATTTAAATACGTCTTGGGATGGCTCTGTAAGACTCAACACAGCACAAGAGCTTGTACTTACGCTTTAAACTGCGGAGTAGCACATGCAGAACTTGTCCTCGGTCGAAGTGAATGACATTTTGGAAGTCTCCGCTACATCTCATACGAATTGAACTTTTGCCAAGATTTCCCTTGTTGCTAAAGTTTTTGTGACTGCTATTAATCACGCTGAATCCTTACCTAGAGATAGAACTCAACGCTTAGGCGACCACATTTGAATTTATTTATTTCACTATGCGCACCTGAACGGAATTTGTTCACGACGAGAAACTTGGCACCGCGAAGATGGAACCGACCTTCACTGCTTGGCGATTTGAAATGGACTCCTCGATCGGTGCAAATCTCCTCTTGGTCCTCTCTTTTCCCCTGTACCGCTAAATCGCATCAGCTGCCAGCTCAGCCAGGTTGATTTACATTCCGTGATGTAATACACCGTTGCGCTGTACTAGATCAGTGTTCCCATACTCGAAATTTTATTTGGCAGATTTAAATTTTTAAAAACAAAATTTAACTGAAGAAAAGAAAAATGAAAAAGATTTTAAATAGTAATAAAAGTTAAATCTCATGACAAATATAATTAAAGGGAAACATTTAAATTTAAAATAAAGGAAAATTAATATAAAATTACATATAATAAAAATAATAAGAAAGAAAACTATTTTAAAAATTACGATTCTGAATGGGAATAATTAAATATTTTTCTAAATCTGCCATTAAAATTTTGGATAGGAAATAGGAAGGTTTTCGAGCAGTTTGCTTCTGTGGCTGCTTGATTACTACAATGCAAATAAATGCACTTTTATTTTTATAATTTTGTTTTGATTATTCCTCGGGTCAATACTGTAACAGTACTTGAAAGCGGAAAAAATTGGAACTTAACTACAAAAGTTTGTGCGAATTTAATGGTACTGTCACAATAGAGTAGCAGTATCAAATCGCGTCACTTGTTCAGTACTGAGTCAGTAACAATATTTATAACTTATTCAGTACACAAAGTACGCTAAAACTCTGCGTGAACCAGTACTCTCCAATACAATGGGAATCCCGATTAAATTCAGTAGTAGTGATGTGTTATGCGGGCAGTTGGAGGCGCTTATTGCAGGAGGCGAAAACCCAACTGGGCCTGTTGGCTACGAGGAAGAAGAAGGTCAATTCGAAATATGTATCAACCATCAACATGGGCTATTATTGTTATCATTCCATAAAATTGAAATGGCTCTGACACTTGATTATGATTTGAAATGTTGAAAGAATAAGGATCTTATGTGAATCTACCAAACCGAACTTTTAAGCAGTTTACGGGTAACATTTTGATTTTATAGGAATCAACGTGGAATTGATAAATCCTACTATTATTAACAAAGTTGACTGAATTTTGATTTCTGCGGTATTTGATGTCTTCGTACTCATTAAGGCCTACCTCGTAATTTTATTCAGATTTTTGGCTCAAAGGTGTCCAATCGCGAGGGTGGAACAAACAAATTTTTTAGCGCATTTTGCGTCTCCTTATTTATTTATTTATTCCATCTAACAGACTGGATAATCCAATAACAAAATGGAACGCAAAGAATAAATACAGCAATATTTAACTGAAAAAAATAATAAAATGACGATAATTTTAAGTTAAACTAGCAGTAAGTCTCTTCGTTTTTTCTTAAATGCTATGTAAGAAGAGGAGAAAAGACCAAGCTCGAGATTATTATGATTTCGTATGATTCTTAAAATTGGTGATTGGAAACACAAATCAGTTCTAGCATATGGGATAGCCAAATAAGTGCTCATCCGAGATGAACGAGAGTTTGTCAGAAACGCAGCTCAGAAAAAATATTGAACGAGACTTGATGCTAGCAGATGTTATACAAAAAACATTGGTTTCTTTGGACAGCTTCTAAAGAAGACAAGGCATGAGATAGGGATATCGGGGAGACCAAATAACAGAACAGTATTCAAGCAAAGGGCGAACAAGACACACAAATAGGCGGATAGAAAAAGGGATGCTATTGAATTTATGCACGTACACAAATAAACCCGGAAACTCTAGACGCCTTAGTGATCACTTTTAAAATATGTGCATCAAATTTGAGTTTTGGATCAAAAGTACTCCAAGGTCTTTATGACTGAACACTTCAGAGAGCGAAGTATCATTTAATATGTGATTAAAATTAATAGGAGATTCCTTGAGAGAAAAAGTCATTTTATGACATTTAGTAATGTTAAGACATAAATAGTTTGAAGCACACCATTTATTTAGAGCATTTAGATCACTTTGCTCTGGAGCAATAATAGGAGCTTATGAGTTTGAGACTCGATTGCGAACCATCCGTACAAGGAACTTTGAAAAGCAAGAAAGTAAGGAAATAGGGCGATAATTGGAAACTGACGTAGGATCACCACTTTTGAAAATAGGCACAATATTAGGTGTTTTCCAAGGGTTAGGAAAAGTACTAGTACTCAAACTTAGATAAAGGATAACTAAGCGATGAGGCTAACTACTTTACAAATATGTTTGGCAAACAATCCGGCCCAGGGCTGATATAAGAATCAAGAGCATTGATCAAAGGTTCGACTTTAGATACATCTGTACAAATAAAGGAAATTGGGAAAGGAAGATGATTAGGTCGATTGGGCAAATGAGTGAGTAACTTTTTGAGGAGAAGAAATTCTGCACCCTTCCATCGGACCTTACTAGGACTGGAAGAAGAGGATTTCAGCGAACTAATATAAGACCAAAAAGTATTATTAGCCACAAAAGAGCTATCCAGACTACTGAATAAGCCTTCAGAGCATATTTGATCTCTTTTTTGGCAAAATCACGCATCCTTCTAAAATGAGATCTAGCTTCAATAGTGCCGAGTGTTTTGAAGACACGATGTGCCTTATCTTTTGCTCGCAGGGTACTAAAGACTCGCTTTGTAAACCAAGGTTTTTGATTTGCTTTACTTGAAGTCTGAAGAGGCGTAAAAGAGGGGAATAAGGCTATAAACATATATATAAAATTTATCTGAAGCAGCCTCACAATTTAAGCCTCCAAAGAAATCTAGCCAATTGACTGAAAGTAATTCTATATAAATGGCTTGATAGTTAGCTTTAAAAAAGTTAAGTTTAGGAGTAAGATGAGGTTGTTTAATCTTATTTCATCGACTATAAGATCTATAGATAAAGGAGGTTGTTGGAACATACGGATGTACGGCTTGAGATACAGATAAGTAGCTAACTGAAACATTTGATAGAACAAGGTCAAAGAGACGACCATTATTACTGCGGATATGATTAAATTGAGAAAAGGAGCGATGAGATAGAAAAGATGACAGGGTTTTAGAAAATGTATCAACTGACTAGGTAGAAGGAGTAGGATCATTCTTCCACTCTATGTATGGTAAGTTAAAATCCCCACAAATCAATATTTTGGCGTAAGGGTGTCGCAAAACTATATAAGAGGATAGATTATCAAGAAATGTCTCACAAACAGTCAACGGTGAATTACAGGGAATATAGATAGAAGAAATCAATAACTCTGTATTATGAGAGAGAGAGATTTGGACAATAACACATTCTGAAGTATTAGAAAAACAGAAATCAGAGCAAAGAGAACTAGGTAGAGTTAACTGCAACCAAAACTCCACCACCATCAGCCTTGTTAGTAACAATAAGGTCGCGGTCACATCTATATACAATATGATCAGAAAATATTTTACTGCTCAAAATGTTTCTATTCAGCCAGATCTTGGGGAAGCAAATAATAGAATCATTACTAAGTTGATAGGAGATAAAGAGTTCTTCAAACTTGGTCCTTAGTTCTCGTAAATTTTGGTAAAAAATAGAGACACACATTTTATTAGGAGAAGAGAAGCTACATTGAACAGTATTAAGGTTTGAAAGAGATTCATTGAGGTGTTAAGAAGATACAGTGCTAGAAACATTATAGTTATCAGAATATTCATCAAGATTACTTGTGACTAGAGCTGCTTCTAGTAAATACCTTTCATTTGATACTACGCTCAACCACTTCAGCACAAGGGGGCCCCCTTAAAAAGATAAGACTTAAACTTTTGGGAGACTACCACTTCTAACCTTTTCACATAGTCATAGCTTCCTAAGTTCTATGTTTTCTGAAAAAACTTATTGCCATGCACGGATGGACGGACAAAAAGATGAACAGACGGGTCGCGAAACTGGTAGGTCTTTGTAAAATTTTTTTACAAAGCGCTGATAATCAATATGTTTCTTGCAATATTGGCTTTTCGTACATATAATTTGAATTATTTAACGTTTTATCAATTGAAAGGATTTATCCTGGTTTAATGTTTAATTTCGTTACATTAACAACACTCCTGTACTCATGTTGCTGTCCCGGTATGGAAATTTTAACAAATTTATGTATTTTGAAGTTTTGACTATTCTTGTTGAGTTTAGGCCACTTGAGCGCTGATTGGATGGTTTTTCCCTTGTCGTTCTCATGAAGTTATGATCGGGAATTACTTCTTGCCGTCCCTTAATTATTGCATTTACTAGAGATGATAGCAGCGACGCACGCGTATTTGCGGAACGTATTTTATTTCCAACTTGTTTGCGACCTACGTTTACGCACAGTCATCAAGTGCTTGACTATTGCGGCTCGTTACTTTTATTTTGTACTTTGTAAAAGAAAACGCCAACCGAATTGCAATAAGAACCACTGGCCAGTTTCAGCACGATGTGTGTAGGGATTGCAATCTGGCACCAATTTCAATCCGGCCGGGTTTTCATCAATCCGACCGGATCCGGCTGGATTTATAACATCAAAACAATTTTTAACGGTATAAAAGATTTTTAAGTGGGTGTATGATAAAATTACAAAAAAGTTTGTTAGAATTTTCTCAGTAAAAGTTGAGCGACGAGTACAAATAAAGTCAACAATAAAAATTTAATATTTAGTGTTACACACTATATGCTTTATATTAGTAACGATAACAATTTTAATTTAATCTTACTCGATTTCAAAAAGAACACTACTGAAAAATATCTTGTAACTTACTTTTTGCAAGTAACTTATATTACCTTAATCTAATTTAATCAACTTTCCAATTTGTTCACGCTAAGAAGTCTTACTGTCATCGATTTGTTTTATGAATGGCACAATCATCACAATACCCAATATTTTTCGATATACTTACTTTAAACAAGTATTTTGGGTTAAGAAATTATAAAAAATTAAGATTTGTTTTGAAAAAATGAATTCAAGAAACAAATAGTGTTGACCGTGTCATCTCCCAATCGGCTTCTTAAAGAGTTACAAATGAAGCCAGCTGCTGAAAAGGCCCGTTTAGCTTGTACACTTGTCGGTTTTATTGTTAAAAAATAGTCGTAATTGTAAGATAAATATTGCCCTCGAACTCCTTCACCTTCATACGCTGTCATTTCCTTCTTTAGTACTTTCTCAAAATCGATCGCTCAAAGTCAAAGTCAAAGTCAAAAGCGCTTTATTTAATACCAATCGTTATAAATTTTTAAAAGAACATAAAGCAAATTCCAAACAATAAAACTATAAAAAACTTAATGGCCCGAATGGCTCTCTAAATTTATACGTTATCAGTTAAACACATTTAATGAAAAAAAAATACACTAGCAAATTTAAATTAATTAAGATTATTACATATTTTTTGATTCAATTGGAAAAAGGAGAAAAAAACCAACCAGCATTATTCAAAAATTACTTATATTACTAACACAACAATGAACTTATATCCTATACCTAATATGTTACACACTAATTCTAAATAAGTTCAATAAAAAAAAAACGTTACCTTATATTGAAACCTATACCTAATTTATAATACAAATAAACAACTCTAGATGTAGCAATAATGAGGTGAATCTAAAAAACTAAGTAACGAGAAAAGGCACAAAAACAGAAAATAAACACGAATAATTTAGACATTGTCATTCAGCCACCAATACCTAGATTGCTCCATCTCAGCTCGACCAGCCTCAACGAACCTAGCAAATGAGTATCTCCATTCGAATTGTTGGTCTCGTGAACTCAAATTCGGAGGATATTTTATCTTCTTATATGTGATATATGACTGGGACGCCGTCAGAATCAAAAACGTATCGATTCATGTCCAAATACACGAATGCTTCTGGAGGAATGAAGCCAGTAGCGAGGCAAGTCGCTATATACCCGTCTGTAGGGTGGAACGGCTGTGAAATCCAAGGGTTTTCACTCACAGTCACAGATCTTGCGATATGATTCCGAAGAAGTTTCAATATGAAGATATCGACTCTAGTCACTTGAGCGGTTTGATAAATTTTTCTATTCGATATATAGTGCTTCCAATCCGTCTCAGGCTTCCTGTACAAACCAGTACATGCACGAAGACATTTCCTTTCGAAAACTCTTAATCTTTCCATTGTACTAGCACTCTGGTTGTACCAGATCTGGCATCCGTATGTCAAAACTGGCCTAACCACGGTCTTGTAACAAATAACTTTTTGATCAATGTATCTGGAATGAAAGAGTCGCCGAAGGGCCATGACTACTTTTTGTGCCTACTGAGCATGATTTTCACATGTTCAGTACAGTACAGATACTGATCGAGATGAACACCGAGGTATCGAACACAGGATTTATGTGGAACCCGTTCTGAACTACCCTCACCAGCCATAATGTGGAAATCCTTCCAATTACGTTTCAGGTCTTGACTGGCCCCCTGCAGCGTTGTCCGAAACAAAATTGTTTCGCACTTCTGCGCATTGATTTTCATTCGCCAATTGTCGGTGTAGAGCTGCACATCATTAAACATTTTTTGAAGATTGCTCTGAACAATTGTAGCTTTTCGGTCTGCCGTATAGATGATCAGATCATCAGCAAACGCTACCAATGATCGCGTGGGCGAGACATTAAAATCAAAGCTGTTCAATAGCTTGCGAATGAATATTGAGAAAAGCAGGAGTGCAGTAACTGTTCCCTGCTGTAGACCATTCAAGACCTTGAATTCGCGCATTGTTGTCAGATTTCCATCAGTTACAACAAATGATTTCCCGTATAACATATTACACATCATGGCGACAAGGTGTCTGGGGAACCTGTCCTGAAGAAGTTTGAAAACTAGTCCATCTAGCCACACCGTATCGAAGGCTTTCTCCATATCAATGAGACATGCTCCAACACATTCTTTGTTGTTTAGTTTCCAACAAATGTCTGAGGTTACTTTCGTTACTGCATGTATGGTCGAATGCCTGGCACAAAAACCAAATTGGCAATTCGGCATCAACTCATATTTCTCAATGTGGGCGTTTAATGCTCTGTTGAGTATCACTTCAAACACCTTGCTGATGTTAGGCAGCACGCCGTTTGGGTGATAGCTTTTAGGGCATGAAGATTCTTTTCCTTTCTTCAAGATCGGAAATACCTTAGCCTTTTTCCACTCATTTGGGAAATATCAATTGCTCAACATGTTGTTGAACAATATGCAATAATTCCTAATAGCAACCTCAGGCAAATGTCGGAGAACTATATTTGGAATACCGTCAGTACCACATGATTTTTTGTTGTTTATTCTGCGAAATATGAAACACAAGTCTTCATAGCTGACAAAATAATCAATGAAATTCATGATCGGTATGAGGTCAGATGTTAACGTTTCATCGAAATGAAGAATTGATTGGCCGTTCAGGCTTGATTTGAAGTCGGAAACTTTTGCTTCAACGACCCCCGAAAATATTTCATTCCTTCTCTCTGGGTTTGGTGGATGAACCAATTCAAAATGTGTTCCAATCAGGGCAAGCTTCTGCAATCCATCACAAATAATCCTGTTTCCATTTCTATCCGGAGTCGTACTATCAATTCCGATACCAGCCCTATCGAGAAGATTTATCTCATGACTCGCGACTTCAAGACTCGATACCTTCACTCGAGACTTCCTGCGGAATAAGCTATTCACTTTCGCGAAAACGCCATCTGGGTCCTGTGGGCTAATACCCCTCAGTTTTTCCGCCCATTGATTGCTGACCTCACTCCTGAAATATGACCGGATTAAGTTCCGGACATTCTTCAGATGTAACTTCAACAAAGCCAACGAGGGATGGTTGTAGTCCAAAAATCGTCGATAAATATTGTTGACGCGGGTAAGAAGAAGGCTTTTCAATCTTTTCAACCTTGCGATGGTTGTTGTTTCATATCCTTCCATATTGTTTCGATGTTTAATCTTGGGAACAACTTTCTCAATCGTTTCCAACGTCAGCTTCTCTAACTTCGACAAATAGACATCTATTTCATCGTCAGTTAGATTTCTGTGATTAGGAACCATTGAGCAAGCGTTGCCATCATCAGAAGGAGGACATTGCTTCTGGTACTTCCGATCAAACTTCTTTTGAAACTTTCCCCAGTCTGTTTTTTTGAAATTCAACCGATGGTTTTCATGTTGAACTGGAATGAGGAAGAAATCATCCCTGTGATGATTGATTTCCATTACGATTGCGTTATGGTCGCTATCGTAAGGAAGCACCTGCAGTTTCCGTTGAGGACTATTAAAGCTGAATTCAAGTCTTGCGTCAGCAATGCAGAGGTCCAAATATGAATTTGTCCTAGGGTATGTTGGGAACTCCGACCCATATAAGTTGCACCTGTATTCAATTTGGTTCTCTGTTATCCATGATTTCAGGAATACACCTCTTGGATTATTGGTGGCATTTAGCCATGATGTATGCTTGGCATTCAGGTCACCGGCAAAAATATAATAATCATGCAGCCTGTTCAATTCGAGTATTTCAAACAAGGAATTGAGTTCCTCCTTGAACTTGAGAACATTTTGACCAGTTGCATAGGCAGAGATAACGAAGAGGTTATCCCCACCTGGCAGTGAAATTTTGATGACGGACACTTCAAGAAATTCAAAGTTTTTGAATTCGACTTTTTCAATATTTTGGAAACAATAGGGTCTTCTAACCAATATCCCGGTGCCACCTCCCCCATCACCTATTACCCTATCGTTTCTTACGAATGCAAAATCTTTGAATTCCATGGAATGCCATGAATTGAGGTGGGTTTCAGTGAGAAGTATGATGTCAGGCTTTTGCTTAACAATAAATTCAAGGAGATAATCACGTCGATGTATAGCAACGAAAGAAATGACGTTGATCGATATGAGGCGAAGCCTATCCATGGGAATATGACTGGATGCCAAGTTATTATTAGGCATTTGAAAGACCTAAACGCTGAAATGCAAAGTTAATTTTTGAATCTTGTTTGTCGATTCTCTCCGATAAAGAATTAAGTTGCTGGTAAATTTTGAGAAGCAGCTCATTATTGCCACTTACATTATTTACATTATTTCCAGCATTTTCTGCTGGTCCTCTAGCGGCTTGTGCAAATGATACTCCGGGCTTGACGAAGTTAGGAGGTATGATATTACGGTGTACTTGTGTTTGCTTTGGAGCAAATTTAACTTTTGCATCTTGATATCGGGAGCATCCTCGATGTGATGCTGGGTGACCAAAAACACCGCAGTTAACGCAGTATAATTTTCTTTTAGGCTCCGTCTGAGCCAATTTGCACTCACCGGGAGCATGAACGTCTTTGCATTTAACGCAACGATAGTGCATGGCACAATTGGCAGCCGAATGTCCAAATCTTTGACACCGGTAACACTGGTTGACTTCTCTTTTCTGGAGGCGTTCCCACCTCACCACTCTGAAATTCAAGTACCTTATTTGTTGAAGGGCACTTGGACTGCTCTTATTTGCAATTTGTACCAAGTAAAGTGGTAAATTCTTCCTTTCTATGGTCGACCTTCTTGTCGCAAAGGCTTTGACCGAAACAAAATTAATATCTGGTGCAGCCTCCTTGAGCATCTGAAGAAGATCGACCGTATCCTCTCCGCTGTCCAAACCCTTCAACAAGAAGGTCTGATTCTTTTCACTTTTTGGGGTATAGGTGAAGTGTGGAACCTCCCCAGAAATCAGCGCATCTTTTGCTGACTTAAAATCAACCAGTGATTTTGTCCTTATAGTTAATTTTTCGGCATTAACTCTTTTTATTTCAAAATTGGCCAGTTTATTTTCGGCTGCCAATAGCCGAACCATATCTTTCCCGGTTTGTCCGAACACGTTGATTGGCGGAACTTTTTCTATCTTGTTCGAAGCTTTTTCAGAGGAACCAGCAGAACTGCGGGCTAGTTTTTTCTCCTTATTTTTGTTCTTGAAATATTCAATAAAATTAACGTCATTATCTTGATTAAAATTACCTCCGATGTTTTCTTCGATTTCCATATCTTCGGTTAATCCCTCCAGTGCTGCAAAATAGTTTTGGCTCTCCTTGTTGCCACCAACACTTGGAACTTCTTCTGGAATTGCTTGCTTTGTGCTTTTCTTCGGCTTTGTTACCTGTTGCCATTGATTTTGTTGCTGCGTCTTTTGAGGCTTCATCCCTTTCTTGAAGAGATCCTTGAGAGACTGTATCTCTTGTCTTAGTTCATCATTTTCTTTCTACAATTTGGCCATTTGTTGATTGTCCGCTATTATTTGCAGCTTGCACCCTCCATCTGCGGAGTTTTCTTCGTTATGTTTTCTTTTGGTGATTGTTGCCAGTTTCGTATTCGTCGTTTCCCCAGGTTGTCCCAACGGTGGGAAGCCGTCGGGCTCCTCCATACCAGCGGCGAAATTTTCTTTGGTAATTTGTTTTTCGTTACCAATCGAAGTAAAAATATTCGATAGAAATATCCTGAGTCAATTACTTCGACAATATAAAATTTTTTCCGATAAAAATTAACTTCGGACTAACGTTTTTTAAAAAATTAATTTTATTTTTGAAAACTTTTGACAGGAGCGATTTAAAAGACGTCTATACGCAAAGACTACTACGATCCATCTCAAAATCGATCGCTTTGTTGATATTTATGATATAGGTTTTCGTTTCCTGCTGGATTTGCATTTGTAGCTCTTGCTGTAATGTCATATCATTTTTCAATGAATATGAGCCTGAATTGTTATCTGTCAGTTTTATCTTATCGTCTAGGTTGTCGTTAGAGGTTTCATTTTGAATAACTCTCTCTAATATTTGTTTCATTTCTAGTCGTTTATCTTTTTTCTTGGGCATAGTAAATGAACTATCGGCCTGTCTTGCATAATCTTCATATTTTTTTGGTTTTTGCAAATAAATTAAGATTCCTTTTACAATAGTGCACCTTTCTTTTATCCTCGCACGCAGTGCTTCAGATAATTCAGTACTTAACATTATGTCTTGAGCAGCCAACTTCTCTAAAACAAATTTTAGTATTGTTCAAGCAGTTAATAGCGTCGCATCTATTCTGCATAAAGTATATACAGCCAACTTGAATGGCTGCAAACTGTCAGTCAAATCTTTAATTTTTGACCATTCTAAGTTGCTAAATTTTATCTGAGTTCCTATGTTAATCAAAGCTTTATCGATACATAATTTTAATTTATAAAATCATTCTATCATAGCTAGAAGACTGTTCCAACGCATGAGGCAGTCTAAAATTAGGCTTAATTCTTTACCTGTATCTTCTTTTACGTACTTTTGCAGGTACATATCGTACAGGCGATCGTTTGAATAATTTCACCACGACACGCACCTTTTGGAGTACATCACTGTATCTAGAAATTACCGCAGCTCTGGAAGGATAAGGGTTCCGAGGATTTATTGCAATGGTAAGTGTCACGCTTTCTTCCTCAGATGTTTCGTTCGTGTCTTTATCATCTGTATGTGATTCAAAAGGAGAAGTGTTTTGGCGTTCTTCTTCCTTTTCCGTATTCTTTTTATACAAAACGTCGACTACAGCTAATTGCAACCCATGTGCAAAGCACAGTTCAAATAACAGTGGTTTTTCTGGGAAGTCGATTCGTTTTTTTTTGTTTAACGAGATTTTGGAACTCAACCATCATGTCAGTTTTATCGGTATTTGCGAAGTTTGTTATTATAGACCTGATTGTGTTTGGTGAATTAGGAAGTTGGAATTCGCTTTTTGAAAACAAATATCTCACATCTGGTGATGTACTAAATAGACTAAGGGCCACAGCGTCTTTACAAACCATTCTGGAGACAATCTTTTCCATCGAGTTTTCCTTTTTGAAAAAGTTAATGATTGTGTTCAATTTTTTCTTGGGTATTTCTTCCTCACAATTGTTAATATCATCTGTTGAATTATTCTTTGATGTTGATGTTTCAGGATATGAATCTGAATTAGTTGGACCATTTAATTGACTTCCAGAAATAAGATCAATGCAATGCTTTGTTTTTAAATGTGTTCTCAAACTTTTTGCAAGAGCATTTACTGATCTTTAATATGTCAGAACATAGAGAACATTTTGCGGAGTTACCTTTGGCCATTTAATTAATATAATGCCATATGTTCTTCCCAAAGCCCTCATCTTTATTCTTCTCGTTATGGATTTTTTTTCGAAAATGATATATTTTTTAAATTAAGTTGTACCTGCTGAACATATATGATTAAAATGTAAAGCTTAACTTCAGTAACTCACTCACTTAGTAAGAAGATATTCGTATTATACAAAATCCAAAAATGAAGGTGACTTCAACCATACACTCACTCATGTTTTCAATCAACGACTGAAAACGCCGAGCATTTAGCGTAGATGATCCTGCCCACGAAATCATTTCTAAATAAAGGAATAAAATTGATTGCTTATGATACTTGGAAATGAGCTTTTTGAGCATAAAAATTAATTCGCTTCGTATAAATCGTGCGTAATAAAAGGGCATTATTTAGTTCCAACTGAGAACCTTATAACTTATCCTGCAAAAAGAATCAAATTGTATCGAAACATTGCGGACATTTTCCCAAGTCTGTCTTAGTACCTGCGTTACTATAGGGAGTATGCTAATTTTTAAGGTTTTGTACTAAAATACAAAACCCTATTGCAATCCCGACCTGTGTCCGTCTGTCCGTCCGTCTGTATGTCACAGCACTTTTTCTCCGAAACTATAGAAGCTACGGCAATGAAAATGACTTCTTGAAAGTTTTAGGGGTGGAAAAATTTTTCAAAGACGTTTAAGGGGGGTCTCTCCATAAAGGGAGGTGATCCTTAAAGGGTGTCATTGGAAAGGTCTTAATGAGATCTTCTCAAAACAAGTCTTAAAACTGCCTTATCGGTACCTAGGGGGGTAGGGGAAGGGGGAATGTACGAACTTTTCGCGTACCCCCCTCGCGATTGGACACCGTTCATCCGAAAAATCTGAAAAAATTCATGAATGTAGGCCTTTATGAGTACAACAACAACAAATACATGAGGAGTCAAAATTCACTCAACCTTGTTAGTAAAAGTATGATTTATCGATTTTATGTTTTCTTGAATAAAATCTTAACGGAGCCCTTAAATTTAATAAAATTCAGCACACAGATGACTATTTACAAGATCAATCTGTCCTGAAAGCTTTATAGCCCAGTCATATTAGGGCTTTCACCTCGGAATGAAAGATAATAAGCTGCAAATTGGTATGAACCTTTGTTTTGTCATTCTAAATGTTGTCTCAAAAGTCACAATCGTTATCGTGTCCGCGTCTTAAGATATTCAAGGTCAAAGGTCACAAAAATCGGTTTTTCGCGAATATCTGGCTTCCTATCGGTTAAATGAGATTTGCATTTATTATAAAAGTTGTAGGCTATAAAATTCCCTACAACTTTTGTTTAAACTTTTTTTTCATACGACCAACCATTTTGAAGGTAGAGCGCGAAGAGTGCACATCGTACAGTCATATACGGCCTAATGCAAGGTCAAGCGTGAGTTATGGATATCAGTACGTTATAAAGTCAATTATTTACTTGGAAATTATAATTATTAAACAATGCCTATTATTTATGTACTAACTATTAATTATTTATATTTAATTAAAGTAAGTAACTTATTAAGATCGAGTATTATTTAACGAAGTTATAGCGATTTGAATTTCCCTGTACTACTATGGAACAATATGCACTGCATTACTATGGAAACATATGGCTATGGAACAATATGCGCTTTTTACCGACTCAGACACTACAGCTTTGCTAGGATTTGCTTGAAAATTTCAGGAATGATAAGTATCATGATGGATACCTTTGACAATTGGTGCAGCTAATGGTATCAGTAATCGTAAAACAGAATGGTGGCCGTTTTAAATGCGAAGATTGAATAATTTTGAGTTATTTTTCCACAACTTCAACGTTTAAGCTCCATGCTTTGAACACTGGATTCAATTTGATGAATGACTGAAGATGAGTACCTACAATTAATACTCATACGGGAAACAAGTAGAGGAGGTAGAAGAGAGCTCCTAGCAAAAGCGCTTTGTAATCATTCTAGGATTCGAAAAAATTGGCCATGAATCGATGATTATAGTACAGGAGAGTGGCCCTTGCAAAAAAATTTCATCAAAGGTAGCCGATATGAGTATGAAATGAAAGTTTTCATGGGAGCTTTTCTAAACCGTTCTTAAACTGACAGTTTTTGCTTTAGTGGTGGCACAGGGGTGGGGAATACATGAAAAATGTGTTTCCTCCCTCGTGAACGGACAATTGTGATCTAAAACATCTGACAAAATTAACAAGGGAGATATTTATGCGTATAACAATAACAAATACCTCAAAAGTCAAAATTCATTCAACTTTGTTATGAATAGTATGATCTACGGATTTCATATTTTCTCCAATAAAATCGTCTTTTACATGTTTCTTGATTTTATTCGTTCCTGGTGACTGCATTTTGTAGGTTAAGTACAAAACCCTTATGACATGAGCTTAGGCCTGTCTACCCAACCTGTTTTTATTCGAGTGTGTCGAATAAAAACTGATCAGAGATCAAGCCTTATAGGATAGGCGTGGTGTGGGCTGGCAGATACGTCATTTACACGAATAAGCAACATTGAGCGAGCATTTTTCGAAAATATTTGAGTCATGTATATTTTACCGGATCCGGTATATTTGTTCTGGATCCGGTAGGTGTCTAATATTGCCGGGTCCGCTGGATTGCCGGATCCAGTTTTCCGTATCGCAATCCCTTGATGTGTGCCACAAATACTTTATACAATAGTTTCGTATAGAAAATATCTTGTTAATCCTTATGTCATTTTCCGAAAAGTTTTTAATCAACACGTGCGCAAGTGGTCCCACGCTGGGCGCTAATAATTTTAAAGGTAAGGTCCGTCTTTATTCATCGCGAGTTTCAACGGAACTGAACAATTAATTACTATTTCTAACTAATTGTAGCTTAATTCTAAAACTGTAGTGATGGTATTCTGCTGTTCCCACAGAAGCATGGAATTTCATGATAACCCAATTGCATTTTGGCGATGCAGCCATGGGGTCAGCACATTTGCATCATGGGAAGGCGCCATCTTATACATCTTTGAGCCAAATTTTTGATATTCGGAGGACATTGTTCGATTTATTAGTTGGGCTTTTTTAGATATGGCTTAAAAACTGAGCGTGAAACAAGAAAAACTGGTCAACCATACATGAGAAGAATGCGAGGTAATTATTGCCTTTCATTTTTCTCAACTGTATCAGACCGGATTTCCTTTTTCCGCGCTCACTTTTCGCGCCGCATCTTGGTTTACTCCTGCAAAATCCTTCTGGCAGTAGTATTCACCTTCTACTTGAATTTGATTACATAAGGATTTCTTACAAATTGTTAAGATCCAATTTAAATGAAATCTATATAATTTATTAATCAGTTCGAAAGGAGTCGCATCATCCGACTTCTTAGATTTCTTCCTTGGAAATACAAACAATGCGCAAGGGTGTTTAACGTCGGAATTGCGTCGAAAGCTTTATAGAAAGATTAAATTCAAATCTTCTCCATTTTGTATTCGTTAATTCGATTGAAAAAATGTATGAGACGAAGCATTTTTAGATGATTATTTATGGGCTTTTAAACACCCTCTAAGATGATTATATCGCACTTTCGGTTGAAGTGCTCTCATGTTTGCTAAATTTGATTTTATGGTTTATGCAAAGATTATGCTAAGGAAAGTGTCACTTAGCGAAGCCTTCGGATAAATTTCGAGGAATTTATGCAGCCAATGGTTCTTACGGAACCCGTTACATGACAATGATTTCCTCCACTCTAGTATTGGTCTTAATGATACAATCAAAAAAAAAAATTTTGGGGATTTAAAATCCTTCTTCTTTGAATGTAAATTTATGTGTCAGGTGTACTTCACTTGATATGATTAAATACATGAATAAATCATTTGAGTTGCAATTTGAGGATTACTTCCAAGTACTCTGGAATCATCAACAACAAAACAGATGCTACGTTTACATCCATGATGACAAAACAATTCCATCACATAAATAACAACTCATTCAATTTCGGTGTTCGTCCCCTAAGAAATTCTTTCATGCGGGTGGTTTTCTATATCAGTGCAAGGATGACGAGTATGTTTGAGGCCCAACAACAAAATCACGTGCACTTGTCGATGATATGGTACTGAAAGGGAAACGATGCAAAGCGGGTGTAAGAGGATGGATGAAAGGTTCTTTTAATTTGCTCAATGGAATACCTTCCCGACAAATATTACAAGGGATTGAGATAAGGCAAGATTGATCATTGTTCGGACAGGTATTGCTTTGGCGGGACGGAATGAAAAACTGTTGGAAAGCTGCAGACGACGAGCATTTTTTTCTTTTCGATGATGGTTTGTTCGAATGGGAAGCAGATGCATTGCATCAGCTGTTCATTTTCCCCCGATTTCTAAGAGGTTATTCCCTTCGGAGCTATTCACGTTTCAGTTGTTGAACTCTACTCGGTTGTTGCCGAGCCCTCTTTACTACCCTTATACGCTATGGTTTCTCGATATACGAGTATTGCAGGGATTAAAAGAATGCTTTGTAGACAGATTGGTGGATAATAAAATGATCTGGGTCACAAGTGCCCATTTATTTTCCTTTTAGGATAAGTACCGGTCAAAACCAGTTTTAAATATTTTTGGGGATATGATCCAATATGAGGAATGCTTGGTGAGTATTGAAGAAACTGGAATAAAATTAAAGGAATTAGATTCAT
Source organism: Odontomyia ornata (assembly GCA_963969285.1). NCBI lineage: Eukaryota > Metazoa > Arthropoda > Insecta > Diptera > Stratiomyidae > Odontomyia > Odontomyia ornata. The sequence goes on from OZ017738.1 coordinate 381,319,376, forward strand.
TCGCAGCTGGATCGGGGAACAGCATATGGTATCAGTAAATTATATATAATTACTTATATGGTTTGCAATTTAGCGAATTGTTCTCTTTTATACGTAGAAAATAATATTATTTGGAATAGACTTTTTAAAAATCTGATCAAATAGTAAATTGCATCCATAATATAAGATTTGTAGTTTTAAATGTCGATGTTAGCTTTCTTTTTCCACGTAGATTCGTTTTAATATGCAATAATTCGATTTGTTTCAAATTTTTACACTTTTCCATTTAAAATTCGGAAAAGATTCTTACAATGATGGAAATCCTGTTGAGTCTCCCAAGTATTATTCAAGAGCTTTCGTAAATATGATGATTTAACGAGAATCAAGAGCAATTGTGGAGGTTTCTGAAGATAAACGCCAAATTTATAACAACTATGAGTTGATTCAGGTCCTTCACTTCAAAAAACAGATCAATCGAGATCAAGAATTGTTATAATCAGCTATGTGTACTCAAAGCTGTCGGGTTTATTATTTATGTATTTCAGTTTTCTTTGATATGATCAGTTGATTTTTATTTAATAATAACGTTTCTTGTGAGATTGAAGATTTACGTTTCCACTAGATGCTATTAAAAAATTTGAATACTTTAATGGTAAAAATTTTATTCTAAATAGAATTATTAATTAAATAGTAGTCACTTTCATTCAAGCTATACCTACCTTATTCTTTATGATAATAATCATCATCAGGTTGAACCGTGTTTTTGGGCAGGGCTTGAAGTCATTTACGCCTGCAGTATTGACTGCACTGGCAGAACATTATTTCGGGCTACATCTCTTTTACTACCGCCATAAAACACCTTCAGGTTAGAGAGTACTTTCAAAATATTGGATACGACGGAAGTGAAAGGGAATTTTGAATTTCTTGGCTATCTGTACCTGAAGGTGATCAAGAATACCTTTCCTTATTTGAAGAAATTACCAAATGTAATGAGTAACATGATTCCATTTTCCAGTAGATTACCATATTTTCCATATACCGCCCTTGTACAGCGAATTGCTATATACCTAAGTTTGATAGACTGCATCTACTTCCTTACTGAGCCAGCCTAGATATAGTCGAAAACAGATTTAAGACTTTTTTCAGCTAACTGGTTAGCTGAACCCTGCCTTAGTATGAGGTCGGTACAATAAGTACTAGCCAAAAATAAACGAAATTTTGAAAAAGCGGCGATTTATTTCTCAACATAATTTTCTCTTGGCTCAATACACTTGACGTAGCGATACTCCAACTTCTTCGACCCCTCTGAAAATACGTTTTCTTGAGGTCTGCAATGTAGCCCGCCGTCGCGGTGATGACCTTCTCAATCGACTCAAATTTCTGCCCGAAAAGAAGTCGCACGGGGCCAAATCTGGAGAAAATGGTGAATGTGCTTACAGTTCGTAGCCCAATTCGATTAATTTAGCAGTGGCTACGGCGTGGGTGTGAGCCGATGCATTGTCATAGTGCAAGAGCACTTTTTTCTTCGCCAAATGGGGCCATGTTTTGCAATTCGGTGTCAAATTGGCCCAATAATTTGGCATAGTAGAGCCTTGTGACCGCTTTGCCCTCCTCCAGATATAGATAACACCCTTTGAATCCCAGAAAATGGTGGCCATCGCCCTTCCAGCCAATAGGACACTCTTTGATTTCTTCGGACATTCCGGATGAAGTTCACTGTTTTGACTGCCTCTTGGTCTTTACCAGTGGAGGCATTTTTCGTCGATGGTTACAAAATAACGCAGAAACTCCTCTGAATTGTGGTTTAACAGCGTCAAACACTGCTCAGAAGTGGTCTCACGGATGGGTTTGTTGTCTGGAGTGATCGAATGTAGCACTTATCAGTCTGACAGCTTTCTTTGAGATGTCTATTGCCTTAGCTATCCCGCGTGCCTTCAATCGACGGTCTACCAATACGAGCTCGTGGATTTTTGTCACGTTATCTTCCGCGATAGCCGTTTTTGGGGCACCTTTGCATGTCTCATCAAAAATCGTCGTACGCCAACGTTAAAACTTATTAAACCAGTTTTTTACGATTGCCATCACAGGAACAGGTCACCTTACACAGCATCCAAGCGCTTTTTGATTTCGCTGCGTGATTTCCCTTCCAAAACAAGAATTGAATCGTCGCTCGATATTGCTCTTTGTCCATTTTCTAAAATCCGAGGACACGGCCGCTTCTACACGGGGAAAAACCAAAACTTAGAGTTTAACAGCAGCCATTTTCAAGAATGTACTACATGATAGTTAATCTCTCTTGCGATAGTGGCGCCATCAGGCAGTAAGGTTACGTACTTATCGGACCATCCTCGTACTTTGTAGGCTGGAGTAACATTTACGTGACTCTATATGAGCAGCGGTTACCGGCTGGAGTTACGTTGATGTGACTTCAATTCACCAGAGGTGATAGGTTGGGATCACTTAAACGTGGCAATAATAAAGTGCTGATTATTGGGCGGTTTCTTGTTTATTTTAGCATAATTTTTCTAAGGATTACTCTCCTATATGTTGTTAGCGGTTTTAAGCTCACATTGATGTAATTTTATTTTTTTGTTTCTATTTTATAAGACCTCATCTATTTGTGGCGTAGTCCACGTAGTGTAGTGGCTACAGCACTCACCCCGTAAGCCGAAGGTCCCTGGTTCGATTCTCGTCGGCGACAATGAAATTTAATTCGAGTGATACTTCGGACGGACTATAAGTCCATTTGTGATAACCTCGATCCTGCGGATCGATATTCCGCCGAGATCTGTCACCCCTATATTTGAATGTCCCAGCCAGCTGATAAAGTTGTGTAACAGATCTCTACACACTACGCCACTGACGTCGACGGGTGTTGAACGAAAAGAAAACGAACAGATCACTACACCCTACGCCACTGACGTCGACGGCTGGCGAGCGAACTAGACAAGAATGAGCACCTCGCGGCGACTTCACCGGGACGTGGGTGAAAAGAACAATGGTGGTTGTGTTTTTTGCTGATTGTCGTCGGCCGAGTAGTTAATCTGTTCGTTTGGTTCAGTTGTGTGCCGTAAGGAAATGAGACGTTCCTAGTGCGGGAATCGCATATAAAAACAGAAACAAAAGATCGAAAGGTGAATTATGTGCTAAACTAGTCCCAGGTCAAATTAGTGTGCTTCTGAAGGCGAAAAGAAAAAGAAGTGAAATTTCCCTACAAGTTAGTCTCAATTGAGGCTATAAGATACCATTACGAGGTAAACTCATTCAAATATTTTACAGATTTCACCAGAGGAAGGAGGATGTAAGAAATCCGTGAGTGGAAAAAATTGCTTCTTCTTCTTCTTAGCACTACAGCCTCTTTCGGACCTTCACTTCCTGCAAACAGTGCCTCCACTGTCTCGGTCCGTTGACCGTGTCATCCAATTCCGAAATCCGAGCAGCGATGAACTGTCTTCGTCAACCGAGTCAGACCAGCATTTCCTCGGTTTACCCACTGGCCGCTGGTCTTCAGTTCTCCCAACGAATACCTTCTTGGGTATCCGTTGTTCGTCCATACGATTCATGTGTCCAGCCCATTGCAGCTTCCGCAGTCTAACAATCATTGAGACCTCCGGGTCGTCCAAAATCTCATACAGCTCATGGTTGTGTCGAATTTGCCATTGGTCCTCGTCTAGCTTCGCTCTGATTTTTCGCCTCAGGACCCGTCGCTCAAAGGCGTTCAATATATTTGCGGATGCTTGGGTTAGGGTCCATGTTTCATACCCATAGCATAACACAGGTCTTATCACAGATTTGTATACTTGGAGCTTTGTTTTCCTGTGTATGCAGCTGGTCTTCAAGATCGTCAATACTGAATAAAATACTTTATTTGCGAGCTGTATTCTTCGGCGTATTTCGTCTCTCTCATTACTCGTTTTCGTTATTTTGGCACCTAAATACACAAATTTGCTAACATTGTTGATACTGTATTCACCAAGTGTGATATTATGTGTATTTGGGGTATTTTTCTTCGACTGCGTCATGAGCTTTGTTTTATTTTCGTTGCTTTGTAGCCCTACTAGTTTTGCTTCGCTGTCGACTTTCAGGAAGAGATCTTTGGCAGTTGTTAGTGACCGTGACAGAATGTTGATGTCGTGTGCATAGGCTGCTACCTGGCTCGACTTGTATAGTAATGTACCTCGCGAATCGACAGGTAGCTTCCGTATGACGTACTCCAGAGCCAAATTGAATAGCAATGGGGCCAGCCCATCTGCCTGCTTTAGTCCGGTATTTGTTTCAAAAGCATCGGTGAGTTGGTTATTGATGCGGACTAAGGGGGTCATCGACGTCATTGTCATTTTGGTAAGACGGAATAATTTGGCTGGGATGCCAAAACTAAGCATTGTTTGTTACAGAACGTTACGATCAATACTGTCGTATGCTTGCTTGAAGTCAACGAAAATTTGGTGAACGTCTATGTTGAGTTCCCAGCATTTTTCAAGTATCTGCTTGACTGCGAACAATTGATCTGTTGTTGATCTACCTGCCCTAAAACCACCTTGATACTCCCCAATAATGCTGTTGGCGTATGATCCGATTTTATTTTCGAAGATTTTAGAAAATATTTTAAGCGCCGAACAAAGTAGTGATATGCCTCTATAATTTTCGCACTGTAGCTTGTCACCTTTTTTGTGGATAGGGAATATAATTGATAGGCTCTACTCTTTCGGCACATGTCCTTGTTGCCAAATGTACTGGATGACTTTGTGAATGGCTTGATGAACACTGCTGCCCCCATATTTGATGAGCTCCACTGGAATCTCATCAATGCCCGGCGCTTTATTATTCTTTTGGGCTTTGATGATGGAACACTCTTCATCAAGAGTTGGTGGGGCCAATGGAAGCTCTCCGCAGACATTTATAGGCTCCACTGTTCTGGAGCTGTGCGAAGGATTGAGGGGGTTCTTGAAATATGATGCCCATCTTTCCATAATCTTGATTTCATCAGGGATTATATTGCCGCTGTCATCACGACAGAGCGTGGTTTTGGGCAGATAACCACGTTTCAGGCTTTTCACTACTTTGTATGTTTGTCTTGTGTTATTGCTCGCTAAACTTACATTTATACTTCTCAATTGGTCGTCATATTATTTTCTTTTCTTAATCTTAATTATCTTATTCGCTACTCTTCTGAGATTTTCATAGTGTTTTCTCATCGTCCTGGTTTTCCTACCTACGTTTTCTTTATACGCCTGATTCTTTTTATCTAACGCATTCTGGCACTCTTCGTCGACCCAATCATTCCTCTTGCGCCGGGCTTGATGTCCGATCGTCTGTTCTGCCTCGGTTCTGGTAGCCGCTTTCACTTCCATCCACTGCTCGTTACTCGTCTTTAACGAAGCGTCTGATAAGATGGGAGCCAGCTGGTTGTCGAGGGTCTCCGTTCTTGGTGATTATTCTTGGAAAAAATTTCTACTTCAGAGAATAACCTCTATAGTGATATGATTCGTGGTAACTTCGTGTATAACTACAATAACTTAACCTTAAAGACGATTCCAATTCTCAATATGTCGATACGTTCTGCTTCAACGCATCTTTAAGTGAACGGTATATGACCATACAGCGAGAGTGGAGCCACAAATAGAGACGAGTTGTCACCAAGCACTCAGCAGCTTGAAACTCCATTATTACAGTTGACGATATCATCGATGCCATCAAGTAGTAGCGATAATTGTAACTATCTAAGCAAAATAGCCCAGCTTGTTCAGCTGATCCGACATTTCCACCAATTAGTAATAGTGATAGCAACTCAGATGAGAAGAAATATCTTTGCTAATGGATCGAGCGGTATGTTGTTGAACGGTTATTCAAATAACAATCTTAATGTTCGAGTTAAAATCCCAAACTCAAGGTCAATCTAACCCCCAAAGATCCATATTTTCATGAAATTAAGATTAGTTTATCAATTCGGATGACATCGGTAGACGGTAGAAGGCAGAATTTTCCTAACTTCTAATTTTTACTAAATCATTCTGAATCTCTATACGGAGATCAGTATATTTCCGAAAGATGACATTGACCCCTTGTAGAGGGACTGATTCTCAGAGGTATAAATGAAGATATATTGTTGATCTATGCATTTTACGAATTGAGCATCTTATTTCACATGTATTTTCCATTTTAAATTTGATCCTTACATCGTTATGAACACTTCATAGTTTCAAGATACTCTATATGACACAAATTGATAAAGTCCTTAAATCTTTTCGAGCTACATCCAACTAATTTATAACTATTAACCGCAATTTTTTTCTATTTAAAGACAAACATTCTTTTTTAATGGTTATTGTTTACTTAAAATATATCTTCGGGATTTAGGATTTCTCAGGAAAAAACGCACTCGTCGATAATTAAAAGTAAGACGGGTTTTTAGATTGTTGCCGAAACTGTGAGATGTTGGAGACTGCGCACTGTAGACCTGAATCAGTTTTTTCTGTGAAATTAATTTTTAATTGCCATTTATTCTATAAATATTATCTGCTTTGATTTCCACATGCATATATGACCATTAAGATATTTCTTAACCGGTATTGATATTTCTACCTGGAAGGAAAGTCTCATGAGAAAGAACAGAAATCTGTTAATGTTGTTGACTTTGACTTGACCTGGATTCTATGTTCATAAAAGTTTTTATAATCATTCACAGAAATTTGCCTTAACTTATTTTCATGGTATTTAAGAGATAACCAAGAACAGAAATTAAAACTACTTGCCAATGCGTATATCATAGTGGTTACGACTAGGATTAACGTCCTAGGTTGTTTATCGGGCACTTGCACTTGTTTCACCTTTTCATCGATTCTTCACGAATGCCGATCCACCAGCATTTGACTTACACATAATAATATTTTCGATTATTATTAATCAACCCACTCATTTTTGACAATCAGGTATACTTTCTCGTTTTAGTTATAGCGTCCTTCTAATTGAAACGATTAAAATTCATCTAATTCATAGAGATGACTAATTTGAGTAAGTGCCGGCAAACTTCATGTGCGTATCTTTAAATGTTTAATGAGCCTACATATATTCCAGCAAACCAAAGTAGCTAATGTATCCTTGAATGCTTTATCCCCGTAGTGGAAAATCGCTGATAGAGGACCAGGCAGAAATTTTTGGATTGACTTGATATGTGTCGGTGAGAAAAAGGCTCATCTCCCCTCAAGTCTATTCGCTACGTCTGTCACTACATCATTTATCCTACCATTTTCTGCATGACGTGATTTGGGTGCGTCGTTTATTTGTGTTTCACATTTTTTCAAAATTGCTGATTGCTATTCAAGCCCATTGATTAGCTAAAGATGTGATTTCATTAAAAATCGTTGGCCGGCAGAAAAGGTCGAATTAACAACCCTGTGCATGGGATGCAAACGAGGTAATTACCTGTTGCAAAATACTCCATCCATTGCAAGTATTGTACTTCTATCGTGGTAGTATATAAAAACTTATAATTTATGTTTTGCGATATATATATATACTATACTTTTATCCGTATTCAAAATGTACATAGTTGCAATTGAATAAAATTTCCTCCTATTGTATTCAAATTAAAACTGAAAGTTTAGCAATGCAGCAGGTCCAAAACTAAGGTTAATCAAATATGCAAGCATAGCAATTCTGAGTATAAAAGACCCGGACCTAAGGATTTGAGGAATTTAAATAGTTACGCATATATGTTTTTACATATAATAATATGTGTGTAAGAAAAAATATGTTTACAAATTAACAATTCGCTTTTATGTTCCGTTATTTATTTCTATTACCAACGTCAATGCGTTCTCATCGTGGTAGATATAGGAACTGTATTATAAGAGGGAACGTAACAAATGTTAATAAATGTTCAGGTGATCGTTACAAATTATTAAACTTATACATGCGTCAAATGAAGCTTGTGCACTTACAAAGTCCAAATGAATATATTTAGAAATTCTTTATTTGCATATAATGTTATTGAGAATTACTCCAGTAGCCGACATTTGATTGTAAAAGAGCGATACGGTATATTTAAGTAAATGGAAGATATAAACTGAAATCCATTTGCAAAAAGTAAAACCAACAAACAAGAAAGATAATATATTTGTACGGCCGAAATGCATAAACGTGATATAACTATAATCACAAGATACACATCCAAACTATTCAACTTTTCTCTTTAAAAGTATGTATAAGGATACAGATATAACCTTTATATTATCCTGGAATTGCTCTCAACTATGGTTTTCAATTCCATATCACAACCTAAAAGTACTTTTCTTGTGCGATGACTACTACTTTTATTTTTTTTAAGTATCGTTAAACTTTTAAATCATTTATTTTTGCAAAACCCCGTTTTGATAGTTTATGGAAACGTGTTCGTTTATTAGTTTTCTCTCTTCATATTCTATTAGCACCTAAAGAAAATAACAAAATGAACTGCTGAACAAAAAAATCTTTCCTTTCAAGTAACTCGTTCTATTTCAGCAGGATATATCGGCGAGAGGTGCGTATGCCGCTCAGAAGGTAGGGTTCCAGTCATGGTATAAAGAATAACAAGGTATGCTCGCTTATGAAAAACGCTTTTTATGTGACGTCACATGGATCGGAGCTTTCAGATAGAATGCATTTGTTAATGAATTTATATGGATTTCAGGACTTGTTTGAAATAAAATCAGAGATTTCTCATAAAAATCCAGTTTCTTGCTTGATTTTTACCTTTGTAATTAATTTTATGCTCAAACTAATATAAATAAATCTTCAAGTTCAAGGAATACATATTCTGATAAATGCAATTGCTCTGCTTCGGTATAGGTGCGCATTTTAAGTTAATAGTTTGTTGAATATATTATTAACTGATCTGATTAAGGTAAGCTTTTCGCAAATATTTTAAATACATTAACTAGTTTTCTTCTCTGGAATATCAATACATGATCTTTAATCATCCATACATTTCAAGTTATTTATAAGCAACAAAGTAAGTAATGCGTACAAACTAAGAAAAATGAATTTTTTTCAATTCTTGAATGGTGAGACAAAGTTTCATTCAATTTGACGTTTTTCAGCAAGCATAAACGATTTTCAGGGGATCGTTAATTTTAAAATTTTATTCAATTCGAATTCAAGGACAATCAACGAGACACGTAACGTTCTCATTAACAAATCCTATGGAAATTTTATCAATTCAAATATTGCAAGAATTAGTTGCAGGCAATTTTATTTTATGCAGGTAATTCGGTTTTACTATATATTATAAATATCACATTGCTATCATGGATATGTTTCCCTCACTTTTTTATATTTTCCTTTATATTCAATCTTGCGCATGCCTAAATTCAGTTTGAGTCGAAAATATGTTTTACATCCATGAAACACTCCGTTGGCTTTACTATTAAGATCAATATCGGTAGATTAAGTTATTAAATTCTGAATATAGTGTTTTCCAATAAGAGGTGTTATTTTGAATAGATCTTGTGATTTAACACCTTGCGACTTCTTCCTTTGGGGCCACATAAAAGAAAAGATCTACGCCAATAGCCCAGCGTCGATTCAAGACCTCAAAGGTGGAATTCGTGAGGCTATCGAGGACATAGGGCAGCCACTTTGCGATTTGGTTATGGAAAATTTCATGAAAAGGATATGGTACTGTCAGCGTGTCGAGGTGGTCATTTGCCTGATGTTATTTTTCACTATTAACGGCATACCTTCTTTTTTATAATGAAATAAATATCCGATCATTTATATTAAAAAATGGTATTTTTCTTTTAATATGAAAAATAACACCTCTTATCGGATTTGGTTATGGAAAATTTCATGAAAAGGATATGGACCTGTAAGCGTGGTCGTGGTGATCATTTGCCTGATTGTATTTTTTATTATTAACGACATACCTTCTTCTTTATAATGAAATAAACATATGATCATTTATGATAAAAAATAGCACTTATCTTTTAATATCAAAATAACACCTCTTATTTGATTATGGAAAATTTCATGAAAAGGATATGGTCCTGCAAGCGTGGTCGTGGAGGTTATTTGCCCGACGTTATTTTTTACTATTAACGGCATAACTTTTTCTTTAGAATCAAATAAACACCCGATCATTTATATAAAAAAATGACATTTTTCTTTTAATATTAAAATAACACCTCTTATTGGAAAAGAAATCAACATTTGTCGATCCAACCGATTCGATCCATGTGACGTCATAAAAGCTTTAAATAGCGATCCAGCTTTCGTGAGCGAGCATACCTTGTTATTCTTTATACCATGGGTTCCAGTAATCCACGATTGGTCGGTTTCACGTTGCAGTCGGTACGCGATGTCATATTTTGAATCTGTGTGTTTTTATTACAGTAGATTTCTTCGGTTTTGAATTCAAGTAGAGAATTTCGGGAATCGCGTCGGTTATATTCGGTAGCGCATACTCTTTCAGTGGCTGTTTTTGTTCCTTTTCTCCGGGATGACGATATGTAATTTAGAGTAGAGTCGATGGAAGCTGTTCGACCAAAACTCCTCTTCAGACAAGCTACTTAGCATGCAGCCACCTCGGAGTAGACTAAGAGTATCCGGGCTTGTCGAGCTGATGGATACAGTTCCTGGCACCTTCTAAGACTTTACATCTAGAGGTTGGTTTAGATTTCCTTCGGGAAATCTTAAACGTACAAGAAGTGGAAAATCAGTACACATTTAGTTATGATACGTGCTGGTTCAAAATCAAAAAGTATCGCAGCTGGGTAGACGGATACACGGCCAAAGCGTGATACTGACCATATCACCAGGTGTACTGCCGTCACATTTGGTAAAGATAATGAGATACTCAAACTGTCTCTAAGCGAAGGCCCGAAAGGGGCTGTATCATTTAAAATGTGTGCAAGTTATAATGAAGTATACGCCGCTAGTTTTTCAAGTACCAATGAACTACGGAGGTCAATATAGTGATTTATTTTTAAAGATATTAATCAAATCTAGATGATTAATTACTGCTCGTAGAATTTGCTGGCGGCAGCCCTAAGCTTTCCTTGATGCGCGCTGACCACAACGGTAATATATCTTTATTGTCCAACATTGCACCCATGCTCATTTTCTGTGCAATGTACATTTAGTTGATATGTGTGTATAACTGAGCCTATTTCATTACCAGCCATCAATTAGTACATAAAAACAGCATACAGGATATTCCAGTTTCATTCCAAGACTGAGAACGCATTTTCAGTGTTTCATACGAGACTATCGATAGATGAATGATTGCCTTGAGACCAATGAAAATTCCTGAGTCACTACAAACAGATACGCAGATATTGCAGTGCGGGCGACCAGTTCGTTTGAAAATTGTTAGGAGCTTATAAAGGATAGAACAAACTACGACAAGCTAGTCGCGCGATTATTATAATTTATACATGGTTAAATAGAAGGACGTACACTGCGACTTTGTGACATTTTTGACCAGTTTAATTGTCACAAGGATTTGCAATTTTTCCTAAAATCAGTTTACTAGATATGATAATTTTCGGGTCGCATGTTTTTGTGTACTTGCGCAGGCATACAGCATTTGGCAGTTGCTTGCCCTTGCATAAAGCGCATAAGTGAGTGGGAAGGCTTAACTTAAACCCATATGAATACTGTTTGTTTGTCTACCCGTGTGCCTATAGTTTTTGAAAGCTTTTTTGCATTTGTTCAATAATTGAAGCGGCAATAATATGAAAGTCACATCAAATGAAATATGAGCTAATAATATGGTAATGCTTAAAGAAATGATTTTATAAATACATACATGAAATTTTAATGAAATTTCTGACTACGATGCTGCTTAATGTGTATTATATTTGGTGTCGTCCTAATGTAATATTTTAAATTATTTTAATTTTCAATTTTTGCGTTTTATAGCATTGACTTTCTTAGTTTTTTCCTACAACGTGAATGAAAAGATGAAAGTTTATTTAATTTCACATGTATTATGAGGGTAAGTATTTTATCAGTATTTTACTATGTAACTAAAGTTGAACATACATTTTAAATTAAATTGATTTTTTTCTTTGACCTTACTTACAATAACACCACCCTTCTTTGCATATTTGCTATATCGAGATTCCTGCTGATTGCCTTAAACAAAATGAAGCATATATATTCCAGAAAAAGACATACATACCCTGAACTGAGCATAACAGTGGCTGAAGACCCTTTGCAAAGCTTGTCACAGTGTGCTTATATTTGCGACTGAAAATCGTGCTACACCCTAAGGCAACGCATAGAAGAATAGATATGAAGGATAAAATTACGCAGTAAACGAAATAAAAATAAATAAATTACGCAGAAAATGGAAAAGAAATGCTGGTGAAAATATTGGCCCTAAAATCATTGCATAATTATCTTTATGGGTCCAGGAAAACCCGTATCTTCACTGAACAAAAACCTACAATCTATGCAGTCATCAAAGAATACTAACGGAAAAATGAAGATATGGAAAGCCATCCTCGAAGAGTATGGATGCGAATTGAAATACAAGCCCGGAAAGGCAAATTTAGTAGCTAATGTACTTTCCAGACCTTCACAGGAAAGTAATATAACATCACTCTCAACTTTAACCACTGCGATAACAACTCCGGCCCAAAACTGATACTATCAGTTGACACCCTCATTAATGCATTCCGAACGCAGCTTGCTTTCGGAATTGATGAAACTACAAACTACGCACGTGAAAAAAGTTTCCAAATTATTGGAAACAGGTATTTTTTGAGCCAGTGTACACATGTGAAACCCTCATTGGTATACTGAAAAGGTATATGAATTCAAGCGTCATCAATGGCATCATGGCTACCGAAAATACAATGAGAAGGATTTATGATCTTTATTTTCTCTATTTCAGTAGCTACAAAATAACGTTTACACAAAAAGAAGTCGAAAACATTTATGATGAAACAGAACAAGACGAAATTTTAGTGAAAGTTCATAATTGGGCACATAGAAGTGTAAATGGAAATAGGAAACAAATTTTAGAAAAATACTACCTTCCAGAAATGAATGCTAAGTTCAAGAAAATAGTAAAGCAATGCATCATATGCAAGGAACATAAGTATGATAGGCATCCCAAAAATCTTATACTCGATACAATCTAACCTCAGAATATCCTTGCTACATCATATATACATGTGGACATCTACCTGAAAGAATCACATGTAGTACACTATTGATAAATTTTCTAAATTCGCCCAAACTAAAATATTAAGATCTCGAGCCGTAGAGGATGTTCATCAGCCACTAAAGCAGCTCCTTATATATTTGGTATCCCTAAAAGCGTGGTTATAAATGAAAAAAATTCTCTAAACTCCGCTTCAATTACCTTCATGATGTAAGATCAACTCGGCATCCAAATTTACCACACACCGGCCTTTAACAGCGAGGTTAATGAGTAGATCAAAAGGTTCGATTTCACCTCAAAAGAGATAATGCTATGTCTTAAAACGGACGAGATTCACAGATCCTTTGAAGAACATCTGGAAAGGTCTATATATGAGTACAATTGTAGTGTGTACCCAGCTACTGGAAAAAATCAATCGAGGTCTTCTTTGAAAGAATTGTCTCCACTGACTCCGAATTGCTTGAAAAGTTTCATAAGGATAATCTTCAGCAACTTAAAAAGACACAAGAAATGGATATAAAAAATTAAGACACCCAATAAAAACTTATGAAGTGGGAAAGGTAATTTTAAAAAATAATAAACGTGGTGATACTAAACTCTAATTAAGGTATAAGGGAGAAATTGTAAAAGAGGACACGCCGTCTTTGTTGTAACTGATTCAGGAAGAGTAATCCACAAAAGTGATATTAGATTGACTTTCACTTTCAGATTCCTTGCCGCAGCAGCATTTTCCAGCGTACAAAGTATTGACTACTCAAACACAAATTTTTTGGTACTGAGAACCGGAACAGCCAAGGTTCAAGTGGGAAATCTTAAGTTGATCCACATAATAATAATAGGTCAATATACAAACTTCACACAAAAAGTTTTATCCATCATGATAAGCCAAATTTAATCCAGTAATTTTTTCTACGACGACCTCCCAAGTCCGCATCAATAACCAACCTCCCGATGCCTTTGACACAAATATTGGACTAAAGCAAGGAGATGGGCTGGCCTCATTGCTATTCAATTTGGCTCTAGAGTACGTCATAAGGAAGCTACGTGTTGATACACGAGGTACGTTACTATTCAAGTCGAGCCAAATAGTAGCCTATGCGGACGACATCAACATTTTGTCACGGTTGCTAACAGTTGCCAAAGAACTCTTCCTAAAACTCGACAGCGAAGCAAATCTATTAGAGCTACAAATTAATGAAAATAAAACAAAGCTCATGACGCAGTCGAGGTAAAATACCTCAAATACACAAAACATCACATTTGGCGAATACGGCATCGAGAATGTTAGTGAATTGGTGTATTTAGGCGCCAAAGTAACGAAAACAGGTAATGAAAGAGCCAAAATATGCCGAAGAATACAACTCGCAAATAAAATACTTTATTCTGTTCTGACGATCTTGAAGACCAGCTGCATACACAGGAAAACAAAGCTCCAAGTATACAAATCTGTGATAAGACCTGTGTTATGCTATGGGTATGAAACATGGACCCTAACCCAAGCATCCGCAAATGTATTGAATGCCCTTGAGTGACGGGTCCTGAGGCGAATAATCAGAGCAAAGCTAGGCGGGGACCAATGGCGAATTCGATACAACCATGAGCTGTATGAGATTTTTGACGACCCGGAGGTCTCAATGATTGTAAGACTGCGGAAGCTGCAATGGGCTGGCCACATGAATCGTATGGACGAACAACGGATACCCAAAAAGGTATTCGTTGGGAGAACTGAAGGCCGGAGATCAGTGGAGAAACCGAGGAAACGCTGGTCTAACTCGGTTGTTGCTCGGATTTCGAAATTGGAGGACGCGGTCAATGGACCGACAGTTGCAGGCGCTGTTTGCAGGAAGCGAAGGCCCGAGGGGGGCTGTAGTGCTGAGAAGAACAGTTTCTATTCCCTCCTCGGTTATAAGATTAAACAGATAGAAAACTTAATCAGCAACATTGACCGACATATAACTTAAAGATCGCTAAATTTTATTGGTTCGGTAATTAAATGGATGGCGGGGAGTCCAGATCATGATGATTATGTAATAACGAATGGAAAAATTAATGACCTAATAGAAAATAACAGTAAACAGTTTCTAATTGATCAAAAGAGCAATGATTGGATTAACAGGATAACAAACATTACAAACGAAATTGTAAATACTGTAAAAATAATAGCGTTTTCGAAAACACTTTGGCACTTAGCACGCAGTACAAAATAAGATTTGTAAAAGAAGATCTAATGTGCTTAGTCTAAGTCGTTCAATGAGCGCAAGCAAATATTGTTGATCCAAGAATCCTTTCCAAACAAAAAGTAGGAAACATTTTTAAAAATCTTTCAAAAAATCGGGTACCGTTGTAATAATCTCGCTCTTGGCGCCCTGCGCCACTGATGCGACCAGCAGATCCCTACACCCGACGCCACTAACGCCGACCAGCCGATCCATATACCCTATGCCACTGACGTCGACAGGTGGTGAGCGACTTTAAAACTTGAATCAATGCCATTGAACCGCGACTTGACGTTAGTCGGGAAAAACTTGTGGTAAAGCAAGAGGGTCATGCCATACTATGAAGATTCTCAATGTTAGCATCAAAATGTAAATTTTAAGTGGAGCTTTTATTGTATTATTGCTCTACAAAACAATATAAAACGTTTAGTGAAAGGTTTATAAACTAAATTATTGAAATAAAGTGTTTTCGAGCTCGATCTTGCAATGCTTTTTGTCAGATATAGTCTGTTTTGAAAAGTGAGGTTAATAGTTCTATTTTTTCGACCTGTATTGTGAAAAGAGATATAGGCTTTAGAGGGGAAAATAGACACTTGGGGAGCGCTAAGCCAGTTTTGCGTACGAGGAAAAAAGATATTGTTTATTATGGTGCTGCGAGGTTCTGCGAGTATCTAGCCTCAATTTGATTCTTTCGTTCAGGTGGATTGAGGAGCAAGAACTCCAGCGTAAATTTTCGAGCTAGGCAGGAGATAGGGCATGTGTGAGTGCAGGATCCGGATTGTTCACCGCCATCCTGCTGCTGTACAATAGATTTTCTGACGACGGCTCAATAAAACGAAAACGACAGCAAAATCGTTCGCAAGGAGGGAGTAATTTATGCGAGTAAGCATATAGGCGGACGTTCAGGGAAATACCTACTATTTATTTCTGTACTAAATCGGATGTCGTAAATGAGAGCAGAACCGGCCTTGTGTCGACTGTCGGACATAGTTCGCCGAGTGCGGCCCTAAATAGTTATTTATCGTTTTTGCTACGTTTGTAGATAGTTTAGTTTTTGAGATAATGATAAGACCCGTTTTTTTCATACAAACTGACGTTTAAAGTGTAGGTCCCTAAATAATTACCAGATGCTGGAATGTTGCAGGAGATAATTTGTGAGAAAATCCTGATCTTTATTCTTTATATCTTGAAAAATAAAGGCTTCTCGGTTTAATGGCACCAAATTCTTGTGAAACCAGGGGAATGAAATTCATGTCAACTTTTTCAAATATTTCTTTTGTTTTACATTTTTGATTTTTGCAAAACGACATGAAAGTCAAAAATTAATTTAATGAGGAAAACACATTTTTTTTTGACGAGGGGTCTTGTCTCATTAATTTTCAAATTTCATAGTTTGAAATATTCTTCTCACATCTGATATAGAATTAATTGCGAAATGTCATGAAAAATATTCCCACTATATTAATTTGGTAAATGATTGCGGATTGTCAGAAATAGTGAATTGATATCTATGAAAAAAAAAAAAAAAATTTATAATCTACAGTCTCAAAATTAATGTAAGTCATAAATGTTTGGTAAAATGTCTATATAGAATGGTTATTCTTTGAGAGTTAGAAAATTCCCGGACGTATGAATTGCAAACATAACAAAAAAGTAACAATGAAGAGTTCGCAAGTTGAGGAAATGATTGAACAGTAAACGTTTAACGAAATGTTGTGTTGGTGCCCTACAAAACTTCTAGGCTTATTAAAATCTAAAGTACAGGGTGCGGCAACATAACTATCTTTTTTCAAAATTCAACAAAACAAAAAAAGTACGCTTCAACGGTAAATGCACGCTCCGCTCTGTTCCAACGCATGATAGCGACTAACCAAGGGATGAGCAAAACTTTAAAATCACCTCTCTCGAATGAGACTACTAGCGCCGCGCTATAACAGTTAGCACTTTAAGGGCGGGCATTTCAAAAAAGGAAGTTATGCTGCCGCACCCTGTATTAAGGCATTGGACAATAGGAATAATTTTGAAACGAATGAAAAATGTGTGAATGTAATTGAAAGAATAAAGCAAGACTTCCGTAAGTACGGAAAAAAAATCGTAACTCCAGAAAAAGAGTTTTAAAACGACATTTTTTTAAGAAAAGAGTTAGCAATTTTCTTACTACGTAATTAATATTTCTAAATATTTTTGATCAGTTTCGTGAATGAAAAGTATATTTTGGATTACACAAAATAATATATGTAATTAGAGTTAGTTTGTAATATATTAAGATTCTGTTTAAGCTTCCATTTAATATGCCTATTTTGCTGACTTCTGCAGATCGTCTATGGCCAATAACCTTTTCGAAGAATCAAGAGTTGGAATAAAAATTTGCTCGTAGATGAATTAGTTTCCGTTGTGATACAATGTCTTAAGTTGAACGTTATTTGACAAAGTTATCCATTCTTATAAATGTACCTTAAACGACAAATCAAACACTAATTTCAAAAATTATCCAACAGATAAATGCATTTATCTTTCTTAGAATGTGAATTTTCCAAGCTTATAAAATAAATAAGAGATTGGAAAGACGTATTGACTGAACTAATCTTAAGGAAAATAAAGTTGAAAATGCGGTTCCATTTATTTCAAGTAAATATTAAATATAGCAAATTAATAATGAAATCGAACACGATTACGAACTAAATAAAAATATAATAAAACAAATTGCAAATTGATAAAAACATATTCAAATAGAAAAAGGATTTTTTTAAGTGAAAAAAAATTTTTTTTCTCTATCAAATAGATAAATAATTTATCGCAAATATATGGTTTGTTAAATCTAAAATGTTTTTATTATAAAATTTAACTTTTTCCCCCTCTCAGACGGATAAAAGAAAAGTGAAACATACAAAGTTGAAAAGCGGGATTAAGTCATGTTGAATTACTAAATAAAATGTAATAAAAATATGAATTGCTGAACTGCTAACCCAGTCTTTCCTTTCCAGCAAACCTGTTCTTTTCAAGCAGGATAATGCGAGCGAGAGGTTAGTATGCCACCAAGAGGGTAGGGTTCCAGTAATCCGCGGATGGCCGGTTTCACGTTGCGGTCGGTACACGGCGCCGTAGTTTGTGTTTGCGTGTTTTTTTATTAGAGCAGATTTCTTTCGGCTTTGCATTCGAGTAGTGTATGTCGGGCATCGCGCTGGTTATATTCGGGAGCGCATATATTTATCAGCGGTGTTTTTTGGTCCTTTCCTCCGAGATGAAGATATGTAATTTAGAGTAGAGTCGATGGAAGTTATTCGACGCGTTTTAAATCGGGCATTTGAACCGGTGGCTGAGTTTTTGTATTTCGTGCTTAATCTGCTCACGCCAGACCCGCGACACAAACTCCTCTCCGAACTAGCTAGCTAGCCAACAGCCACCTCAGAGTAGACTAAGAGTATCCGGACTTGTTGACCTGATGGGTACAGTCCGTTGTCACGTTCCGAAACTGCACGGCTAGAAATGATGAGAGGACGGTTTGGATTTCCTTCGGGAAATCTCGAATGTACGAGACGTGTTAAATCATTACACCGTGCAATAATGTTAAGGATGCACTGCTATTTTCGGATATCAGCATTATGCACAATTCGACCCAATTGTTTTATATTGCAAATGTACCAAACAATTCTGAAATAAATTTCCAGAGACTTTTATTAGACCTATAAATAAGGATAATGTGGCAAACAAAATCGATTACCAATATATTCTACAACACTAATATCATGTACAACAGAGAAAAATTCACATCCATAGAAATTAACCCCTCATACAACCGGGAAATAGCGATCAGGACATCGAAGAAATACTATCGCTAGAAATGCTAAAGGAATTGCATTTTAACAACTCAAAGCAGTTGAATAGGGTGAATTCTGAAAAAAAACAATTTTTATACTACTTACGGAATCATGACAGTCACAATCATCTTACTAACCTTGGAGAAAATCAAAATTTACCTTTGCACTACCAAGAAAAATCATGAATCAGAAAAGTTCACAACTATAACAGTTTCTTTACCTACCAATTCAGAACCGCTACAGGATTCTTTCCAAGGAAGAATATCGGCCCATTCCAACGGGAAGCCTAAAAATAGCATTCACCGAATGCCACTTTTCTGAGTGAGGGCATCCGGAACTTAAGAGGGGAGAATTTAACACCATTGGCCCTGAATTCCCCACATTCATTTCGTCACCTGACGCCAGTCCATCCAGCAACACAACATTCCAAATACCCAAACTTGACACCTGTCTCGGAACCAGACATTGTCAGCACCACGCGAGTTATCAGTAATAAACATAAGCATATCCGAATATTGGATCCAGAACCAAATCATTCCTATAACCACTTGAGATTCTTTTAATAATTCATTGGATTCCAATATTTATGTTTACTCATTTCCATTTCGATATAATGTTCACAAAATCACTTCAGTCAAAAGATTAAGTTACAGAAGTTGCATTCTGCAAACTCAGCATATCTTCAAACTCTTTGTTTCAGATCATTTCAGTAGAAACCAATGTTTAGATTCAAATCCAAAAGACTAAGTTATAGAAATTGCATTCTGCAATTTCAGCAGTTCACCGGATTCTTTGTTTGAGAATAGTACTTAAGTCTTTGATATGTTCAGGATTAAGTGAGTCTTTAGTGAACTCAGTTAAGTGAGATTCAAATTGTACTCCAGTGTTTTAAAATAATAAAAGTTTTAGTTAAATAAAATTCAATTGTTTTTTTAAAAACCTAAATATAAGTTAAGGTTTTATAACTGGCGCAGTTGTCGTTCTAAGGAGGGAGGATCCCCTTGGAATTTGAACCTACAGTGAAAAGTGTGAAAGTGCAAAGTGTAAAGTTCGAATCGCCGCTAAGTACATTGTACAAGGTGTATATTCCGACGAATACGGAGTAAAACGGGCTTATACCTAATTGTGAAATACACTTCATAAAAACTGAACAAGTGTCTAGTGAAATAGAAACTTTAAGTATTCAGTTTATTGAATACTCATTTAAATACAAGTGAACATCTTAATCTCAAGAAAATTGAGAGTTAACGAAGCATTGGTATTCAGTTATTTGAATACCCTCTCAATACAATTTCTAAAGAAAATTGAGAATTGTCAAAGTTCTGGCGTTCAGTCAATTGAACACCTTTTACATACGATTTCTCAAGGAAATTGAGAATATACAACGCACTGGCGTTCAGTCAATCGAACACCTAATTACAATTACTCAAGAAAATTGAGAATTGAAAGCATTGCAGTTCAGTTTATTGAACAGCATTTTGTTCCAGATTGAATATCAAATTGTTCCTTATCATTTAAGCGCATCAATCAAGTCACCTAGTAATCGCTCCAGCTTTTGTTCCGGTATCAAGATCAAGTAAGTCGTCTCAACTGTTACTTTTAAATAAACGCTAGAATGGCAAACGAAGATCAACTCCCACCATTACCCTTGGAATTATCCTTCGAGGAAATAATTAAGGAAGCACGTAGATTACCTTCCTACACAGGGAATAACAGTGAAATCGCACTAAATACGTAGATAGACAAAGCGGACTTACTTTTATCCTTAACCCGAGATAATCAGCAACTATACATATTCAGGTTAATATTAAATAAACTTCAAGACCCAGCTAGAGAAGCAGTATAAAAATTGACAAATCCTGATTGGTCAAATGTTAAATCCTTGTTAATTTTTACATTCGGAATTAATGAAAGTTATAACAGTATTCTAAATAATATTCATAAAGTTTATATCAATAATGGGAATATTGATGACATTTATAGTGCATTAAATAATCTTCTGAATAAGTTAAATGCAAAATACATTCAAGATCCGCGACAATTATATATAGAATTTTCTCCAATTAGAAATGAAAACCTTGCCCTTAACAAATTTAAATCGTTAATACCCGAATACAAATCATATTTATTAGAAATGAGGAATTGTAGTACCCTTAACGAAGCGTATAAAGTACTCTCTGAAATTAGAGAAAACACACAAGATCAACGAAATCAGAATAATAATACTTATAAATCTAATAAAAATAACACCCACCATAAAAATAATCCTCAAAAATTTAATAATAATGCATATAATAACCACAATAATTATAACAATAATCAGTTTAATAGAAATAACCGGTTCCATAATAATCCATACCCACCTAATAACAATCACCAATACTATAGGCATAACAATAATTATAAACGAAACCAAAATCCACCCGAAAGGATGCAAATCGACAACTCAGACAGACACAGACAACAATATCCAGAACAAATGGCTATAAATTTTCAAACAGCTGCCTCGGAAACCCTTTACCAATAATCAATTTAACAATTGAAAACCATACTATTCCTGTGCTCATTGACACTGGCGCTTCTACGTCTAGCATAGATCCTGATTGTTTACCAAAATCAAACAAATTTATTTTGCCTAAACCAATTCCTATTAATAGTCTAACTGGTCAATATCATGCAACAGAAAAAATTAAAACAAATATGCCGAGCGAATTTAAATTATCCGAATCACATAAAATCCTTTGGAATTCAGTTAAATTTAAAAATCAAAACTTCAAAGCACTAATCGGACAAAACTTATTATATCCTTTAAATACAAAAATTAATATCGGAGAAGGAAGTTTTGAATTAAATGGCCAAAAATTATATTTTAACTATGCCATTCCACTAGAAATAAATTTAAAAAGTAAGTTGGAATGCGAGAATTCTCAAATACAAAAATTGTTTAATGGATTGAACAATGAAGAGTCGATTTCGTTAAGAAATTACTCAAAGAATATGAAAATATATTCTATGAGGAAGGGGATATTCTTACTTGTACGACTCAAACCAAACATGAGATCGTTACAGGGTCAGACAAACCTTTGTACTCAAAAATATACCGATTTCCTCATGTCCATGAAGAGGAAGTTAAAAAACAGATAAACGATATGCTGAAACAGGGCATAATACAGTATTCAACGTCTCCTTACAATGCTCCCATATGGGTTGTCCCTAAAAAATGGACAATTCAGGGAAAAAAATGGAGAATCGTCATAGATTATAGAAAACTCAATGACGAAACTATTGAGGATAAATATCCTATACCAAATATTGAAGGTATATTTGATAAGTTGGGGAAATCTCACTACTTTACCACTTGGATATTGCCAAGGGCTTTCACCACAAATCCTGGAAATTGCGGCCAGGGCGGCAACCGTCGTACTAAACTCTGGAGATACGCTGACTTTCCGCCGTATTGTCTGTGAGGGAACCATACCGGACGTGACATTCGCCTCGGAGTCCTTAGTACGAAGGATACACAACTGGAAAGTATTAGTGGACAACTCAGCCATTGATCATCAGTGCATTCTGCTTGAGACAAGTGATGCTGTCTCCCGACGTCCATGCTCTCGGCCTTCCACAACTGGATGGATCATCGGAAGGATGGACGTCGAGAGGTTCGACAAGGCTCTCACAGCAGGTGAGCCGCTGCAGGGAGCTTCGGAGGGGACGGAAGAACGGGCGGCTGAAGACGTGGTGAACTCTACTATGAGCATCATTACGATTGCTTGCTGCGCTTCTATGCCCCGTTGAAGACCCCGTCACGGCAAGCCCCCAGTGTACTGGTGGTCAACTGAAATCGCTGAAAAGCGAAGGGAGTGTCACAAGCTTCGACGTGAGGCTCAACGGGTGCGGAACCCTGATGAGGCATGCGAGCAAGTGGCAGCATATAAGTTGGCCAGGAAAGGCTCGCTGGTGGTAAGACCTAGTGGACAATGTGAACAAGGATCCGTGGGGCCTTGGCTACAAGCTGGTCATGGGGAAACTTGGTGCCCTACGGAAGCCTTGTATACATGACGCGGAAAAGATGGACGCGATAGTGCGGAGACTCTTCCCCGCCCATCCCGTCCATGTTGACGCTGTCCATGGTGAAACAGCAGTAGAGTGCCCACTCTTCACACAGCTGGAGCTGGAGGAGGCAGTTCTCTCATTGAAAACGAGGAAGGGTCCAGGTCCAGATGGTGTTCCAGCTGAGGTGTTGCGGCTCGTCTATTACCATTGTCCTGAATTGCTGCTCAGCACATTCAACGCTTACCTACGGTACGGGGTTTTCCCGGTACGATGGAAGGTGGCGAGGCTCGTGCTGATCAGCGAGGGGAAGGGAAATCCCGGATCGCCGTCTGCATACCGCCCATTATGCATGCTAGACACGGCTGGGAAAGTGCTAGAGAAACTCATCAAGGGAAGACTCACTGACGCGATTCGTGCTGTTGGGGACCTATCTCCTCGGCAGTACGGCTTTAGAGCAGCACGTTCTACCATTGATGCGATTGCAGAGGTGGTGAGCGCGGTCCAAAAGGCAGAGGCATATAGTCGCACCAAGCGACGGATCGTCCTGTTGGTGACACTCGATGTCAGGAATGCCTTCAACTCCGCTAGATGGGTGGATATTCTGGATACGCTGGAAAACTCTTTTCAAGTTCCAGAATATCTAATGCGGCTTTTGAGGAACTACCTTAAGGACCGAAGCCTGCTCTACGACACGACACAGGGCCAACGAAGGATGGAAATTACATCGGGTGTTGCCCAGGGATCTATCCTTGGTCCGGACCTGTGGAACGTGTCTTACGACGGGCTACTGAGACTTGAGATGCCAGATGAGTCGCGCTTGGTTGGCTATGCGGATGATGTTGCGGCTCTGGTCGCTGGACGCACCGCTGAACAAGCGCAACTTAGGCCAGGTATGCTGATGCGCCGAGTGAGGGACTGGATGACTGCTCGCGGGCTGAGTTTAGCACTGGAGAAAACCGAAGTGGTCATCTTGACAAAAAAGAGAATCCCTAGAGTAAGGATGATCAGTATTGGAGACATACAAATCCAATCGAAACCAGCGGTGAAGTAACTGGGGCTACTGATCAACTCAAAGATGAGTTTCTCTGAGCAAATCAGGGCAACGGCTGAGAAGGCTGCTTCGGGAATACCGGCCCTGAGTCGACTTATGGCCAACGTAGGGGGCCCAGTCCATCAAGAAGACACCTCTTGATGAGTGCTGTAGGGTCAGTGCTACTGTACGGAGCAGAGGTATGGGGCGACGCTCTCAGCAAGGAGGTATACCGGAAACGTTTGGCACGGGGGCAGAGAAGAGGAGCACTGAGAATTGCATCTTCGTATCCAACAGTCTCTGACTCGGCCATGAGAGTGATTGCAGGCGTGATACCTATCGCCCTCCTTGCTAGAGAGCGCCGAAAGAGGATGCGAGGGAGATAGTTGCCCGTGAAGAGAGACAGCGCCCAGTCAACGATTGGCAGCAGTCTTGGGTGAATTGCACGAAGGGAAGGTGGACTGCGCGCCTCATCCCGGATGTGAGACCGTGGCTAAATCGAAGGCAAGGTGAGACTGATTTCTATCTGACCCAGCTTTTGAGCGGGCACGGGTGTTTTCAGTCTTACCTGCACCAGATCGGTAAGTCACGGTCTCCCGATTGTCGGTTTTGCCCAGGAGAGGAGGACAATGCCTGTCACACATTTTTTGCGTGTACAAAGTGGTTCAGGCTGCAAAGGGAACTTTACAGGGAGACGGGGGAGCTCACCCCGGATATTATAATTGTGGTGATGCTCGAATCGGTTGACAAATGGAACCAGGTGGCACATTATGCTCGGGCAGTCCTAAAATATAAAAGGGACTCACAGCAGCCGGGGGCGCTGGGGCTGGGAGATCGCTCTTCTGGCAATTCCTCTTCCCCTCTCCCCTCCCGCTAGGAAAGGGATTCCGCAGCTCGAAGGCGCTCCACGGCGTAACAAAACGAGACCTGGCCCGAAGTAATATGTCAAACGGTTCCAGGCTGGGTTCTCAGGTTGACAGGGGAGGTGTTTAGTGGGTAGTCCAGTCGCGCATGGGAGTCCCACATTCTGTGCATAAATAGCATTCACCTCCCTACCACAAAAAAGGGGCTTTCACCAAATAGAAGTGCAAGAAAGTGATCGTCCTAAAACAGCATTCTCTACGCCACAAGGTCATTACGAATTTATTCGAATGCCTTTTGGTTTAAAAAACGTTCCATCTGCATTCCAGAGAATGATGAATGAGGTCCTTCGAGACTATATCAATAAAATCTGCATCGTTTACCTGGACGATATTCTAATATTCGCTACGTCCCTACAAGAAATGGAGGATAATATAAAAAAGATTTTCAAAGAATTAGGAAAATATAAATTAAAAGTACAGATTGATAAGTGCAAGTTTTTCTCTAAAGAAACTGACTATTTGGGTCATGTGTTATCAACAGATGATATAAAACCAAACCCGGACAAAATAAATGTAATCAAAAATCTTAAAATTCCAGATACAAAAAAAAAGAATCAAATCGTTCCTTGGAATCACCGGTTACAATAGAAAATTCATCAATAATTATGCTAAAACAGCTTTACTCATTACCGACGCTTTAAAGAAAAATAAGGTTATTGACACCGAAGATCCAAAATTCATTGCAGCTTTCGAAAAATTAAAAGAACTCATAACAAATTATCCAATTTTACACTATCCTGATTTTAAACAAAAATTCACCCTTACCACAGATGCTTCTGATCACGCAATGGGGGTTGTATTATCCCAAAACGGACATCCTGTATCCTTCGCCAGCAGAACATTAAATGAAGCAGAGAGAAATTAGGCGACAATAGAAAAGGAATTATTAGCCAACGTGTGGGCAACACAATATTACCGACCTTACCTTTTTGGTGTAAAATTCACCATCCGTACAGACCATAGACCATTAGTCTGGTTAGCAAATTTAAAAGAGCCCAATAGCAAGCTCTAGCGTTGGAAAATTAAGCTCAATAAATACAATTTTACAATAGAATATGTAAAAGGAAAAGAAAACAAAGTTGCGGATTTCTGAGCAGAATAAAGACGAGATAAATGTATTCACCGAAAAAATGGAAATTGACCTCGATAACATTAGTGGTAATGCAACAATTCATACTGGAGAGGAAGATCAACATGATCTTATACCAATCAAGGAAGGGATTGTAAATATATATAAGACGCAGCTAATAATACAAAAGAGGAGACAAAAGGAATATGAACTAGCAAATAAAAATCGGAAAGTATACATTGATGAAAAGGACATGCATGATGAAAATAGAATAAGTAACATATTTCGGCGTTATATTCCTGAAAAGGTACAGTTGGCATTTATTGCGAATTAAGCGACAGTCAATGGAATAAAGTACAATCAGTAATTGCTAGCTTGTATTCAAACAACATAGGTCTTAAATTTCGAAAATGCTTCAATCATGCAACTGATTTAAAAAATGAAGACGACTGTTACGAAAAAATAAAGTCTGTACACAAAAATACCAATCATAGAGGTATAATGGAAAATTACGAAGAAATCAAAAATATATATCACTTTCCAAAAATCATAAAATTACTGACCAAGTATATTAATAATTGCGATGTATGCAATCTTGCGAAATACGATAGAAAGCCATTAAAACCGGAATTTAAAATTACAGAAACAACTAAGGATATAAATGAATTAGTACACATTGATATATTTATGATTGGGAAAAAACCGTTTTTCACAACAATCGATAAATTTTCAAAACATCTCTATACTAAAGAAACTATAGATAAAAATGCAATAACATTTATTAGCCTCCTTCGAGAGCACAACGCGATTATGGGAAAACCAAAAAAGAGCATAGCAGAGAATGAATTCAATATGGTAAATGTAAAAGATTATCTAAGACAGGAAAACATAGATATACATTTCACATCTCCAAAATCTCATACTGGTAATAGCGACATGAACCGTTGTCACAATACATTATTAGAACATATAAGAATATTATCCGTAACCCATAATGAATTAAGCATTGATGAAAAAATGTACAAAGCAGCAGAATACTATAACAATACAATACATTCAGTAATTCATCATAGACCTTTGGAAGTCCAACATGGGGTCATAAATAAAAATAAAATCCATTCATACCTTATAAACAAAAAATTAAAATGGCTAGCATATCATAACAAAAATAGAGAAAAGACTCCCGAAATATTACCCAATAAGATATTTATAAAAAATTCCGCTAACGAAAGACATAAGGAGCAACCCAAATACAGAAGAGAAGAGGTAACAACAAATCAAAAAGGCGAAATAATTCTAATAAAAAATAAAAAACTCATAAATAAAGTACATCCTGTTTATATCAAACGAATTAAAAAATATACTGAAACAAATGAACTTCCCATTCTAAAACAGAAATCCCTGATTGAAAATGCATTAAATGAAGGACAACCAAATGAAACTTTAATATCGAAATTCGGGATAAATATAACTAAAGGCGACATCGCTACATTGAAAGATAGCAATTGGCTAAATGACCAATCAATAAATTTTCAACTAAACCTTATCATGGAAAATAATGAACAAAATAAAATAGGAAACCCAAAAATATATATAACTAATACATTTTTTGCAATCAAACTTCTCCAATATGGATATAATTCAGTTAGCAGATGGACTCGTAAAATTGATATCTTTTCATTCGATGTTATACTCACACCAATCCACGTTAAGCAAGTACATTGGAGTCTGGCCGTCATTGACTTTAGTGATAGAACAATAAAATATTATGATTCATTAGGACAAGACAACAACGAAGTCTTGAATACATTAGAGCAATATTTACAAAAAGAATCCTTAAATAAAAAGAACCAAACACTTGATACAACAACATATATTAAAGAAAATGTAAAGGACAGTCCACGTCAGGATAATTCAAATGATTGCGGAGTATTTAGCTGTATAACTGCAAAGCATATATCCCGAAATCAAGAATTAAACTTTTCACAATTAGATAGTCCTCTCTTTAGACAAAAAATGAGTCTCGAAATATAACAAGGCAAAATTTCTACGTAAATATATTTATTTTTTCAGAACCATACAAATGACGATAATGTGGCCTCACTTATTAACTACCTTGATAATAACACAATTTGCCTCATTGGAAATTAGCATCGAAAAACTACAAACAAAATCCGGAATTATAGTGATAAAAAAGGATCCAATTAGATTAATTGAAGACTGTAGGCGAATATATCACAAAGTAGATTTGACGCAATATGAAAAAGCACTCGAAGAAATAACCAAGAAAATAAATCCTAACCCTTATATTGAAGAAACTATTAAGAGTATTAAAGAGGAATCAAAACTGTTACATTTTGATCATATTAATACTAAACGAATTTCAATCTCAATAAACAGACCTAAAATCCAAAATACTACAACTACTACCCAAACATATAAACCCGATATATAAGCGGACATTTGTAAATCAGAATTAAGGAAACTTCAAGGATATAAAGAATTGTGTGAGAATCTCGAAGCCGAATCTCAAAACAGAAATAAACGTGGTTTAATAAACGCAGTAGGTAATGTCTATAAGTGGCTTTTTGGTACAATGGACAACGATGACTATGAACAGATAACTGAACACCTTAAAATAATTGATTCAAACAATCACAAAGCAATTGAAGCCATTAATAAACAAATAAAAATAAATAACGTATTCCAAAACAACCTAAACAAAATCATTTTAAATATAAATCCAACAAATAATAAGTATAATAAATTAACGTATGATAAAAATAATACAACAATGATGATAGCGAATATGCAACTAACCCATAACCTCGAACTCATAAAAGATGAATTAGAGAAAATAATCGACAATGTTAGTTCTGCAAAAACAGGAAAAATGACAAGGTCTATACTTACACATGAAGAAATTGATTCGCATAATTTAACAATTTACGAATCGAAAGAGATTACTTTGAAAGTCTTAATTAAAAATGAAACTATCGTATTTGTCATCAGTATACCTATTTTGACTCCACCATTATTATCGTATTATATAGAACAAATACCAAATAAAAATTCAGAATCCCTAAACATTAAAATAAAAGAAGCTGTTTTTTACAATGAAACATATTTTGAAACCGAAAAACGAACCAAATCATTAAATAATCCATTAGCATGTAAAGCTACCAATTGTAAAATTCGTCTAAATAATGAAACTGATATTGAAGAAATTGAAAAGGGATTTTTACTAATTGTAAACATAAATGAACAAATGAACCAAAATTGTAATGAAAAAATATACTTTTTAAGTGGAATATATGTAATCCGTTTTAGTTATTGTAAAATAAATATTAGAAAGAAAGCATATACAAACCAAATGAAAAAGTTCCAACAAATACTTATTTTAGAACCAAGTTTAAATATATCCAACTATAGTTATAAATTAAATACAGAAAATTTACAAATACAAACAATTAGGAATATTGAACGAATAAAAGAAATTAATTATAGCCACAAACAAAATACAATCTTTAGTACGACATTAATTATCTTACTCTCTTTAATATTACTTATTTTTTCCGGTCTGTATTGCTATTCTAAATATTGTAAAAGGTCAATTGAAGTTAATGTAAAAACGGAAAAACAAAAAGAAATAGAATTACCTGTAACTGACATTGTTGAGGGCAACAAAGAATCTAAGGAGGGAGGAGTTATCAGTAATAAACATAAGCATATCCGAATATTGGATCCAGAACCAAATCATTCCTATAACCACTTGAGATTCTTTTAATGATTCATTGGATTCCAATATTTATGATTACTCATTTCAATTTCGATATAATGTTCACAAAATCATTTCAGTCAAAAGATTAAGTTACAGAAGTTGCATTCTGCAAACTCAGCATATCTTCAAACTCAGCATATCTTCAAACTCAGCATATCTTCAAACTCTTTGTTTCAGATCATTTCAGTAGAAACCAATGTTTAGATTCAAATCCAAAAGATTAAGTTACAGAAATTGCATTCTGCAATTTCAGCAGTTCACCGGATTCTTTGTTTGAGAATAGTACTTAAGTCTTTGATATGTTTAGGATTAAGTGAGTCTTTAGTGAACTCAGTTAAGTGAGATTGAAATTGTACTCCAGTGTTTTAAAATAATACAAATTTTAGTTAAATAAAATTCAATTGTTTTTTTAAAAACCTTAATATAAGTTAAGGTTTTATAACTCGCGCATCCGATACCTGTCTGGGGATCCACCGGTCACGTTCTGCAAGTATCATCGTACCGAGGCAACTTCAGTTTTAAGTGCAAAATTGTAATCAATCTTTGATTTGTTTTCAAATAGAGCATAATAAAATTTATTTTTTTAAAAGATAACCTAAAGAGTTTTCTTAACTTATCGATTTTAATGGGGGTCCTCTCGTATATGAAAGTGACCTTATACCATTTTGTATAAAAGGCAGCAATCAATGTGGGTATGAAATAACATATTTGGGGACTTTCAGTTAATTTTGATATGGTATTTGATTCAATACATATTCTTTCTAATTAAAGACGCTCGTTCAAGCAATACTTGAGTTTTTTAAAATTTCATTTTAGTGAGCTATGTACAAAGTAAGGAATTTTGAAGGTAGCTCTCTTCTGAGCCAGACAATCACTTCAACAAATTCTGCGCTTTTCACAATGATTGCTGACATTTTCCCCCATTAAACACCCAGATCTCGGAAAATTATCATGGGAGTGTACCGAAGCAATAACGGTCTGTCAATAAGGGACACTACGAATGACAATGAAATTTTCCTTAAGTTATAATTAGATTTCCTCCCTCTAAGATGATGTTTTCTTTTTTGCTTGATTCCATTTCAATCATATTTATATTGGTAACCACATCAAAGTTTTGATAGGTAGTTTACCCAAGAGAGTGCCTGGCGTTCATTTCTGTTTCTTGTATCGGTTCTGCATAAGGCGCCAGGGATTTTACCGTTGTTTTTTTTTCATTCAAGCTAATGCAAACCTTATGATTTGTCAAAACCTACAACTTGGCAATTTATCATATTGAAGTAGTAAATATTTACACATCCACAAAAATATCTAATCACTTATTTGGGTATACAACTTCTTAAGTGCTTTTTCAAAGAGCAAACACACTCCTTGATTTTATCCAATTTTACACACTCCAATGACCTACATAAGAACAAAAATAAATAATGGCAAATAAAAGCATTTTTTCCTGCTTATATTATCAGATTATAATACTCCTCATATCTGTTTCGTATCACAAAGAAAACAAATTCTTTCGTTGGGCGATTGTACTCGTATGTTGTCTTTTGCAATTTATGTAAATAAAGTTACTGAGATTTGAATCGCAGCGTTTCGTTGGTTTTATCGGATATTGATGCATAGTTAAAGGGGAGTCAACAAATGTGGTGTACCTTAGATTGAGTTTGATATCTTCTTTATATGATGCAAATCTTATCCATTACCGGTTGAAGTAGATGTAGAAGGCTCGCTACATGAGATTCGAATAAATCCAACGTGAACTTCAAATCAAAGCAAAGAGATATAATTGTAAAATTCACTGTATGAAGTAAGAGTGATTATCTCTTATTAGAGCTCGATAACAAGTTGAGTGCGCAAGAGTATGGTCCTACGAGGATTTCATATCTAGCTTACAAATTGTAGACAAATAATTTAGTAGCACTTCGTTCATCATAGAGGCTACAGCCATGAAACTTTGTAGAAAGGTCAGAAGTGGTGATTTCTTGAAAGTTCAAGGGTTTAAGGGGGGTCTCCCCATATAGGGAGGTGACCCTTTAAAAATAAATTTTCACCATTGGTAGTCGAGTAGAGTGTCATTGGAAAGCTCTCAATGACATCTTTTCAAAACAAGTCTTAGAATTGCCTTATAAGTATCGAGGGGGGAAGGGGAAACTTAATGTGTACAACAACGGTAACAACGTAA
This sequence comes from Odontomyia ornata, assembly GCA_963969285.1. Classification (NCBI taxonomy): domain Eukaryota; kingdom Metazoa; phylum Arthropoda; class Insecta; order Diptera; family Stratiomyidae; genus Odontomyia; species Odontomyia ornata. The sequence goes on from OZ017738.1 coordinate 381,351,574, forward strand.
CAACGGTTACGGTTCCAGGCTGGGTTCTCAGGTTGACAGGGGAGGTGTTTAGTGGGTAGTCCAGTCGCGCATGGGAGTCCCACACTCTGTGCATAAATAGCATTCTACTCCCTACCACAAAGAAAAATGTGTACAACAACAACAAATACATGAGAAATCGAAATTCACTCAACTTTGTTAGTAATAGTATGATTTATCAATTTTACATTTTCTTGAATAAAATCTTAACGGTACTCTTAAATGACTATAAGATTGATCATTTTCAGATCGAATAGTATGTAACGAAGTTATAGCGATTTAAATTTTCCTGTATTACTATGGAATAATACGAGTATGCGCTGTTTTACATGTACTATGGAAACATATGGCTATGGAACAATATGCGCTTTTTACCAACTTAGACACTACAGCTTTGCTAGGATTTACATGAAAATTTCAGGAATGTTAGGTATCATGAATATCTTTGAAAATCGGTTCAGTTAGTGGTATCAGTAAGAAGGAGAGAATTCCAAGCAAAAGGGTTTTGTAAACATTCTAGAATTCGAAAAAATAGGCTATGAATCGATGATTACAGTACAAGGGAGTGGCCCCTGAAAAAAAATTTCATCAATGGTAGCCAATATGAGTATCAAATGAAAGTTCTTTATGAAAGCTTTTCAAAACAGTTCTCCAACTGACAGTTTTTGCTTCAGGAGGGCACAGGGGGCGGGGGAAGGAAATACATTAAAAATGTATTTCCTCCCTCGCAAATGGACACCTGTGGGCTAAATGATCTGAAAAAATTATCAAGGGAGATATTTAAGAGCATAACAATCACAAATACCTCAGAAGTCAAAATTATTTCAACTTTGTTAACAATAGTATGATCTTCGAATTTCACATGTTCTCCAATAAAATCGTCTTTGACATGTTTTTTGATTTTATTCGTTTCTGGTGACTGCATTTCAGCGAAATCGGGTACGAAACCCTTCTGACATGAGCGTAGGTCTGTCTACCAAACTTGTTCTTTCATATTGTTGATATCTCTCTTTAAATCAGTTCTTAAATCATAATTTGCAAATCTTATGAAATTTTCGAAAGAATCCAGCAATACCATAGAATCTGGGTCTATGGGAATCGCATAGTTACATAGCCACATTACATACTATAGTAAACGTTCCAAATGACTCCAACTTAGGAAAACGCTTTGGTCTCATACTACCTCCTGGATAACTACTCAAATGAAGAATTTGTCGCGACATAAATTTTGACAAATAAATTTGATATATAATTTCTTAAAATTTAAACCAAATTAGTTTTAAAAATAGAACAACAGTTTGCACTAATTCTATTCTATAAATAATTACACTTCCACACAAAACTCCAAGGCAGTTATTTGCTTTGGAAAATAAAATATGGTGTTTTGAATGTACATATATTCAAAAATTTGTTTGTATTAGCTTTTGGTTCAGAACTAACTTTCAACCAGGAAATGTTTTTTCGTCATAAATAAAAATGTAGAAGAAGACTAAAAGTTGCTCATCATTCATTCGCTTTGTGTTCAATTCAGCAGCTGAGATTGTTTTTACGGTTGTGAGCGACCCGTGTAAATGATAAATGATGCCACCTCGACCGAAGAACAGACGATCGAACATCAAGCCGGGCGCAAGAGAAATGAATGGTTCGATGATGGGTGCCAGAATGCGTTTGACAAAAAAATCTGCCATACAAAGATTACATATGTAGGTGGGAAAACCAGGACGAAGAGAACACTACGGAATTCTCAGAAGAGTATTCACTACTCTAATTAGAATTAAGAAAAGAAAAAACTATAACTACCAATTGAGAAGTATAGAATTAAGTTTAGCGAGCAAAAACACAGGACAAGCATAAAAAAGTAGTCAAAAGCCTGAAACGTGGCCATCAGCCCTAAACCCCGCTCTGTCGTGATGACATCAGCAATATAATCGCTAATGAAACTAAGATTAAGAAAAGATGGTCATCATATTGAACCTCCGAAATCTTACGCACAGCTCCAGAATATCGAAGCCTATCGATATCTGTGCAGAACTTCCATTGGTCCCACCAACCCTAGATGAAGTTTGCCCCACTATCAAAACCCAAAAGAATAAAGCGCCAGGTACCGAATGGATTCCGGTGGGGCTCATTAAATATGGTGGCAGCTGTATTCAGAAAGCCAGCCATAAGATCACCAAAAACATTTGGCAACAAGAACATATGCCGAGGGATTGGAGCCAATCGATTATACTACCTATCTACAAAAAAGGTGACAAGTTACAGTGCGAAAATTATAGAGGCATAGCACATAGTGGTACAAAATATTGTCGCGTGTTATTGGTTCGCGACCTATAATTTTAACGTTCCGGGAAAGTGAAAACGCAATGTCTTTTAATTTAAGTCAAAAGAGTTTATTCAATTAAATAAAATGCACAATAATCAGTTAACACTTTTCACTAATTTTAATTGTCACTATTAAAATTATCTAACACTTGTCCATAAATTTATTATCGCAATTGTCTTCTAAATTACTTCACTATTACGAAACACACTTTTCTACTACTCGATCAATTCTCACTCCACACTTTCGCATTTGTTTGTTATCGCGGTTCTAATGACTGATCCCCCCATTCATTCAGCTCGCCTTTATATAGGGTCTCTACCTATTCACCCATTTCTCGCACGTTGGCGAATGTTCTACCGAGAAAATTAATGAATGGAGTGACGTCACTTGCAGATGTTGATCATGCTTTGCTGGGTTCTCGTGGTTTCGAGTGAATTCGTGTTCTTCATTGTAGTGAAAACAATTGCGACAGTAGCTCGCAGAATTATTTGTACATGTAACACTGCCCCCACCTCAGTTCTTTTCGCCCCGAAAAGATGTGTCGCCAGTTGTAGTCAATTCTCCCTGGGTGTAATATGGGGGAAGACGGTCCAGATGCACGATTTTCATTTTAGCTCTCGGCTTACGATGTTCCTGTATTCGGTATACGACGTCCTTGATTCGCTTTGTAACTCGGTATGGTCCCTCCTAATTATGTTGCAACTTTGGAGACCTACCCTTTCGCCGTTGCGGGTTATAAAGCCACACCAAGTCATCTTGCTGGAAGCCAGTAGAATTAGCCTTTAGATCATATCTGGTCTTCATGCGGTCAGCAGCCGATTCGAGGTGTTTTCGCACTGTCCGATGTATCTGGTTCAACCGTTGTCTTAGATCACTTGCGTACTCCGAGACCGTTTGGGGTTTCTCAGGGGGTGTTCCGAACTTTATATCGGCTGGCAAACGAAAAGTCTTTCCAAAAATGACTTTGGCTGGGGCTTGGCCCGTCGACGCATGTTCAGCGGCTCTATACGCCATCAAAAATAGTGGGATATGTCGGTCCCAGTCCCTTTGGTTCTCGTCAACCATTTTGGCAAGGTGTTTATTGAGCGTGCCGTTGAAACGTTCGACCATTCCATCGGATTGGGGATGCAGCGGTGTTGTCCTCGTTTTCCGTATTCCGAGCAGCTCGCACATTTTGCCAAAAACTAGTGACTCAAAGTTTCGGCCTTGATCCGAATGTAGTTCGCCAGGTACGCCGTACCTACTGACCCAATTTAACACTAGCTGTTCAGCTACGGTAGTTGCTTCCTGGTTGGGAATGGGGTAGACCTCGGGCCACTTGCTGAAATAATCGGCTACAACCAGCGTATATCGATTTCCCCAATCGGATTCAGGAAAGGGTCCTGCGATGTCAACAGCAATCCTTTCGAATGGCACGCCTACGTTATAGGTTTGCATTTGTCCTCTCAGTCGTCGCTTTGGGCCTTTGACGGAAGCGCAAATTGTGCATCTGCGACACCAGTCCTCTACGTCTTCTCGAGCGTGGAGCCAGTAGAACCGTTCCCGCAATTTCGCTAAGGTCTTGTTAACACCAAAGTGGCCTCCCGAGGATCCTTCATGCATTTCCTTAACCACATCGTGGATTCGGCTTTTGGGTAGTATAGTTTGCATCCTATAGGAGCTACCATCCGCCGTTTCCCATTTCCGCTTGAGTACGCCACCCTCCACCTGAAGGGAGCTCCATTGTGCCCAATAGCTTTTCAGGGTTGCGCCATGCATTGAAACGTCTTTCCACTCAGGTCGCCCAGTCGTCTCCTTCCATACGAGCAATGGTCCGATGTCTTCATCAGCTAACTGGGCATTTCGAATCTCCTCCGATGACCAACCTTCATCGAATTCGGCCGTTATCACTCGCAGATTAACGGGCAGCTCCTTTTTCTCAATCCATTGGCAATGTTTGCAGTTAGCTGGACATGGATGACGAGATAGGGCGTCAGCAATTCCATGAACTCTGCCCTTGTGAAGCAGTTGGGGCCTCACTAGGTCTGGTCGAATCGTCGATCGGGTTGCACCAGTGTCGTTTGTTAGGGTGCATTGTTCTTCATCAACTTGACCAGGAAGGCATCTGTCTGCTTCTCCACGATGTTGCCTTGCCACGGTGCTGGGGATGTCGACACTCCTAGCCAACGTTCGCCCCACGAAGTTGGCCCTTGCAGTTTGATGGGCCTCCATTCTAGGCTCCTGACACGGTCTGGATCTCCACCACCCTGGACAATAGCTCGGTCTTCTTCCCTTCTTGCAGTCTCTTTGCAGGTGACCTTTTTCCCCGCAATTCCAGCATCTAGGCACACCATTCACCTGCAGCTCTCGCTCAATTCCCACGCGCTCACACCTGCAATTATCTGTCACTACCTCGCGAACCCGGGCAGTGGTACGGGTCACATTTTTGGCTGCCTCAAAATTTAAACTATAAGCCAATGCATCCTTGACTGTTTGCTTTTGAGCTAACCGCACGGCTTGTTGCAATTCCTTGTCCTTTAAGGCGCTGATGAATGCTTCTGCTGCTACGTCATCTCGATGTTCTGGGTCGTACGCTGGGTAAGCCAAGAGTGCCAGTCGCTCAATGTCTTGTGCTAGCTGCTGCAAGGTTTCGCCAGACTTCTGCATCCGATGCCGTAGCTGTGCCCGGTAAATCTGCTTCAGATGACCGTCTCCATAACGCATGTCCAGCGCATTCATTATAGCAGCCGGGTTTGAATGCAGCTCAACGGGGATAGTCTGCAAAAGCTCGGCAGCTGGGCTTCTTAGAGCAAGAATTAACGCAGTTGCTCGTTCCTGCTCATTCCAGTGATTTATCCTAGCGGCTGCTTCAAACTGGATTTTGTAAATACTCCAGACCGTTTGCCCATCGAATATTGGTGCTTGCACATTTCTAGATGAGCTTTGCGCTGCGGTTATAATTGGGGCTGGTGAGGTGGTTACTACTGCCTTTGTTGCTTCGAATTCCTTTTTCATATTTTCCATCTCATTGTTGATTCTCTCCTCGACCTGGCTGACCTTTTCCTCGACCTGGTAAACCTTTTCCTCGACCTGGTCAACCTTTTCCTCGACGCCTTTAATTTGTTTGTTGAGACTACCGAGCTCCGCTTTTATTTCGGTTGACTGTTTCTCCAGCTTCTGTGTGATATCTGCCTTGATGTCTGCTTTGATTTCGATTGCTTGTTGGTCCAGCTTCGCTGATTGTTCGTTTAGCTTCGTTGATTGTTCATCTAGCTTCGCAGTCAGACTCGATGACATCAGCATTAACATTTGCATTAGCGCATTTTCTGGCTCCTTCGATTTTGGTGTTTCTACTCCTCCACCTTCTGCGCCTTTTTCCGCATCTGAGAACTCACCCGAATCCAGATTCACGCCTTCCGACTCGATCGCGTCGCGCAAGCGTGCAATCAGTGTGGCCTTTGTACCTTGCGTAGCCAGATTTCGCTGTTCTAACTCTTCCTTGAGCTCCGACATGGTCAATTCATTGATTCTTAGATGCAAGTTTCGTGGCATTTTTAATGTTTCTTTAAATTTTACTATTGTGCACTATAAAAATGTTCAAATTTTCACTTTCAAAATTTTTCTATCCCACTTCTGACACCATTGTCGCGTGTTATTGGTTCGCGGCCTATAATTTTAACGTTCCGGGAAAGTGAAAACGCAATGTCTTTTAATTTAAGTTAAAAGAGTTTATTCAATTAAATAAAATGCACAATAATCAGTTAACACTTTTCACTAATTTTAATTGTCACTATTAAAATTATCTAACACTTGTCCATAAATTTATTATCGCAATTGTCTTCTAAATTACTTCACTATTACGAAACACACTTTTCTACTACTCGATCAATTCTCACTCCATACTTTCGCATTTGTTTGTTATCGCGGTTCTAATGACTGATCCCCCCATTCATTCAGCTCGCCTTTATATATGGTCTCTACCTATTCACCCATTTCTCGCACGTTGGCGAATGTTCTACCGAGAAAATTAATGAATGGAGTGACGTCACCTGCAGATGTTGATCATGCTTTGTTGGGTTCTCGTGGTTTCGAGTGAATTCGTGTTCTTCATTGTAGTGAAAACAATTGCGACAGTAGCTCGCAGAATTATTTGTACATGTAACAATATTTTGAAAGATCTTAGATAACAAAATCATATCATCTACCAACAGTATTATTGGTGAGTATCAAGGTGTTTTTAGAACAACAAGATAAATAATAGACCAATTGTTCCCAGTGAAGCAGTTACTTGTAGAATGGTGGGAGTTCAACATAGACGTACACTAAATTTTCGTTAACTTTAAGCAAGCATACGACAGTATTGATCGTAAAATATTGCATCAAATAATGCTTTGCTTTGATATCCCAGCCAAATTAGTCCGTCTTACCAAAAAGACAATGACATCACCGATGCCTTTGACAAAAATATCGGACTAAAGCAGGGAGATGGGCTGGCCGCATTGCTATTCAATTTGGGTCTTAAAATACGTCATAAGGAAGCTGCCTGTCGATACACAAGGTACATTGCTTTATGAGTCAAGCCAAGTAGTAGCGTATGCGAATGACATCAACATTTTGTTACGGTCATTAATAACTGCCAAAGACTCTTCCTAAGACTCGACCGCGAAGCAAAACTGGTAGGGCTACAAATCAATGAGAATAAAACGAATCTTATGACGCAGTCAAGTAAAACTACCTCAAACACATTATATATCACACTTGGCGACTACAATATCGAAAATGTGAGCAAAATTGTGTATTTATGTGCCAAAATAACGACAACCTGTAATGAAAGAGACATAATACGTCGAAGTATACAGCTTACAAACAAAATATTTGATTCAGTTCTGACGATCTTGAAGACCAGTTGCATACACAGTAAAACAAAACTTCAAGTATATAAATCTGTGATAAGACCTGTATTAGGCTATGGGTGTGAAACATGGACCCTAACCCAATCACCCGCAAATATATTAAACGCCTTTGAGCGACGGTTTCTGAGGCGAATAATTGGAGCGAAGCTGGACGGGAATACAACCATGAGCTGTATGAAACTTTTCACGACCCGGAGATCTCAACGATTGTAAGACTGCGGCAGCTACAATGGGCTGGCCACAAGAATCGTATGGACAAACAATAGATACCCAAAATTGTGTTTGTTGGGAGAACTGAAGGCTGGTGACCAGTGGTGAAACCGAGGAACCGGTAGTCTGAGTCAGACGACGAAGACAGTTCATCGCTGCTTGGATTTAGAAACCGGAAGACGTGGTCAATGGACCGAGACAGTTGGAGGTGCTATTTGTGGGAAGTGAGGACCCGAGAGGGGCTGTAGAACTACGAAGAAGAAAAAAAAAGAAGTTTGTTTTTGTATGGAGTTCTTTAAAAGCGAAGAAATGAGTTAAACTTTACACATTAATTAAGGCCATTCAACTCAAGATTGAACATCAGTATCAGCTAATTTATCAAAAGAAATCATAGATGATCTTCTATTTTGTAAGGGCAATAAATGCATCTAGTTAAGCTCAGTTAACCTGAATATTTGCAAAGTTCACTTGTGCTTTGAGAATTTCACCAAGAGTCGCAGTGTATTTTATCGCCTAATTATCAGTGGACGAATTATTTATTAACTTATTTGAAAACTCAATTTAACAGAAACAAATCCAATAACAATATGGAATAGCAACACAAATAAAAAGGAAGAAAATAATCAAGCGATGCTTTATAATAGAAATTTAAACAAGAAAAATAGAATGTGTAAATCAGTCGAAGCTAATGAACAACAAAATATGGTTGGAACAAGTTGGGGAAACAAACCTACGCTCATGTTAGAAAGGTTTTGTATTCAACTTCACAGAAATGCAGTCAGGAGTAACAAATAAAGTCAAGAAATATGTCAAAGAGATGTGCATGTTTATAAGAAAATCCATTGTTTTTCTATTTTCAACGGTCGCCATTTTGTTGCAAACCAACAAAAATCACTCACATTATGAATTCCCAAAAATATTAATGTTATTGACAGTATTTGAAAATTTTAAGTAGATCAAATCAAAACTGTTATTGTTATTGTAATGGAGAAATTTCAAATGGCTATAACTTCCGCGTATATCATTCGATTTTCATCAAACTTACAAGGTATCAGGACCTTTTGTAAGACTACTTTAACACTAAGTTTCGTTGAGTTTAAGGGCACATATACGATTTTATTGGGAAAATGTGAAATTCGATGTTCTTACTATTATTAACAAAGTTGAGCGAATTTTGGCTTCTAAGGCATTTGTTGTTCTTGTGCTCATAAACGCCCACCTTCATAATTTTTTCCAGATTTTTCAGATCACAGGTGTCCAATTCCGAGAGGGGAACACCAATTTGTCGTGTATTTCCCGTCCCTGTGTGCCCTCGAACCAAAAAGTGTAAAATTTAGACCTGTTTTGAAAAGTTGTCATCAAGATTTTGCATTTGATACCCATATCCGCTACCGTTGATGATTTTTTTTGTTTTGGGGCCACTCCCCTATATGGTGAGACCCTCCTTAAATACCTTATACAATTTTTTTTGTAGTTGAACTTTGAAGACATCACCACTTTACACCTGCATAGAAATTTTATGTTTCTAGCTTAAGTAGTTTGCGAGCGAAAGTGCTGTGACACACGGACGGACGGGCGGGCTGAAAGACGGATAAAAGGGACGCGATTTTAGTAGGGTTTTGTAAAATAATAATAAAATTAAAGAAAAAAACCATACAAGGAAGCAACATTTATAAATTAATTTCAGTTAAATTTTGCAAAGTCCTTTTAAGCACAATAAAAGATGAAAGAGAAGGACCAAGCTGAAGATTATTATGATTTCTTGCGATACGTAATAGAGGCGTGTGGCAGTACAGCTTGGTAAGCATATGAAATCACAAATAAACAAATCAATCGTAGCGAACGTAAAAACTGCCGAAATTGCAGTTCAGCAAAAGACTAGAAGGAGTTTAACAGTGACACAGTCGATATAACAAACACATATCCATATAAGTCCTACGAACAGCTAGGTATGGAAGCCCAAGCGAGGATAACCAATCATCATATGGAAGATAGGGTAAATTTAGCTTAAAGAATAGGAAGCGGGTGAACTTTCTCTGAACTTACTCTAACGATGACACAAGATAGAAATGACGGGAGACCAGACCACAGAACAATACACAAGTAGTGAACGAACAAGACAAATGAACAAGCAAATAATGGAAGAAATATCAAAAAACTTGTGGACATGCCTTAAGATAAAACTCGAAACTTTAGAGGCTCTAGTAACCACATTTAAAATGTGAATGTCAATTTTAAGTTTTGGATTGAAAGTAACTCCTTGATCTTTGTGGGGGGAGACTTCGGACAAAGATCAGATTAGTGGAAATCCATGCTGCTCGCTAACGAGTCAGAGAGACGGTTGTAAACCAAAGGCACAAACAACTTCGGAAAACAAGAAATCAGGGATATTCAACGGTAATTACATGCAGAAGAAGGGTCACCACTTTTAACGATATGTACAGCAGAGGCATTTTTCCAGTAGGAGGGAAAGGATACACTGCTTAAGCTCAGGTTAAAAAGAAGGGGCGTGAGAGAGGAAAGCGCAGAAGCCAAAAACAACAAAAATATTTGGCAAATCATCTGGATTAGGGCTGATACTCGAAACAAGAGAATGAACTAAGGACCCAAAAAAGGGAGTTGAATAAACACGACTCCTCACCGAGTAGGAGGGAATGAAGTGAATGAAAGGAGAGAAGGCAGAGGAAAAATGCTGAAAGAATAAATAAGAAATTACCTGAGATGAAGAGGATTCTACACTGCCTCAACAGACGGCCAAAGGAATAGAAGAGGAAGTTTCCAATGATTTAATCATAGAGGTATACACTGGAGACGGCGAGCTTTCATTTCCCATATAAAATATTGAAGTCTCTTAAGCCAAGCTCAATACGAACAAACATTTCATGTACGTATACTCCAATTTTCGAAAGCTTTTGGACTTTCACGAATGAGCTTACGTATGATTGTCCAAATGCTATCATTGTTCGAAATTAATTTCGAAATAGCAAAACAAGTTCATTGTTTTTAGTTTTCTCTCTAATGATCATACAGCATTTACAATTTTAAATAATGCCTCCAAATATTGTTCAACAAACTTCTTTCTTTTCCATAAAATGTACTAACAAACTACGAAGTTCACCGCATTTAAATCGTTTTCGATCGAAGTCAACAATTGTGAAATTGTGTTCTTGTGAAATTTCATCAAAGATCGTAATTTTTTAAAATTTTCAATGATTTTCAATTGTTTCGGGTAGATTGTATAAGTAATTTCGAAAATAAAGTGTTCAACATGTAAACGTGAGTAAAAATGTGAAAGCGTCATCGAGTATTTTTCATTATTTAGGTAAGTAAAGTGCAGTCAAGGAAACAATTATGTGTCCAGGTATAATTTACATGATGTTTTCTGTGTCCGTCCAGGTTTTCGGTGCGTTTCGTGAATGAAAACATAATTTCGAATGTTGTGTGAATCGTGCCTGCCATAAACGGTGTATGGGAGACGCGAATTTAAAGATTTTCTCGGTTGAAACAGATTTGACGCTGGTCATAGAATTCCGATATCATGCAACTGAAACTCCCTTGCATTGTAAGTATTTACGCGCTTTTTTTCTGATTTTTATTTCTACAGATTTAAATGAGCTTAAGTTATCCTTAAAGCTTCGTGTTGAAGTAATTAATTGTGTTTTTAAGTAAAAGGTCGTAATTATCAAAGTGCAAATTGCATGTGAAATAGATATTCTGCGCAAATGTTGCAGTTTTGTCGGCTCCGCCCATAATGGTGTTAAGATTCAATTGTTGAAAATAATTCGTTTTTTTGTTGCGAAGATGCTTCTAAAAGTTTTATGTATCGGAGTAAATGTTTTAATTGAAAAACTTTGAAGGCTTTCAAATTTACGAGATCGCGTATCAGTGCAGTGCACCTACAATATGGGGACAGTTTTATTAATTTCGAAAACTGGTCGGTTGAATTTAAAAATATTTTCTAGGTTTCTGGAGTCGTGGTGATGGGATTAAAATTGATGTTGAAAATCGAGCCATTAATGCAGAAATGCATGCATGGCGGTTTAATTTGAAAATATTTGTTTATTTACCGGAAAACACAAAAAACCGACTTCAAAGTGCCCTACAAAGGATCTAATGAACTTTATGGAAGTGATATTAAATCACCATGTAATATCATTAATATAGCACCGCTTTTAAACAATTTTATTCATCTTTCTCAAGAGAAATTCACCTTTTGCATAGAGTACTTTATACATATATATATATATATATATATATATATATATATATATATATATATATATATATATATATATATATATATATATATACACATATTTATATACACACACACACACACACACACACATGTATATATATATACATATTTATATATATAAATATATATATATATATATATATATATGTATATATATATATATATATATATATATATATATATATATATATATATATATATATATATATATATATATATATATGACATAAAGAAAATTGTGACTATGCTAGAGATCACAATAATTTCGCTCTAATTTTCACAAAATTTTTAAGGAAAGGCGTATTGGGTAAATATCTCAGTTTAGTTGTTTAACCAGCTAAATCGGTCAAGGGAAAACAAAATAGCGGCCATTTTAGACAAACATTCGTGATTTCATTTCTGACCAAACCATGGCTCCTATTTGGATGAACTTTGATACAGAGGTTTATTGAAGTTTGCGACGAATTTCACAATAAAAAATCCAAAGTCAAACCGTTTGAAACAAAATGGTGGCCGCTCAGACGTCGAAAAGCGTGTAAACATTGGATGTTGTAGTTGTGACCAAACTCTTCAACCGATGTTAATGAAATTCGGTTGTTTGGTAAAAACTGTAAATGTCTAAAGAATTATGTAAAAAAACTAGAGATCAGGTCTCCAAAAACAAAATGGCGGCTAGTTGAGGCTCGAAATTTCAAAGGCTTCTGAAAGACCCAATTTTGATCCGAATTTATTTCCAAGATAGAAAACAATTTGATCTAAACATTTTGCTATTTTGGTGCACATACATGCTCAAGTTTCAAAATGGTGGCGATTCAAATATGCGATTTTTTCAGGACTTTGTGGCCCTCTGGTGGCCAAATTTTCCAGTGGATTTTAATGAAACTAGAGATTATGGATAATTGTCCTTGTACTAAGCAAAAAATTATCAAAATCGGATGAAAAATGAAGCAGTCGGAAATTTAAAACCTAATATTTTTCGCTGCCATTTTTATTAAAAATTTAATAATTTTGCCCTGTCTAGAGGGAAACTGATTTGAATGAGACTGGGCAAATTGACTGATGAGACTCTAAGATTGAAATATTTAAAAAAATCCAAAATCAAATGCATGCATTCAAAATGGCGGCCCAGAAAGTTCAGAAGGTAAGCGCAATTCGCTATTTTAGTAGCAACTGAAGTAATTAATGTTTGTCATGGAAACATTTTAATGGCGTAACTTGTAAGTATTTATACAACAGACCATTCTAGGGGATTGTAAAATATTTTTAACAATGCCCGATTAAAATCTTGATCGGTTTTTTCGTCCGCCTGTCAAACCGTCCGTGCGTCACAGCAAGTTTTCTGGCAAACCATACAAGCTAGAGTGATGAAATTTTCTACGTAGGTCAAAAGTGGTGCCCTCTCAAGCGTTTGCAAGAAAATTCCACCGGAATAATAATATCAGCACATATGACAATTTTTCGGCTTTCTTTTTGTAGTAAACAATTAATTTTCAAACGCTGCATTCTCATAAAGTTTATCGCCATGAGTATGATACACCTTATCATATAATGAACGAAATTTCGGCCCCAATTTCGAAATTAGCTTCGAGCCTATACGAGTTATTACAATAGCATTAAGGGAAGCTTTTAAAAACGAAAAGTAATTTTTAAGCAAGTTTGATTTATTTCTGGCAACTGAATGCAACCTGCTAACGTTGGATTTGTCTCCAACAGTATCTGAGCGCTGATACTCACGACGTGCCTTATCCTTGACGCTAAGAACACGCATAGTATGCCAAGACTTTGGTTTTCCCTTTCGGGCAGCCTGAATAGGTGTAGGTAAACAGTTAAGGTTATGGAGAAACGCATCAAATTTATTTAGAGCAGATTCAAAATCAAGGCTGTGAAAGAACTGAAAACAATTGACAGACAAAAGTGCAATGTTAATGGCTTCATAATTTGATTTGGAAAAATTGAATCTAGCAGTGTTTTCAAGTTTAGTAAAGATAAAGAGGTCGATATTGAGATCAATGAATAGAGGTGGATGATGCTGGTCACGATGAACATAAATTTGTAAAGCAAGGGGTACTAACAGATGATGAAAAGAACATTGGAAAGAATAAGGTCAAGAAGACGACCAATGGTATAACAAACTTGATTATCGTGGGACAGAGAACAGAAAGAAAGGAAGGAAGCGACCGTCAAGGAAGATGAATTGGTAGAAGAGATTGTAGAAACCGAAGAGCCAGCCCATTTTACAATGGGTAGGTTAAAATCTCCATCAGGAAGGGTTATACTGTGTGTATGACGTACTAGGAGATCATCAAAAAACGATTCATACAATAGCAAAGAGATAAATAAAACAATAGCACAGCAAAATGAATTAAGTAATAGCGTGCATATAGCAAGATGAAAGCCATAAAAAATGCAAAAACGAGGAGAAAATAAATAAGGATTCAGAAGAAGACAGTTGATAAATCTATTGTAAACTACATACGAGAGGGGGAAGGGCCCAAGCTGGAGGTCATCATGGTTACGAGGTAATCTAAGCATGGGTGAGTGGAAATACACCAAACTACGTGCGAATGGAACATCAAAGATATTCGAAGATCTTGTAGAACGCATATTACGCCTCACTGGAACCTAGCTGACTAGCCGAGTATCGAGCAAACCACGGCAAAGCCTGTAAAGGAAACATTCATCATGGTAGAGTCGATTTGTCAACTGTCGAGTCGATTTGTCAACTGTTGAGTCGATTTTTCAACTGTCTTCTTTTCAACTCTTAATAATTTTTCTTATTTATTTTCTCCTCGTTTTTGCATTTTTATCACTTTTATCTTGCTATTTTCATGCTGTGCTATTATTTAATTAATTTTGCTGTGCTATTATTTTATCTGTTTTGTAATAGGATTTTTCTGTGAAATAGAAATAAATAAATCTGCATAGCGAAAGTAAGAGGGAGTTGATGAAAACGGATGGTAAGTCATTTATAAACAGAGTGAACAAAAGTGGGTTAAGAATGGATCCTTGAGGAACACCTGAAGATGGATGGAAGGGGGTAGAAAGACAGCCTTGAAAAGATACTTGACTGACACGATTGGATAAGTAAGAGGATAACCAGTGGAGCAAATAATCAGGAACGGAAAGAAATTTTAGTTTGCTAAACAAAATGTTGTAATTTACTGAGTCGAAGGCTTTAGAGAAACCCAAATACAAGATTTCGACTTCTAAACGGTCCTCCATGGCTTTTGAAACAATGGTCATGAATTCCAACAAATTCCACAATGGTTTTAAATGATTTTAGTTTAGAGAGCCTTCAATACTATGAAAATAAGAAACTTAAGCGATCTACATCTCTTTCTTAGCTATCCTCAGATGACAAAATGCATTACGTGACTCAGGGGATCTGTCACGTGAAAAATGTTTACGAGCTCGATCTTAAGCTTTCAAGGCTCGTCTCACATTGAGAGTCAACCAGGGACAGTCAGAAGAGTTTCTTATACTGACAAGCGGAGTCGAGTTAGAAACAGGAGTGTTTAAGAAGTCATAGAAATTGTTGCAACAAGTATCCGAGTCAAGACCGCGAAAGAAGGAGGACCAATCAACAGAGCAAATTGTTTCGGAAAATTGCTCCTAATTAGTTTTACTATAAAAAAGTTATAGCGCTGACGCTCTTTCCGGCGATAACGGACAGAAGCAATTGGGAAATTTCAAACCGTAAAGAGGGGTGATGGGGATCAGGAGAAAGATTAGGAAAAAAACTGAAGGTGAGCATAACAACGATTGCTCCATACTACAAAAGAATAAGTCAGGGATATGATTATTAACGCTTAGAAAATTATAAAATTGAGCCGGGAAACACATGGACTTAAAGAAGAAATTAAAGACCAAATTTTACATGAGTCAGAATCAACCTGATTGATATCCCATGAGAGTTTAGGAAGGTTAAAATCTCCACATAAAATAAGGTGACAATTTGAAAAGTACGATAAAAAAGTACTAGATATTTCAGTGAGGAAGATTTTTAGACCGAAAAAGGAGACTCACAAGGTATATAAGTGCAAAAGACAAGAAGAGAAAGGGAAAACGAAATGACTATTTTGGCCCCCACGCATTCTTCAGGAGCATTGAAAAGTAAACTTGTTAGAGGGACGCCAGCAAAGGTATTCTTGTAGACGAATGGACACCTACTCCGTCTAACTTGTTGGAGATTGACCTATCAAGATCACGCCCAACAATTGTATGATTAGGAAAAATTATATACTATCAGTCAATCAGGGTTCAGGAATACAGATTATATCATCGTAAGAGACAGAACAGGATGAAGCTAGATACTTCAGCTTGGATCTTAAGCCTCGAACATTTTGATAATAAATAAAAAATTGATTTTTAAGAGTGCTATTCTGAAAGTTTCTAGGAAGAAACGATGTTACAGCTTTGGTAGGGAGCCGATGGAGAACAAAAATTGTTTTCCTTTAAGTTATGAATGATTTTACAAGCACTCCAGGCCGCCAGCCACCAGGATTCAAGATGTAGTCACACGATGCCGGAACAGTCAGTGTGAAAGAAGCTTTAACTCTGCTGATCAAGTTTTCCTTCGTCAGTTTCAGGCAGCTAATTATTTTCAGATATGAGTCAAATTTCTTATTTACTTAATGTAAAATGTCTTCGGTGGATGTATTATATGCAAACCTTGATATGAAGATTTGTTTCGGTGGCGCTACAACTTGGAGGAATGGCGATTCCTCAGGGACTTGCCGCATTCCGAAATTTTTTGAAATGGCTCCGCGATGAGATGAAGAACTCTGCGCCATGTAATGATAGACGAAGAAGGCTGTGAAGTAGGCAAAGTGCCTGAAATACCACTAACCATTAGCATTGAGTTACTTGATGACGATGAGGGTATACTCTGCGGCAAATACCCTGACGTGATGGACAGATTCGCACCTTTTGACGAAATATTCTCGTTGTTTAATGACGATGATAATGGCTTACTCAGGTTCTCTGTTGTAGAGGATGAAGTCCCAGATCCAACCACCATTGGAGGCTGATCGCAAGAGATAGGAAGCTTCGATTTCTCGGAAGAGAATGCTTCAGTAGACCATAACAATGAATTGATATCCGAAAACGCGCTTGGGTACTTTGTTTGCAAGCAGCTCAGTTCCTCTGAGAGTACTTTAATTGTCTGATGGGCAAGACGCAGGCGAGAAACGTAGACAAAAATTGAAAGTCTCTTGCAAGAATCAAAATATCACTGGACCCCATTGCCGGCTTTATTAATAGTGTCAGCTATAGAACCTTTAAGGTTCTACAGCTGACACTATCGCGATCACATCTATAAATAATGTGATTCGGTAAAAGTTTCGAATTAACAAGATTTGCGTTCAGCCACATCTTAAGAAAGCAAATAACGGTATCATTACTGAGTTGGTAAGAAAAAAAAAATTTCTTCAAGCTTAGTCCTCAAGCCTCGTACATTTTGGTAAGAAAATGGAAATTTGAGTACTTTGCTTATAAGATCGAAAGTACGAATTATGTGCCACGTTAATATATATCGGTGGTCATAGTCCAAGATTACATGACGACTGCAGATTTCTTGCGCACCTTTAAACCAAAAGTCCTGAGAGAGAATTACTTTGATGTCAGCATCAATATCAATTTTAAAGGAGGCAAGATAACGCGTGATTAGGAAACTCCTAAGTGCAACCTAAATTGTTAAAAAATCAGAAAAAAATCTTTTTAGGGTTTTGTACTAAAATACAAAACCCTATTGCAATCACGACCTGTGTCCGTCTGTCCGTCCGTCTGTATGTCACAGCACTTTTTCTCCGAAACTATAGAGGCTACAGCCTTGAAACTTTGAAGAAAGGTCAAAAGTGGTGACTTCTAGGAATTCCATATGATGGGAAATTTTCCAAAGGGGTTTAAGGGGGGTCTCCCCATATAGGGAGGTGACCCCTAAAAAAAAATTTTTCACCATTGGTAGTCGAGTAGGGTGTCATTGGAAAAGTTTTAATGAGATCTTTTCAAAACAAGTCTTAAAATTGCCTTATCGGTACCGAAGGGGCAAGGGAAGGGGAAATGTACGAACTTTTCGCGTGCCTCCCCCCCCCCCCCCTTGTGATTTGACACCTTCCAACCGAAAAATCTGAAAAAAAACATGAATGTAGGCCTTTATGAGTACAATAACAACAAATACATGAGGAGTCGAAATTTACCCAACTTTGCTAGTAAAAGTATGATTTATCAATTTTACGTTTTCTTGAATAAAATCTTAAGGGTGCCCTCAAATTCATATGCGCTTTTAACCGACTCAGACACTACAGTTTTGCTAGGATTTGCATGAAAATTTCAGGAATGATAGGTATCAGGAATATCTTTGAGAATCGGTTCCGTTAGTGGTATCAGTAATCGTAAAACAAAATAGTGGCTGTTTGAAATGCGAAAATTGAATAATTTTGAGTTATTTTTCCCCAACTTCAACGTTTAAGGTGCATGCTTTGGACACTTGATTCAATTTAATGAATGACTGAAGAGTAGTACCTACAATTAATACTCATATGTGAAACACGTCGAAGAAGCAGGAGAGAGCATAAGGGCTTTGTAACCATTCTAGGATTCGAAAAAATTGGCCATGAATCGATGACTACACTACAGGGGAGTGGCCCCTGAAAAAAAATTTCATCAAAGGTAGCCGATATGAGTATCAAATGAAAGTTCTTTACTAGAGCTTTTCAAAGCAGTTCTTAAACTGATAGTTTTTGCTTCAGTGGGGGCACAGGGGGGGAAATACATGAAAAATTTGTTACCTCCCTCGCGAATGGACACCTGTGATATAAAAAATCTGAAAAAATTATCAAGGGAGATATTTATGGGTATAACAATAACAAGTATCTCAGAAGTCAAAATTCGTTCAACTTTGCTAATAATAGTATGATCCTCGAGTTTCAGTTTTTCTCCAATAAAATCGTCTTTGACATGTTACTTGATTTTATTCGTTGCTGGTTACTGCATTTTGTAAGTTGAGTACAAAACCCTTCTGACATGAGCGTAGGTCTGTCTAGCCAACTTGTTTGGTAATATTTATTGCTATTTCGCAGCAAGGGTAAACTTTTACCCAATCCTGTCCAGTAAAAATTTAATTACGCAAGTTTTATTTTCTTGGGACTTTGCGATGAATGAATCATATTAAATTTATAAGAAAGGAAAGTAAATGAAAGAATCTTCAATATAATTGTTTAAACGTTTCGATATTTTTCAATGTTCCCGACTTTTGTGAGACGAAGGATACCTCAATTATTGCTATTATTCGACAATTTTTACTGCAAAAATAAATAAGTCCGTCTCCAACAGACAGCTCAAAAAGGATTCTCCCTAAAGTATAAAACACTTTTTGATGTAAATATACAAAAGTAGTATGGGATCTTCAGTGACCCCGCGCGACTAATTATGTGATTTTCTCCATGCGACTAACTGAAGGCTACTTGAAAAATATGATTAGTTAACCTTCTATTCCAAATTCCCATAAAATACTACTCACTCACATTATTATGCAAATTTATTTGTCTTATTTAAGTAGCTTCCTGAAAACTAACGAGGAATAATCCGTTATTTTTAGTTATTTACCATAGGAGAATACGCCATTTATAAAAAAGAAAATCATATTTGTAGTTGCCTATTAATAATGCATAAAAAGCATGCTACTATAATATTGCAAGCTGTTACTTGCAGTTTCAATTTGTTGACACCAGCATTTCAAACAAGTGAATGAAACCTGAGAATTTTATTTGAAAATCGATTATATTACCTCCGTTCTATTAATAAGGACTATTTGCATTGAGCCACAAACCTTTTCAATGTTTATTTAATTCACTGTCTTATTACAACGAGTGATAAGCGGGCGTAACAATAGAAGTCATGCGTGTGGGGCATGATTAAATGTTTGTCAACAGTACAAATCACTTTTAGCCCGCATGACTTAGAAGATTTTTTAGTTTTCTTAAGAAATTTTCCCATAGGAAAATATAAATTCTGAACTGCGGCGTAGATGCAAAGGTGGTACTACTTACATATTTCTACAGCAGACATTTAACTTGCACATAGTAGATAAATTTCGAATTTGAACATCTGCTTATCTACATTAGCCTGGTTTCATGTTACCTAAAGCGGTTCTCTTGTAATTCTAGTTATCAATATTAGTCTGAACTGTTTGTCTTGCGGAACACCACAATTTGAAGTGTTGTTATAGTGGTGAACGGCAACTTCATTGAATTAGCCGCACGTGAATAAATGATCAATTTTATGGTGACTGCATGCAAATGAAAAATTAACATGCTATTTGTATGATATTCATGTTTACCTTCAAGGGGCACGTCAAATGAGTATCAAGAAGGTTTTGCGTCTACCATCTAGCATTTTTTTCTAACGCTGTACAGTACACTAGGTTGGAATAGTTACATTGCAAGAATTGTTCAAGAATGAAAAACTTCAACAAATTTTTTTAACAGCTTCACCTCCAATCAGTGGTCTCGGGGAAAATCTAAAAATTTAATTTTCCCCTAATCTATCAAGGCATAGAGTAATATGAAAAGCCATAAGTCTCGTTGAACGCCAAAATGTTTCTTGATTGATATACTATATATTTATAACAATTAGTACACAGCTCCCTGATAATATATAAATATTGCATAACATTCAGACACGTGCCGGTCAATTCATTATTCACTTGGAGACATGACTGTAATATGCAATTGCACTTTATACTAACCGAAAGCGTAAGGAAAATATATTTGCCGTTGCCGCTCAGACATAGGAACTAGCCACTTACCTAGTCGTTTAGTTACTATAATTATAAGCGCATTCAAGAAACATTTAAAAGTTTACGATTAGCGTTAAAGACACTTTCAAGACCAGAAAGTGAAGCATTCAATGGGGGTGTTGACTTTGCGACCTTTCTATGGCTTAGTGATCAGCTGAAAATTACAAGTATCTTTTCCGATATTTAAACATCCAAATTTTCATTTTATTATTTAAGTGTGCATGTCAGTTTTTCGAATATCACGCGACTAATCCCAAATAGTCCAGGTGTGTTGCTCAGCTGTTGTCTAAGCGGCCATGTAGGCCTTATGACTAATTTCCCTTATTCAGGTTTAATGTTTCTACGGGTCTTAGATAAAGTGTGCCCTATGGATTGCATGCAAAAGTCTAGTGAGATCATGAAGCTAGACCTTTGTTCGTGTTGATTCATCGTTTTTGTTTTATTAGGAAAGTTTTGTTATTGTGAAACTCGGTCATCATTATATGCAATTCCAAGAAAGTCGGATTTGATTTAGCTTTCCTTAGTTTTACTACTGAGCAATTTAGATTAGACTCAGTTTGGGCTTAAGTCAAAATTGAGAGTATGAAAATATATACATATTGGGTGAAGCGATATCAGATTAGCTAATTTTTTATGTGAAAAAGCGTTTGATAGCCATTAAAATTTTCTCCTGTAGGGCTATGAGTACCACTAAAATGCCATTACCCAAAATTTATAATGCGCAAGTAACGCATGAATCATTTAAGATAATTAATGATAGTAAAGGATGGTAACTTAGTAAAAGCAATTTAAGAGTGATGCTAAAGAAAGGAGTATCTTATCGCTTTTTAGGGTTTTGTAAAATCGTAATCGTAAAATCGTTCTTTAATGTACGAAAGCAAGCTCTCCTGTTAATTATAAAAGCTATGGTTATGACATCAGAAGAGAGTCATATGATAACTTCACTTGTAACCCTAGCTTTTACAATTACCGAGAGATTTTGCTTTCATAAATCGAAGAACAATGTAACGTTACGCATTTTACAAATTCCAAAAGGGGATAAGCTACTTCTTTGTTTTGTATTACGACAGCCCCATTCGGGCCTTCACTTAGAAATTGCTAGAGCCTCTCGTCATCTGATATGGAGCAAATTAATTCACTATCTGAAGAGTTCATCTATTTATTTGTACTTCTTTCTCTTATTAGCTGCAACTTCTGTAAATACTCTCTCTTTATCTTCCTCTTTGTCTTTTTGTTAAAAGCGACATATCGAAGGCATAGAATGAAAATCTCGTAACTAAAAATATTTCTGAAATAACTTTTATACAATATTAGAAGGAAGAGCTTGACTCTCACATTACTCGACAGTCGACCAAAATTAAACTTACACATGCTGCGTTTTTCTTCTTCTTCGTAGCACTACAGCCTTCTCGGGTCTTTGCTTCCTGCAAATAGTGCCTCCAACTGTCTCGGTCCATTTACCGCGTCCTCCAATCTCGAAATCTGTGCAGCGATGAACGGCCAAACCAGCGTCTTCGGCCTTCAGTTCTCCCAACGAACACCTTTTTGGGTATCCTTTGTTCATCCATGCGATTCATGTGTCCAGCCCATTGCAGCTTCCGCAGTCTGAAAATCGTTGAGACCTCAGGCTCGTCAAAAATTTCATATAGCTCATGCTTGTATCGAACTCGCCATTGGTCTGCGCTCTACCGTCAAAAAGCACAGCCACAAAAAAATCTCCGTTGGCAGCACCAGCCGGAAAGGTAAATTTCTCGTATGTAGCGTAAGGTATCGAAAAAGAATTTGGCTTGCTGGAATTCTTACTGCAATTTTTGTGGCACTACATGGGTATTTATTAACAAAAAGAATCTGCCGCCGTTCGTACTTGGAGACCCTTCATAGAGACGTAAATATTTTGCTAATTAAATTGAGTTGCAAATGTATGGATCACATATTGAAAATCGGCGGGTAATAAATTGTTATAAACATATTTATACTGGTTTTGCCCTTCTCACATTTGCTGTTTATACATTTCACAGTGGTTACCACACAAAGGTGATAACTTTTTGGCTTAATTAGCTCAAATAGTTAATTTCAAAAGATTTGCATAAAAGCTTAATCAGCACTTGCATTGCCAATAATATATACATTTTCGATTCTTTTCTGAACCATCAGGGGCCAACATTTTGGATTTTTAATGAAAATAGCTGCTAAAAATATTAAGCTGTAAATTTTCGAATTTTTTATTTGTCATCCGATTTGCATAATTAAATTAAATTAACTTGCCTTAATAACTTATAATTTCAAGTTTGAAAGTTTGTTGAGAAACTTAGCTGCTAGAGGGTTACAGAAATAAAAAAAATGTTTACGTCTCCCCCCGGTATGCGAAGACCCCCTTAAACACTTTAAAATATTTTCTTACACTGCAAATTTCAAAAGGCACCACTTTTGACCTACGTAGAAAATTTCCTCATTCTAGCTTATGTGGTTTGCGAGAAAGCTTGTGACACACGAACAAACGGACGGACAGACAGACAAGTCGCGATTTTATAATTTTTTAGAATATTGTTGAAAATACTTTACAATATTTCAAAAATATTCTGATTTATAAATACTTTCAAGATAAGTCATTTAAAACGTGTCCATGAAAGAAATTCATTATTTCATTTGCTACAAATATAACGAATTGCGCTTGCCTCCTGACCTTTGGGGGCCGCCATTTTGAATGCATGCATTTGATTTTGGATTTTTTAAAATCTTTGTGGGCTAGGACCTCATCAATCAATGGTCCAAATCTCGTTCAAATCGGAGTTTCACTCTAGACAGGACAAAATAATTCAATTTTTAGTGAAAATGGCAGCTAAAAATATTAGGTTTTCAATTTTCGACTTTTTTATTTTTCATTCATTTACAACAACATAGTACAGAGATCCATAATCTCAAGTTTCATCAAAATCCGCTGGAAAATGTGGCCGCTAGAGTGCCACAAAAACCTGAAAAAAACCGCATATTTAAACCGCCGCCATTTTGAAATTTGCACATGCATGATCACCAAAATATCAAAGTCTGTAGATCTAAGCAATGCCTATTTTGAATATTTATATATATATGTCGGCTCAAAATTGCTCAAAATTGCGACTTTAAGAAGCCTTTGAAATTTCGAGTTTCAACTGGCCGCCATTTTGTTTTTTGTGACCTGACCTCCAGTTTTTCCACGTAATTCTTTAGATACTTATAATTTCTATCTAACTGCCGAATTTCATGAAAATCTGTTGAAAGCTTTGGCCCCTATTACAACAACAAAATTTTGCACGTTTTTCGACCGTTTTTGCCGTACCGACTTTGGATTTTATATTGCGAGGTACATTGGCAAAACTTTATACCAAATTTCATCCAAATCGGAGCTATACTTTGGCCAGAACAGAAATTACGATTTTTCGTCTAAAATGGCCGGCATTTTGTTTTTGCCCGGCCGATATAGCTGGCTCACGAACTTAACCGCGATATTAACCCAATACACCCTTCCTGAAAATTTGGTGCAAATCGGAGCAAAATTGCAACCTCTAGCGTGGTCACAAATTTCGTTATATCCCATATATGTATATATATATATATATATATATATATATATATATATATATATATATATATATATATATATATATATTTATTTATATATGATACTCTCCGCAATAGGTAAATTTCTCTCGAGAAATTTACCTAAAAAGTGGGATATACTTTTGACGCTGTATATCATATCCGTAGTTTTTTGGCCTGCTGAGCACGAGCCCGGGCACAGAATTGAGCCCTCGCGTCCTGATTTTTTTCTAACCTCAAAAAATGGGTTAAAAACAGAGAAAATGGTGGAAAATACACTCGTAAAATTCGGAAAAAAAACATATTTTTGACATTTAAACCTATATTCATATGAATTAAGACCTGTTGAGCACTAATCCGTGACCGAAATTGAGCTATCATGTCCTGATTTTTTTCAGACCTCAAAAAATGGGTTAAAAACCGAAAATTGCGAAAATATTTTTAACCTTTAAACCTATATTCATATGAATTGAGACCTGCTGAGTATGAATCTGTGACCAGAATTGAGCCATCATGTTCTGATTTTTTTCTAACCTCAAAAAATGGGAGAACAATCGTGGAAAATTGTAATAAATCGGCCGTACGCCACTGGCGACGAGTTCATACACATTGCCGCCATGTGGCTTCCCATCTCGTGTCAGTTGTGACAACTTCCCATCCCACGTCAAGTTTTGTCGTGGGATTTCAAGTCGAGTGGACAGCCACATGGCGAGCGCGAGTAAGTTCGGCTGCCGGTGCAAGACACGCAACAAAACAAGAAGTAGGGAATGAAAGCGCCATATACGTGTGCATTACTCGAATCAGGTTATTTTCGCGTGAAAATAAGGAACAGTAAAATACTGTTTTTTTCAAGCAAGCTGTGTGTCATTTTGACAAGAATTCAAAGGGAACGTAGGTGCAAAAATGCCACACAGAAAATAAATTGTGAATCAATATTTTCATTAGAGTTATTGGAAAAGGGCGATCCAGTTTTACCGGTCTACTTCAAAGGACGTATCGTACAGTCTCTCCTTTATCAGTTTTCGGAGAAATTGGAGGCCAAACTGACGTTGATGTTTCGGGAATCCAATCGAGATTCAGTTTGTGGGATAGTCAGGGTTGCTGAAAGTCATCACGTGCGGTTGCGGGCAGCACTAGCATTGATTTCAAGTTTCAAGACATTACCTGCCATTTCACTGTGCACCAAACGTCTTCGATCCTATTTTCGTTACTCTCCTCCCACATCGAGCTGCTTTGGAATATTTAGGATCATTTGAGAACTATACCGCTTAAAGTTATGCCTATGCTAGCAAACACCAGTCATCATCAAGGTTTATATAGGAAAAGAACCCTGACAAGTAGGTAAAATTTTGTTTTCAAAACATAAAATTAAATGGCAGCACTCCCATGTTCTGAAATGCGTAAAAGAACACGTGCATCGGAAATTTTATTTGCTTTTTGTTTTGTTTTTTTTTTTTTTAATACGACAGGCTGCGGATCAACTGACGTGCCCAGGATCAGCCAACCGGCCACTGGGAAAATTCAAAAAGTGTGCAAAACAGGGTAAATGGAAGGTGTGGATACTATGTGAATGTACTATACCTGAAAGGTGTCCAACCCTACAGCTGCTCAGTTTTGAGTTGCACCTTCTATTGTCATCTCCTCTTCAACAAGCAAAAATTCAATGATCGTTCTTCTTTTTTGGCAAAACTAGTTTTTCGGCGTAGCATATTGTATTTATTCGTCTTTTAATTCCGGTTTTTCCGATGCTACTAATTCCTAGACGCCTCAGAAATATTAAAATCAGATTTGCTATCAAAACCAATTTTTTCACACACCTAAATCTATCTCAGTAAAAGCAGTCCGTAATCATCCTGCTCAAGATTTTTCTAAATCTAAAAGCAATCGAAAATCCACCCCGCTCAAAATTTTTGTGACTCTCTCATGATCCTTTGAAATTCAAAAAAAAAGCTTGAGTAGTCTTAATGTTAACGTTTTGTTTCTTTAATTTTATATCACCAGAATACAATTACAAAATCAATTTAAGTAATTCAGCAGAGATATACATAGACATCTGTACGCTTTCCGGTAACTTACTAACTAAGAATTAAATTTTCAATCAAAAACATATGATATACTATCACTTAAAATTAATACTATAAAATAAAATAAAATAAAATACCATCACCAGTTTAAAATTATTCAAATTCATCCTAAGATGTTTTCTTTGATCCATTTTTTTAGTTTAATTTTAATTGATTTTTTAGATACAGCCAGTACTTTGAGATCATTATCATGACTATTAAATGTTTTTAAAGCATTGTAGTAACTTTTTTTGTTACTGATTGTTTTATTAACTTTTGGTAATGAAATACACTTATATCTTGTTTTATTGGTTGAATTGGCATATATTTCAAAGAGTCTTGGGTAGTGGAAAGTCAAAGATTCAAGTATAAATATTTGATTTAACGACAGTGGTTTATCTTTTATAAATTGGTTCTTATTGACTATTTTGATAAGTCTGTTTTGAAATCTCTGTAATAAATTAAGTTGTGTTTTGTAAGCACCACCCCATGCAATATTACCATAACTAATTATACTATGAAAGAATGCATAATATAAGAGTTTTAATGTTTCAGCTTGCATATATCTAGACATTTTGTAGAATATATAGAGTAGATATTTGGTTTTCTTTAGTATATGTTTTATATGGCCATCCCATTTCATATGACAATCAAAAATTATGCCCAGATATTTGCAGTATTGCACTCTTTGTATTTTGGCTTTATTTATTTCAATTACAATCTCATTAGGAATACTATCACAGTAGCTTCCAAATGTCATATATGTAGTTTTACTAACATTTAATGATAGTTTGTTCAAAGCCAGCCAATCAGCTAACAATCTCAAACAGAACTTTTTTTTTTACAATGAGCAAGAAAGCAGAAACTAAGGAACAACGTTGAATTGGAAAAATATGATTTGTTACTTACATGTAGAGTCTGCATGCATGTACCAATAGAGCATGAAAATATTCCTATAAACGCTGGTACTTGATTAAATTTAAAATAAGACTTTCAAAATTAAGAACAGAATAATATAGACATGACTTTCATAAAAAAAAGAGAATATATAATCATCAATTTATTAATATTTTTATTGAAGTAAAGTAATTGATACTAAGTGAAGAAAATGTATTGAATTCAATTATTAATTTGCATATGTGTATAAGTAAACGAAGTGACTAATTTTTTTGCTGCTTTGTCAAAAGTCACTTCTAATAACTTTTCTTGTCAACTTTCCAGAAATTTTGAGGAATCAATTACTTATATTTTTATATAATATTTATCTAACTCATTAGATAATGATTATTATTTAAAAGTTTCTATAAAATTAGTTTGATTTTTAATTGGACCGTTTTGATTATATCCACACATTTCGTGAAAATAATTCATACAAGTTTTCCCCCTAGTTACCTCATTTTTCGATTTATGTAATATTGAATCTCGTCAAAATTGTATTCGACCATTAATAATATTCAAATATCATTTGCAAACTAATAAAAATCATAAATTGCTAGTGTATAACCAGACTTTCCTTCCCAGCCCGCCCGTTTCTTTTCAGCAGGAGGGAGAGTGTACGGTAGGTATGCCGTCGCGAGGGTTGGGTTGGCCGGTTTCGTGTCGCGAGCGGTGCGTGGTGCGTAATCTATTTAAAGACCTGCGACCGAAATCCTCTGCAAACTAGTTGGCCGACAAGCAGCCACCGTGAAATGGATTACGGGTGCATGGGCTGGTTGACTGGTTGGTACCATTCGTTGGCACGACTCAGACTTAACGTCTAGAACTGATGAGAGGTCGATTTCGACTTCGTGCGAACGAGTATAGACTAAAAATCATTACAAAAGACACTCGTAAAATTTGGAAAAAACGCAGTTTCTGAAATACAATTAACTCACATTAAATTTCATATACTAGGGATCTTGAGCACGCGGTTTTTGCGTGATAGTTGGTTTTATTATGCTTTTCCAAGCCGCATTGTTGTAATTCAATATTTTAATACCTAAAAACCCAGTTGAATAAAACCAATTACCGTTGTTCAGAAAGATGGAACCAGCCTACGATTATATCGATTTCTACCTGCATCCAGGGCAACTCCACGCGGAGACGGTGGGCAACGGAGTTGCTCCACTATCCGGCTAAGTTCCTGAATAACGGCTTTCATGCCGTCATGGCAGGTAGACGGAAGAGAATTACGATGCAGGGACCCGGAAACCCAGTATCGGTGATTGGTCAGGGTGTGAAAACGGGCCCACAATCGTCGTCATCCAGCCACCGTAGCTCATCATGTGTGGGTAACTTGGCTCATGTTAAGTATAATGCTACAAGAAAAAAGTCGCAGGCTAAAAGGGCAGTTCATCACTGTGATGTGATATGTTTTGTTGAATTTGTTGTTACTATGTGTTTATCAAAACGCGAATAACTATAACAGATAAGATTCAGAATCTTCATAAAGATACCTTTGGTCTAGAGTAACTGCACCAGAATACATATTGAGTTCCCCACATCATTTGCAATTCTTGCAAAATAATGTTGTACACCTGCAATATGGAATAGACTTTCCTGTGAAAGTGAATGTTTCTTCTGTATGAATGTTGTAGATGATAAATTTGGTAATAATCGAAAGAATAAAAGTGGCATAACTTATACAGATACTTTGACAGTAACAAGACCAATTGAAGCTATTTCATCTACTGAACTGCTATGTAAGTAGATAATTCTACCTTATCAGATCATGATGAGTACGAATTGACTGACGACTCAAATCATCGTGATGATGGTGTAGATAGTAGTGAATATATATATATATATATATATATATATATATATATATATATATATATATATATATATATATATATATATCAACCATACAATCGTAAGCCACAATCAGTACCCATATCACAGTCAGAACTCAACGATCCAGTTAGAGACTTAGACTTAGCCAAAGATGGTGCAGAGCATCTTGCTTCATTTTTGAAGAAAAGAAATCTGCTCAAGCCAGAAACTAGAGTTTCATTTTACAGGAAAAGGGACCAAGAATATCGCAAATATTTCAAAGTTGATGGTGATTTGTCACTAGCATATCGTACTAATATTAAAGGCTTAATAACTGAATTAAAGGGAAACCTGTATAATCCTGTTGATTAGAGATTGTTTATAGATTCTTCTAAGCGAATCATCAAGGCAGTTTTGTTGTACAACACTAACGTATCTCTTGTTCCAATTGCACATTCCACAGTTATAAAAGAACATTATGATAAAATGAAGAAGCTTTTAGAAAAAAAAAAAACATGCTGGTCACAACTGGAAAACCTGCGGAGATCTCAAAATCTTAACGATATTGCTTGGCCAATAGTCTGGCTTTACGAGTTATCCCTGCTATTTATGCCTTTGGAACAGTAGAGATAGAGAGAATCACTATAAAAAAAATTTGGCCAGTAAGAGAGTCATTTATTCCAGGTGAAGAAAATGTAATCTTTATGCCCTTAGTAAATGCAGAAACAGTACTTATCCCTCCCTTCACATAAAACTTGGACTCATGAAGCGTTGTGCGACGAAGAAAGAGTGATGGAGAGAGTGGTAGGGAATGGAGGTAATTAAAAAAAAAAAAAAAAAAAATTGTACAAGCAATAAATAAAAATGGCTAATGTTTCCAGTATTTGTTCCATAAGTTTCCAAAATATTCTGAAGCAAAAGTCAAGGCAGGGGTGTTTGACTACCCACAGATACGGAAATTGTTTTAGGACACAATATTCGTTACAAAAATGGACGAGATTGAAAAAGCAGCTTGGCTAAGTTTTAAAGAAGTCGCAACAAACTTTTTAATAAATAATAAAAGTCCTTAGTAAAAAGAGAAAGTTAAGAAAATGGTTACGAATTTTCGAAAATAAGGAAGCCTAATGAGTTTAAAATGTAGTCTGTGTGGTCTAATGGTTATAGCATGAACGCATAAGCCAAAGGTCTCAGTTTCAAATCTCGTTGGGAGCAACATAATTTAGTTCAGGGGATTTTTCGGACAGACTACGAGTGTTCACTCAGTGGTGATATGTACTGATTTAATCAGATCATATCATAGCTGAGCAAATACACGGGAGCATGGTACTGACCAAACCAACTTCCGAAAAAATCAATACGGTCATGAAAATGAGATACTCTAACTACCTCTAAGCCAAGGCCCGAGAGGGGCTGCAGTGCTACAAAGAAGAAGAATGAGTTTAAAATTAGACTCACGTATCCATGATTCCCCCGACAATCTCGGTGACTACAGCGAAGAACAAGGAGAGCGCTTTCACTAAGACATTAAAGTCATCGAAAACCGATATCAAGGACGATGCGATGACCATATTTTGGCTGACTATTGCTTGTCACTTAAAAGAGAGACAAATCCAAAGCTAAGAAATGAATCGGGAAGAAAATCTGTAAAAAATTCTCTTGAGGATAAGAGAACGAGATATCGTCGTAAAAAAATAGGGTAGGCAGTAAAATTCGGTCACTTAATCAGGGTATTGGGTTTGAAAGTTTTAGGTCATTCAACTTATTCAACTCGGGTGTTGCGTGTGATTTTTTGGTTATGGGTTAGGTTTTTTAGGCATCAGATTTTGGGAATTAGAGTTGTTGGAATTTAGATTTATTAAGTGTAAGTGATTGGTTATAAAGGTATGAATCATTAGGATTTTTGGACATGGATATTTAAAACGGGTAATTGGGTAATACTCGTGAGATGACAGGTCTCAGGTTTTTAAGTATGGGTTGGTGGTTATGTATTATGAGGTTATGAGGTATTTGCTATCAACAGCACCGGGCTTAGAAGCGAGGGGGCTGGCTTAACCTGACCAGGGTTTGAGGTTAACAGAATAAAGGTTAAAATGTGAAAGAAAATGTTTTTAAATGTATTTTTCCGATTTTTACTGGTTTCAAACCATTTATTGAGGTTAGGAAAAATTTGGACACGATGATCTAGATCCGATCCCAGATTCATGCTTAACAGGTCCAAATCCGTATGAATATAGGTTAAAAGATGAAAAAACATGTTTTTAAATGTATTTTCGTCGATTTTCATTGTTTTTAACCAATTTTTTGAGGTTCGAAAACAACAGGACATGATGGCTCAATTTTGGTCACATGTTCGTACTCTACAGGCCTCAATTCATTTGAATATAGGTTTAAAGGTTAAAAATAATTTTTTTCCGAATTTTACGAGTGTATTTTCCGCGATTTTCGGTTTTCAACCCATTTTTTGAGGATAGAAAAATCTCAGGACTTGATGGCTTGATTCTGATCACGGATACGTGCTCAACAGGTCTTAATTCATATGAATATATTTAAATGTCAAACATAATTTTTTTCCGAATTTAACGAGTGTATTTTCTACGATTTTCTCTATTTTTAACCCATTTTTTGAGGTTAGAAAAAAATCAGGACGTTATGGCTCCATTCTAAGCCCGGAGTCGCGCTCAGCAGGCCAAAAGACTACGGATATGACATATGGCATCAAAAGTTTATCCCACTTTTTTTGTGTGGCTGTGAAATCAAACCTTACATCTTTCCCAGCTGTCATTTTGAGTGTGATAACCGCGTATGTTAGGTGAAGTTCAGTGCTCAAAAAACATCTTGATAGCGTAATCTGCTGTTCCTAGTAGGCTCCGAGATTTTGCATTGTGATCAGGTAAGTGCAAATTCTGTTCTATAATATTTAAATATATTATATACTACATATACAAGTGGACAGTGGCCAAGCCATAATGTGAATTACTCGTAAGACAAAGATACGAGGATTTCACTTTAAAACATATGCAGCCCGCTATCTGAATATTCATTGTTACAGCATTTGACTATTGAGCTACAAGGTTTGGTCATGTAATAGATGTGAAGAGGCTTTTTTACCGTGTTTATTCATTAACATCATCTGTGGCGCGAGAGCCCAAGTTGGGGCTTGGCTTTCAGGATTAAGCTCCTCCAATCATCGCAGCTCTGCGACATCGTTCGCCAGTTGACCTCTTTTAACAAGGATCTGCTGTCAGCTGCTACTGTGTCCTCCTATCGAGTTCTTTGTCTTTCCGCTGGACGTATGCCTTGCGCTTTACCTTTTACTGTTCTTCTGGGTAGCCAGTTTTCGTCTATTCTTTTAAAATGGCCTGCCCATTGTAATTTGCGTAACTTTGCGCATTTGGTTCATCAAATAAGTCATACAGATCGTCGTTGTAACGTAGCCTCCACTCTGTTTTGTTCTTTCGCAGTACTTTGCGTTCAAAGATGTTCACTGCGTTTTCGGATTCGCCCGTGAAGGTTCATTTTTCGGTTCGGTATAGCAGCACAGGTTTGACTAGAGATTTGTAAATACAAAGCATATTTCCTGTGCACATCTCTGGATCTCTAGTAGGTTCTGATTGCGGCGTTTATATGGCGTCTGATCTCGTACTTATCAACAAATACAGGCAAAATGCAAAATCAAAAAATAAAATTATAATAACACAAGAGGTTAACAATGAAGCTATGTTTATTTTTCTTCTTCGTAGCACTACAGCCCCTCTCGGGCCTTTGCTTTCTGCAGGCCGTGCCTCCAACTGCCTTGGTCCATCGAGCAAGTCCTCTAATTTCAATATCCGAGCAACAATGAACTGTGTTCGTTGTCGGAGTTGCACCAGCGTTTCCTTGGCTTCCGAACTAGTCTCCGCCATTGAGTTCTCCCAACAAATACCTTTTTTGGTACTTCTTGTTCATCCATACGATTTATGCGGCCAGCTTATTGCAACTTCCGTAGTCTTATAAACTTCAACTTCTGGCTAGTTTATAAGACTACGGAAGTTGCAATGGGCTATCTCTAGCTACATATCTCTCAGTGGCGTAGAAACAATCTACTGCGTCGTTTGTATCTAACGTTGAAAGCGTACCAGTCCAGTCAATATTGTGGAGATGTTTGTTAATGCTATCATAGTCGGCATTAAGGAAGTCAAATACAATACAATTATTGTACGAAAGATTGTATGCACTATCCGTAGTAGTTAATTCAATTGAAATTGCGGAAGGGTGGGGTCTACTGGAAAATAAATGTTCCGCATCGCTTGTTGAGTTCACTACAACTTCGTCATATGCATTAGTAAATATGAGATCTAACCAATTACCATGAAGGTTGGGGGTCGGAGCAACTTGCTGTAAATCATTGCCATACAGGGTGCTAATAATGTTGAAGTCTATACTGTTGAGAAGATTGATTGGGAGTAGACCCCTATCAGATTCATCGACCATAAATGTCAGTTTTGGTCGGTTAAATCCCCAGTGATGATAATTATATCTTCTTCATTGGTGGAAGCTGCTAATGAAGAAATTACATCACACGCACTACTCTAAACTTCTTCAGTAGATCTTAGAGGGATATAAAAAGCCCCTATATACCAGTTTACATTTGCCATTTTGATGCGGACAATTTTGTGCTGATAAGAATTGTTAGAGACTGTACTTATGGACTCACTGAAAAACGACTTATGCACTGTAATCAAGACACCTCCTCCACGTGATTGCCCTGTGCTATGAGAATCTCTGTCGTCTCTAAAAATAGTCCAGTTTTCATCGAGAATCTCCTCATTAAGAAAAGACTCGTTCAACCACGTTTCAGGTAAGGAAAGAACATTAAAATGGCATGATTTGGCATCCAGATATAGTTTATTAGTTTTTTCTCTGATACCACCGCAATTGTGGTAAAAGAGTCTGAGACGTTTAGAAGTGAGTGCGTTATTGGGGACGAAAAAACTTACGATGTTGCTCTCTAGATCCTTGTAGTGCTGATATATAATTAGAGCTCACATGTGACCCTTAAGTTTCGAGATCTTTATTAGTTTGTGCTGATGTTACACCTAATTCCTCGTGGTATCTAATACAGAGCCTACGGAGGGTACCAATATCTATGGAGAGGCCTTCCCGCTGTATCATAACCAGAATGTTTGTTTTGGTTTTACCATCAATGCAAGTAGTGTCAGGAGCACTGTGCATGTATGCCAGAAAAAATCTGAGATTTTCATAAATTTTATGATCTCTAAGTTGGGAAGGGAGATATTTGCCTTCCATATCGTTACTGAAGTTGATTGTGGCTTTCACTACTGGAGGTATAAGTGGATTCAAAAATGAATTCGATCCAGGAGATGGTAAGGAAGAAACTTGTACACCATCATGTACAAAATTAGGATATTTATCCGCCATTCTGTCGTTTTCAGAGTAATCAATTCACCTTATAATTGGATAAACATTTAATACACTTGCATTTTTGAAATAAATGCCACTAACTTCATAAATTTAAAATATTATTCTTTTTGTGAGACGATTAAACTAGATATTGAGGATTCAAAATAAAACCACAGAATATGTGGAAACCCCACTCCTTAAATTTAGAAATGTGTTTATCCCTATGGCACAGCTGATTTAGTTCAGTCAATGCGTTCTAGTTTCACATTATTTTCATCAGAATATATTAGCTAACGCCCGTCTATCCATGTAAATATTTTTAAACTTAGTAGGTATCAGCATGCCCATCATTCATTTTATTTACCAACAAATTGTGACAATTAACTCATTGTTGACGTCAAATTAATAAACTGATTTCTCTTCGCTGCTATATCGATAAAACTTATCTTTTCTAATCAATAAGTTAAATCATTTATCTCACAAAATATTTGTTTAAGAAAGCGTGACTGATATATTGAAGAATTTAAAAAGTTGTGGTACTTAGTAATATTTCGATCAGTTGAAATGGTGATCATAGTAAAAATTCTTCAAATGAATTATTCGGAAATAATTTAAAAACATGAGTTTAGCAACTTGATAGCAGGTGTGCAGCTATTTGAGATAAGGATTCATATATCTTCATCTTTGCGATCATCAATAATGTATTGCTGTTCGGGGTTAAGGGCTTCTGATATTTCTGCTAACACAAGTTATTGAATGAATTTCGAGTTTAAGAGTAGTTCAAAACTTCCTGAGTTAATGACATCCGATTGATATGACTAAATTAAAACAACAAATCAATTAGCTCCTCTCTGCACGTTGTATTGTTATCGTATCTGATAAATATTGAAAGTCATTTTATACAAGTGGACAAAACAAATAGAAATTAAGTATAATCTTTTATTTTTGACTCTATCGCCAATCTATCAGCGGATTTAGATGCGCGGGTGGAAAGCGAAACACTTTATTTGAAAGCAAAAAAACCTCTTGCGTACTTCTCTAATTTAACAGCAAAGCATTCGAGTTCAATGACATTTGTGGTGTACTTGATTATTGTTAGTTCTTCATCATCAAAAAAATATATTATTATATTATCAGATCTAGAAATTCGAAATTTTGCGATCTATAGAATTGAAAAGCTGGGCCAGGTGACCCAAAGTCAAAAAGAGGTCGTTAGTATCCGATGAATTTTATTAAATACGATTATAGGGAGGAACTATACTGACGAGATTTCGAATCAATGGTATTTTATTTTATTAGTGAGTCAGTCAAATGATGAGTAATGAATCTTAAGAAATAGTGGAAAAGAAAAAGATCTTAGATTGTAACAATGCAATAGAGATGATTTGAAACCGATGATGTCATTGGATGTATACAAACAAGTTCATGAGCCATTTGATACTAATCTAAGCCAAAGTTAATGATGAATGATATAGGTAGATACCCTAATGAACTCTGTATGCAAAATCTTTGTCGTACTCTGTTTTGGCAGTAGCTCTGATTCTTTGTCAGTTAAAATGAGGTTAAAAGCTGGAAAATTGGGATCGCAGAATATCAGGGCATTCAAGTGAAATTCAGTAGCTATCGACCGGGCAAATTGAGTGAAAGTTCCTCTTGCCCTATTCAAACACATTTGATATAAGTCTGAATTTTCAAAGTTTATTTCTCAACCTTTTTGAACGGAAGTTTTTTTTCTGCTTTTGTAGATTTATTGTAGCCCCACTTTTTTATATACCTAGATTTGCAGCTTCATATGCTCCATTTGTAAGGGAAAACAGAATTTAATTTAAAATTTCAATATACAATTAGCGTTCAAAAGGAGCAATGGAAACGAGGAAAGAATCAAGCTGAAGAAGATAATGATTTCGCAGTAACTTTCATAGTAGTGTACGGAAATTAGTCACAGTGCTAGCAATAGGAATATGAATGATATTAATGATAGATGGACATTGTTTACGACGGAAGCTTGCCGATCTGCTGTAGTATAATCAAGAAGGTTAGGATAATTTTGAAAAGCAGACCCTTATTAAGAAAAGACTTCATTTCTCAGGTAATGGAATTTGAAGGAGAGACAGATAATGTTCACAGGGAGCACAAATAATCCTAAATTTTAACAAGTTTTTATCGTGTATTTCCCCTTCTCGTGCGCCCCTCGAAGCAAAAAATGTCAGTTTAAGACCTGTTTTGAAAAGCTCTCATCAAGACCTTTCACTTTATATGGCTACCTTTGACGAAATTGCTATAAATTTTTTTTTGTAGTTGAACTATGAAGAGGGCACCTGCATAAAAAATTCTATGTTTCTAGCTTATATGGGTTGCGAGAGAAATTGCTATGACACACGGATGAACAGGCCGCGATTTGAATAGGGTTTTGTAAAATTATTTTATAAAACCTCACCATAGGATCTGTGTCAAGACTTAAAAATTATTTTTTTCATTAAAAATGTAAACTAAAATTGTTGTCATTATAATTAAATGTTATTTAAGTATAATATAAAAGCATTTTCGAGAAAGATAAAAGTAATTTCAGTTTGAAAAGATCTTAAAAAGTTCAAAAAACTACTCGTACAAAGAAGACTTTCGTGAAATTGACAACTTTGACATAAATCAACGTGATTAGAAATGAAATGAATTAATAAAGACGATTTAATTAAAGTTAACGATGCTTAATATATCTAAGGGTCTTTTTCATGATAACCGTCACACACCCCTCTAGTTGACGATGATTCGCTAAGTGACTAAAATATGGGCGACTCGGCTGGGAGACCAGCCGAGCGACTAAAGTAGTATTTCTTGTAGAACTGTATAGTATGTACGTGGAAGAAGTAGCCTTAGCGTTGCTTATTTTAAATAAAAACAAGACCTACGCTCATGTCAGAAGGGTTTTGTACTCAACTTCTCAGAAATGCAGTCACCAGCAACGAACAAAGTCAAGAAATATGTCAAAGAGATGTACACGTTTACAAGAAAATCCATTGTTTTTCTATTTTCAACGGTCGCCATTTTGTTTCAAACCAACAAAAATTACTTGTCCAGCTTTACCAATGGAGGTGCAGCATAATGCACAGGATACACAAACACATGTTTGTTGGAGATAATAACGTCAAGAATGCGGTTGGAAGTATTCATTACCTAGTCCAGTTGAGTAAGGCTGCAGAGAGATAAGAGATGATAGAAAAGTCATTCATAGTGACAATATACTAAGTATCAGTAACAAAAGACACATGGCAAAATCTCCACAAAATAGGAAGTGAGCTAGCAGTTTGGGGTTGAGTATAAAGTTTGATAACTCAGTAAAAAGAGATTCAAATTTATACAAAGATGAACTGTAAGGAAACGTAAATACAAAAGACATGTAAGTCTGAGTTTTGCAGGGAGATTTGAACTACGATACCTTCAACTGGAGGCAAGGGGGAGTAAGAACTACAAACAATACCCGTGCAGTGTTGACTTAAGGCTATACGCGTAACTCCCCATTCGATTTTCTAGCTATAGACTAATCTCCACTACGTCTGAAAATCATATGGTGAAGTAAAGTTTCATTATCTAATAACCCATCTATGAAGCAGGACTGCGCTAGGCAAAAAATATCGTCATAAGAAAGAATGGATGCAAGTTTCAGAGGGTCCAGATTGGTTTTGGTACCTCTGAAGTTTTGATAATAGAGGTTTAATCTGCTATTAAATATTTAGAAACTCATATTTTTTGCTGGAATTTGTTGAATCTATTAAATTTTTTTCACAGAAAACGTTCAAAGTACTTCACTTAGTTACCCGATGGCCAGAAGTCTGATTTTAGCAAAATTTTTGTCTCAGCTGTTACCGTTACTTTACTGAATAATGCGACAATATAGTCAGGTTGATTTTCGCGAGTTAGTTTCTTACAACTCAAAAGCTGCGGAGAGTAGCTTTATTTAGATACACTATAATTCATAATTTCTAAATTTGAAGTATTGAATGCAAAACGTGAAACTAAAATTTGAAAACGAAGAGATACCACTCTTAATGAGAGAACAGGAATAGAGTTTGACGACGAAGTAGTTGGGCGAGTATTCACAGTGCCTGTAGATGGATGGCCCGCAAGTTAAGTAATCTGCAGCAATATGTCTGGTGCCCCATCGTTACATGAATGAGCAGGAGGCTGCAGTCTGCTTTCAACCTGATGGCCATGATCGAGGGGAAGATTGATTAAAAGCTGAGGTATGTGGGGACCACTAGCTGATGCTGTGAATGATGATTTCGCTCCTTGACTCAATTAAAGAACGTATACCTGGTTGATTCATTCTAGCTATGGTCAATGGAGATACCGGCACATTCAATGATAACCCACTTTTAACGTTGGAAAAAGGCAAATCTAAAATTTCAGATTGGGCATAATTTAATTTTTCCTTCAAGCTATTGAAGCACGAAGAGATATCGTTTTTTCAGCTACCCGCAATTTTGAGACGAAGGGTGAAACTGTGTATTTGCGGCATGATCCGCAGTACCAATCAACAACAGCTCCTGATTTTATTATTTTATCTGTCGTAGGTTCCGATAAAGTGGCAAACTTTGCGAGGAAGGGGTGCCAACAGAAGCCGTAGCAAGCTACGGAAGGGGTATTTTACAACTTGTTAATGCAATTTCGCGCGTAAAATTACCTTGCGAGTGCAGAGCGGAGCAGAAGAAGGGGAAGTGCACGAAATTGATATGCACGCGTGAATTTTGATATTTTTCATGAAAATTTAAGGTACATGCTATTAATACTTGATTGGATTTATTAATGAAGAGCTGAAAATGAGCAGTTAAAAAAAATAGGTGAAAATATCATGGAGGTAGATCTGATAACAAATATTTTAGAGGTTTAAAATTAGTTGAGCTTTGCTAATAATAATAAACAACAGCAAATTTAATATTTTTACCAGTAAAACTGTGTAGGTAGATATTTAAGCAGTCTTTTAAAGGTTCTTGTATTCTATAAATTTCAACAGACTGTACAGAAGTTGTTGGCACCCTAGAACAATCGAAAATTGTTTTCCTGATACATTGGCTTTCTACAATATTGAAATAGACACTACAATTTTGATTGTATTTTCTCTAAATATATAAAACAACAAAAAGACATTTAAAATTAGGCTTGATCTATGATTTTGGCAATATTGCAACAAAATGTTGGCCTGTCAAAATGAAGTTACACTGGTTTTTCTTCTGAAGCCAAAATATATTTGTTGTGCATGTCGTTAAAGCTCTTCATGAATTAAATTATTCTATGTGTCTGCACATCGTACGTTAAGTAGAAAAGCCTTCTGGCATGACCATATTTCTGTTTACCCTGCCGTGTTTTTTTTCTTTTGAAACAAGTTTTAAAAGGAGTCCTATCTTTTTGTTTTCAGCAAGCATGTTGCTCTAAATAATATTGAAATATAAGATAAGGGCTTCTAAAATTGATGCGCTGGCCATTGTAGCAGCCGTGTTTCCAGAATGTTCCTGGCTGCTACTTGAACTTATCTAGTTGGTTATACACTCTTAAATTTTTGGCAAAAGTTTACTCAAAGGTTTGCCAAACCTCAAGAGATTTACGGGTAATAGCCTTTTATGTCCTTTACTTCCCTTAAAATAAAATTAGCAATTACGTTCAGATATTGTTTTCTTTCATCAAATTTTGCATAACTGCCCTGCGACGATTATGGTAAAAATTTTCGTTTGTCATTCACAAGCAGTAGATACAAGAAATTATCTCAGGAACCATCTAGGGACCTATCAGCATCTCTCTCTTTGAGAATCAGATTTTTAATGTAAGTTTTCAATAAATTCAAGTATGGGAAGCAATATACATAGAAGAAAAATACAAAAGAAGAACCAATTGGCCGACGGTTTTCATGAAGTCTGGCTCCTTCTATATTCACATGGGTATAAAGGCTGAGCTACAATGAACATAAGCAGACATAAAGCAAATGTCAAAAAAGTCGTACCCGAATATTTTGTAAGACATTGAGTACATTTGACATAACGATGACATACGCAACATGAAAAGTTGAAATTAAACCAACTTTTTATGTCAGTATGTCAAATACATTGTTTATTTTAAGTGACAATGATACATTGTTGTTTGCCATTTGAAAGGATGAATAAAATTTTATCTAGCTGTAAGGAATTATGCAGAAAACAGGTGTTCTCATCTGTTAAGCACAATTCCACTCTGGTATTGAAATATTTAATTGAATATTTCTTCTACGCCGTTGAAGACTTTCATCAACAAAATTATCAATAACTTTACCACAATGACACTTCTCCGTATCTGTCAACACCACATAAGCGCGAATCGTATGTAGGCGAACTATGTGCGCGTTACGTAACTTGGTTCCTTATTTTGTGTTATGTTGATTGTAGCCCAGCGGTAAATGCTTTGTATTTCATAAAGGCTAACCCAGAATGTGCTATCGTATAGATAGTCAAGATGACGCAGACGAAAAACAATTATTCTTCCACTTAGAAAATTGATACTACTATTCTTAAAACTCTTGGCAGACTACAATAGTCTTTGTGGAACATTTTTGTAGTTCTTGGGCTCGGAAGACAGTGGCAGCACTTGACGAGAAAAGTCCATTAATATTATCGAAACCATAGAAATTATCTTTTCCGTAGCAGGATCAAACGGGCATATCTGTTGTTGAAATACTTGAATAATACATTTTATTAACTTAGTAAAAATTAGGAAAGCTTACTAAAAATGGTCATAGTGATCAAAACTAGTAGCGAGGCGTCTATAGATACCGATTCTCATCCTTTTTCGTTCCTTTAAGTTCTTAATAGCTAATTTTGTAATAAAGTATTAAACTACTATACTCGTATTCACTACTATTAGTATGAGTTCCCCTACGTGTAAGTATTTACTCGTACTTTAAATATTTCTTTATTCTGTACGTTTCGATGCAAATTCCTTTATAACAATAAATTGTGGGGTCACTATCAACATTTTCCAATTCTTCCTTTCACCTTGTCTAACGATTTTCCCACCTTTCATCAACAACATACGAGTACATATGCATCATACT
The DNA here is from genome assembly GCA_963969285.1 of Odontomyia ornata. Taxonomy (NCBI): domain Eukaryota; kingdom Metazoa; phylum Arthropoda; class Insecta; order Diptera; family Stratiomyidae; genus Odontomyia; species Odontomyia ornata. The sequence continues at coordinate 381,392,937 of OZ017738.1, forward strand.
GCGCTTATAAGCTGAAACATGTATGTGATTGTCTTCTTCATCGTAAAGTTCATATTATTTCTGCCAGCAGCACAAACGATTGATACAAATGTTACATAGTTTATCGACGATGCTCTTGTTTTGCACCAAACTTAAAAAGCAACGTTTCCTGCCCAGTTTTGTGGATCTTTTAGGTAAATTTCTCGAGAAAATTTTCCGTATTCCATTGACGATGACATAATGAAATTTTTGGACACGCTACCGATCATAATTTTCCTTTTTTAGAAACCTGTACATTTAAAACTCTGTCAAACAATAAATTAAAGTAAACGATTTCCAAGAGAAAGAAGCTTCAAAGGGTAACATTATAAAAGTTTTTGAAATCTGGTGTAAATAGTTTTATCCGGGGTACCGGAGTATGTTCTTTTGGTAACTGCAGGACCCTCGGTTGAACATGTTCAATTAATCACCTTATGGCAATTTCTGCACCATTACAATTAAATTTTAAATGATGAGATATAGCCAACAAACCAATATGAGTTTTTGGTGCAAAACTTTATTTTACTTAATTGTAGCTCATTAACTAAAAGGAATTTATATTTAGAAACTTATATCTTATGTACCTTACTTAGAAAAATGACAACGGATAAAACATTTGTGACTTCATAGAAAACCTGCGAAAATATACAAACAAAAGTAATTACATTATTTCCAAGTGTTCTGGTGAACTCACACTCCTATTTTTGAAAATGAGCTGATACTGAATAACGTTATCATAATCTGAAAATAGAGCCCACTGACCCTAGATAATAGCAGTGACATGCATATGAAATTCCAATTCTAGGAACACACAGGTGCCAGGCATTCGTTGATTATATACTTTTGTGTGTATCACTCAACTTGAATAAATATTCGCATAGAATTTCATCAAATATGTACACTGTATGACTCTATGCCCAGAATCGCATTCTTTAGTTATGATTCTGTCTGGTCATCATCACTGATCTTGCCAGAGTGAATTTTGTGAAAATAATTAACTGAAGTTAATATCGAACGGAAACAAAAATATACGTTCTTTTGTTCAATTTAGTTTACATTCTTAAATTGGTATTTGTAAGCCTAAAGAGTAGATCCAAGACGAGACGCTTCTCTCAAGGATTCCCAAATTCCTTATGGAAAAATAAAGAACATTATTAGTTCATCCCAAAACTAAACAACTGAATAACTGACATATATCATAACCTACCAACTTCAATTAAAACCAGCAACATTTATTATCTTTTAACTAAACTCTTGCTCGTACAGATAACGATCCTGGGTTATCTTTATAAGATTTGTTTGCTTATTAATTAACATGTTTGTTTACTGAATTGAAAAAAAAACAATTCTTTATTATTCCTACAACTCACTTAATTGCTTTTATTCCTATCAATTTTATTTTTCAAAAGTTTAGGGACTATAAAATAACCATGTTTTTCGAAAGTATAATATATTTTTCCAATCGTGTGCGCCCCTTGAAGCAAAAAAGTACTCATTAAGACCTTTCATAAGATACCCAAATTGACTCCCTTTGATGAATTTTTTTTCGGGGGCCATTCCCCTATATGGGAAGGCCCCCCTTAAATACCTCATAAATTTTTTTTTGTAATTGAACTTTCAAGAGAGCACCACTTTACACATACATGTAAAATTTGGTATTTCTAGCTTGAGTACTTTGCGAGAAAAACTGCTGTGACACACGGACGGACGGACAGACAAGTCGCGATTTTAAAAGGGTTTTGTATAATCATTTTACAAAACCCTAAAAAATGTTCAGGTCGACTGAAAAGTTTCCACATGGTGGCTGGTAAAGAAACAGAATATGAGCAAACTTTGGATTTATTCCAATAACGTTTGGTGCCTTGCTAGATATTAAATATACGAGTATCTAAGTAAAGATCGGGAAAATTTCGATACCAAATCAAAAATGTCCCATTAACGGCCATTTGAAGTATCAATCTTTCCAGGGCTATAAAAGTCATATTTTCAATGTAATTCACATCAGATTTGGTGTTTAGATAGAAGTTTATGCGATGAGTCGATACATTAACTTTGAAAGCTATACAAATACTAATTTCAGAATGGCAGTGGCTCAAATATGTAATATTTGGTTTATTATGGCTCCCGATCGTCTACTGATTAATGCATGATTGAGTATTATTTGTGTGCGCTTGATACAAATTTCTTCTATTGATATTTACTGTTATACCTCTACCTACTATGTATAGCCTAAAAATGTTTCCGATAAGCCCCCGAACGTACTCGAACGCAAAACGCTCAAGAGGATATATGGCCCAGTAGAGCAAAGTTTTTAAAGGAGAATGTCATTTGATATTTGAAAACATTTAGAAAGAGATGGTCGGTCCATCACCAGTGGCTCAAACATAGTACGTTTTTTTGTAAAATATTGGCACCTTTACGAGCGTCAAATCTCTGAAAATCTTAAGGTTACATATATAAGCAGAAAAAAAAGCCGAGTTGAGCCGAGTTCCTGTTAGATGTGTTTTGTACTTAACGTTATAAAATGCGAACACTTGCGTAACACAAATAATAAATAAACTCAAGAAAAAGTTTAAAAATATTGAACATTAAACGAAGGATTTAAAGAAAAACGTTCCTTGCAATGTTCAAAAAGATTCCATCAAAAAAGTACCATTTGGTATGATAGGAAAACCATGTGTAGTTGTCGTTAGAATACCATCATCGATAACTCGACAGCCTAAACTCTTCTAATAATCACGGTTCTATGACTTTGTCTGCCAGTTTGTCACTCTCAGCAAGGATCTTCTATCAGCTTCTAACAAGTCTTCCTATCATGCTCTTACTCACCCGCCTGAGTGTCATTCTTGTGCTCTACCCTTAAAGTTCTTCTGGGGAGACGGTGTTCTTCCATTCTTTGTACATGGCCCAGATGACGCATCTGTATCAACATGTGTAAAGCCAAACAAACACAATAGTTTGTTTGGCTTTACACATGTTGATACAGATGCGTCATCTAAAAAATTCATACAATATATTGTTGGAACGAAGTCTCATCTCAGTTGCTTATTTTACTGAGCCGTAAATTTTTTGGAGCATTTCGCATTCAAATACGTTCGCTGCTTTTCAGAGTTTCTTGTTAGAGTCCATATTTTACTCTGATATATCAGCATTGGTTTATTGAGAGATTTGTAAATGTTTTGCTTATTTTTCCTGTGCACGCCTTTGAAACTGAGAGTACACAGCCCGAAAAACTAGGCTTTATTTGCAGCATTTAGGGATCGAGTAATCTCGTTCTTTTGGGGCTTATTTTATTCTGATTGACTACAAGTTTATAAGTTTATTCACATTTTTAAGATTTAACTATACTAAGGCCGGGGTTTTTTCAGTATAATCTGAATTTTCGGCGCACTGCCTCTTAGCTTTTTCTGTTTGCTTCAGACTTTCATCTCAAGTATACTCCTTTAGCATATTAGATTTATCGCGCCATAATGATGACCTTAGCCAGTTGTGTAGACTTAGTGTTATTATGCCTTCCTGATGACGAGTTTTCGTACGATATTAAAGATCATGAGGGCAAGTCTGTCTCCTTGTTTTAAACCTGATTCTATTTCAAATCACGGTGCCTTGTGACTTTGACCACGTGGACCAGTAGTCAACAAGCCAAACTCTAGGATTATTTTAGTAAGAGGAATTTCATTGACACTGTGATATACCTATTTGAAGTCCACATATAGCTGGTATGCATCGATATTATTTTCTCAGCATTTTTTGAGCACCCCTTTCAAGTATTGTAGATCGTTCACTCCAAAAGCTACCTTGATACTCAGATAATGCTATCATGGTAGGGCTTTATTGATCTTTTCATGACTTTAGATGGCACTATGTATGACGTACGAGGGTCATTCAACAAGTAATTAGCCTACAGAAAAAAAACGAAAATTTTGGAAAGGTGGCAATTTATTTATCAACATAATCTCTTTCAAGCTCGATACACTTGGCCCAGTGATGCTCTAACTTTTTCAACCCGTCCAAAAAGTACATTTCTTCGAGGGCTGCAAAATAGGCCTTGTGGCGGCGATGACCTCCTCATTTGACCCAAATCTATGCCCGGCGAGTGATTTTTTCAGGTTTGGAAACAAAAAGTAGTCACAGGGGGCCAAATCTGGAGAGTACGGTGGAGGAGGCAGCAATTCGTAGCGCAATTCGACCAATTTGGCCATGGCGACAGCGGAGGTGTGAGCCGGTTTGTTGTCGTGGTGGAACTGCACTTGTTTCTTCGCCAAGCGGGGCCGCTTTTTCTTCAATTTGACGTCAAATCGGCCCAATAAGTTTGCATAGTAGTGCCCCGTGGTTGTTTTACCCTTTTCGAGGTAATCGATGTGGATTACACCTTGTGAATTCCAGAAAACAGTGGCCATCACCTTTCCAGCCCATCGAACAGTCTTCGCCTTCTTCGGAGCACGTTCGCCGGGTGAAGTCCACTGTTTCGATTGTTCCTTGGTCTCTGGTGTGTACCAGTGAGTCCATGTTCCGTCGACGGTCATGAAGTGACGCAAGAACTCCGTCGGACTGCGCTCAAACAGCGCCAAACACGTCACCGATGTGGTCTCACGGTTGCGCTTGTTTTCCGGTGTGAGCAAACGCGGCACCCATCGCGCCGACAGCTTTCTCATGCCCAGCTCTTCGTGTAGAATATGATGCACCGTTCATTCTGCGATGCCCACAGTCTCAGCTATCTCGCGAGCTTTCAATCGACGGTCTGCCAACACGAGATCGTGGATTTTTTTAATGCTTTCCTCCGTAGCAGACATTTTCGGGGCACCTGGGCGTGGCTCATCAAAAACCAACGTGTGGCCACGAACAAACTCGTTGAAACAATTCTTGACGATCACCATCAAAGAAGAAGAGTGACCGTACACAGCATCCAAGTGATCTTTGATTTTGCAGCGCATTTTCCTTTCCAAATTAAGAATCTAATCACTGAAAGATATTGTTCTTTTTCCATTTTTGTACAACCGACCGACACGCTCGCTTCCAAAGGCTATTAAAACAAAACTAATGAAGGGAATTGACTGAAACTTTGACAGTAGGCTACTAATAGAATGTACTGGTAAAACTGTTTTGTAATAGAAGCGCCATCGGGTGGTGAGGCTAAGTACTTGTTGAATGACCCTCGTACAGAATAGAATGATGTCTCGATGATTATCGCTTGTCAACTTTCCTCCCTTTTTGTGAATAGAGCATATTAAATTGTTGCACCAATCCCCTAGCACTGGTCCACTATCCACCTGCAGATGAAGGTGATATTCCATCTATTTCAGGAGCCTTATTTTTCCTGAGGTCACATAGTACCACCTGTACCGCGTCTTTCCTTGGTGGTGAGATTGATTCGTCTTGATTGGTTTCAAGCTCTCTTGATTGTTAAATAGAGTTGTCCATAACTGGCTTGGTATTCATCTGAAAATAGAAAGAGGCAGCTTCCTTTTAATTCTGTGTATTTTGTGTTTTATTTTTTTTCTCGAAATCGATTTTTGACCGTAATCGTTTGGTCTTCTTCTGCGATTAATTTATTTTCACTTACATTCCTGCTTATACACTAGCTTTGTTTAAGGAAATTTAATTTAGACCATTAAAAGGTAATTAGGGAAATTTGCTTAAGCTACTAAAAGGTAGGAAAGGTAATTTACAAAAGGGGTAGTTATAAAAATATTGCTTTTACAAAATTCAGAAAAGATATTATTATTTGATTAATTTAAAAAGCCATGATCTGCAGTTTCTTCATCCTGATTCATCAACTTTTTCCTTTTCCATTGTTATCTCGTGTCACTTCGTAATAATATGTTCCGCTACCGCTGACTTGAAATTCGAAGTTCTTTCTTTCTCGCTGTTGCTGCTTCGCCTAGATGCTCCCTGATTCGCCTGCCGATGAGTCTCCTTGTTTGACCTATGAACACTTCTTCACAAGCGGGACATTCGATGCGATAGATACCAGATTTTTCGTGTAGTTCGCGTTTGTCTTTCGTTGATCCAAGAACGTTTTTGAGCTGGTTCTTGCTTCTTGATTCGATTAACCGTACAGAATCGAGCTGATTTATTCGCCTCTTGATCCGATTGCTGATGCCTTCATGATAATTTAAAGCCATCCAGAACGTTCATTCGGTATTCGCATTTGATAATGTTGATCACCCCTGTCGCTGTCTATTTATCTGGATCTTCTATGCCATTCTCCTAATCGTCGAGCCCTTGAAGCCATTTAGTCGAGGTGTCTCAACAATGTACCTCATCTTCTTTTCCTTAGCTTCTTTGCTTAGTGACAAATCGAGCATCCTGTGGATCATGGCTCTGTGCGGAGAAACCTTGATTTGCTGCAAATAATTTGATGCGTTTGAAATCGTTCTCTGTGTGTGAGTTGCTTTCCAGTTTACATCGAAAGTTATATTTGTTTGGGTTCTCCTAACTACTGTATCTAGGAACGATAGTTTACCGTCTTTTTCTTCCTCCATCGTGGATACTATATTCTTGTAGGCTCCATTTAAGTCGGCAAGCACCTTTTCAACGTCACTTATTTTCACATACGCAAACAAATTGTCCACATATCGGATCCAATGTTTTGGTAACTGGCCTTTCTCCTATAGTCCCTCTTCTAATTTCGTCATAAATATCTCGCTCAAGAATGGTGAAAATGGATTTCCCTACGCTGCTCCGCCTTTCGTCTTATAAAATTTCCCCCGAAAAGTGAATAAATTTTCGGTCATGTAAAGTCTCGAAAGTTGGATGTACTGCCTAGTTTTTATTTTCCAAGAAAATGAATTTTCTTGGTGAGAAAGCCATTCTTCTATGAATCCCAGTGTCTCCATCACCGGACTACTCGGGAATAGAGCTTTCACGTCAAAAGACACCATAATTTCGTCTTGCGCTGGTGGGCTAAGCTTTAGGATTAACAAAAAACACAGCAAATAATTCTCTGAGAAAATCCTAAGGTTTGGCCCACCAGCGCCACACAAAATTATGATGTCTTTCGACGTGAAAGCTCTTTTCCCGAGTATCCCGGTGATGGTGACACTGGAATTCATAGAAGAATGGCTTTCTCACCAAGAAAATTCATTACCTTGGAAAATAAAAACTAGGCAGTATATCCAACTTTTGAAACTTTGCATGACCGAAAATTTTTTCACTTTTCGGGGGAAATTTTATAAGACGAAAGGCGGAGCGGCGATGGAAAATCCTATTTCACCATTCTTCAGCGAGATATTTATGACGAAATTAGAAGAGGGACTGCAGGAGAAAGCCCAGTTACCAAAACATTGGATCCGATATGTGGACGATGTGTTTGCGTATGTGAAAAGAGTGACATGAGACACGAGATAACAATGGAGGATGCTGTAGTCATCAAGGAAGCTAGAGACATACGTGAATTGAATGTGATGGAAAGCCTGGCAATTACCCGGGAAAGGAAAAAGTTTTTGAATCAGGATGACAGAAACTGCAGATCATGGCTTTTTAAATTAATTAAATAATAACATCTTTTCTGAATTTTGTAAAAACAATATTTTTATTACTACCCCTTTTGTAAATTACCTTTCCCACCCTTTATTAGCTTAAGCAAATTTCCCTAATTACCTTTTAATGATCTAAAGTAATTTCCTTAAACATAGCTAGTGTATAAGCAGGAATGTAAGTGAAAATAAATTAACCGCTGAAGAAAACTGAACAATTGCGGTCGAAAATCGATTTTGAGAGGAAAAATAAAAATTAAAACACACAAAATTATAAGGAAGCTGTTTTTTAAGGTTTTGTACTAAAATACAAAACCCTACTACAATCACGACCTGTGTCCGTCCGTCTGTATGTCACAGCACTTTTTCTCCGAAACTATAGAAGCTACAGCAATGAAACTTTGTGAAAAGGTCAGATGTGGTGACTTCTTGAAAGTTCAAGGGGGAACAATTTTTGAAAAGGGTTAAGGGGGGTCTCCCCATATAGGGTGTTGAACCTTCAAAAAAATTGTTCACCATTGGTAGTCGAGTAGGGTATCATTGGAAAGGTCTGAATGAAATCTTTTCAAAACGAGTCTTAGAATTGCCTTATCAGTACTGAGAGGGGCAGGGGAAGGGGAAACGTACGAACTTTTCACGTACCCCTCCCTCGCGATTGGACACCTTTCATCCGAAAAATCTGAAAAAAAAATCATGAATGTCGGCCTCTATGAGTACAACAACAACAAATACGTGAGAAGGCGAAATTCACTCAACTTTGTTAGTAATAGTATGATTCATCAATTTTATGTTTTCTTGAATAAAATCTTAACGATAGCCTTAAATTCAACAAAATTCATTCATTCATAAGAATGATCTTTTCTGAAATTTTCGTAAAGATCGAATGGTATTTAGCGAAGTTATAGCGATTTGAATTTTTCTGTGTTACTATGGAAAAATATGCGCTGTATTACTATGGAAACATATGGCTATGGAACAATATGCGCTTTTTACCGACTTATACACTACAGCTTTGCTAGGATTTGTATGAAAGTTTCAGGAATGATAGTCATCATGAATATCTTTGTGAGTCGGTTCAGCTGGTGGTATCAGTAATCGTAAAACAAAATAGTGGCTGTTTTAAATGCGAAGTTTGAAAAATTTTGAGTTAGTTTTCTCCAACTTCAACGTTTAAGGTGCATGCTTTGAACACTTGATTCAGTTTGATGAATGACTGAAGATGAGTACCTACAATTAATACTCATAGGTGAAGCAAGTTGAAGAGGCAGGAGAGAGCTCCTAGCAAAAGGGCTTTGTAACCATTCTAGGATTCGAAAAAATAGGCCATAAATCGATAATTGCAGTACAGGGGAGTGGCCCCTGTAAATAAATTTCATCAAAGGTAGCCGATATGAGTATCAAATGAAAGTCCTTTATGAGAGTTTTTCAATGCAGTCCTTAAACTGACAGTTTTTGCTTCAGTGGGAGCACAGGGAGGGAAATACATGAAAAATGTGTTTCCTCCCTCGCGAATGGACACCTGTGATCTAAAAATCTGAAAAAATTATCAAAGGAGATATTTATGGGTATAACAATAACAAATACCTCAGGATTCAAAATTCGTTCAACTTTTTTAATAATAGTATGACCCTCGAATTTCACATTTTCTCCAATAAAATCGTCTTTTACATGTTTCTTGATTTCATTCGTTGCTGGTGACTGCATTTTGTAAGTTGAGTACAAAACCCTTCTGACATGAGCGAGTCATGTATACGCTTACTCCGAATTCCTATAAAAATAATTCTCACATAAATCAATTACTGCAAACGTTGCATTTACCCAAATGCAACGAATCTGCAACGGAAATGACATGTGCCGAACCTAGACAATAGGTAAGCAATTTACGCGGCGGCACATGTCCCATCGTAATCAAAATTACTTTCGCATAATTAATTCACGTGTCGCGAACTCATCATTTTTCGCATAATAAATAGAAGCGTATCCATGAACACCTTCAGTTTTTGCTAATTAGATGTAGAACGTTACGCTGTCCGAGTGAATACTCAAACGAAATTATAATCAATAAAGTTCTTAAAGTTAAATGTAAAGTTCGTGTTTGGATTTCTTGATGTGCGCGGAGCACTTTCTTATTTTTTTATAGTTCGGTCAAACTAGACACAAAACTGGCGCAGTCGGTAAACGCCACAGTTCGAAAATCCGCGAAGGAACTAACGAAAAAGTGTGGTGACTATTTAAAAATAAAATCGGTTAAGTGCCGCGAAGGTGCCGATAAACTAAAAACACATAAATATTAAACAAAATAATAATCGGGAAAGCCGCGAAGGTTAATACGGTTATTATTAACCTATATAATAAGATCAGAGCAGACACACGAAGCATAAAGGTCCGCTTAAAACTCGCAGTGAGGCTGCTGTAGAGATCTGATCGCCCATAAATTAATTTAAAAAGTGTGTAAAACAAACAAAGTTCCTAATAAGAAGTGAAAAGCAACATTTCAAACCGAACAAATTAAACCGGACAAATTGAACAAAGTTTCACAAAACTTGGAAACAGGTAACATAGCCTAAGATTTTTAAAAAACTCCATATAAAACGTGGATCCTGCTGGACGAAGAACAAGAAGAAGGAATATCTTCAACCAAGGGCGGAACGACGCATACAGAATGGAAGAACTGGTTCAACAATTCCAACAACTTCAACTACAACTTGCTCAAAGGGAGGAGCAGGTCCAACAGTTGGCAACAGCTCTTCAACAAATTTCAAACAGACAATCATCAAACGATCATAACGATAAAATATTAAAGGAAATCAAATATATGAACAACTTTACCGGCGTCGGAGGTATTACCATCAACGGCTTCCTGAGCAGTGTTGAATACTATTTGAGCAAAATTGACAATGAAGATTCAAAGAAAACAGCAGTAAGGACCATCTATTATGAGAAAATCCAAGGCGAGGCTAAGAACGCAATCATCAACATCCCAGAAACAGATAATTGGCAACTCATCAAGGATCAGCTAAAGCTACGTTTCAGACCAGACGTTCAACCGTGGGAAATCTACAAAAAAAACCAACGAACTGAAGGTGCACAATGTAAGCGAATTGGCTGAGGAAGTACAAAAAATTAAGTATAAGGCAGATGAACTAATAATCTATTATCAGGATAAAATGTTTATTGACCTTAGTAATGTTAATTCAATCTTAACAAATGTAGTGAAAGAAATGAGTCAGGGTGTTCTATTAGAAAAGATATACAGTGAGACAAATATTGATAAAATAATAGAAATTATGAGATCAAGAAGATTTGAAGATGAATGTATCAGACCAGAATTTAGAAAGGTCAAAATTTTCAAACCTAAATTCCACAAAAATAATTTCAAGGATTCTAATCCTAATTCCTCACAAAACAGACAGACTGACAAAAATTCTGACGGAGAGGATAATACAAAACAAAACAGACAATTTAATAAGTACAGACAAAAAGACAATGACAGTGGACAACAAAATAGTGGTCAAAATCAATTTTTCAGATCTCAGAACTCAAACAAATCGGGGCAAAATAAAGCCAATAATTTTTCAGGTCGTTCAAAACAAACATGGAAGTCTAAACTCCAACCGGGTATTGAGCCCATGGAAGTTGAGAATGCGCAATTCCATAGATCAAATATTGAAAAGGTTAAAAACCAAAACCAATCAAATAATTTATCTGATGAAGAAACCTTCTCTGACTCACCCCCTGAAATTAACCTAAATGAATATTTTTTTCGCAACTAGCCTCGGAACAATTGCCTTTGATTCAAATTACTATAAATAATGTTAAATATGTAGCTTTAATTGATACTGGGGCATCATTCAGTGTAATTGATGACCGAATTAATACATTTAATAAGGTGAAAATCAAGCCAATCATATTTTCAACTATTACAGGAAAAGATAAGATCGAGTATGAAGTTCATACTCCATCGCCAGAAGAAATTGATCCTCCACCCTCACGAGCCTTGGTTCGGTGGAAGGTTAATAGGTTACAAAACCGAAAATATCAGTTCATAATCGGAACTGATTTACTAAATAATCTCGATACATTAATAGATTTCGAGAGAAAATTAATTATTTTAAATGGACATGCCATTAAATTTATTAATAGCCCTTATCCTTTTGATGAAGTAAATTCTTTAGAAGAAGTGCATGGTGATTATTTAAAAAGATTACAGTTAGATCACCTGAACAAAGAAGAATATGCCGAAATAATAAACCTGATAAAACGGTATGAGGGAATATTTTTTAAGGAGGGTGACAAACTCACGAGTACCCCCACAATAAAACATGAGATAAAGACTACAACCGAAAATCAAGTCAACTCAAAACTGTACAGGTATCCTCCTAAGCACGAAGCGGAGGTCCGAAAACAAATTGCGGAACTTGAAAAGCAAGGAATTATTCGAAAGAGTAATTCAATGTATTCAAGTCCTCTTATTATAGTACCGAAAAAATCGGACAACTCGGGGGAAAAGAAATTTCGTTTAGTGGTAGATTACAGAAAACTAAACGAAATAACATTGGATGATAAATTCCCATTGCCAAATATTGACTCTATCCTCGATAAACTAGGTAGAGCCCAATATTTTTCAACAATCGATTTAGCAAAAGGTTATCATCAAATTCTAGTCAAAGAGGAAGACAGGCATAAAACAGCCTTCGTAACACCTCACGGACTTTATGAATTTGTAAGAATGCCGTTTGGTCTAAAGAATGCACCAGCGACATTTCAGCGCCTAATGAATGACGTGTTAAGAGATTTCGTAAATAAATCATGTGTCGTTTATTTGGACGATATTCTGATTTTTAGCACCTCTTTAAAGGAACACATTAAAGCGTTAACAGACATTTTTCAAACTTTGAAAGCACATCAACTTAAAATCCAGATAGATAAGTGCAATTTTATGAAGAAGGAGACCACATTCTTAGGTCATATTATCTCAAAAGATGGACTGAAACCAAATCCCGAAAAGGTTGAAATAATACAAAAATTAGAGTTGCCAAAAACGCACAAACAGATAAAGAGCTTTCTAGGATTAACGGGTTACTACAGAAAGTTTATTAAGGACTATGCAAAAGTAGCTCAACCTATAACAAAGTATCTGAAAAAGGACCAAAAAGTTAATTGTAAAGATCCAAATTATATTAGCGCTTTTGAGAAACTAAAAGCCCTTATAATATCACATCCTGTTTTAAGATTTCCTGATTTTCAGAAACCCTTCCAATTAACAACGGACGCGTCTCAGTACGCAATTGGTGCCGTTTTGTCACAAAACGGGCATCCAGTGTGCTTTGCCTCGAGGACATTAAACTGTCATGAGCGGAATTACGCCACTACTGATAAGGAATTTCTTGCCATTATGTGGTCGGTCAATTATTTCAGACCGTATCTCTATGGTAACAAGTTTACTATTTATACGGACCATCAACCTATCAAATACCTTCATGCTAAATATAAAGGGAAGGACCTTTCACCCAGGCATCAAAGATGGCTCTTAAAACTAGGAGAATATCATTTTGATATTGAGTACGTAAAAGGAAAAGAAAATAAGGTAGCGGATTTTCTCAGCCGTACTAATCAACCTAAGAAGTGTGATGAAAAGTCGACAAGCTCATTTAAACATACAAACTCTTTTTCAGATTTAGGAATAATATTTAACTTGGAAAGTCACGATAGTACAATAGCTACAAAACATTCTGCGGAAGAAGATCTACAAGATCATATACCTATTAAGGAGGAAATTGTAAATAAATATAGGACACAGTTAATATTGACAAATAATAAGATCCAAGAGTTAGAAGTTATTCATAAAAAGCGAATAATTTATATAGCGGAATACGATTTCGACAATTTACGCGAAATCCTTAGAAAGTACATAAAGAAGGGGATAACCGGCATTTATACGGAACTTGAAGACAGCAAATATAACATCTTGCAACAAACAATAAGGGAAATGTACTCAAATGACAGCCAAGTCAAGTTTATTCGATGCTCTTTTAGAGCTCAGGATATAAAAACGGAAACCGAAGCAGTAAAGCAAATATCTCTGTATCACATAAAGGAAAGTATGCACTCCGGCATACAAGAAACTTTCAATTCTATAAAAAACAAGATCTATTATCCAAAATTACAGGAACTAATACAAATTGTACTCAACCAATGCGATGTCTGTCAAATGGTGAAATATGACAGAAAACCGATCAAACCTAAATTTAATTACACAGAAACACCCGACAGTAAAAACGAAATTATCAATATAGATATTCATACCTTCATGAAATATGATTTCTTAACAATAATAGATCGATTTTCGAAATTTGGCTCTGCTTACTTCCTACCTGACAAAAATCATATAACAATCATTGAAACTTTAGAAGAACATTTTGCAAAAATAGGAAAACCCAAGAAAATTACTGCAGGAAATGAATTAAATACTATTAACGTAAAGGAATTCTTAAAAGAAGAGGAAATAGAACTACACATAACAAAAGCGCATAGCCATACAGGTAATGCTGACGTAGAACGTTTTCACAACACATTACTTTCGATATGCAGAACTTTAATATTAAATAAAACAAATTTTTCACCAAAACAAATAGTACAACAGGCTGTTAGAAACTACAACAATCGCTATCATTCAACTATCAAGTGTACCCCTATCGATGCTCAGGAACAACGAATAGACGCTTTCAAAATTAAAAATAACATCAACGAAGCAAAACAAAAATATTTGGAAAAAATAAATAAAAAACGTGAAAACTACGAGGAAACTAGGACGACTGGATTCATAAAGGACTATAAAGCTGTAAGACACAAAGAAAAACCAAGATATAGAAGGGCAAAATTACATAATGTCCATCCCACAAATATCAAAAGAGAATTAAAACATACAAATTTAAACGATTATTCAGAAGACGATATCGTTAAAACAGAGGATAAAAGAATTCTAGAAGCAGAAATAAAAGCTAAAGAAGGTCCTAACTCCGAGGTTTTGGTAAAGAAATTTAATTTATCAATAAAGAGGAGCGATGCAGCCACCTTACTAGGAAAAGAATGGTTAAACGACCAAATAATTAACTTTTACCTAAATTTGCTAGTAGAAAGAAGCTCACTAGACAATGCAAATAATCTTCCGAAAGTGTATGCAATGAATACATTTTTCACGCTGTGCCTAAACAAAACAGGATATAGTGCAGTTCGAAGATGGACACGGAAAGTGGATATATTCTCCTATGATTTAATAATAATTCCAGTTCACATAAACCAAACACATTGGTGCTTAGCCATAATAAGCCCAAAGGAAAAATACATTAAATATTATGATCCAATGAGGACTCCAAATACCGAAGTTCTAGATTTACTAGAAAATTATGTCAAGGAAGAATCGATGGATAAGAAAGATGAGGTTTTAGATTTTTCTTTTTGGAAAAAGGAGCAAATTCTAAACGGTCCACTTCAAACAAATGCATATGACTGTGGTGTATTTAGCTGCACATTTGCTGAACATATAACTCGCAATTGTGAACCAAATTTTTCCCAAGAGGACATGGTTTATTTAAGGAAGAAAATGCTCGCAGATATTTTGCAAAGCAAAATTCAATAGTTTCAATAATTTAACCTTAACTTAAGTCGTTTAAATCGTTTACCCTTAACAAATCAATTACTTTTTATTATGACATATCCAAGATTAAATACTTATTTTAGGTCATAATCATCATATGGTTGCTTCTAATCTCTATGGTAAAACCAACAACTGGGACATTAAATATACAACCAATATCGACTGAAAATGGCTTTACAATAATAAATATGGGAACAACGGAGGTTATTCAAGATGCTAGGACAATAATTCACGTACTCAATTTAACAGAATTTAGGCAGGCAATCGATTTAGCAGAGGAAAACATCAAACGGTTGAACCTTGGGAATGACTTGACTATTAGACAAGAACTAGAAACTATTCGTGCAAAGTTTAAAACTATTCAACCTAGTCCTAGAAAGAAAAGAGGTTTACTCAATATCGTTGGTACAGTAGAAAAATGGCTTTTTGGTACCATGAATGACGACGATAGAAAGGAAATCACTGAACACATGAAAACAGTAGAAATTAACGAAGACAAAACTATCGATAACCTAAATAAGCAAATAGAAATCAATTCGCATATCAGTGACTCGATAAAAATTCTTAAAAACACCATTGAATCAGATAGAAATCAAATTACAAAAACTTACGAAGAAGTCACTGCTAACGAAAGAAAAATTATAGTAAAACAACTGCAGTTAGATCAAATGATAAGATTGCAGATGCTTAAAGAAAAACTAGACCAAATTATGGACAGCATAGCATTTACCCGACATGGTATTGTTCACCCAAGTTTGTTGACAACTACTGAAATCTTGACAACAGGACTAGACTTTTACAGACTTAAAAACGCTAAAACAGGACTTTTGCAACTAGACAAGGACGAACTAACCCTTGCCATCAAAATTCCCAATAAATACAAAATAGTCGACCTTAAATTGATAACCCCAATCCCAAATAAAAACTTTTTAGAACTTAATATAGAAGATCAATTTGTTATTGAAATAAATCAAACAAAATATCAATATAGTGGAGAAATTCAATATGAAAAAGATCTCAAAATTGTAAACAATTGCATTGAAAAAAATAATTGCTTTACACAAATAAATAAACTTCAAGAAATTAAAAAATTGGATGATCAAACTATACTTTGTAAAAATATGAAAAATCAACAAATTATAAATTCTTGTGATGACAGATATATAAAACTAAACGGTAATTACTTAATAACATTCAATAATTGTACTATTCAAATCCTAAATGAAACCTTTAGTAGCAATGATATCAAATTTGTTGACAGATTTTATTATGAAGCAGACTATAATTTTAATTTTACCAAAAGAATTAATTTTGAAAATATTACCATACAACATATTGAAAATTTGGAACCTTTAGAAATTCTTAAATTCTACAAAACTATAAGTCCAATATTAGGAATAACAACAATTTCAATACTTATATGTATCATTTTTGCAATACTTACCATTTTTTATAAAATACATAAAACAAAAGAAATTATGAATGTAAACAAAAACATTAAAACAAATTGTAATGAAAAGGTTAGAATTCAGGAGAATTCTTATTGTAAGGGGGGAGAAGTCATGTATACGCTTACTCCGAATTCCTATAAAAATAATTCTCACATAAATCAATTACTGCAAACGTTGCATTTACCCAAATGCAACGAATCTGCAACGGAAATGACATGTGCCGAACCTAGACAATAGGTAAGCAATTTACGCGGCGGCACATGTCCCATCGTAATCAAAATTACTTTCGCATAATTAATTCACGTGTCGCGAACTCATCATTTTTCGCATAATAAATAGAAGCGTATCCATGAACACCTTCAGTTTTTGCTAATTAGATGTAGAACGTTACGCTGTCCGAGTGAATACTCAAACGAAATTATAATCAATAAAGTTCTTAAAGTTAAATGTAAAGTTCGTGTTTGGATTTCTTGATGTGCGCGGAGCACTTTCTTATTTTTTTATAGTTCGGTCAAACTAGACACAAAACTAGCGTAGGTCTGTCTACCCAACTTGTTTTATTTTCAGTTGGAGTATTTTGTGAAGGCGAAAATGAATTCGAATACAAATATTAATATTTATGCTGTTGTTTACTTTGGTACACTTTTTAGATCCTTCTAATATAAGTTTTATAAAGACATACTAGTTTCGCCATATGTCTGTCCTTCTGTCTGAGCATCACAGCAAGTTTCCTCATGAACTATAGATGCTAGAAAGCTCAAACTTGGTGAAAAGGTCTGAAGTGGTGGTCTCTCAAAAGTTTAGGTCTTACCAAACTTTTAAAATTTTTTAAGGGGGCACTTATAACGAATTGACCCTTAAACATTTCTTAAAATTAAAGGTAGTCAAGTATCAATTGAAAGGACTTGATTTAAACTTTTAGAATCTGAATTTAAAAAATTATTTTGTGCATCAGGGGGTCCAGGGGGTGGGAAAATGTACGAAAGTTTTCGGGATTGGACACTTTTGAGCCGAAAAATCTCAAAAGAATCACAGAAGCAGGTCTTTATAAGTACAAGGGCAACAAAAACCTCAGAATTCGAAATTCGCTCAACTTTGTTAATAGTAGTATAATTTGCAGATTTTACATTTTTGCCCATAAAATCAAAACGGTACGGACATAAGATCATTATGCTCATAAAATTTTATGGGAATCCAATCATCATCAAGTGAGTTATAGCCAAAATGACCTAGGTATTTTTATTTTCTTTCAATTTTCATGAAAATTTAAGGAATAGTGTTTAATTTGAATATCTACAATCGGCCGAGCATTCAGAAAAATCATTTAAGTTGGAACGAAATGGCGGTTGGAACGTACTTATGAAAGAAACTCTGTATCTTTTGCATAACTTTGAACAATTTCTTGCCCAAGTATTGGATGAATAATTCAAGTCAATGATTTGCGCTATTAGAAGACTTGTTTCAAACCCTAGAGTGGTTACACAGACCTTCTAGTAGGAGAACTCTCCTACTTACTCAAGTTGTTCCACTTGTCGTCGGGGGCTTTGGTATTGAGAACTTGACGCTGCTTCTCATCGAAAAATAAACTACATCCAGCATTCTTGCCGCACGCTTGCACCAAGAATGCTGGATGTAGTTTATTTTTCGATGAGATAATGGCTTATCTAGTCGAATTTGAAAGTATATTCGGTGGCTTATTAAATACACGAAGACCAGAAATACCCAGGGTTGCCAAACTAGAACTTTTCCTCACACATTTCACTTCTTCGTAGCACTACAGTCCCTCTTGGGCCTTCGCTTCCTGCAACAAGCGTCTCCAACTCTCTTGATCCATTGATCGCGTCCCCCAATTGTTAAACCCGAGCAGCAATGAACTGTCTTCGTCGACCCAGTCAGACCAGCATTTATTCGGCTTCTTAACTGATCTCCGTGCTTCAGTTTTCCCAATGAATACGTGGCTAACCTATTGCAGGTTTTTCAGTCTTACAATCATTGAGACCTCTGACTCGTCAAAAAAATTCATACAGCTCATAGTCATATTGAATTCGCCATTGTTTCTCGTCTAGTTTTGCGCCAATTTTTTACCTCAGGACTCAATGTGCTTGCAGATGCTTGGATTCGGATCTTTATCAGTTTTGTTTTTTAAGCACTAAAGCCCCTTTTAGGCCTCTGCTTAGAGATAGTTAGAGTATCTCATTATCATGATCGAATATGTCGGCACTCCACAAGATGATATGGTCAGTATCACGCTTTGGATGTGTGTTCGTACACCCAGTGCCAATATGTTCTGGTTTCAAGCCAGCATAATAACTAAACGGGCTAATAGTCCATCCTAAACGGGCTAATAGTCCATCCGCCAACTAAATTACTTTGCCGCCAACGAGAGTTGAACCAGGGACCTTCGGCTTACAGGATGAGTGCTCTAGCCACGGCATAACGTAGACTATTTATATGTACGTATATATATATATATATATATATATATATATACATATATATGTTAATATATATATATATATATATATATATATATATATATATATACATATATATGTTTATATATATATATATATATATGTATATATATATATATATATATATATATATATATATATATATATGTTTATGTATATATACATATGTATAGTATATGTATATATACATATATATTTATATATATACATATATATATATATATATATATATATATATATATATATATATATATATATATATATATATATATATATATATATATATATATATATATTATTTGCAAGCTGTACTCCTGGGCGTATTTCGTCTTTTTCATTAGCGATTCTCGTTATTTTGGCGCCAAAGTAAACAAATTTGCCCAAATTTTCATACTGCATCATATTCACCAAGTGTGATAATTTGTTTATTTGAAGTACTTTTCCTTGATTGCATCATGAGCTTTGTTTTATTCTCACTGATTTCTAGCCCTACTAGTTTTGCTTCACTTGGCTCCATTCGTTCGGCATATGTTCTTGCTGCCAAATGTGCTGGATGATTTTATGGATGGCTTTCTGAACATCACTGGCATCATATTTGATGAGCTCTACTGGGACCTTATCGATTCGCAATCTTCTGGGCTTTGATGGTGGAACAAACTTCATGCAGGGTTGGTGGGGCCAGAAATATCTATAGGGCCCCGGTATCCTAGAGTTGTGTGAAGGCTTATGGTGGTTCCTGAAATATAATACCCATTCAACTTAATCCTGTTTTTATCAATATCGACTTGATCTCGTAGATAACAACTAAGATCTCATACTTTGGCTTTCAAACCTCGTATATTCATCAAGCATTTAAAATATTATAGAACCAAAAATAAGACGTGTTTCATCTTCTTCTTCTTCGTAGCACTGCAGCCCCTCTCGGGCTTTCGCTTCCTATAAATAGCGCCTCGAACTGTCCCGGTCCATTGACTGCTTCGAATTTCGAAATCCGAGCAGCGATGAACTGTCTTTGTCAACCAAGTCAGACTAGTGTCTCTTCGGGTTCCCCACTGGTCCCCAGCCTTCAGTTCTCCCAAAGAATACCTGAGGAGTCTCTTTCCTAGCGGGAGGGAAGAGGGGTAGAGGAAGTGCCAGAAAAGCGATCCCCCAGCCCCAGCGCCCCCGTCTGCTGTGAGTCCCTTTTATATTTTAGGACTGCCCGATCATAATGTGCCATCTGGTTCCATTTGTCAACCGATTCGAGCATCACTGCAACTATATTATCCGGGGTGAGCTCTCCCGTCTCTCTGTAGAGTTCCCTTTGCAGCTTGACCCATTTTGTACACGTAAAAAATGTGTGACAGGCATTGTCCTCCTCTCCTGGGCAAAACAGACAATCGGGAGACCGTTACTTACCGATCTTGTGCAGGTAAGACTGAAAACACCCATGCCCGCTCAAAAGCTGGATCAGATAGAAGTCAGTCTCACCATGCCTTCGATTTACCCACGGTCTCACATCCGAAATGAGGCACGCATTCCACCTTCCCTTCGTGCATTGACCCAAGACTATTGCCAATCGTTGAACGAGCACTGTCTCTCCTCGCGGAAAACCATCTTCCTTGCATCCTCGTTTTGGCGCAGGTAAACAGCGCAGCGCTCTCTAGCAAGAAGGGCGACAGGTATCACGCCTGCAATAACTCTCACCGCCGAGTCAGAGACTGTTGGATACGGAGATGCAATTCTCAGTGCTCCTCTTCTCTGTACCTGTGCCAAACGTTTTCGGTATACCTCCTTGCTGAGAGCGTCGCCCCATCCCTTCGGTTCGTCAAACATTTTATACAGCTCATGGCTGTTTCGAATTCGCCATTCGCTACGATTATTCGGCTCAAGACCCGTCGTTCAAAGTCATTCAATATATTTGCGGATGCTTGGGTTAGGGTCCATGTTTCACACCCATGGCATAACACAGGTCCTCAAAACTGAATAAAGTGTTTAATGTGCGAGCTGTATTCTTTGAAGTATTTTGTCTCTTTTATTACCTGTCTTCGTCATTTTTTCGCCTAGATACACAAATTCGCCAACATTTTTGATACTGTATTTGCAAAGTGTGATAGTTTGTGTATTTCAGGTTTTGCTTCGCTGTCGAGTTTCAGGAAGAGTTCTTTGGCAATTGTTAATGACCGTGACAAAATTTTTATGTTGTCTGTATAGGCTACTACTTGGCTCGACTTGTATTGTAATGTACCTTGCGTATCGACAGATAGCTGTAATGAATTTCTTTTTTCAAAAATCCGTGTAGGACACGGGTGCCGATTGTCTGGCACAAAATGTCAGCGAGCTATAAACAAAACTGAGCTGAGCTGACTAGCTTTGCTTAACGACCACTTACGCGTGCTTGTCGACTAGCTATCTGTGGAATCATAAGAGGCGGGTTCTTGTCGAGCCACGAAGCTAGAATGCAAAATATTTATCACGCGCACACTACGAGGCGTACCGATCGATTCTTATTATCTTTAGAAATGTCCTTTTATGTGTCAATTAAGCTACTCTACAGTAATTTAAAAAAAATTTTCCTTGTCTCGTTAAACTTGGTATTTTTATTTTCGGCGTACACGGAAGTATTCTATAAAAAGCAACTGTTACTTTCTCCGAAGGAGGTCGTTGCATCACAAGGGGAACGTCAAGCCTAAAGATTTAAAAGTGGCCACTCATCTCTGCCTAAAGGATGGAAACTTGACGAATGTAGTTAACTTAAATCCCGTAAAACAACAAACTAAGCAGTTTCGACAGGGTGACCATCTTATCTCTTCAGGAGCAGACACTCCTAATCACAACGGGGCTGCTCGACCGCTTATGTTTATTAAAAAGCCTCATTATGACGCACTTCAGAGCCAAACTGAATAGCAATGCGGCCAGCCCATTTCCCTGCTTTAGGCCAATTTTTGTGTCAAAGACATCGGTGAGTTGGTTATTGATGCGGGCTTGGGAGGTTGTCGACGTCATTGTCATTTTGGTAAGACGGACGAATTCGGCTGGGATGCTAAAGCAAAGCATTACTTAGTACAGTACGTTACGATCAATACTGTTCCATGCTTGTTTAAAGTCAACGAACATTTCGTGCACGTCTACGCTGAACTCGCTGCATTTTTCAAGTACCTGTTTGGCGGTGAACAATTGGTCTCTCGTTGATCTACATGCTCTAAAACCACTTTGAAACTCCCCAATAACATTGTTGGCATATGATCCGATTTTATTTTCTAAGATTTTTGAAAATATTTTATACGCCGTACAAAGTAGTGATATGCCTCTATAATTTTCGCCCTGCAACTTGTCACCTTGTTTATGGATAGGGAATATACTTGATTGGCTCCACTCTTTTGGCATATGACCCTGTGAATAGCTTTATGAACACTGCTGCTACCATATTTGATGAGCTTCACTGGATGCGTACATTATATACCTCGACTAGAATCGATTAGTTAGGGCTCCTAAATAAGGTTTACGAAAGGAAATATTCATATTTTAGTAGTAAATTATGTAACTTATTTTTAGCCTGCGGTAAAATTTTTCAAGTATGTACCTGTATGTCAAAATTTTAGATATCTGAGATTTGAACTAGCAAAATACAATAATTTACCAACAGAACTGCTTATTTTAGAAGGCATTGGGCCATCCTTTGAAAATAAATGAGTCCAATCAGTACTACCATAGAAAGTAGATCTTTTCCTCTTAAGTATTACATTCAAGAATTTTCGAATTCCTGAGTAACAATCTTTCTCACATGTATCATCTCCGTGCGAATTGGAAGCATATAATACGCTTGCACTAATATTAAAATGAAAAAAATCCACGAACATACCCGATATGTCTACTTTTCATCCAATGAAGCCAAAATATGAAAACTTGACATTTTAAAATGCTTTGTTCAATAAAAAGTTATACTATAAAATTTCCTATACCTAAATCTTGTTCAGAATTGTACTAGCCTGATCGCAAATCAAAAATCTTGTATTTGTACATGGGATCTTGTACGGTTGGCAACCCTGGCCAGACTCCACCGTCATGCATCACATACTGAGGTGCCAAAAGCTGAGAGAAAAAATTAAAATAGTACACTTGGGCCGTTTTGCCCCGTACATTATCCAAGATAATATTACTGCAGCGGGCGAATCATCTTTTCTGACCTAAAATTTGGGCAGTTTTAATTATCTAAATTCATTCTGGTGTTACCGTCATCATCCCCCATGCCAACGGTAAAACAATAAGCCCATGACAGCAAAAAGTAGCGGGAGAGTGCTTTTGGCAGAAGGATTTTGAAAAATAATTACTAACTCAAACAATGTTCTCTGAATATCAAAATTTGAATCATGTCCATAAGAGGGCGGTCAGATAAGTACTTCACCTACAAAAGAAGAACGAGAATTTGGGAAAATTGGCAATTATTTCTCAACATAATCTCCTCTTAGCTGAATACACTTGAACCAGCGATGCTCCAACTTCTTTAACCCGTCTGAAAAATAAGTTTTCTCGAGATATGCAAAGTATGCTTCCGAAGCTGCGATGACTTCCTTATTCAACTCAAACTTCTGCCCGGTGAGTGACCTTTTCAAGATTGGAAACAAATAGAGGTCGCACGGATCGAAATCTGGAGAATGCGGTGGATGGAGTGGCAGTTCGTGTCGTTGGCGAAGGTGTGGGTGGGTGCGTTATACACTTTTACCTTCACCAAATGGGGCCACTTTCTCTGCGATTTGGTTTCGAATCGGCCCAATAATTCGGCATAAGACAGCTTTGGCCCTTGTACAGGTAATCGATGCAGATCACACCCTGTGAATCCCAGAAAAGAGTAGCCATCATCTTTTCGGCTGATAGGGTAGTCTTGGGTGAAGTCTACTGTTTCTAGTGCCTCTTGATCTCTGGTGTGTACCAATGTTTTATTAACAGTCACAAAACGATGCACAAACTCCTTCAAATTGCACTTAAACAAGTCAAACACTGTTCTGGAGTGGTTTCACGGTTGCGTTTGTTGTCCGCAGTGAGCAAACGTAGCACGCGTCGCGCCAACAGCTTTCTCATGCCCAAAATTACATGTGAGAAATTACCCACATGGTGTTTTGAAATGCCAACTGTCTCAACTATTATGCGCATACGGGCTCGTGAGTTATTGTTACGTTATTTATTTATTTATTTTATTTATTGATCCATTTTACAGATTAAGAAGTCTAATTACAAAATAGACTTAATACCTTAATAAATTTGAAGAAAATAAGTGCAAAATTGAGTGGAAATGTTATTCCTTGCAAAGAAACAATATGAAAATAGAATAAAATAATTTAAAATTTAAAAGTTACACACAGTATTATTATTAATTAAATGGAGTTCGTAATTACCAAAGTTCGTTATCTATTTTAGAAATCAAAGTAAGATGAGGAAAAAGATCCAAGCTCGAGCTCATTATGTTTCCTGATGATTCGCGGCATTAATGAGTGAAAATATAGTTCTGTCCGAGCATACGGAACCTCAAGAAGACTACTGGAATGGGTAGGACGTGCAATCTGCCTGAAGTGCAAATTGTCGCTAAGAGCGGATGCAATATGATGGTGGTACAGTTTGTATAGGAAACATTGATCTAAAAACTTTCTACGTGACGACAGAGAAGGAAGACGAAGTATAGACAACCGACGATCATAAGATTCATACGGCAAATTAAATTTATAGAACAAAACCCTGGTGAATTTTCGCTGGACAGTTTCTAGTGAGGTCACTAACTACTGTTGTCGAGAAGACCACACAACTGAACAATACTCAAGAAGTGGGCGAACAAGGCAGGCGAATAAACGAACAGCGGTAGGAATGCTTCCAAATTTATGGAGATGTCGCGGAATAAATACGGAAGTCTTCGATGCTCTAGCAGTTATACTAAGTATATTTATATTGAATTTGAGCTTGGTATCAAAAATTACACCAAGGTCTTTGCATGAGTCCACTGAAGAGAGAATAACATCACAAAGGGAGTAGTTGTACGTTAAAGTAACTGTTTTGAGAGTAAAACTCATCTTAAAACATTTTGAAACATTAAACAAAGGGAATTTGACAAGCACTAGCTACACAGATTAAGTAGGTCCTTTTGGAGAAACTGACAATCGTCAAGAGTCTTAATTATATGAAACACTTTGAAATCATCAGCATATATGAGGCAGGGAGAGGATATTACAGAGGAGAGACCATTAATAAACAGTAGGAAAAGGAGAGGCCCGAGGATTGACCCTTGAGGGACTCCGGAAGAAGGGGAAAAAGGAGAGGAAGCTGTCCCATTAAGAACAACATGGCATGAACGATTGGAAATATATGATGAGATCCAGGCGAGTAGGGAACCGGAGATACCAAGCATGGCTAGCTTTTGGCAAAGAATACAATGGTTCACACAATCAAAAGCTTTGGAGAAGTCAGTAAAGATGGCATCCACTTGCTGCTGTTTGTCCAGAGCTTTTGCGATATAGTCTGTGAATTCAGCTAAGTTTGATGAAGTGGAACGGCCTTTCAGGAAGCCATGTTGCTGTGGATTTATAACTGAGCTCAATGATTCTGAAAGTCTGTTGTGTACAAGGCGTTCAAGCAGTTTAGGGAAACAGGAGAGCAGAGATATGGGATGATAGTTAGAAACAATAGACTGATCACCATTTTTGAAGATTGGAACAACGTTTGAATCTTTCCGATAATTGGAAAAGATACCAGAGCTAAGGCTGAGGTTGAAAATAAGGGATAAGGGAAAACATATAGAGGAACTGAGTGATTTCACAAATATATTTGGCAATCCATCAGGACCGGGACTGACATTAGGATCGAGTAAATTAATAAGGGATGCGACTTCAAGGGGATTAGTAGAGTAGGATGCGATAAGGGTTGGACTGGCTTCATTTGAGTTGGTGGAAGAATATATTGTGCCATGAGGTAAAAATGCTGAGAAATGTAACATTATAGAGGATAGTAGAGGAAGATTTTAAGGATCGGATGTAGGACCGGAAGGGTTTGACATTATTTGTCATAAGGGAGGTCTCTAAACTGCTGAAGTAGTTCTTCATGGCAGTCCTTATTTCGCCTTTAGCAATGGATCTTAGTCTACAAAACTCAGATCTGGCTTCTTCAGATCCAGTTAGTTTGAAGCGCTGATGCTCCCTGTCTTTCGCTTTTAAGGCACATATAACTCTGTTAGTGAGCCAAGGCTTCATTTTAGCCTTACAAAAAGATTGCGGAGGAGTATATTCGGTAATCAAATTATTGAGGTATTCGTAGAATTTACCTATGGCACTATCACAGTCAAGACCAGAGAAAAAGGCACACCAGTCGACAGAGTCCATATTAGTTTTAATCGTCTCATAATTAGCTCTGAAAAAGTTGAACCGAAAGGCAGTGGCATATCTCGGAGGTTGGAAGGTTTTAATCACTAGATCTAGAGACAAAGGTGGATGATGAAGGTCTGGCTTTATATAAGGAAACAAGGCATGAGTGACAGAGATACAATGAGCTTGGACATTTGAAAGGACAAGGTCAAGAAGACGGCCATTAGGGTTATGGATATGGTTAAATTGTGAACAAGAACAGAGGGAAAGAAAAGAAGAAAGCAGCAAAGATATATTATTTGTAGAAGAAATAGAAGGAATTGTGTGAGTTTCCCATTCAACGGAGGGTAGATTGAAATCCCCACAAACTACAATTCTTGAATGAGGGTGACAAACAAGAAGATAGGAGGAAAGTTCATCAAAGAAGGATTCACACACAACTAAAGGAGAATTGCAGGGAATGTACACTGTACAAATTAATAAGGATGTATGATGCGGAAGGGAAATTTTCACAATTACACATTCAACAGCACGAGCAAAGCAGAAGTCAGCACATAGTGAGCTTACAAAGGAGTTACAAACAGCAATTAAAACCCCACCACCATCCTATTTATTTGTTGCACCAGGGTCACGATCACACCGGTAGACTATATGGTCAGGCAGAAATTCTGAATTGGAAATATTTCCATTCAGCCATGTTTCAGTTAAACAAATGACAGAGTCATTTGCTAGTTGGCAGGAAGGTGATAAGTCCTCGAGCTTGATTCTTAAGCCCCCGACGTTTTGATAGTACATGGTAATAGATTGATATGTAGAGTTCCTAACAGGTTTAGTTGTTGGTGAGACGTTACTCTGCTGCACGAAAGTTCTTTCTGAGGGGCGTGTAATTTTTCACAAAAGTCCCAAGTGGCCAAAAATCGCTCTGAGCAACTAGCGCGCACTCCTCAGTTAATTTGAAAGAAGCAACAATCCGATTCGGTATATTCTCCTTCGTAAGTTTAATGCAGGCTTATTCAGTTTATTGAGCTTAAACTCAACGTATGCTTTAAGTTGCTCTTCCGAGGTATCATAACACCATGCTTATTCAGTTTATTGAGCTTAAACTCAACGTATGCTTTAAGTTGCTCTTCCGAGGTATCATATGCAATGCAGGAAACAAAAATCTGGATCGGCGGCTTCACTATACATGTGTCAGGCGCCTGCAGATCATGGGGCCTTTGATGGTGCAATGATGTTTCACATTCAATGCAATCACGCATGAGATTTAAAACTTGCTCGTCAGGTTGTGGGAGAGGAGTTGGATCCACAACGCCAAAAGTGGTTGAATTCATAGGACCAGAAGGCGTTAAACAAGTCTGAGGGCCAAGCTGCTCCAACTGCGAAACCACACTACGCGTTGTTATTTTTGGTGAAGCCACATTAGAATCCGATTTTTTAACCTTTCGTTTCAGACGATGTTGGCGCTCCGTAGCAGGCGTTTTTGGTCACCTTGGTGTGATCCATCGAAAACTGACGTGCGACCACGTTGGGACTCATTAAACCCATTTTTTATGGCCACCATTGCAGGAGCAGAGTCACTAAACACAGCATTCAGGCACTCTTTTCCCTTCCAAAAACAAGAATCGAATCACCGCCTGATATTGCTCTTTCTCCATTTTTTGAAAATTGACACGGCCGCTTCCACATGCAGTCAAAACAAAACCACGAGTCTGATTCTTCTGACAGTAGCCGTTTACGAAAATGTACAAAATAATAGGGAATCTTCCTTGCGATAATGGCACCTAGCGGTGAGGCTAAGTACTTATTGGACTTCTCTCGTATTCCATGAATTGAGGCCGAAAAGCTTATATGTGGGTTTTGTGCACTAAGGTTCGGTGCCACATTATTTTCAGTGTACTAGCCTCATTGTTTGAGTAGTCATAATTACATATTAATATTACAAGATGTTTCGATAATTTTAAACAAAAAACCTTTCACATCTGTAGTGTTTGGGTTCTTCGCAAACGTGGATCTACATATGAGGTGTGACTAATAAGTAATCAGACTAATTTTATTGCGGCGCTTGTGGTAGATCTGTGACTTTGAAATTCCCTTCCTCTTCCTCGGCATCCTTCTCCTCTCCATTGATATATTTACCATCGCTCTAGCTTGTTTAGTCCACCTGCTGAGTCGTGTTGAGTAAACTTGTGTTGGTGGTGCTCGTCACGAAAATGGAGCAACGAAATCTAGCACAACGCGTCGCGATAAAAACAGCTTCGGAAACGCACGCTGAAATTGTAAAAGTGCATGGTGACAGTTGTAATAAACATAAGCAGTCGAGCAGCCCCGTGGTGATCAGGAGTGACTGCTCCTGAAGAGATAAGGTCGTCACCCCGTCGAAACTGCTTAGTTTGTTGTTTTACTAGTGTAAAGTAAACTGCATCCGTCAAGTTTCCATCCTTTAGGCAGAGATGAGTGGTTCACTTCAGCCACTTTAACATCTTTAGGTTTGACATTCCCCTTGTAATGCAACGACCTTCTTCTGTGAAAGTAACGGTTGCTTTTTGTGTAATGTTTGCGTTTGTCTCAAGCCTTCGTGTCCGCTAACTTTAACGAGGCAAAAAAAAATATTGAATTACTGTGGAGTAGCTTAATTGACACCTAATAGAACTTTTCTAAAGACAATAAAAATTGATCGGTGCGTCTTGTAGAGTAGAGTACGCGTGATAAGTATTTTGTAGTGTAGCTTCGTGGCTCGACAAGAACCTGCCTCATATGATCCCGCAAATGCTAGTCGTCAAGCACGTGTACGCGGTCGTTAAGCGAAGCTAGTTAGCTGAGCTTGGTGTTGTTTATAGCTCGCTGACACTTATGCCAGACCATCGGCACCCGTGTCCTACACGGGCAAAAAAAAAATCATTACAAATGGCGCCCAACGTGGGGCCCGAAGGGGAAACAACATCACTCTCCTTCGAGTTCTCACATTTTGAATTTTGCTGTCGGCAGGTGAACCGATTCAATTTTTATTGTCGCCCTTACCATTTGATATTAACGTAGCATACTTTGGAGGGTTCCGTAAAGTAAAGATAGATTCACCGATAAACTTTCTTTTGGTGTTGTTTGTCTTGTCTTCGGTATAATAAGGTCTATAGCATCTTCTGGAGTTCTTCGTTCGTGGTGGCTCTGCCGCCTGAACATGCCCGATAATGTTATAGAGTAGTTCGTCCCTTAATGTTACCAAAAGAAAGGTTTGCACATTTTTATAAAGTTTGTAGTCGGACAGTTCTAATTTTGAACAAACTGATGGTACCAGGGGTTTTCAAATACACTGCTTGGAGTTGCGTCAGCTTTTGCTGGGAGCTAATCTGATGACCGGCAGTGATAAAATCCGCATTATCAATTAGTCCTGACCGACACCCGATTTGTTTTTATGATTGGTTAGCGGTTTTTATTAGCATACTTTCGTTGAAGACAGGGACTTGTATTCAAGGAGAGGGGCCTAAAATTATAACAACCATCTCTCCACTGCGGAAACAATTGTTTCTTCACTAGTGAAGAGCGAAACCCTCCAGTCTCTCCATGTCTGGGTCGGCATCAAAGAGACTGTCCTGTAATAAACATAAGCAGTCGAGCAGCCCCGTGGTGATCAGGAGTGGCTGCTTCTGAAGAGATAAGGTGGTCACCCCGTCAAAACTGCTTAGTTTGTTGTTTTACTAGTGTAAAGTAAACTGCATCCGTCAAGTTTCCATCCTTTAGGCAGAGATGAGTGGTTCACTTCAGCCACTTTAACATCTTTAGGTTTGACATTCCCCTTGTAATGCAACGACCTTCTTCTGTGAAAGTACCGGTTTCTTTTTGTGTAATGTTTGCGTTTGTCTCAAACCTCCGTGTCCGCTAACTTTAACGAGGCAAAAATTATATTGAATTACTGTAGAGTAGCTTAATTGACACCTAATAGAACTTTTCTAAAGACAATAAAAACTGATCGGTGCGTCTTGTAGAGTAGAGTACGCGTGATAAGTATTTTGTAGTGTAGCTTCGTGGCTCGACAAGAACCCACCTCATATGATCCCGCAAATGCTCGTCGTCAAGCACGCGTACGCGGTCGTTAAGCGAAGCTAGTTAGCTGAGCTTGGTGTTGTTTATAGCTCGCTGACACTTATGCTAGACCATCGGCACCCGTGTCCTACACGGGAAAAAATTACAAATGCAACGTGGGGCCCAAACATCCTAAGGGGATAAAAGATTCGCGTCTTCTGACGAGTTGGTCCTTTACGGAGGATGTAAGGTACTTTGGTACTCGAGCCTCACAAACAGGAGCAGTGGAGTTGTGTGATACACACTAGCAGTCGCTTCACGTGAGTTGTAGCTTCCGCTCTCCTTTGTTTGATTTTTTTTTTTTTCGCGACAGAATCCTTCCGATGTGTTGTCCCAGGTTAACCCCTGTAAGGACCTTCTATTTTCTTGATGGAACTGTCAGCCAGATGGGGATTCTCCCGTCGGCCTGGACTCTCAAGAAAATAGAAGGCTACCTTGCCTTTATGTCGCGGAAGGATTCTATTTATTTCGTATGCGTGATAGACGAGTGGTATCGGTTCAACGTTCGGTGGCGTATGCTGGAATTGCGAAGCCCGGAATGCTTCCACGCGTCGGGAATTTTGACCGCGTACTAAGCTGCTACGGTAGCTCTACCACTTGTCTCGTCGAGTCCTTTAACGTAGTTTAGAGACGGTGTTTGTGATGTATGTGGGTTAGGGGTTAATTATTGTGAATCGGCTGAAAGCACCCTTTCTTTGGCAGACTACCATGCACTCTCATTTCCCTTTGGAAGAGTCGACTGCTGGAAAGGGAAGAGTGTAGTAAATAAATCTTTTTTTTTTCCATTTTACACAAATAGCTCGCCACTATCGGCCACTGAATTAGTCTTAAGCGAATAGATATACATATAGTTTACACATATTAGAGTAGGCGTAGTTTACATTTTTTTCCTCTTTTTTCTCTATTTTAGTTACACATATAATCAAACACACCCAGAAAAAACAAATATGGCAACGAACCGGACCCCAGATAAGCGTTGGACCAGATCCAAAACGGTCCAACCAGCTAACTGCGGGATCTGCTTCGAAGACGTAGTGGAGGGCGTACACAGCGTGCGATTTGAGTGCGGACACCTTTTCCATCGTGCCTGTGTCCAACAGCTCCTCCTCACGTCCGAGCTTTGCCCACTATGCCGGCGACCTATAGATCGGTCCGCCGTAGACGTGCCCCTCGGAAAGCCCGTCCCGACGCGTGGAGCAGTGGTGAAAGGGGTTCCAGATGCCGAACCGCCCCAATCACTGATGGACTTTCAAGGAGCAGTAGGCGGTGAAGTTCCGGCTGCAGTTGTCGCGTCCGAGGTTACACCCGCGCCTTCCACCCACTCCATTGACACCCTCGTGGCGTTAATGCGGGATATGTCTGAGAGGGTTGGCAACTTGGAGGGAAGGCTCCAGAACCTCCCCATGAGTCAACCACCCAGCCGCGTGAGAACTCCGCTTGGCTGGGAGCCCAATCCCAGTGTGGATATGCCCCACTCTCGACCATCTGATCAATGGGCCCTACCTCCAAGAAACTCGGGAATGGATCCCAGAGCGCCCGAGTATAGACCACGACACAGCACCGCACCTCCGTTGGTACCTCCAGTCCCCGAGGCAGTCCCTTACAACAGGTCAATCGAGGATGCGATTCCCCCGGGAACGCATGGACACCTTTCCGAGACCCGACGCCTCGTATCATGGAGAGTTGGCGCCTGAACTTCACGGGTTTCAACGATATGATATCAGCGGACCGGTTCCTTTTCCGGATTCAGGCGTTAGTATCCAGCACCCTGGGAGGTGATTTCTCGGCCTTCCTCTGGCATGCACATCTTTTGTTCAGCGGAGATGCTGCCGACTGGTACTGGAGTTTTAAGGAATCGACGCCACGTCCCACTTGGAACTCTTTCAGTGCAGCCTTCCGCAATCGATTTGATGATGGCTTCACTGAGAGAGAACTAAGGAAACAGAAAAAGAAACGGAAACGAGGCGCTCACGAACCTTTCGACCAGTACTACACAAGTATAGTGAGATTGAGCACTCGCTTGCGAACAACCATGCCCGAGGACGAACTGGTAGAAATTATCAGTGAGAATATGCGTTGGGAGCTCCAGAACAGCCTTCTGCATTTTCCCATCAACACCATACAGGGATTGCGCCTCCATGCCCGTAGGCAAGAACAATTGGATGAGCGGTGAGGTACCTTCCGTCCACAACCTCGCATAACGGGACCAAATCCCCGAAATCATCACACCGCGGAGTTGAGGGCAGCGGACCACCTGCTTGCTGATCCAGTACCAGTACCGAGGAGCGGAGCACCACAGGAGCTTGCGGACCCAGCAATGATTGATAGACCCTCCCTGGAAGCAATTACAAGCCCGACGGTCTGTTGGAACTGCCGAAGAACGGGGCACCGGTTCTATGCATGTCCAGCGGAACCGACGCTTTTCTGTTACCGATGCGGGAAGGCCAACACGTACGCACCTGATTGCGCAGATTGCAAACTGCGAAAAAACTTGCCAGCGAGTGCCGCGACCACCCGTCGGCACTCCTAAAACCGGGACGAACCAAGGCTGACCCCATCACTAGCTACGACCAAGCCCCCGACATGACTCCAATTCTGCTGACTCGCACCGCCAAACACAGTTCTCCCGAAGTTCCATAACGGACGCCATCCTTTGTCGAGGCAAACGCGCAGGGAAATCATAGCGAGGCGAAGGTTCCTTGGCATGTCCAACCTTTCCACGTCAGGCTGCGGAATCATTTGGCTACTCGACAGCGCATCTTCCATGAGGAGTTGGCTACAACTGTCCCACCGCGAAGAAAGCGAGCCACGCGTCGGATGCGGAGCCTCTGGAGAAGGGTCAGGCAGTCGAGGAAGGTGCTGAAGGACATACACTTAGACGAATTATTGAGGGATGACGTTCGACCATATGCATCAGTACACCTCCTGCAAAAACGAGTGTCAGGTTTAGTCGATACGGGAGCCAGTGTGAATTGCATATCAGCCGATTTTGCAAGGGAGGTACTGGCAATGCACGCGGACCAAATCCACCATTTTACCACCTAGTTAAGCACGGCAGACGGAACTCGTCACTCTGTAGTGGGAAAAATTACGACGGATGTCACCTTTAAGGGAGTAACTAAACCTCTGGAATTTTACATCATACTTCAATTAACCCAGAATCCTTATCTAGGGGGTGGATTTCGTTCGAAAATTTAACTTGGCCCCGGCATTGTTTTCTGGCACAACCCTGGAGTCCGTCACCACAGTTCCTGACCAAACTCAAACCACTCACTTATTACGACATACTCGTACACTGGATGTGAATCAGCAACTGAGACTTGACTCGGCTATATCGGCTTTTCCATCGCATGAGAAGGAAGGTCTCGGGCGGACGGCACTCGTGTTCCACACTATAGATGTGGGGGATGCTAAACCCATCAAACAGAGACATTTTGCCATATCTCCGGCGAAGGAAAAGTTGTTATATACCGAAGTTGATCAAATGCTAGCATTAGGCGTGATCGAAGAATCACA
This sequence comes from Odontomyia ornata, assembly GCA_963969285.1. Classification (NCBI taxonomy): domain Eukaryota; kingdom Metazoa; phylum Arthropoda; class Insecta; order Diptera; family Stratiomyidae; genus Odontomyia; species Odontomyia ornata. Next base: position 381,426,930 of record OZ017738.1, read on the forward strand.
GAGCGCGTGGGCTTCCCCAGTCACCTTATTTGTCAAGCCGAACAAGGCCTGGCTATGCTTAGATGCCAGACGCTTGAACACCGTCACTGTCAAGGACGCATACCCTCTACCGTTGATTGAAGGCATTTTGAGTCGGTTGCCTAAAGCCCACTTCATCACGAGCTTAGACCTCAAGGACGACTTCTGGCAAATTCCTTTAGACCCTGGCTCAAAGGAGAAAACAGCCTTCACAGTCCCAGGTCGGCCCCTATATCAATTCTTGACCATGCCATTCGGATTGTGCAATGCCCCTCAAACAACGACGCGCCTTATGGATAAGGTGATACCACCACATTTGCGGCACCAAGTTTTCGTGTACTTGGACGATCTGCTGCTTATAACCGAGACCTTTAACGAACACATCGACCTGCTTCAGGAGGTGGCTCTACACATCCGGAGGGCAGAGTTAACCATCAACATACAGAAGAGTCAGTTCGTGATGACGGAGGTGAAGTATTTAGGTCACATCGTTGGGCATGGCAATATCAAAACCGACCCGGACAAGATTCAAGCAATTGACGTTTTTCCATTACCCAAGACCACCAAGTAATTACGCCGATTCCTAGGCTTGTGCGGATGGTACCAGCATTTCGTACGTGATTATGCCACCATTACCAATCCTTTGACCGACATGCTGCGGAAGGGATGTAAGTTCGTCTGGGAAGAGCCCAGCTTGCGAGCCTTTGAAGAGCTAAAGAAGAGTCTGATTACAGCCCCCATACTGCACAGCCCGGACTTTGACAAACCGTTCTCAATCCATTGTGACGCGAGTCAACATGGGGTGGGAGCAGCCTTAGTCCAGGTTGCACAAGACGGCGAGGAGAGACCTATAGCCTTCATGTCCCACAAGCTGAACCAGGCCCAGCGGAACTACACGGTCTCGGAGCAGGAATGCCTAGCGGCTGTGCTGGCAGTGAAACGTTTTCGAGCATATGTAGAAGGACATCCTTTGAAATCGTCACTGATCATGCGTCACTGAAATGGCTGATGAGCCAAACTGATCTCCACGGCCGCTTGGCCAGATGGGCCTTGAAATTACAGGCGTTTGACTTCACGATAAGACACCGCAAAGGAAGTCAGCATGTGGTACCGGACACACTATCAAGGATGTTCGCCCCTGAAGAAGCCGAGTTGGCCCAGGAGGACGACAGCCCCTATGGATCGACTTGGACCATTCCGCCTTCAAGTCAGCATGTTATACCCAGCTGATGAATACGATTCAGAACCAGTTGCCACAGCTGCCAGAACTACGGGTGACGGAGGGATTTATATACAAGCGGACGAGACACGCCTCCGGGGACCCCATTCAAGAAGAGGAACAGTGGAAGTTATGGGTGCCGAAGAACTGACTTGCGAATTGATTAAGCGGGCTCATGACCACCCATTGAGTGCACACGGCGGTTATGGTCGTACGCTTCGGCAACTGAAGACTTACTTCTAAGATGGCGCAGCAAGTGAAAAAGTACGTAGCCGCTTGTGAACTGTGCAAATGCACTAAAGCGCCCAATTCTGTTCTTCGGCCCCCGATGGGAAAATTCGAACTACCGGAGCGGGTGTTCCAGCGCCTGTATATAGATCTCATCGGTCCGTACCCTCGCTCGACTTCGGGATACACGGGAGCTGTCGTGGTCCTGGACCACTTGTCCAAATTTCCGATTATGGAACCTCTTCGAAACCTGCACACCGGCCCCATAGTCAGTTTTCTGGAAAATCGCGTTTTCCATATATTTGGAGTACCGGAGAAGCTGGTTTCCGACAACGGAGTTCAGTTCACCTCGTCTAGATTTCGAGAAGTAATGGAGAAGTATGGCATTAAGCATCAGAGGACTGCCGTTTACTCTCCGCAAGCCAATGCGTCCGAACAATTGAACCGCACCCTCATAGCCGCCATTCGGGCATACGTCCAACCGGATCAGAAGGATTGGGACCGCAGAATTTCTGCCATCACCTGTGCCCTGCGTTCGTCTTACCACTCCACCACAGGCATCTCCCCATACTTTGCCGTGTTCAGCCAGCATATGATTTCCCACGGAAACTCGTACCGGCTATTGCGGCAGTTGAAGGGGTTGGAAGACCCAATAGTGGTGCTGGAGCCACACGAGAAACTCCAAATTCTACGAGAAAAAATCTGGGAGATGATTGAAGACAGTAGACGGGTGGGGGAGGAGCGGTACAATCTGCGATCCCATCCTTCTGGCTTCAAGGCAGGCGACGAAATCTACCGACGGAATTTTAGACAAAGTGAAGCAGGTCGGCATTACACTGCCAAACTAGATAAGAAGTTCGTGAAGTGTCGAGTCTTACAACTTTTAAGTCGCACGTGGTACCTCATTGCGGACATATTCGGAAAGGAGCTGGGAGTCTACCATGCCAAAGACCTACGACGCTGAGTGAAACAGAAAAAAAAAATCATTACAAATGGCGCCCAACGTGGGGCCCGAAGGGGAAACAACATCACTCTCCTTCGAGTTCTCACATTTTGAATTTTGCTGTCGGCAGGTGAACCGATTCAATTTTTATTGTCGCCCTCACCATTTGATATTAACGTAGCATACTTTGGAGGGTTCCGTAAAGTAAAGATAGATTCACCGATAAACTTTCTTTTGGTGTTGTTTGTCTTGTCTTCGGTATAATAAGGTCTATAGCATCTTCTGGAGTTCTTCGTTCGTGGTGGCTCTGCCGCCTGAACATGCCCGATAATGTTATAGAGTAGTTCGTCCCTTAATGTTACCAAAAGAAAGGTTTGCACATTTTTATAAAGTTTGTAGTCGGACAGTTCTAATTTTGAACAAACTGATGGTACCAGGGGTTTTCAAATACACTGCTTGGAGTTGCGTCAGCTTTTGCTGGGAGCTAATCTGATGACCGGCAGTGATAAAATCCGCATTATCAATTAGTCCTGACCGACACCCGATTTGTTTTTATGATTGGTTAGCGGTTTTTATTAGCATACTTTCGTTGAAGACAGGGACTTGTATTCAAGGAGAGGGGCCTAAAATTATAACAACCATCTCTCCACTGCGGAAACAATTGTTTCTTCACTAGTGAAGAGCGAAACCCTCCAGTCTCTCCATGTCTGGGTCGGCATCAAAGAGACTGTCCTGTAATAAACATAAGCAGTCGAGCAGCCCCGTGGTGATCAGGAGTGGCTGCTTCTGAAGAGATAAGGTGGTCACCCCGTCAAAACTGCTTAGTTTGTTGTTTTACTAGTGTAAAGTAAACTGCATCCGTCAAGTTTCCATCCTTTAGGCAGAGATGAGTGGTTCACTTCAGCCACTTTAACATCTTTAGGTTTGACATTCCCCTTGTAATGCAACGACCTTCTTCTGTGAAAGTACCGGTTTCTTTTTGTGTAATGTTTGCGTTTGTCTCAAACCTCCGTGTCCGCTAACTTTAACGAGGCAAAAAATATATTGAATTACTGTAGAGTAGCTTAATTGACACCTAATAGAACTTTTCTAAAGACAATAAAAACTGATCGGTGCGTCTTGTAGAGTAGAGTACGCGTGATAAGTATTTTGTAGTGTAGCTTCGTGGCTCGACAAGAACCCACCTCATATGATCCCGCAAATGCTCGTCGTCAAGCACGCGTACGCGGTCGTTAAGCGAAGCTAGTTAGCTGAGCTTGGTGTTGTTTATAGCTCGCTGACACTTATGCTAGACCATCGGCACCCGTGTCCTACACGGGAAAAAATTACAAATGCAACGTGGGGCCCAAACATCCTAAGGGGATAAAAGATTCGCGTCTTCTGACGAGTTGGTCCTTTACGGAGGATGTAAGGTACTTTGGTACTCGAGCCTCACAAACAGGAGCAGTGGAGTTGTGTGATACATACTAGCAGTCGCTTCACGTGAGTTGTAGCTTCCGCTCTCCTTTGTTTGATTTTTTTTTTTTCGCGACAGAATCCTTCCGATGTGTTGTCCCAGGTTAACCCCTGTAAGGACCTTCTATTTTCTTGATGGAACTGTCAGCCAGATGGGGATTCTCCCGTCGGCCTGGACTCTCAAGAAAATAGAAGGCTACCTTGCCTTTATGTCGCGGAAGGATTCTATTTATTTCGTATGCGTGATAGACGAGTGGTATCGGTTCAACGTTCGGTGGCGTATGCTGGAATTGCGAAGCCCGGAATGCTTCCACGCGTCGGGAATTTTGACCGCGTACTAAGCTGCTACGGTAGCTCTACCACTTGTCTCGTCGAGTCCTTTAACGTAGTTTAGAGACGGTGTTTGTGATGTATGTGGGTTAGGGGTTAATTATTGTGAATCGGCTGAAAGCACCCTTTCTTTGGCAGACTACCATGCACTCTCATTTCCCTTTGGAAGAGTCGACTGCTGGAAAGGGAAGAGTGTAGTAAATAAATCTTTTTTTTTTCCATTTTACACAAATAGCTCGCCACTATCGGCCACTGAATTAGTCTTAAGCGAATAGATATACATATAGTTTACACATATTAGAGTAGGCGTAGTTTACATTTTTTTCCTCTTTTTTCTCTATTTTAGTTACACATATAATCAAACACACCCAGAAAAAACAAATATGGCAACGAACCGGACCCCAGATAAGCGTTGGACCAGATCCAAAACGGTCCAACCAGCTAACTGCGGGATCTGCTTCGAAGACGTAGTGGAGGGCGTACACAGCGTGCGATTTGAGTGCGGACACCTTTTCCATCGTGCCTGTGTCCAACAGCTCCTCCTCACGTCCGAGCTTTGCCCACTATGCCGGCGACCTATAGATCGGTCCGCCGTAGACGTGCCCCTCGGAAAGCCCGTCCCGACGCGTGGAGCAGTGGTGAAAGGGGTTCCAGATGCCGAACCGCCCCAATCACTGATGGACTTTCAAGGAGCAGTAGGCGGTGAAGTTCCGGCTGCAGTTGTCGCGTCCGAGGTTACACCCGCGCCTTCCACCCACTCCATTGACACCCTCGTGGCGTTAATGCGGGATATGTCTGAGAGGGTTGGCAACTTGGAGGGAAGGCTCCAGAACCTCCCCATGAGTCAACCACCCAGCCGCGTGAGAACTCCGCTTGGCTGGGAGCCCAATCCCAGTGTGGATATGCCCCACTCTCGACCATCTGATCAATGGGCCCTACCTCCAAGAAACTCGGGAATGGATCCCAGAGCGCCCGAGTATAGACCACGACACAGCACCGCACCTCCGTTGGTACCTCCAGTCCCCGAGGCAGTCCCTTACAACAGGTCAATCGAGGATGCGATTCCCCCGGGAACGCATGGACACCTTTCCGAGACCCGACGCCTCGTATCATGGAGAGTTGGCGCCTGAACTTCACGGGTTTCAACGATATGATATCAGCGGACCGGTTCCTTTTCCGGATTCAGGTGTTAGTATCCAGCACCCTGGGAGGTGATTTCTCGGCCTTCCTCTGGCATGCACATCTTTTGTTCAGCGGAGATGCTGCCGACTGGTACTGGAGTTTTAAGGAATCGACGCCACGTCCCACTTGGAACTCTTTCAGTGCAGCCTTCCGCAATCGATTTGATGATGGCTTCACTGAGAGAGAACTAAGGGAACAGAAAAAGAAACGGAAACGAGGCGCTCACGAACCTTTCGACCAGTACTACACAAGTATAGTGAGATTGAGCACTCGCTTGCGAACAACCATGCCCGAGGACGAACTGGTAGAAATTATCAGTGAGAATATGCGTTGGGAGCTCCAGAACAGCCTTCTGCATTTTCCCATCAACACCATACAGGGATTGCGCCTCCATGCCCGTAGGCAAGAACAATTGGATGAGCGGTGAGGTACCTTCCGTCCACAACCTCGCATAACGGGACCAAATCCCCGAAATCATCACACCGCGGAGTTGAGGGCAGCGGACCACCTGCTTGCTGATCCAGTACCAGTACCGAGGAGCGGAGCACCACAGGAGCTTGCGGACCCAGCAATGATTGATAGACCCTCCCTGGAAGCAATTACAAGCCCGACGGTCTGTTGGAACTGCCGAAGAACGGGGCACCGGTTCTATGCATGTCCAGCGGAACCGACGCTTTTCTGTTACCGATGCGGGAAGGCCAACACGTACGCACCTGATTGCGCAGATTGCAAACTGCGAAAAAACTTGCCAGCGAGTGCCGCGACCACCCGTCGGCACTCCTAAAACCCGGACGAACCAAGGCTGACCCCATCACTAGCTACGACCAAGCCCCCGACATGACTCCAATTCTGCTGACTCGCACCGCCAAACACAGTTCTCCCGAAGTTCCATAACGGACGCCATCCTTTGTCGAGGCAAACGCGCAGGGAAATCATAGCGAGGCGAAGGTTCCTTGGCATGTCCAACCTTTCCACGTCAGGCTGCGGAATCATTTGGCTACTCGACAGCGCATCTTCCATGAGGAGTTGGCTACAACTGTCCCACCGCGAAGAAAGCGAGCCACGCGTCGGATGCGGAGCCTCTGGAGAAGGGTCAGGCAGTCGAGGAAGGTGCTGAAGGACATACACTTAGACGAATTATTGAGGGATGACGTTCGACCATATGCATCAGTACACCTCCTGCAAAAACGAGTGTCAGGTTTAGTCGATACGGGAGCCAGTGTGAATTGCATATCAGCCGATTTTGCAAGGGAGGTACTGGCAATGCACGCGGACCAAATCCACCATTTTACCACCTAGTTAAGCACGGCAGACGGAACTCGTCACTCTGTAGTGGGAAAAATTACGACGGATGTCACCTTTAAGGGAGTAACTAAACCTCTGGAATTTTACATCATACTTCAATTAACCCAGAATCCTTATCTAGGGGGTGGATTTCGTTCGAAAATTTAACTTGGCCCCGGCATTGTTTTCTGGCACAACCCTGGAGTCCGTCACCACAGTTCCTGACCAAACTCAAACCACTCACTTATTACGACATACTCGTACACTGGATGTGAATCAGCAACTGAGACTTGACTCGGCTATATCGGCTTTTCCATCGCATGAGAAGGAAGGTCTCGGGCGGACGGCACTCGTGTTCCACACTATAGATGTGGGGGATGCTAAACCCATCAAACAGAGACATTTTGCCATATCTCCGGCGAAGGAAAAGTTGTTATATACCGAAGTTGATCAAATGCTAGCATTAGGCGTGATCGAAGAATCACAGAGCGCGTGGGCTTCCCCAGTCACCTTATTTGTCAAGCCGAACAAGGCCTGGCTATGCTTAGATGCCAGACGCTTGAACACCGTCACTGTCAAGGACGCATACCCTCTACCGTTGATTGAAGGCATTTTGAGTCGGTTGCCTAAAGCCCACTTCATCACGAGCTTAGACCTCAAGGACGACTTCTGGCAAATTCCTTTAGACCCTGGCTCAAAGGAGAAAACAGCCTTCACAGTCCCAGGTCGGCCCCTATATCAATTCTTGACCATGCCATTCGGATTGTGCAATGCCCCTCAAACAACGACGCGCCTTATGGATAAGGTGATACCACCACATTTGCGGCACCAAGTTTTCGTGTACTTGGACGATCTGCTGCTTATAACCGAGACCTTTAACGAACACATCGACCTGCTTCAGGAGGTGGCTCTACACATCCGGAGGGCAGAGTTAACCATCAACATACAGAAGAGTCAGTTCGTGATGACGGAGGTGAAGTATTTAGGTCACATCGTTGGGCATGGCAATATCAAAACCGACCCGGACAAGATTCAAGCAATTGACGTTTTTCCATTACCCAAGACCACCAAGTAATTACGCCGATTCCTAGGCTTGTGCGGATGGTACCAGCATTTCGTACGTGATTATGCCACCATTACCAATCCTTTGACCGACATGCTGCGGAAGGGATGTAAGTTCGTCTGGGAAGAGCCCAGCTTGCGAGCCTTTGAAGAGCTAAAGAAGAGTCTGATTACAGCCCCCATACTGCACAGCCCGGACTTTGACAAACCGTTCTCAATCCATTGTGACGCGAGTCAACATGGGGTGGGAGCAGCCTTAGTCCAGGTTGCACAAGACGGCGAGGAGAGACCTATAGCCTTCATGTCCCACAAGCTGAACCAGGCCCAGCGGAACTACACGGTCTCGGAGCAGGAATGCCTAGCGGCTGTGCTGGCAGTGAAACGTTTTCGAGCATATGTAGAAGGACATCCTTTGAAATCGTCACTGATCATGCGTCACTGAAATGGCTGATGAGCCAAACTGATCTCCACGGCCGCTTGGCCAGATGGGCCTTGAAATTACAGGCGTTTGACTTCACGATAAGACACCGCAAAGGAAGTCAGCATGTGGTACCAGACACACTATCAAGGATGTTCGCCCCTGAAGAAGCCGAGTTGGCCCAGGAGGACGACAGCCCCTATGGATCGACTTGGACCATTCCGCCTTCAAGTCAGCATGTTATACCCAGCTGATGAATACGATTCAGAACCAGTTGCCACAGCTGCCAGAACTACGGGTGACGGAGGGATTTATATACAAGCGGACGAGACACGCCTCCGGGGACCCCATTCAAGAAGAGGAACAGTGGAAGTTATGGGTGCCGAAGAACTGACTTGCGAATTGATTAAGCGGGCTCATGACCACCCATTGAGTGCACACGGCGGTTATGGTCGTACGCTTCGGCAACTGAAGACTTACTTCTAAGATGGCGCAGCAAGTGAAAAAGTACGTAGCCGCTTGTGAACTGTGCAAATGCACTAAAGCGCCCAATTCTGTTCTTCGGCCCCCGATGGGAAAATTCGAACTACCGGAGCGGGTGTTCCAGCGCCTGTATATAGATCTCATCGGTCCGTACCCTCGCTCGACTTCGGGATACACGGGAGCTGTCGTGGTCCTGGACCACTTGTCCAAATTTCCGATTATGGAACCTCTTCGAAACCTGCACACCGGCCCCATAGTCAGTTTTCTGGAAAATCGCGTTTTCCATATATTTGGAGTACCGGAGAAGCTGGTTTCCGACAACGGAGTTCAGTTCACCTCGTCTAGATTTCGAGAAGTAATGGAGAAGTATGGCATTAAGCATCAGAGGACTGCCGTTTACTCTCCGCAAGCCAATGCGTCCGAACAATTGAACCGCACCCTCATAGCCGCCATTCGGGCATACGTCCAACCGGATCAGAAGGATTGGGACCGCAGGATTTCTGCCATCACCTGTGCCCTGCGTTCGTCTTACCACTCCACCACAGGCATCTCCCCATACTTTGCCGTGTTCAGCCAGCATATGATTTCCCACGGAAACTCGTACCGGCTATTGCGGCAGTTGAAGGGGTTGGAAGACCCAATAGTGGTGCTGGAGCCACACGAGAAACTCCAAATTCTACGAGAAAAAATCTGGGAGATGATTGAAGACAGTAGACGGGTGGGGGAGGAGCGGTACAATCTGCGATCCCATCCTTCTGGCTTCAAGGCAGGCGACGAAATCTACCGACGGAATTTTAGACAAAGTGAAGCAGGTCGGCATTACACTGCCAAACTAGATAAGAAGTTCGTGAAGTGTCGAGTCTTACAACTTTTAAGTCGCACGTGGTACCTCATTGCGGACATATTCGGAAAGGAGCTGGGAGTCTACCATGCCAAAGACCTACGACGCTGAGTGAAACAGAAAAAAAAAATCATTACAAATGGCGCCCAACGTGGGGCCCGAAGGGGAAACAACATCACTCTCCTTCGAGTTCTCACATTTTGAATTTTGATTTTGAACCGATTCAATTTTTATTGTCGCCCTCACCATTTGATATTAACGTAGCATACTTTGGAGGGTTCCGTAAAGTAAAGATAGATTCACCGATAAACTTTCTTTTGGTGTTGTTTGTCTTGTCTTCGGTATAATAAGGTCTATAGCATCTTCTGGAGTTCTTCGTTCGTGGTGGCTATGCCGCCTGAACATGCCCGATGATGTTATGGAGTAGTTCGTCCCTTAATGTTACCAAAAGAAAGGTTTGCACATTTTTATAAAGTTTGTAGTCGGACAGTTCTAATTTTGAACAAACTGATGGTACCAGGGGTTTTCAAATACACTGCTTGGAGTTGCGTCAGTTTTTGCTGGAAGCTAATCTGATGACCGGCAGTGATAAAATCCGCATCATCAATTAGTCCTGACCGACACCCGATTTGTTTTTATGATTGGTTAGCGGTTTTTATTAGCATACTTTCGTTGAAGACAGGGACTTGTATTCAAGGAGAGGGGCCTAAAATTATAACAACCATCTCTCCACTGCGGAAACAATTGTTTCTTCACTAGTGAAGAGCGAAACCCTCCAGTCTCTCCATGTCTGGGTCGGCATCAAAGAGACTGTCCTGTAATAAACATAAGCAGTCGAGCAGCCCCGTGGTGATCAGGAGATAATGTGGTCACCCCGTCGAAACTGCTTAGTTTGTTGTTTTACTAGTGTAAAGTAAACTGCATCCGTCAAGTTTCCATCCTTTAGGCAGAGATGAGTGGTTCACTTCAGCCACTTTAACATCTTTAGGTTTGACATTCCCCTTGTAATGCAACGACCTTCTTCTGTGAAAGTACCGGTTTCTTTTTGTGTAATGTTTGCGTTTGTCTCAAGCCTCCGTGTCCGCTAACTTTAACGAGGCAAAAAAAATATTGAATTACTGTAGAGTAGCTTAATTGACACCTAATAGAACTTTTCTAAAGACAATAAAAATTGATCGGTGCGTCTTGTAGAGTAGAGTACGCGTGATAAGTATTTTGTAGTGTAGCTTCGTGGCTCGACAAGAACCCGCCTCATATGATCCTGCAAATGCTCGTCGTCAAGCACGCGTACGCGGTCGTTAAGCGAAGCTAGTTAGCTGAGCTTGGTGTTGTTTATAGCTCGCTGACACTTATGCTAGACCATCGGCACCCGTGTCCTACACGGGCAAAAAAAAAATCATTACACAGTGCTTTTAGTTGTGACCAGTTGTTTCGATGGTATAATGAGTTTAAGGAGGGGCGTGAAAACGTGGTAGACAAGGTGCGGAGCGGGAGAGTCGATGTGCGGATTGACATAAATGCGCAGCGTGTGCGTGCCCTAATCCGTGAAGGTCAGCGTTTAACAGTTTGAATGTTGGCCTTGGAACTGGGTATGAGCCGTGAAACAGTCAGACAAATTTTAAACGACGATTTTGGGATGGAAAAGTTGTGTGCGACGATGGTTCCAAAGAACCACATCACACCGCCCTCAGCGTGTCGCAGTATTTGGCGTCTAAAGCGATCACAATGTTGCAACAGCTGCTTTATTCGCCCGAAATGTCACCCTGTGACTTTTTTTTGTTCCATAGAACAATATCGGTGGTCAAAGGAACCCATTTTGAGTCGATTACGGACATCCCAGTCGAAGCAGTCCAGAAATGTTACGAAGCATGGAACACGCGCACGAGTCGTTGTATAGCTGCCCAAGGGGACTACTTTGAAGGGGATGGCAGAGTTGTAGAATAAGTTTTAAATATACAGTTTTCAAGGAATCAGTCTCATTACTTAATTAGCACACCTGGTAATATCATATGTGATTGTCCTTGTAATTGATAAATTTTCAATTGTATGCAACTAAGCTGCTTATGCCTTGATTATTATGAAATTTTCAAGATAATATCAGCTTCCATCAAATTTAAAAGTTACCTTTAGATTTTATAGATGAAAACGTAAAATTAATAATATGTTCTATTGATGACAAAGTTGATCGAATTTTGACTTCTGAAGTATTTATTGACCCTGTACTTATAAGAACTTATCTTAATGAGTTTGTCAGATTTTTCTACACAAAGATATCCAATCACGAAGGGGCAGAGAAAGACAAATTGTTTGTATGCTTCCCCTTACCCTGCACTCCTTCATGCAAATACTGCTTGTTTAAGAACTGTTTTGAAAAGTTATCATCAAGAGCTTTCATTTGATACCCGTATTGGCACAACAATTTTTTCAAGGGTCACCCCTGATAATGGGAGACCCCTGTAAAGATGCGCGTTCTGGCACGCGTTCTTGTTCCTCACTATGTGTGGATGTAGGTTTTAGTGGGATCAAGAATATTTAATCAAGTTTAAAAAAAACCTACCTAGCCAAGCGGCTGGGCCGCAGATAAAATAGCGAGGACATAGTGTCCACTACGCTACTGTTACTAAGACTGCAAATGAGTATTAAATTCTTTTGCAGTCTAGACGTAAGCGCAACGATAAGTTATTGCGTAGACAATTATAACTTCGAATTCAAACAGCGTTATCACGCAGAGAAAAGTGCAAGTTGAAAGTCAAAAGTATAACTGTATTTTCTCTAAAATTCACAACGGTATTTATATCATTTTCTAGAAGTCATGCTCTACTTAAATTATTACACATACAAAAATATTAGTTCGTAAACCTACTTAAAATATTGGTCATAAATTTTCCTAAACCCAAAACCTACTTTCAACACTTCAATTTCAAAACATAATTCTTCGTTCATTTATTATTCATAAATTTTTACTCCACGACAAGTGTCAACATCCTCATTACATTCTTCACACCTTAAACAAACCCGAAACCACTTGACCTTATTCTTGACTTGGTCAGTTCACAAGCATATGCATTCACATTCCTTTAATTGTCTATCGAAACATAAGGACAATTTCACAGATGCGTCATTACGGCATAGCACGTCGTAATATCAGATCGCATGAATGAAAATGCATATACTTGTTTATCTTCAGCACGCGACTAGTATCGCATTACACAGAAAAGGTCTGTATGAAGAATGCAATGAATGATGCATTCGAATTCAAAATCAAGTGATCATGTTACAAAATAATTATTTGAACTTGACTTTGATTTTCATAAAATGTTTCTTACGATAAGAATTTTATGTGCGCGTTGAAATATAAGTTTGGGTTATATTTATTACAATTTGAATTGCTCGAAATAGATTCTTGCAATTAAAATTTATGTTCCTATGAAATGTATTTATACAAATATGTCAATTAGAATTTATGCTCATGTGAAATGTATTTATCTTTAAGTGAATATAAAAATATGTAGAGTTACACAACACCCTAATCCTCTAGATGAGTGTTGATATATTGAAATTTTATACAATATATTAATACGAATCTAAAAAAAAAAAAAAATTTTATATATATAGTTCACTTATACATAGAAATGCAATATGTCCCATACAATATTGTTACATGTTTTGTACAATTACACTATACGGTTCGCAATAAATTTAATTTCTTATTATTAACATTTATTGAATGATTACATTATATGGTTTTATTCTATTCTTGTGTATTGATTTTTGGAGTCCGTCTATATCAATTAAAACATTGCTATTTTCAACATTTATTACTTTATATGGACCTTTATAAGGGGGTTGGTGTTTTCTACGGTTCTCATTCTTTACTAATACAAGATCTCCAATATTTATGTGTATAGGGTTTGTACGACCTTGTTCTTTAACCCTCTTTGCTTTCAAATTTTCTATTATCTTCCTAGACTTTGAAATAGACATTTTTAATCTTACTTTGAGTTCATTAGCATAATCATCCAGATTGTAAATCTTTTCACCATCCTCAATTAAATCATTTGGAAGGTAAGGCAATTTGCCGAATACCAATTCATAAGGTGTATAATTGGTATCTATATGAGGTGTAGTGTTGTACGCAAAGGTGTAGTACGGAATCCATCTATCCCATTGCTGATCATCAGCAAAAGAATACATGTATTCATTGAGAACCCGATGGTTTCTCTCAACCGAACCTAGCGTTTGGTGATGGTATGGAGTAGAAAAAATTTGTTTTATCTTTAATAAGTTGCATATATCGCCCATAAGTCTATTGGTGAACTCAGTTCCTAAATCAGACTTAAGTATTTTAAAGTGTCCATACTTTAATATAAACTCTTCTACTAAACCTACCGCTATAGTTTTTGATTCCTTATTCTCTATTGGGAAAGCAACGACAAATTTAGTTAACTCACATTGTAGTGTTAATATGTATCGGTAATTATTCGAGATTCTTAATGGACCTACAGTATCTATTTGTACAGTCTCAAAGCTTGTTGATGGTGTATCTGTTACAACCATCCTCTCTTTTGTATGCCTTACTTGTTTGTTAGTTAGGCAAGCTGCACAATTTTTGATATGGATTTTAACCATACTGTTCATATTCTTCCAACAGTATCGTTGTTTTAGTTTTAACAATGTTTTGCGAATTCCTAGGTGTCCTCCATGAGGTGAGTTGTGATACTCCTCTATTAGCTTCTTTTGTTCAAGTTTATCTGTTATCTTGGTAGGCGGTTTGTATATCATAATTCGTAATTTCTTTTGCGTACGCGTTTTCTGTTGCAACATATTAATAATTCTTTTAAATACTGTTTTGTCTATAGACCTAAAAATACTGTCTTCACAAGATAGTGAGAGTTCATTGATGTTCTCTTGATTCGCGAATTTAAATAGTTTCTCCAGAATCGAAACGAATTTCGGATTCGGATTATCACTATTTGCCTCATCACTCTTGTTACTTTTGGTACCATTATGCATTGTTAGCTTTTCTTTGACGGAAACGGATTTCACATCAGATATATCGCTACAATGTACTGCTATAATATCTTTTGTACGTACAATATAAACATCTTTATTTTTAACTTCACTGCGCAGGATAAATCTCAGTTTCGTAATACCGGTAATGTCAGACAAACTCGTGCAATCCCAACAATAGAGTTGATCAGGTTCTACTGGAGTTTGGGTGCCCTCGTTGTTGACCACTTCTTTCTGTTTTTCTGTCTTATTCGCCATACCTCTTGTAATCGCTAATAGTTTCCTTTTCGCATTTTCATCAGTTTCTGGAGGTATCATCGCTTTCAAGGTGTCCGAATCCAACTCGATCCTTGACAATGCATCCGCATTAGTGTTCATACTACCTTTCTTATATACAATTGTGAAATCGTAATCTGATAGGTCGACACGAATTCTAGTCAGTTTTGATGAGGGATTCTTATGGGTAAACAACGATACTAGTGGTCTGTGATCGGTCACAACCACGAATTTTCGTCCGTATAGATAGGGTCTGAAGAAATTTATGCCCCAATGAATAGCTAAAAGCTCTTTTTCGATAGTCGGTTTGTTGATGTCGTGCTTAGCCAAGGATTTGCTAGCATAAGAAATTGGTAGGTCTTGGCCAATTTCTCCTTGAGATAAAACTGCGCCCAAAGCATAGTTTGAAGCATCTGTGGTTAAAATAAATGGTTTTGCGAAGTTTGGGTATTGAAGTATCGGTGGTTCTATCAGTTTCCTTTTTAAAGTCTCGTATGCTTTTTGACATTCCTCAGTCCAGACAAAAGTTACATTTTTCTTTAGCAATGCATTCAAACACTTCGCCGTCTCGGCAAAATTTGGTATAAAACGCCTGTAGTAATTGCAGAAAGCCACAAATCTGCGTACTTCATCTGCACTCTTTGGTACTGGGTAGTTTTTGATTGTATTGTTCTTAGCTGGATCAGTTCTGATTCCCTCACTGGTTATCAAATGACCCAAGTATACTACCTCTGATCTCAAAAACTGGCATTTTTCAGGATTTAATTTCAAATTATACCGACGCAACCTTTGTAGTACTTTGCAAAGATTGTCATTATGGTGTTTGATGCTACAACCGAATACAATTATGTCATCGACATACAAGAATGCCTCGTGGCTAAGGCCACTGAGAGCTATGGTTAACATCCTTTGAAAGCTGTTGGACGAAATTTTCAATCCGAATGGTAACCTCTTGAACTGATAGTGCCCATCGTTAGTGGAGAATGCTGTCAATGGTCTAGACTCTTTCTCAAGTTCAATTTGATGAAAAGAGCTAGTCATGTCCAGCGTAGAGAAATATTTTGCTCTACCAAGCCTGTCCAAGACGTCCTCAAGTCTCGTCAAAGGAAACTTGTCGTTGACTATCTTGTCATTGAGTCTTCTGAAATCTACAACCAGTCGCCATTTAGCTTTTCCGTCTGTACTCTTTTTTGGTACAACTAACAGTGGAGAATTATACGGGCTAGTTGATGGCTCGATGATATCACTGGTTTCCAGATCTCTGACTTGTTGCAGGATTTCCTCATTTTGGGATTGAGGTAATCTGTAATTCTTAATATAAACCGGACTGTTATCTACGGTTTGTAATTTCTGTTTATAGAAGTTGTTCGTTGCAAGCTTTTCTCCATCCAAATGAAATACATTTTGATATTCTTTTATGATTTTAAGCAAACTTTGCATTGCAGGTTTATCCAGACTATCCTTATTTATAACGTTCAGTAATCTCTTAAATCGATCATTGTCGAAACTTTGTTTTTCCCCTTTTAAGATGTCATAATCTTTCAATGGTTCGACTTCAACATTGAAATGCTTTATGACAATATCTTCGTCTGTTGTATTCATGATTTTAATGTGCCGTACACCTCTTACAGGTATGATTGTATTTCCTACAAATACGCCTTTCTCAATCTCCGTGTTCAGCACGATACTATCCTCATCAATATCTATGTTGACCGGAACAATCATTTCGGTTCTTGCCGAAATGTTTATCTGTGAATACTGTTGTCTTCTCGTGTCCATAGGTAGTACAACTTCTTCATCATTTACGTTGAAGGTTATTGTAAATGTCTCATAATCAATTCTGCATAAATAATGGACCATCAAATCTCTGCCGATAATACCATCTGTACTTATCGGAAAATTACTGTCTACAATGTGGAACGATTCCGTTACTTTATGATTCCCAATTAATATCTCTAAGTAAGAAGTACCCAAGGACGTGGTTACCTCTTTTGTTATTCCCGTAAGTCTAATCCTATTTTTACTATCTATAGAATATTCTAAATCCTTATAGACATCGTCTTTGCATATAGACACATCCGCACCTGTATCGATTAAAAATAATAAGTATCTATCAGAGTTATAATTATAAATTCTCACAAAATTAGTACAACTATCGGTTATTCTATATATATTGTGCTCTGTGTCCAATTTTCTTATACCGGGAGGTTCTCCATGTCCTCTCCGGAACTTAGCACGTTTCCCTGGTCGCTAACAACATGGACATTTCTCCTTCTATTGTCACTATTATTATTGTTGTTGCTCCTACCATTGCGCCTATTACGTTTGTGATTATCTGATTGATTGTTGCTATTGCGATTGCTACGGTAGCGATTATCCCTATCATTGTTATTATTATTGTTGTAACTTCTATTGTTACTGTGGTTATTGTCCCTATCGTTACTTCTACTGTTCCTATCATTATTCCTATTATAGTTATTGTTATGTCTATTATTCCTATCATTGCTATTCCTATTACGGTTATCGTATCTTCTCCCTTTCTTGTTGGCATTGCCACTAAAATGCATTACACTATTAGTAGCCTGTGTCTCTGCATTTTCTAATTCCTGTGCGAGTGATACAGCTTCGGTAAAACTTTTTGGTCTTGCCGAAAAAATAGTGTTCCTTAGCTGATCATTCAGCCCATTTTTGAAAACGGTTAGCGCATAGGTGTCGTTCATCTGTGCGATAACTTTCTTCTCGTTCGGAGTAGCTTGACTTCCTAACTCCTGTATTTGTAATTGGTTGAGTTCATCCACCAAGTTTAAGATTTTGTCCTTAAAAGAACTCACAGAAGATTTCTTCTGGTAAGTACTACTTAACATGGTATGAATCTGAGGTACAGTTTTATTATTCTTAAATCTTGTTCGTAATGCTGATTTTAGGGTATCGAAGGATGTAATTGAAACATTTGCCAAAGAAAGTCTGACTGTGGCACTTAATTTAACATTGACAACGAAGTCAATGAGACTAGCCCTAGCATTAGCAGACAGGGTTGTATGGAGGATTTCTAGTATTTTGAGGAAAGGGTCCAATTCCTTATACTTCCCATCAAAAACAGGGATGATCTTCATGGCTGTTTCTAAACTAAAATCGGCCATGGTGAATCTTTCTTCTAATATCTGTAAACTAGATTCTAGATCCTCACTTATAGAATCTTCTTTGATTTCTTCTATATCCGAATACCCTTGTTTGCTCAGCTGTAACCAGATTTCGCCCTCCAAAATGGATGATAGTGCTCTGAACTTTAACTTGAGATCTAAAACTTTAGAACTTTCATCTTTGCAAGTCTTGAGTATATCATTAAACTTTTCCTTTCTAATTTGCAACTCATCTAATTTAGCCTGGAGTGTCTCAAAAGTGTACAAACTCTTTGCACATTTCTTTAAATTACTCAAAACCTTTTCATTCTCAACCACCAGTTTTTCTAAAAGCTCCATAAATCATTAAATTTGAAGCAAGATATCCTAAAGCCAATGGTAAATAACTCTTAATCTATAGACTCCATAAACCAAAAAAAATAGGCTAAATACTTCTAACATCAAATACAACTCAAATTTTCAAATATTAATATTTCTATTTAGTCTTTTTACCACGTAATTCTTATTGTATCTGTGGTATATATAAAAAACTATCATTATTACTATGAATACTATGGATGTTGTCAATGATTGTTGATATTCCTCGACGAAACTGTTTCCAACGGAGCAGCTATTCCCCATTGTGCCCAATGTCTATTCGCCGGTTTGAGGTCCAAAAGTTCCCGCTGTAGTACTCTCTTCTGCTCTCCGACCGCTATTTTAATTACACGATGCAGCTCGGCTCGCTGACGCTTCAGCTTCGTTTTACGACCACCTCTTGGTCGTCGCTTCTTCGGTATAGATTCCAAAATGTCCTTCGGCTCCGTTCTTGTTTTCTTCAGGAACGGTTCAATTCGACGTGGCTTTGGTCCTCGAAGATCTGGGGTACCGATTTCAGCCGGAATGTAAGGTGGCGGTGACAAATACCGTTCTGCCACGGGTTCTGGAACGTACTCCTCTACAACTCTACAGCACCTCTCGAAAACAGCGTCGAACTCTTCTTGGTTAGCAATAAGGTCTAACGCGTCCAAATCCGGACAAGCAGGGTCGCCATGTAAAGATGCGCGTTCTGGCACGCGTTCTTGTTCCTCACTATGTGTGGATGTAGGTTTTAGTGGGATCAAGAATATTTAATCAAGTTTAAAAAAAACCTACCTAGCCAAGCGGCTGGGCCGCAGATAAAATAGCGAGGACATAGTGTCCACTACGCTACTGTTACTAAGACTGCAAATGAGTATTAAATTCTTTTGCAGTCTAGACGTAAGCGCAACGATAAGTTATTGCGTAGACAATTATAACTTCGAATTCAAACAGCGTTATCACGCAGAGAAAAGTGCAAGTTGAAAGTCAAAAGTATAACTGTATTTTCTCTAAAATTCACAACGGTATTTATATCATTTTCTAGAAGTCATGCTCTACTTAAATTATTACACATACAAAAATATTAGTTCGTAAACCTACTTAAAATATTGGTCATAAATTTTCCTAAACCCAAAACCTACTTTCAACACTTCAATTTCAAAACATAATTCTTCGTTCATTTATTATTCATAAATTTTTACTCCACGACAAGTGTCAACATCCTCATTACATTCTTCACACCTTAAACAAACCCGAAACCACTTGACCTTATTCTTGACTTGGTCAGTTCACAAGCATATGCATTCACATTCCTTTAATTGTCTATCGAAACATAAGGACAATTTCACAGATGCGTCATTACGGCATAGCACGTCGTAATATCAGATCGCATGAATGAAAATGCATATACTTGTTTATCTTCAGCACGCGACTAGTATCGCATTACACAGAAAAGGTCTGTATGAAGAATGCAATGAATGATGCATTCGAATTCAAAATCAAGTGATCATGTTACAAAATAATTATTTGAACTTGACTTTGATTTTCATAAAATGTTTCTTACGATAAGAATTTTATGTGCGCGTTGAAATATAAGTTTGGGTTATATTTATTACAATTTGAATTGCTCGAAATAGATTCTTGCAATTAAAATTTATGTTCCTATGAAATGTATTTATACAAATATGTCAATTAGAATTTATGCTCATGTGAAATGTATTTATCTTTAAGTGAATATAAAAATATGTAGAGTTACACAACACCCCCTTCAAGGACCTTATAATTTTTTTTCCTGCGAATTTTAAGGGCGTACCTTTGTTGATCTGCATACAAAGTTTCATCACTTGCTTTGACACACAGACATACGGTCTGACGGTTGGACGAACAGATAGTTTTTAATTTAGTACGGTATGGTAGAAATATTTTACAACTCTCTTAAAAACTTATCTAATACCAAGAAAAATAATCATAGTTAAATAACTTTAATGTTCTTGACACAAGTCGACAGCCACATTAATATATATTAAACAATTCTTTACGATGATAAAATACGTTCATGAAGACAAGTCTCATTAGTTTCTACTATATAATGGAGACGATTTAAAAAGCCTAAGCCTTTTGGTATAAGTAAGCAATCAAAATATAGGAGTAAAACTAAATCAGTCACGCTATCGTTAAAGTGGTAGATCGATTTGAGAAGAAATCAAGTTAAATCATTTTGGAGTTAGGTGCTGATCAGATGTGTAATATTATTAAAGATACATTTTATTTCAATTGAAATTATAGTCTTTTGTCACGTGTTTCGTGATGCACCTAATTTTTTTCCAAATGTTTCAAAGGCCCAGTGACCTCGTATTGGAGGCAGAGTTTTTATAAAATTTGTTGGCAATAATAGTCATGTTGGGTGTCAAATAAAATGTGTTGGTTAGAACTCTCCAGAATATCATCGAAACGTGCAAGAGGAACGTAAATGTACGAAAGTTTATATTATCTCCCGCGATTGGACATCTTTGATCTGAAAAATCATGAAAGTAGGTCTTTAAGATAAGAACATCAATAAATATCTTAAAAATCAAGATTTGATAAGCTTTTTAATAATTGTTGTTGGTGTTCTAACACTACATTTCCTTTCAGGCCTTCGCTTAGAGACAGTTAGGGTAACCCATTGTCTTGATCGTATGTATTGGCACTCGAGAAGGTGATAGGGTCAGTACCACGCTTTGGCCATGTATCCGTTTACCCAGCTGCGATACGTTCCGATTTTAAACCAGTATGTATCATTACCGAATAGGCCCATACTCCGCTTGAAGAATCACTAGAAACAAATCTCACTGTCACCAATAGAATTTAAACCAGTGGCCTTCGGCTTTCAGATTGAGCACTCTAGCCATTACTCCACGCGGACTTCTATTAATAACAGTACATTTTGTAAATTTCAATTATCCCCGATAAAACCATATGAATACTTTCAGATTCAATTAAATTCAATAAATAAGTGTGATCTTCATATTCTGAAAGTTTTAACATAATTGAAACACATTAACGAGGGCCATAGCCACTTGGATCTCAGATCACTACAACAATACAGAGTCCAACCATTCTATCGAGTCTTGCACTACAGTTTTGATTGGATGTTCGCGAAACATTCATATAAGATAAGCAACATAGATCTCTTTAAAATCCTCTTCAATCAATAATATAAGTAAAAATGCGATGAAATTTTGGCCTGTCAAAATGGAAATATGGTTTTTCTGTAATATTATATATGTTGATGTTTCTTGAGTTGATTCATTATTGATGTCTGCATATCGAAGATTGAGTACGAAACCATTCTCAACAAGATCGTACTTCTGCCTACTCAACTTGTTTCAAGGTTGATGGTTGATACGAGTCCAGAGTAAGGTGAGCTCAAACTCAATACGGTAGGATAGTATTTCAAAACTATTTGAAATTACGTATTTTTCTATTGTAAAGCTTTCAAAGCTTGATTAAGAGGAGTGCAGGCTGGCAATTAATTCAAAACTAGTTCTGTAATGAATACATACTTCAAATTAGAAAACTAAACCAGACAACATTCCTCAAACACCAAAAATAGTTAGGTAAGGAAAAAAAATCAGTAAATCTAATTTTTTCTAATATCAACTTTCTTTTCTGCTCGGAATTTAGTGGCAACTAAAATTTTTTCATCTAA
Source organism: Odontomyia ornata (assembly GCA_963969285.1). Taxonomy (NCBI): domain Eukaryota; kingdom Metazoa; phylum Arthropoda; class Insecta; order Diptera; family Stratiomyidae; genus Odontomyia; species Odontomyia ornata. The sequence continues at coordinate 381,448,849 of OZ017738.1, forward strand.
TTACATGCCACCATACAAGGGGATTTCCTTTTTAGTTCACGATTATCATCGACAAATCACCAAACTATAATTTGTACCAATTCCTCCATACTTCAAATTCATCTGTCTTAAGATCATTAATTTAATGATAGGGAGCAAGCGTAGGAGTTCAAATAAACACGTAGCGGACTAAGATACTCACCTAAGCTAATTACAGCTTTTGTTGTTTTGAAATTTGAATGGCTCATCACGCAATGAATTAAATAAAATTCTGCTGATCATTACATGGACGAAAGTAAGCTCCTCCAATTTCTTCATTTCATTCGGAAATTGTGCGGACTCATTATGATTATGAAGATTGTTATTATCGTTTTGTGGTCGTTGTTGTTGTTGTTATTTTGGGTGCTTTTGAAACTTGAAAACTTTGAATACTTGTACGTAATTGGTGAATTGGGCCATTCGAGCACCCGCAACATTTTCAGCTGCTCCTCGAACATGTTATGATCACATGAAATGATCGATGACCGATATTAGCGGTTAGTGCAGGAATACATGTTACTTCCTTATTTGCAGAAAATGCTTGACTGGTAATTGTAACAAAAAATATGAGTTAAAAATAAGGAGAAGCAAGCAGAGGTTTCTTACTTAGTAAACTTAGGAAACATTGCACAAAATTATGCCAGTTTTACCTGGCACCAAATAAACCTCAAAAAAAATCTTAAAATAATCGATCACCGATGAGAATATATTGAGTCATTATTTGGCTAAGCAGAATCAACTTTCCGAGGTAAAATTGGGACAATAATCTGGAACAAGGTGTCATTCCTCTACTGCTTGAATTGGGGCCCAAGTTTTTTGAAGATTTGCCCAGTTTCAAATGAAGCGGTAAAATAATTATTTTCGGTACAGCGACCAAATGGAATTAGATATGTTGATTCAGATATTATATTGCAAGGTAATCGGACAAACGCCCATTTGGTTACGGTTTACAGTTGCTAAAGAATTAGTCATCGCTAAATCCGTTAAGTTGATGATATTCAATTTTATTTTGTTTCACACTCATAGTGCTAAATATTTTGGGCTCTGTGAAATTTGTTATAAGCTGTAATGAATCACAAGTCAAAACAATTGCAGTTCGGTGCGACCCAAGAGAATCATTTTTCTAAGTCTTAATGAATTATCCACGTATTAGTTATGGTTTACGCAGCCTATCCCATAATCAGATTTTTAAATTAGTGACGAAACGAGGGTATGATTATTGTTAAATTATACTTTGTTAGTGATACTATATATCACCAATACATGTCCTCGAGGGCGGAATGGCTATCTCGAAAGCTAGTGACTTTTGCCCCAAGTGATTGATGAGACATGCTCCTCTAATTGCATGGCTTGCAAAATTTTTACTTAGGCTCATTACAAAATTGTTTAACCAGATGTCAAAAAGAGTTTCACTCTAAATGAACGGTATTTATACGGGGTCTAGGTGCCACAAAATAGTCACTTTAAACAAAGCCAAGCAAAGCTTTTCTTGTGTTATTGTAAAAGGATAATATTGTGAATTAACTTCTGGTAGATGGACTTTTCCTTAGTGGGAGTATCAGTTCCTGTTGGCATGGATATAAACTTTCAACATGTCAAACTTTAGAAAAAGTGGAAATAATTTAGTCTTGAGAGCTGTGACTGCAGATATCGTCGCTCTACTAGAAACATTCTTTTCAGAAATTAGTCTTAAAGACACGTTACCTGCTTCAAAAGAGTTATGAAAATTATATGGCAGATATCAGCAATAATGCAATGATATAGATGCCGTTTGAAGTGGAAAGTTAAATTTTCTAACTTTATACCATAGAAGCAATTTATGAGTTTTGTTCATCAATAGCGTAAGTGCTGTTGTATAAGTATAAAATCCTTTTGGCAGGAGCGAAGTACGCCAACATAACTAGTTTTTGGTCTATTTTTCTTATCTTTTGGTTATCGTTGTCATCGTTATCATAAATTGATTACCAACTGCATATACTCGTATTTCAGAAGAGAATATTAATTTGACCTAACTATTTTTCGTTTAAGTCAATTATGACTCTCTTTGCTATATGAAAGTTACTAATGAAGGGTAAAAAATAACGTGGGGCTTTCAGTACCCCATCGGACGCGTCCTAAGGTGGTGGATAGAGCGTACTCTGAAAAACTAGCCGAAGGGTATGTGGGAAATAAAATACCACTCGCAACTCAAAAGCGACTAATTCGAAGCACCAACAACGCCGATCTTAGAATTTACTTGTCATGAAACGAGAACAACAGCTTCGGATTGGATTGGATAAACGGCAACAACTGTTGCAACACCTGAAGGACTATTCTTTTGCAACTTGGAATGTTGGATCATTGAACAATCCAGGTGCACTGTAATAATTTTAGGATGAAATAAAGAAAACAGAATCAACACTCTTGCAGTGCAAGAATTCAGGAAAACTGCAAGGAAGTCTTGAGCTTGGAGTGACTTTAATTGTTGACAACATATTTAAAAAAATGATCATCGAATTCAAGTCCGTTAACGAAAAGTTCTGAAAAGTCACGTGCCCACAGAAGACAAAAAGGAGGCAATCAAAGACATGTCTGACAACATCCTAGAATGCATTGCCGCCAAACGACATTAAAATTGTTTGGGGTGACTTCAATGCAAATATCGGCCAAGGAACCGCACACAGAGCTACCACAAGAGGACACAGCCTCCATGCAGAGACCAGTGACTACGGACAACGCTTGATAGATCTCCCTACTTGTAGGGGCTTCACAGTGAGCTCCATATGCTCTCCGCATCGAAACATCCATACGGGAACGTGAGCATGTAGTAATCGAGCAGCCCGCCTAAGCAAACTACTCGCGGGACTTTTACGAAAAAAATACTATTTCATAATAATAACAACGTATTAAGTGTTGAACAATTTGATATGCAATTTATTAACATTATTATTACTAACACGAAATAAACCTCGCCACTATCATCGCTACCATAATCGATAAAAAGTTTTTCCGAAGCAAAAATGAAAAAATAACAAATAAAATCAATAATGGAAACCCCATCGCGACACCATCTATCGAAGCAATGGTTAGATTATATCGATGAGAATCTGCCCTTACCACCATGAAGAGGCTCGCCGAGGTAAGCGAAATTCCCACAAAGCGGGACTCACAGTTTGCGCAACGAGCGGGATGACCGTCGCGTTTTATTTACTGAACTCGTCTGCAATTCACTCCACCACTACTCTTGTGACAAGAAATTGAAAAGAAATGCTACGGCTTTTGAGTTGTGTAAATTCTTTTTCGAATATTTCTTGGCTGAAAGCTGATGGCTATTATCGCTGTTAATGTGATTACGAAGTGAATACCTATGATATGTTTGCTTTACATTGTTTGAATTGGCGAATAGTTACATTCATTCCATCAAAATGACAGTTAAAATCTATTTCCTTTTGCAGCAGCAATCCCTTGGCGCTGGTGTTTCGCGAGTTTATATCTTCCACCTGTCCCCAAGGAAACAAACCAGCGATTTGTTCTGTTTTTAAAAGAAAATGATTAAAAAAGTGCTGCGACATTAAAAGTTTAGGAAAAACAGAAGGCAATTTTGTTGTTTTTGTTATTATGGAGTCATTTAAATTGTGTCTTCAACTGTGCAGTCAATAATTATCTGTCGATAAATCACGGATAGTGGAACATTTCACGGTGATTTTAATGCGGTACCATTTTTTTTTAAATTTTTTTGGTGGTAGGGATGTGAATGCCCATTTACGCACAGAGTGCGGGACTCCCATGTTCGCAACTTCCCTTGTCAACCTTAGAACCTAGCCTGGAACCGTTTAACACGTTACTTCGGGCCAGGTCTCGTTTTGTTTTGCGTGAGGTGCCTTCAAGCTCGGGGATCACTTCAAGCGAGAGGGGAGAGGGGAAGTAGAAATGCCAGACAAGCGATATCCCAGCCCCAACACCCCCGGCTGCTGTGAGTCCCTTTTATCTTTTAGGACTGCCCGAACACAATGTGCCACCTGGTTCCATTTCTCAACCGATTCGAGCATCACCGCAACTATATTATCCGGGGTGAGCTCTCTTGTCTCCCTGTAGAGGATCTTTTGCAGCTTGTCCCATTTTGTACACGCAAAAAATGTGTGGCAGGCATTGTTTTTCTCTCCTGGGAAATATCGGCAACCGGGAGACCTTGACTTACGAATCTTGTGCAGGTAAGACTGAAAACACCCATGCCCGCTCAAAAGCTGGGTCAAATGGAAGCCAGTCTCACCATGCCTTCGATTTGGCCACGGTGCAATTCACCCAAGACTGTTGCCAATCTTTCAGTGAGCGCTGTCTCTCTTCGCGGACAACCATCTCCCTTGCATACACGTTTCGACGCAGATAAATAGAAGCATGCTCTCTAGCAAGGAGGCTGACAGGTATCACGCCTGCAATGACTTTCACCACTGAATCAGAGACTGTCGGATACGAAGATGCAATCCTCAGCGCTTCTCTTCTCGGTACCTGTGCCAGACATTTTTGGGTAAACCTTTTTATTGAGAGCGTCACCCCATACTTCTGCTCCGTACAGTAACGCTGAGCCTGGTTCCTCCTACGTTGGCCATAAGTCAACTCAGAGTCGATACTCCCGAAGCAGCTTTATCAGTTCAAATCTGCTCAGAGAAACTTATCTTTGAGTAGATCAGTAGCCCCAGGTACTTCACCGCTGGCTTCGATTCAATTTGTATGTCTCCAATACTGATCATTTTTACTCTAGGGATTCTCATTTTTGTCAAGATGACCACTTTGGTTTTCTCCAGGGCTAAACTGAGCCCGCGAGCAGTGATCCAGTCTTTAATTTGGCACAATAGAATACCAGCCTAAGTTGCGCTTCTTCAACGATGCGTCCAGTGACCAGAGCCACAACATCATTTGCATAGCCGATTAAACGCCACTCATTTGGCATCTGCAATCTCAATAGCCCGTCGTAAGACACGTTTCATAGGTCTAGACTAGGAATAGATCCCTGGGCAACACCTAACGTAACTGCCATCCTTCGTTGGCCCTGTGTCGTGTCATAGAGCAGGCTTTGGTCCCTTAGGTAGTCCCTGAAAAGCCGCGTTTGATATTCTAGAACTTGAAAAGGGCTTTTCAGCGTATTCAGAATATCAACCGTCCTAGCGGAGTTGAAGGCGTTCCTGATGTCGAGTGTCTCCAATAGGACGATCCATCACTTGGCGTGACTATGTGTCTCTGCCTTTCGGACCACGCTGACCACCTCTGCAATCAAATCAATGGTGAACCGTCCTGCTCTAGAGCCGTACTGCCGAGGAGATAGGTCCCCAGTAGCACAAATCACATCAGCGAATCTTCCCTTGATGATTTTCTATAGCACTTTTCCCGCCGTGTTTAGCATGCATAACCAGCAGTATGCCAACGGCGATTCGGAATTTCTCTTTCCCTTGCTGATCAGAACGAGTCCCGCCACCTTTCATCGTACCGGCAAAACCCCGTCCCATAGGCAAGCGTTGAATGTGCTGAGCAGCAGGTCAGGACAATGGTGATCGACAAGCTGCAACACCTCAGCTGGAACACCATCCGGACCTAGAGCCTTCCTCGCTTTCGATGAAAGGACTGCCTCCTCTAGTTCCGGCAGTGTGAAGAGTAGACACTCGACTCTTGTTTTATCAGGGACAGCATCAACACGAAAGGGATCTCCGCACGATCTCGTCCATCTTTTCTACAGCATGTATACAAGGCTTCCGTAGGGCGCCAAGCTTTCGCATAACTAGCTTGTAGCCAGCTTTGCTATTGTTAATCAATTTGTGAAGGCGTTTCCTGGCTGACTTATATGCTGCCACCCGGTTGCATGCCTCGTCACAGTTCCGCGCCCGTTGAGCCTCACGGTGAAGCATGCGACACTCCCTTCGCTTTTCAGCGATTTTAGTTTACCACCAATACAATGGGGGCTTGCCGAGCCGGGGTTTTCGACGGGGCGTAGAAGCTTTGTAAGTAGTCGCAATGATGCTCATAGTTGAGTTCCACACGTCTTGAGTTGCCAGTTCTTCCGTCTCCTCTGAAGCTCCCTGCAGCGGCTCACTTGCTGTGAAAACCTCTACGAACCTCTCGACGTCCATCTCTCCGATGTTCCATCTAATTGTAGAAAGCCGAGAGCACGAACGTCGGGAGACAACATCATTGATCTCAAGCAGAATGCACTGATGATCACTGGCTGGGTAGTCTTCTAATACTTTCCAATTTTGTATCCTCTATACTAAGGACTCCAAGGCAAATATCACGTTTGGTATGGTTCTTTCACAGCCAATATGGCGGAAAGTCAGCGTGTTTCCGGTGCTTAGTACAACGAGCGCCATCCTGGCCGCCATTTCCAGGATTCGTTTCCCCTGCGGATCTGTTTGAGGCATGCCCCATTTGATTGCTTTCGCGTTGAAGTCTCCCCCAATTAGCATGTTGCCGTCTGCGTTCGAGGCAGCGCCCTACAGAGCATTAAGCTTGGCTTGGAAAGATGATATCTATTGGTTCGGCGTTAGGTACACACTAAAGAAGGTGGTCTCTGAGCACCAAACCTACACGAAACAATCTCTCCGTCCACAACTCTCCACTTGGAAATCACTGTTCTGAACCCGAATGGCGGAAGTACATTTCATTAGGATACCATGATGCAGAACTTGGTGTTGCTCACCCAGCAGCAAAAAGTCGGCTTTCATGTGCCTCGGAAACTGCTCAAGCAGATTTTAGGCGTTTGAGTTGCGGCGTCGGCTTAGCTGCATGATGTTAGTCATAGAACTTCTGATTTTGCCTTGGCCAGGGCTTCCTGGAAAAGCCGACATTTCCCTGATCCCAAACGTGCCCAAGATCCGGCCTTAAATCAGCATCCTTGCGAAGAAAACAGTGTGCCTCTTTTGTCCACCCTTTTCTTTTATGTCCCATTTCACCACATTTGTACCATAGGGAGCTCGTATCGGGTCCGTTGCATACTTGTGTGCTGTGACCGTAGCCAAGGGATTTGGAACATTGTAGAGGTGCTGTTCGTTGCCGTCTCCTACAGACAACCCACCCTATTCTTACTTTGTCCTTATTCAGAAGGAGTTTGACGTCCTTTTCGGCAAAGTTTATGATGGTCATGCGCTATCCCTTATAGTTTTCTGGTGTCAGCCTCATTTTGATCCTGCCCACGCTACGGAACTCCCTTTTGATGGCCTGTTGTACCTCGGCCAGATATATGACACAGTCAATGCCCCTTATTTCAATCTCCATTGGCTCGAGCCACGCGGAGGACTTTCTTTATTGCGTTGTAAAATACTTCTTTATTGTCAGCCTTTGCTTCTAATTCGACCAGTATGTACCCCGATCGCGTTGGTCATACTGCTTTAATGGCAGTGTTGGTGTCTTTGGGCTTAAAATTTCTTCAGATATCCCACAGCACTGCTCTGGCCATCTTCGGTTGCCAATTTCTGGGGTCTACTTCAGAGCGTCTTTCTCTCCTGCTTTGTACAAGGTCTTTTTTCTTGTTGGGCGTCCATGCAAATTTTATATGCTTGCACTTTTGAAAGAGTTTCTTGGCGGCGTTCTTCGTGCCTTTTATCAGCACTGTTTGGAACCTCTAATCTAGCACACCACGCCCATCAAGTGCATCTTCCTTACTTTTTGTATCCCGTTTTCCTTCTATTGGGCTAGACACCATTCTTCATTAATGTTTGATGGTGGAGCTATCTGCGCATGCCCTTCTTGCTTAGCAGTTAGCACTTCTTTAGCCTTCTGGTTTTCTTTGGCTTTCTGGTCCTCTCCAGCTTTGAACCAGCTCCTCCATTAATACCCTATGCGGTTTAATAGTTCCTCTAGTTCAATGAGCCCCATCTTTACACATTTCTTTATTTTCGTCGAGTCGCATGCAGATTTTTTTAGAACATCTCCTGCTTTTTGGGGTAGCTTTTTTTTCTCATGTCGCTGGGTGGCAATTGTACTTTGTGACCACCTTTCTTGGGAGAAGTTATCAGCTTCCGTTTCCGAGTACAATTCTTTCGCCACATTTTTGACAGTAACAATGAAATCACACAACGGCGCTTTATTTATCTGGTCACTCCTTTCTTTTCCTGCCGTGATCTCTTTGTAGACCTCAGGATGGTTCGTTATTATTTCGGGGTTTACGTCTCTTGTTCTGGTCGCTTCGGTAGCGATTGCAGCAATAACCATCGAATTCTCGATGTTTTTAATATTTTCCCCCACTGCTGAAACATCTGGCGCGTCCTGCAGAGTTTCCCGCTTTTCATTTTTAGGACGCTCTGGCGTTTAGGTCATTTTATTACTGCGCTCTGAACAAGACTGCCTGAACAAAACTGTCTGTTAATCTTCGTTTTTGTCCGTCTTCACTGTAATTGTATTCATCGTATTTTTTGTCATCGTAAGTATCGCTCCCGATGTGCTGTAAACATTGTGACTGCAGCAGCTGGTTGCGCCGTCATTGTTGTTAGTTATGCTTTCTTTTTTTTGGATTTTTTGAAGTGTTTTTTAAGGGTTTTTAGTTACTCCCTTGGAGCTACTATCTCCATTCATGTGTTTAGTCTCCTTTTTGGTTCCATGGTTATCCTTGCAGAGCAGGGAGGCCATGCGAGCCTAATTTTTTTTATTTTTCACGGCTGTGTCAAAACAATACGTCATCTTTATTATTTTGGTTTATGAAAATATTGTATGATCCTTATAATTGTTCCTCTCTACAAGTAGAGCACTTAAATAGCAGAAAAGGGCTGGAACCTCTTGAAATTATAAACTATGACGTAACGATTGTAATAAGTGAATTGCAGTTAGAGGACGCGTACTTTAATTATATTGGCGCTTACATTAATTATATTAAGGATAGATGTTTGGTGTTCATATCATCTTTCAATATAAAAATGAATCTGGCTATGAAGGCCTAACACCAAATGTTTCGTATCTCAATAGTGTTCTCCACAATTCCTTCCTCCTCAAATCTGCCGGGCAGATATAGATCTTCTCTAAGAAACTCAATAAAATTTAGTACTATGCGGCATCAAGATGCCATCCGGGGATTCAGGATGCTCTTTTCATAGAAATATTTAAGAGCATTGACTGTGGATTTCTTGAATAAAGTGGTAGCACTGAGTGCGCCTGCCATTAGAAGCATGCGTTCATGTATATTTATTATTTAGTTGAAGTGAATTCAACACTAGATCATTAATTGGCTATAAACTCTTTTTGAAAAGAATATTCTTTTGCCTACTCGACCTGTTCTCTTCTGTCGTTGGTTAACTAATATGCATTCAAATAGTGAAATAGAGTATCTTATTACACCTTTGCATTTGAAGGAACTGTGTTCAGGTGTGCCTTGGACTGTAGTACATAAGTTGTTAAAATTTTAATAGAAATTCACATAGCCAAAGCACGTAAACTAACCGGCTTGAACTACTTAAGCTTAGCTGGAAGCAAGATAGATATCATTCCGTCCTAAACTTATTATGTGACACATTATCAGCTTTGAGATGCATGAACATGTCGATGTCAGGTATTATATTTAACTTTAGAAAGGATTACCAGGAATTCGTGGAATTGAATTTATGGCACTAATCGTATTAGTGGCTTTGATAATCTTAGAACAAATGCATTTAAATTTGTATAATTACTTGAACGTCCGATTGATAAATATTTCCAAATTAACAAGTTTAAAATTTAATGCAACGCATAAAAAATCTAAAAATCGCAGTAAAACACTTTGAAAATTATAAATAAAGCCGGATTCGGTTTAAATTGAATTCTGTTTTAGCAATACAAATTCTACACCTGCGGGTATGTTATTTTTGTACACCTGAAGATATGAATAATAGTATCCCTGGAGGTGAAATTCCTGCTGTTAGAAATATCTTCAGGCGGACCGAACACTAGAGGAAATGATATCATCAGCTGTTGCTATTTAAGTTTGGCCAATATAATTTTTTTCTGCTCCCACAAACAGTCAATATTCATAAATTTGCCGATGAATAATTCATCAACTTAACAAATCATCATTAGTAAACAAAATAGTCATTGAACTGGGGAGCCTTTTCACACTGTAAACTATCACACAGATGCAAATTGGGGAATGCTGAAGAAATGGCTAACAGGTTGCACTCAATAATAAACTTTTGACGAAATAAAATTTATAAACCATTAGACTTAATCCGCCTTGAATTAATTAATAAGGGTTGAATCACTGAGCGTTCACAACTGTTATTGAAAAAATAAAAATATAAGCCATAATTTTAGGTTTGACCTTGAGAAGTAGGGTGACGAAAGAATTAAAATGGATGAAATAATCGATCGAAAATGACGAAGCATAGATGAATACTACGGATTGAGTGATATTATCGAGGAAAAGAAAACGATGTGTATAAAGAAGCGGTAATGAAAGTAATAATAATTCAAGTGCTAAACTATACGTATATTCAACCAGAAAATCATTTTCGTATTAATATTGATTAATTACTATATTCATTGCTTCTGAAAGTATATTAAATTCTTCAACAAATTTTCTAAATAAAAATGAATAAATTCCTCAATCAATAAGTTTCGTTTCATAATTTTCTAGTTAAAAATTTACTCTTAATAATTCATTCTTACGTAAGTTGGTTATAATTCCTTAAACTAATGAAAAATTTCAATGAGGCTATACACAAATTCAAATCAAATTTGAACACACAGGTTCAGAATATATCATGTCTAGAGCTTTCAGAATAATCAACAAGATGCAAGGATAGCCTATGATCAATAAGAGACATAGTTATGCCTTCTAAAATGACCATTCTCTCCTTTGCATCAGCATGAAAACGCCCTTCTTTATAAGGAGAACTACCTGTGCTTTACCTTAATAGTTTGTTAATGGTCGGAGGGGCTGGTTGTATCCTGAGCGATGGGCTCATAACAGCACAAGACTGATGGAATTACCTCTTAGCACCTTCTCTTTCACGTTGAGCATTGTTTGTAATCAGGAGAACATAGTTTTTCAATCTGGTGCTCATTCAACTTAAAATACCTGTATGCGCTAAGAAATTGTGTCAGGTAATATTCGGTTTCACCAAACATTTGATTAAATGAGAAGTTCAGCTACTTCGTTGATTTGAGTCTTTGAGTCAATCAGCCAACCATGACATTTACGAATAGTTGAATAACCATATCACCAATCTCGGTGGAAAAGACTCTAGAAATCTACTTTTTAAATTACTAAGAACATATTTTTTCCAGAGGTAGACTCAATGCTCGCTTGATCATCCTTTCGCTGATTCAATGCAGTATTATGCCTGGTTTGAATGGGTGTTTTCGCACATTCAATCTGAAGACTTATATTGCCACATTGTCAACCGGCTTTATTGCTAATTAGCACAAACATTCTTTTGTGAAGCTCGCCAGACTTTTCTGAGACAAAGCATTACAGTAGATAAAATGCACTGAGAATAACATCTCGCAGACTATTTGTGTTTTTCTGCTATAGAGTAACTTACAAACGCTGACTTTAATCATGAACAGCTTAAAGCCTAGGCCCCATAGGCCTTTGTTTCTATTGTTAAGGAAGTTCTCACAGCAATGGATCTTGTTATCAGATTGTAGAAACATTTCTTTGCCAACCTATGCATCAGCATCTGCCCTGAATGTTGGAATTTAGGCCGGCGCACAAAAATTCTCTTCGGTTTTCAGCAAGTCTGACTAATTAACAATATATAGTACGCTTTTTATGTCATTGTTACCACCAGAAGATAGAAATGCTGCAAGCAAATGTGATGAAATAAAGTGAAGCTCACCATATCTTTATTTGCGCTTACTCCTCTTCTTCTGTTTCGTAGCACCACAGCCCCGATCGGGCCTTCACTTCCTAAGAATAACGCTTCCAATTGTTTTGGTCTGTAGCGACATTTCTGTACATTTTTATATTTCACACTTTCCATTTTGCCAATTTGACACCTGGCAATGTATAGTTTGAGTTTGCCATGACGAGTGAAATTGTATATAAATACGAGTACATGGATTTTTTGTGTAGAGTACAGTTCAGATTTGATGTTCAGTAAGTTCAGATTTGATGTTCGGTAACGATTTAATGTTTAACAAATACCTAAAATTAAAAGTCATGTAATGTTTCGTTATTTCAAATAAATTAAATTTAATTAAATTATTATTTATTAACCTATTTATTGTCAATTTATAACAAGAAGCTCCGTGCAACTGTCGATTAATTTAATTAAATGAAGTTAGACAAGTATTTGCCTCTATTGTAAGAGCAACGCTTCAATTGGTGACCCCAATAAGGCACAAGCGCCTCTGATTGAAGATACAGTTCATTTTCAACACGTGGATTTGCAACGAAAGTTGTCGTAACTATGGGAAGGACGAGCAGTACCACGCTTTCTAAGCCCGATTGTAGTCACTGCAACAGCCAGATAATTCAAAACTTTGGCCAAATCAGTCTTCTGCCGCTGTTTCCATACAGCACCTTCATTATAGTTGCTGTCAGTACCAACTTCGTTAGTTTTAGTGCACATCAGCTTTTACAGTCAAAATAAACTATGACCTGGTATTCCAGCAATATCAACGTCAAACTGACAGCAGAAGCAACCACATCAAATACCAATAGCAATTCTTCTACTTATCTACAAGTATATTCGTAGTCCACGTCGATCTCAGTCAAAAAAGGGCATTGATTCATTGTTATAACCAGACTCCACATTTTTCAAACGACTGTGGCCTAATGCACAATGATTTCACCAGTAGCAAGCAATACCATCAACTCTAAAATCGTAAGCTTACCATCTACCGTGCAACGAAGAACGAAGCTATATAAACTAGTCATAGTCAGCTTCTTACAAAGACCTCAGCAATCAAGAAGTCGGCTTTAACATTTACTTCTCGAGCGATTTAAGGGAAGTTCCAGTGATTTGCATGCTAAAACGAATGGATCCAAATCCCGTAGTTAACTTGAATACGGTGTGAAGCATCTCAACAGCAGCTTCAACATGATTGACATCATTATCGGCACTACCCACATTAATTCTAAGGGATATTAGTTTTCAACCGAAAGCATCACAACGCGGCTGTTACCAGGCCCTTAACGGAAATCGATATTCCAACAACAATTTACGGTTCTACGTCAACTTTAATAATGATACCTGACAAATTTCTGTGGTGAAAGATTTTTATTGACAGTATCAGCAATTAGCAGAAATTTTTTTAATTTTAATTTTAAATTAATATTTTTGGTAGTTCTTTTAACTTGCCATGGCAAACACTACACACATTCACTACCTAACAATACAGGGTTCGACGGCCACAACCCAGCTATGCGATATGCGGCAGAACTGGCCACAACTGAACCACGCTACATATTTCCTACTACTACTTCAATTTTTTTACTCGACCGGACACAACTTAGAATTGCCTTATGCAGCTGAACCTGTCATAACCGAGCAGCACTCTAGTCCATTTATCAAATAATACATAATTTGACATGGACTAGAAAATTTATCGTTTCAGTGAAGGGGGAGTAATGTAGCGACATTTCTGTACATTTTTATATTTCACACTTTGCATTTTGTCAATTTGACACCTGGCAATGTAAAGTTTCAGTTTGCCATGACGAGCGAAATCGTATATAAATGCATGGATTTTTTGTATAGAGTACAGTTCAGATTTGATGTTCAGTGAGTTCAGATTTGATGTTCAGTAACGATTTAATGTTTAACAAATACCTACAAATTAAAAGTCATGTTATGCTCCGTTATTTCAATTAAATTTTATTAAATTATTATTTATTAACCTGTCAATTTATAACAAGAAGCTCCGTGCAACTGTCGATTAATTTAATTAAATAAAAGTAAGACAAGTATTTGCCTCTATCGTAAGTGCAACACTTCTCTTCAGGTCTATCAACCATATCTTCCGATTCTTAATTCCGAGCAGCGATGAACGACTAAGTCCGAACAGCATTTCCTCGGTTTCCTCAACGAATATCTTGTTAGGTATCCATCCATCCATCCATCCATCATACTGGTCTTGTCACAAATTTGTATTCTTAGAGCTTTGTGTTCCTGTGTATGGAACTGGTCTTCAGGGTCGTCAGGACTGAATAGTATTTTTTATTTGCGAGCTTTCTTCTTTGGTGTATATCGTCTCTATCAGTAACGGTTCTCATGATTTTGAAGCCAAAATACAAAAATATTTTTGATACTTTATTCATCAAATGTTTAAGTTTATTTGCCTTGATTGCGTCACAAGTCTCGCTTTATCTTCAACGATTTGTAGCGCTACTAGTTTTGCTTCACTGTTGAGTTTCAGGATAAGTTTTTTGGTGGTTGTTAACGACTGTGATAAAATGTTGATGTCGTCTGCATAGGCTATCACTTGGTTCAGCTTTTGTAATAACGCACTTATTGTATCGACAGGCAGCTTTCATATGGCGTATTCCAGAGCCAGCCCATCTTCCTATTTTTATCCGATATCTGTATCAATGCCATCGGTGAGTTGGTGATTGATGTGAACTTGTGAAGTTGTTGACATAATGGTCACTTTGGTAAGATGGACTTATTTGGCTGGGGTATTAAGGCAAATCATTATTTGGTTCAGCAAGTCAATAATGTCGTATGTTTGCTTAAAGTCAATGAAAATTTGGTGTTTGTCTATGTTGAACCCCCAGCTTTTCTCAAGTTCCTGCTTGGCTGTAAACAATCGGTCTATCATTGGCCCGTTTGCGCTCAACCCACCTTGATATTCTTCAAAAATAATTTTAGCGCATGTTCTGATTCTATTTTCTAAGATCTTTGGAAATATTTTGTATGCCGTATAAAGTATTGACATGCCTCCATAGTTTTAACTCTGTAAACATAGTAATTTAAAAAGTAGTTTGTCACTTTTTTCGGTTTTGGGCTGATAACTTCGTTTCAGGCTTCACACTACTTTGTATGCTTATCTTGTGTTGTTGTGCACTAGTCTTATATTGATGCTTCTCAATGGGCCGTTATGGCTTTTACTTTTTTTAGTTCTAACTAGCATCTTTACTGCTTTTCTGAAAATTTCATAAGATTCCCCCCTCATTGTGATTTCCCTACCTAAATATTGTTTGACCACTTAATTCTCTTTGTCTCACGCATTTTGGTACTCATTATCGAATCAATAATTTCTTTTGCACCAACCTTGATGTTCAATTGTCTGTTTTGCCATGGTCTTAATTGGCACTTTCAATTCCACCAACAGCTTTTATGAATTAGGGGGTCCAGGGGAAGGTAAAATGTACCAAAAATTCGGCTTATTTATTTTGGGCCTAGAAGGAGGAAGGCTTTAGATTCGTCCAAATAAGGGACAAAAGTTACTTTTTGAGCTCCTTTCTTGCTTTAGCAGTACAGCCCCTATCGGGCCTTTGCTTAGAGATAGTTAGAGTATCTCATTATCTTGATCGAATGTATCGGCAACTCGGAAAGGTAAGGCCAGTACCACGCTTTGGCTGTGTGTCCGTTCACCTAGCTGCAATACCTTCTGATTTTAAACCGGATCGTATCATAACTGAATAGGCTTATAGATTGTCCAAAGAATCACTCAAACTAAATCTCGTTCTCGCTAACCCGACTCGAACCAGGGACCTTCGGCTTGCGGATTGAGTGCTCTAACCACTGCACCACGTGCTTATGTTGATCTATTGAGTATTTTACATTGTTTCTTCAGAATGTACATATAAACGGGGATGCCGAAGATTTGTAAATCTTCTAGTTCCGGTTTCTTTGAGTTCCACAACTCATACGAAGTTTTGTTTGTTGCTCTACTAGGAAATGTTGTCGTGTGAATTGCTCCGCCCTATTACTTTTTTGTCAAGCTCTATATCAAAAAGCATGCATGTTTATACGTCCAGTAACGATCGATTTGTTCGTTCGTCGTGCCATTTCGTTATGACAAATAAGGCCCTGTGTGCAATCTTTGCACACGATGTTTTCTCCGCAGTTCAATATTTGAATTGCAGTTGCCAACTGTCTATCTGCCAGCTTTTTAATTTCTGCTCTAAAATGGCATCCAAAGCGTCTGTGCCAAATATGATGACAGTATAGAGCACAACTGTCACTTACCTTTAATGCCTTCGGTAGGAAGAATTTTTCTGCCTTCAGTTCATGAAGTTCCGAGGTGGCTTCTGCTGTAGCTAACATTACTCCATGTTTCTCGATCTCGCAGGTATCATCTTCAAAAATAGCCAATCTTGTATCCGTCCTTTGTGAGCTTTCTTCCGGATAGAAGACTAGCAACTAATTTAAGAACGTTGAGTGTAGTCTATATTTTTACTAACGAGGATTTTCCGCTCGCTTTAATGGACTTTGCAAGAAACGGTATCAACACCTTCTAGCTGAACACGGTTCTCATCATTCACGAAGCGTACGCATTCTTTCATGTCTACGTCCAAATCCTTGAAAAATGTATGCGTTTCAGCTATAATGCTCGTTCCTCCGGAGTCTGCCAACCAGCTTTCTATATCTACTTTGGTATCGGGGTAATAACAGACGAATCCTTTTCCTCAAGTACTTCTTTCATTAATTAGTTTTTAGGGCTTTGTAAAATAATTTTACGAAACTCTACTAAAATCGCGGCCCGTGTGT
Organism: Odontomyia ornata; assembly: GCA_963969285.1. Lineage (NCBI taxonomy): Eukaryota > Metazoa > Arthropoda > Insecta > Diptera > Stratiomyidae > Odontomyia > Odontomyia ornata. The sequence goes on from OZ017738.1 coordinate 381,465,456, forward strand.
CCGTCCGTCCATCCGTCCGTGGGTCACAGCAACTTTTCTCGCAAACTGCATAAGCTATGTTACAAACATAAAACTTTATATATATGTTGTAAAAATGTGCCCTCTTCAAATTTTCACACCCAAAAAAATTTTACGTAAGAGGGTCTCCCCATATAGGGGGGCGGCCTCCGAAAAAATAAATTTAATCAAAGGTAGTCGATGTTGACATGAAAATATGATAAGAACTTTTCAAAACAGGTCTTAAACTGACGTTTTGCTTCGAGGGTTGCACAGGGAGGGAAAATACTCGAAAAATTTGTGTCCCCCTCTTGCGATTGGACACCTTCGACCTGGAAAATCTGAAAAAAATTGTAAAGGTAGGTGTTTATGAATACAAAAACAACAAATACGTCAGAAGTCAAAATTCGCTTAACTTTGTGAATAATAGTATGATCTTGGAATTTCCCATTTTCCCCAATAAAATCGTATGGATAACTTTGAAATCAACGAAATTCGATACTTGAGTAGTTTCATAGATGGTCCTTCTATTCTGTGAGTTTGACGAAAATCTTCTTAACATTTTCAGAGAAAATCAATAACATAAATATTTTTGGAAACTTGTTATTTGAGTGATTTTTGTTACATTCCAACAAAATGGCGACCGATAAAAATGGAGAAAAATCGATTCCTTTCACCAATGAGTTTTTGTAAACTTGCACGCGCTGCCTCTGCCATTTTTCAGCTGGCTTTCTGGTCACTTTCAGTATGCAATAATTATTCTTGAAAGGTCCCGATGTGTCATACACTCACTAATATTATATCCTTTTCCTTGGGTCCATAATCTGTAAATTATAGGCACAACTGAATGATTTTGTTGTATTTAGTTCAAAAACTTTATTATTAAAACACAATGAAAAGTCAATTCAATTATAAACTATAGAGCCGAGATTTAAAATAATAATATCAAATCCTACGCCAACAGTGTTATTGAGGAGTATCAAGGTGGCTTTACAGCAGGGAGATCGACGATAGACCAATTGCTTACTGTCAAGCAGGTACTTGAAAAATGCCGGGAGTACAACATAGACGTATACCAAATTTTCGTGGACTTTAAGCAAGTATACGACAGTATTGATGATAACGTACTGTGCTGAATGCTTTGCCTTGGTATCCCAGCCAAATTAGTACATCTTACCAAAGTGACAATGATATCAGAAACCTCACAAGCCCGCATCAATAACCAACTCACGGACGCCTTTGACACAAATATCGGACTAAAGCGGGAAGATGGTATGGCCCCATTGCTATTCAATTTGCTCTGGAACTCGTCATCAAAAAGCTACCTGTTGATGCTAGAGTTACATTACTATACAAGTCAATGCAGACGACATCAACACTCAACAATTTGTCACGTCCATTAACAAATGCCAAAGAAGCTTTTCTGAAACTTGACAGCGAAGCATAGTAGGGCTACAAATTAATGAGAATAGAGCAAAACTCATGACGCAGACAAGGAAAAAAACTCGTACGTCAAATGCCCAAAATATCACACTTGGTGAATACAATATCAAAATTATGGACATATTTGTATATTTAAGCACCAAAATATCGAGGACCGCTAATAAAAGAGACGCAATAAGCCGAAGCATACAGCTCACAAATAAAATATTTTATTCAGTTTTGAAGTTCTTGAAGACCAGCTGCATTCCCACGAAAACAAAGCTCCAAGTATACAGATCTGTAATAAGACCTGTGCTATGCTATGGGCGTTAAACATGGGCCCTAACCCAAGCATCCGCAAATATATTGATTGCCTTTAAAAGACGGGTTCTGAGTCGTATAATGTAATTAAAGCTAGACGGAGCCCGAGAGTAAATACGAGAACAAAGGCGTTCTGGAAATTGTTGAAAGCTGCAGGCGCTTTTGGCGCTAAGGTTTATAATTTTGTATATGTGAACAAAATTTTAGGTTTGAATATTGAATTCAGAAATGTTGGGTAGTTCGATAATTAATGTCATTTTTTCACGTTTTTCAATATAAATTTATTTATATTAACCACAAACATTAATCAATGATATATTGACCTTTGTGCTGGACGATTTTGAACCATCTTTGGGTAAGTTAAAAACTTCCACGTTCGAAGAAGCCTTCGTTTTTACAAGCGAAGAACTGATCCAACCCATTTCTAATAGCTTGATCAGAATCGAAAGTTTTACCATTCAACTGGTTTTGAAAGGAGCGAAACAATTAATAGTCTGATGGTGCTAAGTTGGGACTATAAGGTGGGTGTGGCATAAGTTTCCAATAGACCTCCATTCATTTTGACGGGTTAACAAAGAGGTGCCGGTTCTAGCGTTGTCATGATGGAACATCACGCCTTTGCAATTGGCCAGTTCAGGGTATTATTTCTTCGTTCAGTAGCGATAGGTGACAAAAGAAGACTTTCGAATCAATAGCTTTATTTCTTGGAAGTAGCTCAAAGTAGACTATACCCTTGTAATCCCAGCACACAGAAAACATAATCTTCTTTTGGTGAATATTGTCTTTGAATGTCGATTGTGGGGCTGATCTTGCTTGGTACATGATCGTTTTTAGACTACGTTACCGTAAACAATACATTTTCATCACCCGTTATGATCATTTTTAGACATGGGTCGTTTTGGTTTCGATTCAGCAGAGTCGCAAGTGCTTTTGTTGAGGTGGATTTTCTTTAACTTGTGAGGAACTCTAACATCCAGTTTGCAAACGGTTGAACTTGATTTAGTGAGCTTTTCTGCTATTTTTTGAATTGTCATATGCCAGTTAGTTTCGAATAACGCTTTTATTTTGTGTTCATCAATAGTGTTTGAATGACCAGTATTTGGTGCATCTTCCAACCAACCAACGCTTGACACTGGCGTTCGGTAAGACATTCCTCACCATAAACTTCACACAATTTCTTTTAAGCTTGTGCTGCATTTTTGGCCTTTCGGAAGTAAAACAATAAAATATGCTGATAATGCTCTCTTTGATTGTCCGTTTTCAAGTTTATTTTTAACCAATTTGTTGTTTACCAGTGATGCTCAATTTTCGACTGAAGGTAGTCTAAAGTCGTAGTGCAATCACGACTACATAAAATATGGAGTTCACGTTATCTCTGAGAAAAAACCACATGAATCATCGAACAACCCCATTCGAAAAGACGTAAATTAACTTTGTTGATTCATTCCGATTTCGTTTGAATAGCTAGCTTAGTTGACCCAGTTAACTAAATTTTACTTTCCGAATGCAGGTTTATTTGATGATGATAACTCTTATTAGAAATATTATAAATACAATCTCAGATGAAAGATTTTCTATTAGAACAAAAGCTAAGTTTTAAAGTGTAGGTTACATATGTTGCTATAGGATAAAATGAGAATCAGGTAACATTTTTTTTTTATTTAATTTCATCAGAATTACGTTCATACAATTCTAGATTTTTTTTATTTTTTTTATATTAAAAAACTTGGTTTGCTTTTGCAAAATTCATAACGACTTGAACGTTTTCTATTTGGAATCTTGGATAGAAAAGGGTTCATCAATGTCTAATTTTGTTGACAGATGAATAGCTAACGCGGAATTGAGTTTTTTATAAAATTAAAAATAGTCTCCCTTCTCTTATTTAAACCGGGCTTGGGACATGACTTTGGCGGGGTTCAGGCTTTCGTTAAGCTGCGATTTGAAATTCGTTATTAGTTGATCTTATCTGCCATCTTAATAAAATATTTTAAGCTATAATCAATATTATATCTATTAATATAAATATTCTATACATACGATAGACAAAAATAGAACAAAGTGTGATTTTGTTGCTCCTATAAGCCAACATCTCCTATTGTACTGTTTGTACTTGGACCACGAGCCAAGATCAACATTGACGTTACGGCACGAGAGAAAATGATGGAGAGCCAACTCGTGCCAGTATGGCAGCCTGGTACAAAATGTGGTTCTCATCTCTCCCCATATACTTTGTATGGGACCATAGATATAGAGAGTATTGGAACCGCAACCGGTCGCGTTGTTTTTGCACTTAACTTCAGTCCAAAACACGTGCACGTTTATAAGGTTTTTAGTTTTAAAGATCACGTGTACGAAATCGGCACTTTAGTTGTATGTTCTATTCAGAACTTACAAAATTTCCATCAGCTTTGACACTTGAGTTTTAAAACCTCTACATTTGTTGTGTTTTGCACTTAATTTCAATACGTGTTTTTGCACTTAACCACCCTCCGAAAGTTCACGTTTATAAAATTTTTGATTTTGAAGATTGCGTGCATGAAATTAGCCCAGTAATTCACGTTTTTTATTCAAAAGTTACGAATTTCCAACAGCTTTCATGCACGAGTTTTCTTACTTCTACGTTTGTTGTGTTGTGAGAGAACGTTTGTTGTGTTGTATTCAAACTGTTTGTAATGATTCTTGTACTCTCGTTCGAGATTTCCTGAAGAAATTCTAAACCGACCTCTCATCGATGACAACGGACTGTAATCATCAGGTTGACAAGTCCGGACACTCTTAGTCTATTCTGAGGTGGCTGCTGGCAAGCTAGCTAGTTGGGAGAGGAGTTTCGATCAAGGATGTCCGAATTACAACACTCAGCCACCGGTTTAAATGCCGGATCTAAAACGCGTCGAACAACTTACAATAATTCTACTTCATATTACGTAACTTCGTTCTGCGGAACAGGAATGAAGACAACCGCTGAAATACTCTACTTGGATTCAAAACCGGAAACAGTCGACAATAACAAAAAAAAACCCCAATTACAAAATATGGCACAGCAAAATCGATCATGCGCAGATTACTGGAACCCTATCCTCTTGGCTGCATACTTACCTTTCGCCAGCATTATCCTGCTGAAAGGGAGTGGATTTGCTGGAAATGAAAGACGTAAGTAAGTTAGCAATCCATATTGAGCTTATTACTTTCATTGATTTTTAATGTAGTAGTTCATATCTCAAATGTCAATTGATATCAGCTTCTAACTAAAATGTTCTATCCCTGCTTTAAATTTAAACGCGATTCCAATATTTTAAATTATTTGGTTTATATTCATTGAAGATAAAAATATCAAGAACTAACAAAAGATACGACAGAGAACTAAAAACATTGCTTAAAGCACGTTTAAGTTGCTTAGTTTAAAACGAATTGTTAAATGATTTCCTATCGGTTGCACAAATATCAGAATTGTCTCTGAGTTCAAAAACGAACCCCCATATTCTCACCTTTATTAGCTAAAATAGTGTTTAAAACGTAATCTAAAATTAAAATTATATCGGGACTAAACTCTTTTCAAATACGTACGTATGTTACAATTGCCTCACAAAAACGCTCAAAACTCACAGCGAGTACGTTTGGACTTAATTTCGTTTTGAATTGACAATAATAATTAACTACTGACTTAAGTTGTAATTAAAGCACACATACTAGTGATTCACGTGATTTCATTTGTTTGTATAAAAAAAACAATTATTGATTATCTACATAACGCTTATGACAAGTGTAATGTTTTTAACTCGCACACGAACGTCGAGATTTCCCGAAGGAAATCTGAACCGACCTCTCATCGGTTCTAGACGTGAAGACTGAGTCGTGCCAACGAATGGTACCTACTCGGTCAACTAGCGCATGCACTCGTAATCCATTTCGCGGTGGCTGCTTGTCGGCCAGCTAGTTCGGAGAGGATTTCTTTAATTCAGCCACCATTTACGTGCCCATTTTAAGCGTGTCTACATTGCAACCATACAGAAAAGAAACCTATCTCTACTTTATTCCGTATTTACGTTCACTTCAGTCAAATAACAGCAAAAAACTTGATTGCCCTACGCGGTACCGAAAAATATCCTTCTCTAATAAAAAGTACTAAGTATCCTACTCTAATAAAAAACCTCAAAACAAATTATGGTACCGCATACCGACCGCGAAGCGAAACCGGCCACCCGCAGATTACAAGAACCCTACCCTCTTAGCGGCATACTCACCGTTTGCCGACATTGCTGGATGAGAAGGATTTAGTTGGAAAGGAAAGACTGTGTTAGCCTGGCAATTCATATTCGTTTTTTTTTCTTTGATAATACTACTCTGTATCTTTTTTCCTTTTTTGAAAAATCAAATGTATCTGTATCTAAGACGAACTATATAACTAATGGTACATGTTAAATTTGCAAGGTTTCATTTTCTTTACTTTTGTTGGGATGCTTTTCATTATTTGTGTTCTTTCATCAAATCAGTCGTCTTTTCTTATTACTCGCATGTTTAAACATTCTATTTTCTACAATTTATTGTAATTGTTTAAATGGTATATTTTTTTTTTGTTCTAAACTTAGAAGTTCAGTTTTATATTTAAAGTGCATAACTATTTTCATCTCTATATTGAATTTGTGACCTGTTTAATTTATTATATATTTATTAATCGAACAAACTCTTTACTTGTTTCTAATAAAAATTATTTAGAATCTTATATAAACAATAATAGTGTATAGTTATCAATTCATTATGAATATAATATAAAATATTATAATTTTCAAACGGATTGTTATATTTAGCAACTAAATTTTTTGAACCACCTCCTTGAATGCAGGAAATGTAGGAAATCATTTCATGTAAGCTCATATACCTCAGATATATACCTTCGGTTTCTCTTTCAAATATCACTTTGAAAGTAATTCCACACCAGTGGATAGGTTCCTGTTCCGGATTCAGGCTCTAGTCGCAAGTACGCTGGGAGGTGACTTCTTGGCTTTCCTTCGACACGCACACCTCTTATTCAGCGAGGATGCTGCGAAATGGTACCGGGGTTTCAAAGAATCCGTAACACGCCCCCATTGGAATTCCTTCTGTGCAGCTTTTCGCAACCACTTTTATGACGGCCTCACTGATAGAGAATTGCATGAACAACCGCGGAAGGGCAAACAAGGCTCCCATGAACTGTTTGACCAGTACTATACCAGTATACTACGCCAAAGCCCTCGGCTACGAGCACGAACTGGTGGAAATCATCAGGGAGAGCATGCTTTGGGAGCTTCAAAACAGAATCCTTCATTTGCCAATATACACTGTGCAGGGCTTACACCTCCATACCCGTAGACAAGAATGGCTAAATGAACTGCGAAGAACCTGTCGTCCACAACCTCGCATGACGGTACCTAGTCAATGAAGCAACCGTACTGCCGAATTAGTAGCAGCTGATCACGTAGACATGGGCCGACCCATATTCCGAGGAGTGGAGTCCCCCTGGATCGCGAGTTCGAACTAGCAACTGACTGACCTTTTGTCAAGGTAATTGCAAGCCCGATGGTCTGTTGGAACTGCCGGCAACCGGGGCATCGGTTTTCTGCATCTCCAGCGGAACTTAGGGTCTTCTGTTGCCGTTGCGGAAAAGCGGACACGTATGCCTCAGGTTGCGCAGATTGCAAGATGCGAAAAAACGCGAATGCCACAACCACCCGTTGGCACTCCTAAGGTCTGAACGGACAGATACTGAACCCATTGCTATATGCAACCAAGCCCTAGATACGACCCCAACTTTGCTGATTCGCATCGCCAAACACAGTTCTCCTGAAGTTCCGCAGCCGACGTCACGCATTGCCAAGCCGGACGTTCAGGGGAATGGTAATAAGACGGAGGTCCCCTGGCATTTAAAGCCCTTTCATGTTAGACTGCGGGACTACTTAGCTGCTCGTCAGCTCATCTTCAATGAGGAGATGGTTCTAACCCCTCCTCCGAGAAGGAAGCGAGCCACGCGTCGGATGCGGGGCTTCTGGAGAAGAGTCAGGCAGTCGAGGAAAACGTTGCAGGTGATCCACTTAGACGAATTATTGAAGGATGACGTTCACCCATACGCGTCAGTACACAAGAAAAACTTTTGGTTTTATCATTTTCATCTAAAGTCTTCTTTGTTTTCTTATACGTGTACTTTTACTTAAAGTGGAGGCATCATAATATTTTAGTTTGGTTTCAACATTTGGGGAATCTTTAATTCAATTTCAATAGTCTATATCTTTAATTCAATTTCAATAATTGAAAATGCCTAAAAAAATGTTGGAAATAAAATGTTTCTTGGATGAAGCGTTAAATTTTAATGTTTTATTAAGTTAACAATGATTTTTTTTCCTACTCAAATATTGAGTCCGGTGAAGTTCTGTGTTAAGTCTAGCACCACAAGAGTAATCGTCCCAAGCGCTACCTAATGCCGATACAACTATCCCTGAGTGAAGGGATATTCCATATGATGTAGAGAATTAGCAAAGCCACTTTCCAGGACACGAGAAATATGTTTGTTGTGTTTAATGTATCAGCAGAATTATCGCAGTCAAATACATAGTAATCTTAGACGCGATAAATTTTCTGCTAGCACACAGGCAGGGTCAAGCTCAACTCGCGACACCACTCAAGTTGCGCCAAGATTTTGAGTCCGCAATCACAGTTGGATAAGTAGAGTTAAGCCATCGTTGAAAGAGCCTTTTAGGAAAGGTCTTAGATGTAAAATTACATCCCTTGCGCTGAGACTAGAGTGTGGCGTCCACCATTACGTCCGCAATTTCCATAAAACAAACTGAAATAATGTCTGTCTGTGGGGCATACAATTAATTCTTGCAAAATCAAGTTTCCATTCAACTTGAAATTGTCTTCTTTAGCTTTGCATTGCAATTTATTTTGCACCTTGATAAACTGATCAGTCACAGTAAAAACAAACAAATATTTTAATTGAACGGCAATAGTCGTAATGTCCTCCGTTTCAGAATTCGATCTTTGGATTTCCCACTTGTTTAGCTTTAGTGATGGATTCACATTCAGGTCCATTGCGAGACACGAACTCCGCCAATTTAACAATTATGATCTTTAAACTGTTGTCTAGCGGAGGATTAGGCAGATCCATGTTATTGAACTGGCTTTTAACACCTCAAATATTCAAATATAGTTTGAATTAGTACTCAAAAATAAAATATGTAGAACGTCTGCACTTATTGTAAAATTAAATCATGCGCAGTAAAACGTCCACGCACAACCGCCATTCTCAAACGCGGTGCAGTCGCCACGAGCCGTCAGTTTTTTGTTTAATTGTCTCACCCCCGTCGACGTCAGTGGCGTAGGGTGCAAATATCTGTCACACGACCTTATCAACTGGTTGGGACATTCAATATAGGGGTGACAGATCTCGGTGGAATATCGATCCGTGGGATCGAGGTTATCACATGTTCAACGAATGATAACGAAGGCGCAATCGTGTGCACGTGAAACGAACTTTTGTAGGTGGGCGCGGTTGCCAGTGTTAGAAGTGATTCTTCTGAAGAAAGGAAAGAAAAATCTCTCTGAAAACAAAGGGGAAGGAGAAGCAGAGGGGATCATATAGTTTCGAAAGCGTAAGGTATTTGTGTTAAACTTGCTTCTCACGTGGACGAGTACACCGATTCTCGTTGTTCGTCCATTTATTTATATGGCTTTGTATGGGACTGTTCCCTCCATTTTATTATTGCTCTGGAGTTCTCAGTATGCAATTACAACTTCAAGTAATCGAGCAGTAATAACAGCAGCAAAATGCACAACCATGGGGAATTTTAAGTTTTTAACAATACTGGAAAGATGAATGCATCAATGAGACTTCGCGATTCGGCATTATGGCCATATAAATAGCTTATAGAGCAATAGCGCCGGTTTAATATATAATTTTAACAAACTGAAACATTTTCAACACAGCCGAAACTGAAATACCAATAAAAATAACATTGCTATGAAACCAAATAAGTTAGGTTGACATAAGGTATGCTTTATTTGCATCATGATGCTATATATCAACAAATCTTAGTTACATGAGACAAGAAAACTGAAACCATCATAAATCAAATGTCAAATATTTTTCAATGCTCTCCTTATTGCTTATAAGCTAGTTCGATTTTATGAAGTTGCCCCTATAGTTTATATGCATAAGAAAATCATGAAAACGATACTAAAAATACAATATTTATTGAAAATGGGGATTCTTATTGTAATTAGTAAAATGATTTTTTAAAAGATGAATAATTGTTTTTATTCAAAACAATAGCTCACTAGGATTATCTTTTCTCAAAATGATCCACAGTATTGTTACATGTCCAATATTTCTGCGAGCTACTGTCACCATTGTTATCGCAACTATTAATAACATCATGATCAATAAACGAATGTACTCGAAAGCACAAGAAACCAAGCATGAACAATATCGGAAAGCGACGTCACTTCGAGGTATTTAGAATTGCTCGAATATTCCAGGTAGTTATCGCAAGAACATTCGCCAATATACGAGAAATGGATTGAATGACTAGAGACCAAAACGAACGTTAGATAGGAAGCCATATGGTAGAAATTTGCATATGTATTAGTCGGACTACTATGGACAAGCTTCCGTGAGCTGTCAGCCAACTACGGCATAAGCAAATGCTTATATCGCGTAATAAGTACTATTTTCCGAATGTAAAACGAAAGAAACGCATTCCGTGCATGCTTAAAATTCACGTTGCACTGTCCACTGTACTCCTAAACTTTTCAAGATGAGCAAATGAAGCACATGTTTTGCACTTTCCACTGATAGCTCAGCGTTGAGAAGTAAACAAGCTCCTATTCTTTCGCTTTGGAAGGCGATTACAAATTAAACGGGTACAAGAACTGAAATAATTTTCACTTCACTAGGAGCGCTATTGTGTTCTCCGCGGGCCATCTAGATTTCACTGTAGAAATCCGTCTCGAAACCGTACAGAACCTCGAATTATCGTTGGCACCTCCATAATTCTTCATGTACCGCCATGTAAGTTAGCCAGCGAAGTCGGCCTACTAATGGTCATGAGTGGGGTAGTAAGCGCTGCTGCCATATGGCTTCCTATCTAACGTCAGTTTCTCTAGAGACCCTATATAAAACCGAGCTGAATGAATGGGGAGGAATAGTAAAACCGCGATGGTAAAACTGCGATAGAGTGGAGCGCGAAGTAAAGGCGAGATTGACTGATTGATTGATAGTGAAGTGAGTGGTGATTTTCGCGATATAGACAGTTCGAATATGAATTTATAGACAAGTGAATAACATTTTAATTATTTGTAAAATAGTGAAATCAATCATTCTTAGTAAATAAACTTTCTTAACTTAATTTAAAAGATAATTAAAATTATTGGCCGCGAACCATAACACGCGACAATATTTTAAGACTAACTAAAATTATCTGCCACTAAATATCTTCTTCGTTACATGGAAATATATTTTGTAGACCACTGTGTTAAGAGTTAGTTCTTTTGTCTCTAATAATTACTTCGTGCAGAATTAAGGATATTATATCATTTTTGCATGCGGGAAAACTCAATGTATAGTTATGCTAAAGCAAAAATAACCATCATATTAAGGGTTGTTGAAAGTAGTCAATAACTTTGTTTATTTGATATCCGCAGGCCAATCCTCTTTTTTCTTTAAAAGCCGTCGGGCCTTGCTTAGTTGTGTGAGCAGACGCGTTTCGACTACTTTGAGTCATCTTCAGTGTCTAAAGGATGTGTTGAAGGGAGCGACTTTATATAGTCGTAGAATGGGTAATTAGCGAATAGGTAATTAGCGGATGGGTAATTAGCGGATGGGTAATTAGCGGATGGGTAATTAGTGGATGGGTAATGAGGTCAGGAAGTAAATTACTCAATTATGCCACGTAGGGGGATATTATGTTTTTGTTTTTTTGCTTGTTGGCTGTCCGTTTGTTCTGTTTCATCTCGTTTCCGTTTTCGTCTAAGAGTGTGGTCTAGGACTGAGAAAATTGCGTCGGAATTGGTAACAAGTTGTTCGTTGATAATGTCATCGTCTGTCTTTCTATGTTTATAAATTTCAAGCCTTTCTAGGATGTCAAGTCTTGGTCCTTTGTTTTGTTTGTGTAGCAATTTCATAGAGTTTGTCATAGCATCAGGCTCATGTGCGTGGTTTTGAAGGTGCGTCGCATAATTGGAGTCTGCCTTGTTGTATAAGAAAGATCGTAGGTGCTCTTTGTATCTTGTCGTTAGTTTTCGTGTTGTCCTTCCTATATATACCATGTCGCAGTCCTTGCATGTCAGTTTGTATATGCCGCTGCCTTCGTATATCGATGTGTCATTCAGTTTTGGCTTCAGTTTGTTTCCAATGTTGTTGTTCGTTTTGAATGCAGTTTGCAATTTGTATTTCCTAAGGAAGTTTGATAGTTTGTATGTCTCTTTGCCTACGTATGTTAACGATACCCACTGTTGGTCGTTCTTATGAGTTTCCGTCGGTTGGCGTTCCTGTTTTTGTTTGTACTGTGTGACTAGTTTGTCAATGTCGCATTGTTTGTATCCGTTATTATTAGCTATTCTGTAAATGTTGTTTAGTTCGTTGGAGTAGTTAGTAGGAGTCATGGGGATGGAGTGAAGCCTCTGCACCATTGATCTGTACGCTGCTAGCTTATGTTGTACGGGGTGGTTAGATGTTTCATGTATGGTATGATCAGTTGTGGTTGGTTTTCTGTATATTTTGTAGTCCAATCGTGTTTGTTCACGTGTCACAGTTAGGTCCATATAGTTGAGTTGTCCGTTTGTTTCTTTTTCCATAGTGAACTTTATATTCGGGTGAATTTCATTCATATAGGCAAGTAGTTCGTCTTGTTTATTTTCTTGTGAGTCAATAACAATGAAACAGTCATCCACATATCGTCTGTAAAATATTACATTGAATCTTTTGACAACTTTGGGTATAAAGACTTCTTCCAAAGATTGTAAGAATATTTCTGACATTATTGAGGACATTGGATGTCCCATACCCAGACCGTCTTTGGCAATGTATGTGTTGCTATTGAACTTAAAATAGTTCTGTTTGATTGTGGTCTTTATGAGATTGAGTATTTGATCTGTGAATCGTCGGCTGTTGTTGAATGAAAGTTTTTCTTTTAGTATGGCCAGTGTTTCATCGACAGGGATAGACGTATAGAGGTTGGTGATGTCTAATGATAAAAGTTGACAATTTTCAGTCAATTTTAAAGAAGTGGTAGAATTTGCTAGCTCGCGGCTGTTCTTTAATGCGTATTTGTCGTCAAGGTGCACGACATCAGCCATTATCGTTGCCAAGTACCGTGCTAATTGGTATGCAGGAGCTGGGCGGTAGTTGACGACAGGACGAATAGGAATATTGGGTTTGTGGAGCTTAGGTTGTGCTTTAAGGGGTGGTGTGCATGGATTTGGGTTTATGTAGCGTTGCTTAGTATTAGGAGGAATAATTAGTGGGGATTGTATAATGGCGGTACGTAAGTCCGCTTGGAACCTATTGGTGGGGTCTTTGTTTACCAGTTTGTAGCCGTTGGCGTTAATGAAGTCTATTGTTTTTTGTACATAGTCCGTTGTTTTTAGGATCACCGTTGTATGTCCTTTGTCAGCCTTCGTCACTGTTAGTAGGTTATCAGTTAGCTTTGTCTGAATGTGTCTTAATATCTTATGGTCTTCGTGGAAATCCGTTTTGTTTATGCTAGTGCGTATTTTTTGTAGTATGTCTACTGCAGTATGTCTTGCATGTGTCTGTTGTTCCTGCGGCAGTTTGTTCATGGCTAGTTCAGTGTCGATTACTAGTTGTTCTAGGTCTTTGTTGCGGTTTGTATTATGTAAGTTGTGTTTCAGTCCCTTATTTAATAGCTCCATTTCTTGTGACGTAAAAGGCGTATCTGATAGGTTTACAGTCCGTGGATAGAAAGTTCTGTTCGCTGGTGTGGTCATTTTGTTTTGTTTTTTCATCAATTTGTCAAGTTTTTTCGTCATGGTCTCATATTTAGTTTTGAGCTGAATATCAATGTTTTGCCTCACGTCATTATAAAACTGTAGAAAGTTTTCAGTTTGTATAGTGTTAGTTAATTGTAAGTGTGAGTGTAGTAGTTGTCGGTTGATTTCGTCCTTTTTTATGTCCAGTGTTCTTATTTCGTTTTTAATGCGGAGCATCTGTGCGCTACGTTGTGTGTTACGTGCAGCGATTGTGTTTTGTTTTATCACGATTCTTGCAAATGCTGGTGTAATGTTGTTTTTCAAGCACTGTTTGTTGAACCATATGTTTGCTATTGTTTGATGAAGTTTTAAGGTAAGGTATTGGAATGAACGCAACAGTTTTGCCTGGCTGGCAGTGTTGTAGTCAATAACTTTGTTTATTTGATATCCGCAGGCCAATCCTCTTTTTTCTTTAAAAGCCGTCGGGCCTTGCTTAGTTGTGTGAGCAGACGCGTTTCGACTACTTTGAGTCATCTTCAGTGTCTAAAGGATGTGTTGAAGGGAGCGACTTTATATAGTCGTAGAATGGGTAATTAGCGAATAGGTAATTAGCGGATGGGTAATTAGCGGATGGGTAATTAGCGGATGGGTAATTAGTGGATGGGTAATGAGGTCAGGAAGTAAATTACTCAATTATGCCACGTAGGGGGATATTATGTTTTTGTTTTTTTTTGGCTTGTTGGCTGTCCGTTTGTTCTGTTTCATCTCGTTTCCCTTCTCGTCTAAGAGTGTGGTCTAGGACTGAGAAAATTGCGTCGGAATTGGTAACAAGTTGTTCGTTGATAATGTCACCGTCTGTCTTTCTATGTTTATAAATTTCAAGCCTTTCTAGGATGTCAAGTCTTGGTCCTTTGTTTTGTTTGTGTAGCAATTTCATAGAGTTTGTCATAGCATCAGGCTCATGTGCGTGGTTTTGAAGGTGCGTCGCATAATTGGAGTCTGCCTTGTTGTATAAGAAAGATCGTAGGTGCTCTTTGTATCTTGTCGTTAGTTTTCGTGTTGTCCTTCCTATATATACCATGTCGCAGTCCTTGCATGTCAGTTTGTATATGCCGCTGCCTTCGTATATCGATGTGTCATTCAGTTTTGGCTTCAGTTTGTTTCCAATGTTGTTGTTCGTTTTGAACCGACGGAAACTCATAAGAACGACCAACAGTGGGTATCGTTAACATACGTAGGCAAAGAGACATACAAACTATCAAACTTCCTTAGGAAATACAAATTGCAAACTGCATTCAAAACGAACAACAACATTGGAAACAAACTGAAGCCAAAACTGAATGACACATCGATATACGAAGGCAGCGGCATATACAAACTGACATGCAAGGACTGCGACATGGTATATATAGGAAGGACAACACGAAAACTAACGACAAGATACAAAGAGCACCTACGATCTTTCTTATACAACAAGGCAGACTCCAATTATGCGACGCACCTTCAAAACCACGCACATGAGCCTGATGCTATGACAAACTCTATGAAATTGCTACACAAACAAAACAAAGGACCAAGACTTGACATCCTAGAAAGGCTTGAAATTTATAAACATAGAAAGACAGACGGTGACATTATCAACGAACAACTTGTTACCAATTCCGACGCAATTTTCTCAGTCCTAGACCACACTCTTAGACGAAAACGGAAACGAGATGAAACAGAACAAACGGACAGCCAGCAAGCAAAAAAACAAAAACATAATATCCCCCTACGTGGCATAATTGAGTAATTTACTTCCTGACCTCATTACCCATCCACTAATTACCCATCCGCTAATTACCCATCCGCTAATTACCCATCCGCTAATTACCTATTCGCTAATTACCCATTCTACGACTATATAAAGTCGCTCCCTTCAACACATCCTTTAGACACTGAAGATGACTCAAAGTAGTCGAAACGCGTCTGCTCACACAACTAAGCAAGGCCCGACGGCTTTTAAAGAAAAAAGAGGATTGGCCTGCGGATATCAAATAAACAAAGTTATTGACTACAACACTGCCAGCCAGGCAAAACTGTTGCGTTCATTCCAATACCTTACCTTAAAACTTCATCAAACAATAGCAAACATATGGTTCAACAAACAGTGCTTGAAAAACAACATTACACCAGCATTTGCAAGAATCGTGATAAAACAAAACACAATCGCTGCACGTAACACACAACGTAGCGCACAGATGCTCCGCATTAAAAACGAAATAAGAACACTGGACATAAAAAAGGACGAAATCAACCGACAACTACTACACTCACACTTACAATTAACTAACACTATACAAACTGAAAACTTTCTACAGTTTTATAATGACGTGAGGCAAAACATTGATATTCAGCTCAAAACTAAATATGAGACCATGACGAAAAAACTTGACAAATTGATGAAAAAACAAAACAAAATGACCACACCAGCGAACAGAACTTTCTATCCACGGACTGTAAACCTATCAGATACGCCTTTTACGTCACAAGAAATGGAGCTATTAAATAAGGGACTGAAACACAACTTACATAATACAAACCGCAACAAAGACCTAGAACAACTAGTAATCGACACTGAACTAGCCATGAACAAACTGCCGCAGGAACAACAGACACATGCAAGACATACTGCAGTAGACATACTACAAAAAATACGCACTAGCATAAACAAAACGGATTTCCACGAAGACCATAAGATATTAAGACACATTCAGACAAAGCTAACTGATAACCTACTAACAGTGACGAAGGCTGACAAAGGACATACAACGGTGATCCTAAAAACAACGGACTATGTACAAAAAACAATAGACTTCATTAACGCCAACGGCTACAAACTGGTAAACAAAGACCCCACCAATAGGTTCCAAGCGGACTTACGTACCGCCATTATACAATCCCCACTAATTATTCCTCCTAATACTAAGCAACGCTACATAAACCCAAATCCATGCACACCACCCCTTAAAGCACAACCTAAGCTCCACAAACCCAATATTCCTATCCGTCCTGTCGTCAACTACCGCCCAGCTCCTGCATACCAATTAGCACGGTACTTGGCAACGATAATGGCTGATGTCGTGCACCTTGACGACAAATACGCATTAAAGAACAGCCGCGAGCTAGCAAATTCTATCACTTCTTTAAAATTGACTGAAAATTGTCAACTTTTATCATTAGACATCACCAACCTCTATACGTCTATCCCTGTCGATGAAACACTGGCCATACTAAAAGAAAAACTTTCATTCAACAACAGCCGACGATTCACAGATCAAATACTCAATCTCATAAAGACCACAATCAAACAGAACTATTTTAAGTTCAATAGCAACACATACATTGCCAAAGACGGTCTGGGTATGGGACATCCAATGTCCTCAATAATGTCAGAAATATTCTTACAATCTTTGGAAGAAGTCTTTATACCCAAAGTTGTCAAAAGATTCAATGTAATATTTTACAGACGATATGTGGATGACTGTTTCATTGTTATTGACTCACAAGAAAATAAACAAGACGAACTACTTGCCTATATGAATGAAATTCACCCGAATATAAAGTTCACTATGGAAAAAGAAACAAACGGACAACTCAACTATATGGACCTAACTGTGACACGTGAACAAACACGATTGGACTACAAAATATACAGAAAACCAACCACAACTGATCATACCATACATGAAACATCTAACCACCCCGCACAACATAAGCTAGCAGCGTACAGATCAATGGTGCAGAGGCTTCACTCCATCCCCATGACTCCTACTAACTACTCCAACGAACTAAACAACATTTACAGAATAGCTAATAATAACGGATACAAACAATGCGACATTGACAAACTAGTCACACAGTACAAACAAAAACAGGAACGCCAACCGACGGAAACTCATAAGAACGACCAACAGTGGGTATCGTTAACATACGTAGGCAAAGAGACATACAAACTATCAAACTTCCTTAGGAAATACAAATTGCAAACTGCATTCAAAACGAACAACAACATTGGAAACAAACTGAAGCCAAAACTGAATGACACATCGATATACGAAGGCAGCGGCATATACAAACTGACATGCAAGGACTGCGACATGGTATATATAGGAAGAACAACACGAAAACTAACGACAAGATACAAAGAGCACCTACGATCTTTCTTATACAACAAGGCAGACTCCAATTATGCGACGCACCTTCAAAACCACGCACATGAGCCTGATGCTATGACAAACTCTATGAAATTGCTACACAAACAAAACAAAGGACCAAGACTTGACATCCTAGAAAGGCTTCAAATTTATAAACATAGAAAGACAGACGGTGACATTATCAATGAACAACTTGTTACCAATTCCGACGCAATTTTCTCAGTCCTAGACCACACTCTTAGACGAAAACGGAAACGAGATGAAACAGAACAAACGGACAGCCAACAAGCAAAAAAACAAAAACATAATATCCCCCTACGTGGCATAATTGAGTAATTTACTTCCTGACCTCATTACCCATCCACTAATTACCCATCCGCTAATTACCCATCCGCTAATTACCCATCCGCTAATTACCTATTCGCTAATTACCCATTCTACGACTATATAAAGTCGCTCCCTTCAACACATCCTTTAGACACTGAAGATGACTCAAAGTAGTCGAAACGCGTCTGCTCACACAACTAAGCAAGGCCCGACGGCTTTTAAAGAAAAAAGTTGTTGAAAGTATTTACTTTTGTAATTCCAACAATATTTTATTATTATTACTAACATTAGTCAGTTGTGACTTTTCTTACCCCTTTGTTTATTATTACCTACCTCTATGAAATATTTCAAATTTTTCAGCTCAAATATTTCACCTTTTAGGAGCAAAATCAATTTTTCTTAAATACTGATGCCTCCAGCACGCCTCAGTACATAGTAGCATTTAATATTCCTTTCAACGAGTACTATTTAGAGGTTACTTAAACTTATGAAGGACTCACTTTTAAATCTTCGAACCTGTTTTTTGACGTTCCTATAAACTTTGAAGATTCAAGATTCTATAGTTTACAATGAAGCTTACCTTTCCCAGGAACAGACTGCTCGCATACATAGTAATAAGTCTAGTCTATTTTTTTGTACAATGCCCTGGAAATAAAAATAAGGATGAAGAGGGTAATTTCCTTTTATGAATGTCGGTTAAAAAGTGTTCGAAATTTAATTGGAAAATGCTAAAATAAATTAACCGTTTCCATGTATTTTGTTGACACAGGGGAAAATCAAATTTGAATGAACTAACAAAGAAAGGTCCCATGAGTATTATAAGACTTGGGATGGAGGCAGTATTTTACTCTTGCAAATGCGAAAATTGAACTGAAACGCTTGAAAAATTTACTGACAAAGGTTTTTACGAATGTAAGGATTGGATGTACCTTAATAAATTAATGTTGCGAAGCATTGCTTGCAGTGTGTGATGCAAATTAAACTGAAATTGTATATTACAATATTTTAAATAGATTTTTTCCACCGAGTTCTTTAATTTCATGTAATGTGCAGAAAATTGGGCTTACAATTGAAATTCGAATGGTAAACTGATATAATGTGTTTATAGTACCAGAAATAGTTCTCCTTCATAGATACAGGGAATCTTATTTTGATATCAGTGAAATAACAATGAATTGTGTTAAATTAAGAAAACAATTTTTTCTTCGATTTTTCATGCACCTTTTGCTTAAGTAAATTGCTTCATTAATTTTTTGCGATATGGCTTCCAGCCAAAAAAATTCAGAATAAACACAGCTTCTGTCTATAAACTGAAAATTCAATCAATCAAGATAAAAGCAATCATGCTGCTGGATCATGCCAACAATTATAACGGGAATAACAAATTTACCTACGGTTAAAATCATCTTTTTATTGCATAAATACTAATTTCATGGCTCTCATCTATGCCAACAAATCTGTTCATTTCTTTATATTACCAACGCTAAATGGCAATAACCTATCTTCGCACTTTACGTACTTCACATGTTACAAACATTCTCACTCAAATCTACCTCGATTTCCATTTGATTCCTGTAAAATGACTACAATTAGCTGAATTAACATGTTTTGTATCTGTAGTTAAAATCGTTGGTCGTCGTTGTAAATATTTACTCAGTCCGTTATGGGCGGACGATATGGAAATTATTATTTTATGACTAATTTTAAAACCTTTTCCCGCCACCCATAATTCACCAGTGTAATATTTGTAGGCCTTGTCTATCTTCATCTATAAATAAAAGATACATTTACGCTAACAGGAAATACATTACAAAATGCACTTAAACACTTATCGCAGTGGTCATATCTTAATTGAAATGAAGGTTCTTGGGACAGTTACTGCTACCTTTGTGTCTAGTTTATGTTTAAGATAGGAGGAGTGTGTGGTTGAGCAAATTGTAGCATAGATTCACATATGAGTATGTGCGTCGGAGAAAGTGACCACTTGCCATCAAAGTTGGTCACCTAATTGGACTATGAGTTTGGGTTAATAGTTGTGCGTATCCCAAGTATACTCAGTTGTAGCTCACAAAGAGGATTGCAAACCGTTTTGAACACAGTGTTCCGTAGCTTTAGATTTTATTTTCAAAGTAATTTAAAACTTTTTTTTGGGTTCACTGTTGTTACACAATCTACATTGCGAATTTTAGCTCAGTTTTCTTTATTAAATACGAATAAGGAAATGTGAAAGTATATCCTTTTTCGTGAGTTACTTTCATTTTCTTCAATTTATTTAAATTGTACAAAGCAACTCAGTTTGAAAATCGAATTCTTATTTCTGGCTTTCTTTTTGTTTCATCATTTTGCCTCATTTGTATCATATCTAATGATACCTGAAGAACATAGCGTTTCACATGCTTCATATATTACATTTCTTGGTTTTTTCGGGTTTGGTCCCCAATTCAATTAGTCAAAAGATTAAATTACTTAAGCCGATATCTTTGGAACGTTGAAAGCTTCCTAATAATTGCAACCAATTATTTTCAACGTTAGAATTTGCATATTATTTTCTCGTTACATGAAACGGACACGATAATCACCAAAATAGTTAGGATAGCTTTTTAGGGTTTTGTAAAATAATTTTACAAAACCCTATTAAAATAGCAGCCTGTCTTTCCGTCCGTCTGTGTGACACAGCAACCACATAAGCTAGAAACATAAAATTTCGTAGTAAGTGTAAAGTGGTGATCTCTTGAAAGTTGTAGCGCAAAATTTTTTACAATGTTTAAAGGGGTCTCCCGATATACTGGAGTGGCCCATGGAAAAAAATTTGCCCAAAGTCTGGCAATATAGGTATCAAATGAAAGGTCTCGATGAAAACTTTTCGAAATAGGTATTAAACAAGTTTTGCTTTGAGATGTGCAGGAACGGGGAAATGTACGAATATTTTTGTCCCCCTCCTCGCAATTGGACACCTTGGGTGTAAGTCAACATTCGATCAACTTTGGTAATAATGGTACATTTTGTAAATTTTACGGTTAAATAGGACCCTAAAATTTCTTAAAAGCTACAATTTGAGTTTATTAATAGTAGTTGTATACGTTTGCAAGTTTCACGAAAATCAAACCGTAAACTGCTATGTTACAGCCGATTGAATATTTATCAATTACAAGAACATTAACACCTGATACACGGCAAATGTGTTGAAATTGTGATAAAAATTTTAGAAACGGTTTATATTGATGTGTTATCATAACTATTTAAGCAATGGGGTCAAAACACATGAAAAAATAGTGACGAATTTAAATACATAATAACCAGCATTAAGTTTTTCCAATTCAATTTATTGAATATTTGTATTAGTCAAGTATTAATATTTAGAAGACATTGTTTGGTTTACTAACTGCTTCACAGAACCCTTCTAGGAGGAGCACTCTCCTGCTACTTCAACTTGCTTGAATCGATTATGTGTTCCCTCACTAGTTGAAGGGCCTCCTATAGTTTCTAAGTTTAGAGAACTTTAAAAAATATTTTCATGAAGCTCTTTTATGTCCCTAGTTCTGCAAAAGGGGTTGGAGTTTTGAATGATTATGTTTTTGAATTATTAAAGACATAGAATACAAATTGTTGTTTTGCAAAATAGTGTTTTTTAGGGTTTTGTACTAAAATACAAAACCCTATTGCAATCACGACCTGTGTCCGTCTGTCCGTCCGTCCGTCCGTCTGTATGTCACAGCACTTTTTCTCCGAAACTATAGAAGCTTTGTGGAAAGGTCAGAAGTGGTGACTTCTTGAAAACTCAATGGTGGAAAAATTTTTCAAAGGGGTTTAAGGGGGGTCTCCCCATATAGGGAGGTGACCCCTCAAAAAAAAATTTCACCATCGGTAGTCGAGTAGGGTGTCATTGAAAAGGTCTTAACGAGATCTTTTCAAAACAAGTCTTAAAATTGCCTTATGAGTACCGAGGGGGGCAGGGAAAGGGAAATGTACGAACTTTTCGCGTACCCCCCTCGCGATTGGACACTTTCCATCCGAAAAATCTGAAAAAAATCATGGATGTAGGCCTTTGTGAGTACAACAACGAAAAATACATGAGAAGTC